>JAVJGJ010000014.1:89483775-89494718 GCA_035590215.1 Microhierax caerulescens | reverse complement strand
TCTATTTCTTCTCTCCCCTCCCCTGTCCTCCAAGATAGCTAAATGCCATGTCCCCTGTTCTTCCATCCTTCGGCTTTCCCACCTTAAACACAGGGAGATCCCTTCTGTCCTTCTCCTAACTGTTCCCCAGGGCTGACAAGCCCAGCCAGGCTGTTGGGCCCCGTGGCCACGTTATGTCCCCAGCCCCTGCCTGCCTGTTATACACTTGGGCTGGCGGGAAGCCTGAGCTGGGGCTTGCAAGCTTGCTGTGGGAGGCCTTCCCTCGCCACGGGATCCGCCAGCGTCTGTGCTGCGCTGCCTACCCGTGCAACCGCTGCAGGACCAGGCGGGCTTTGACAGACCGCTTAGACATGGCACAGCCAGCACGCTGCGGCATAGGAAGAGTACAAAACGCTCTGTTGGTTCTGGGATTATATCACTTACTGGTTTGCTGGTGGCATCAGGGTCAAGAAGGCGAAGAGAAAAGAAAGAAACCAGTGCAGAGATTTGGCCATCAGGGCCTGTTTTACCTGACTTGAGACCGTTTCCCAGAGGCCAGGGTGCTCTCTGTTTTGGTGGAGCATATCCTGACACTCACAGAAAGTCACTGGGGGGCTGCAGGTAGATGCCTCCCCTGTGCAAAAGGTGAAGTGGAGAGGTACAGCTCTCAAATTGGAAGCAAATCTTTGGGCTTTTTAGGTGGGAAATAACATATGGCAGCTTTTTAATAATGTGATTAGTGATGTATTCTAACCAAATTGCCTCATTAAGATCCTGAACTGAGTTGGTTCCTTTGCCAGAGAGAGTGAGCTCACCAAAAGGAATGAAAGTGAGAGTTTAAATTTCAGTGGAGCCAGGGGATTTTAGTCTGACTGCCTGGTTCGCTCTCTGTCACAGACTTTGCAGCAGCTTGGCTCTTTCGGGATTTGCAGAGGATGGTAATTTTGTTCAAATGCATGGCTAATTGCAAGCAGAGGAGTGGGCGTGCATGAGAGGAGTTGCATGGTGAAGGAAAGCGCATCACTAAGTTGTGAAGGTACCAAATAGCAAAGAGGGTAGTGGGAAAACAGAGAAGCCATCAGGGTGGCAGCAGTGTCCATCAGTCGGGATGGGAAGTCTAGAGACAGCAGGATGAGCCTGGGTGGTGTTAGGAGGTACTGACAAAGCATAAAGGAGCCTCAAAGGAGAGTTTCAACCCTTGAAAAATCTGACCTTGTCAGCACAGTTGGTGACAAAAGTTATGATCAACTGTGTTGTATTGTCCTTGCACGGGCAGTTATGTGCACTCGTAGCCCCGGGTGCAACCACTGATTCCTCCTGTACCTCACTGAAAGAAGAAAACCATGCAAGTCTTTGGTGGCTTGAGCTTTTACAGGAAAAGTGAGTCACAGAAGCACAGGAACATCCACAGAAAACTGTTAGAGGTTATTCCATATCTCTAGAGCAGATTTATGAGAAAGATGTGTATGGAGGTCCTCTGTGTCCAGAGAGTGATGTGTTAGCCAGCTGGGTTGCAGTGGTGACCTTCTGCATGGCCCTTCCTGAATCATCAGTTTACATGGACCGATCATCTCTTGATCCATGTAAATACCAACGTTAACTGTTTCTCTCTGGCCCATTTTCACTCAAGTGTTTATTGTTCTTAGGATCTTGGTTTGTAAAAGGGAAATAATGGGAAGATTAGTAGCCCAGTGGAGCCAGGAGGTGGTTACGTTTAGTACATGGTGGAGCTCGGGGTGTGCACTTTCCAACAACAGGCGACAGCATGGTGTAAGTGATCCCACCAGGTTTTCCTGAGCACCACTAACCCAAAATATTCTTGAACACTTACTCAGCCACAATTTCCATATCTCCCTCCTGAGAAAGCGTAAGAGTAGATACAAACACATACTGCATTTTAAGAAGAGAGAGCAAAATACAAAAAAGTACAAACTTCAGAAACTCTTCCTTGTGGAAAGCAGAATAACGAGAAAGTAACACCATTTACTGGAGTGATGTATTCTTTTATCTCCTGCATTTGATGGAATGGCTTTGCATTTACTTGAAGACACAGCAGAAGCTTCATTGTTACAAAAGGTAGTGTGTATCCTTGTATTAGGAAGATACAGTTCTGAATTCAGTCCTGTGTGCTGCAGAGATTATGCAGTTTTATTTCTGTTCCGGAGTTCCAGAGTTGTTCAGGTTTTGGTGGGGCAGCGGACACAGTTATTGCTTCAGGGAAGAAACCTTCCTTTTCGGCAGGATGTAGAAACAGCTACCTGGCAGTGTATTCAGAGAAACTGGGGAGATGCAGCCCATGACTCAGCAGCCAAGCGAGGGTGAAAAACTACCTGCTGCACCGGCTGCTCTGCTGAGGTCATCCGCAAATCCCATGAGGCCACCTTAAACGAGGCATTTACCTGAGGCCTTATGCTTCCTTAAGGAGACAGCCCTGCTGTAATAGCGTGACTGGCATACAAATCCACCAATTTAAAAAAAGAAAATATGTTTTAAGCTCAGCTGTATATCTAATCAAGTACCTCAGATGCGTTACAGTGCCAAGGGTTTCACCAACACCTACAGGAAATCAGTCAAAGCCTCCAGCAGAAGGGTGAGGGAGGGGAGATCCCTGTGTAATCTCATTCCCACCTACTGAAAGCCATTGAGAGCGGCAGTACTGCCACCTTCACTGTTTCTCTGGAAAGTATTAAGGGCTTGGGATATGCTAGCGTGACACCCGCTGCCCTCTCCCCCGCCGTGGGTGGCACAAGGTGGCAGAGCCCTGTTTGAGCTTCCTCAGCCTCAGCAGAAGGAAGACATTTAAGGGAAGGGACCTGCTGTTTTTCTTCCCTGCTCTTCCCTTGCAGCAAATCCCGTCCCCTTTTCTACATGGCACTCACAGCTACACCACCGAGGCAGTGACAGAGCCTGGGGGAGGCAGCGACAGAGCCTGGGGGAGGCAGCCCCCACAGGGGGGAGGTGACCTGCCGACGTGTTTCACAGAACTGGCATCGGTGCTCTGCTGCCTAACCCTGCCTTCACCGTGCCCTGCAGCCCTTCGCCTCTTCCGTGCAGCCTGAGAGCTGTTCTCATCTGAGGCGAGGGCAGGAATCCCCTGTCTGCAGCTCCTCTGCCCGTGCTGAGCAGCGGCTGCCTGACCGAGGTGAGCCCTGAGGAGCACCCAGCCATGCAGACCCTCCAGCCAGCGCTGCAGGGAGGAGGGGCAGCACAAGCCCCCAACCCACCATTTGAACCCACGGGGGCCATGCTGCCTTCCAGGTTTGTTAAAGGCACTTGGCATTCCGCTGAACCTCGGGGTTGAACCCTCATGTTGTCCTTTGCCGTGGTGGGGACTTTTGGTGTTTTAGGAAGCCATGGGTTGATGGCAAGCCTGGATGTGGTGGCTGGTTGCTGGTCCAGGCTCTAGATCACCCTAGCAAAGTAAATTTAGAACGCATGGAGTCAAAAGCACTGGCTTGCTTCCCCATCAGACCATCCCGGTACTAATCCCCTGAGGGTATAATGTGGTGCTGCTGATGGGGAAAAGAGACCCAAGGAAAGATCTCTTTTACCTTGTATAATAAGGGATCAGAGAAAGAGAGAAACAGAGGTAAAATACCCCCGTGTCAGATCAAGGTGGGGTTTTGCCCTTTAACCCATTTTTTGCCCATTCCCCGGCTGTTAGACCAGTGGACTTCAGAGTGCAGCGATATGAACTGAGAGAGAGACACCAAACATCTGATCTCACTGCATGGACTTTTTAAGAAACCATTAAAACGAAGACCACAGGGAATTTTAACCAATCTTGGAAGTATTCAGCTACTGAGTGTTTTTCCCATTAACACATAAGGTGTTTTAATAAGGAAGAAATCAATAAGAAAGAGAAATGCATTTCATTTCTATTTTTCTCTAAGTCCTAGCCACCCCTTACTGCCATGAACCCAGCTCTCCAAGCAGGGTAGCACATGATGGGAGGATTTAGGGAGCTCTGCACAGACCCAAAACACCTCCATCAATAAAAAGCCTCAAACCCTTCCTCACTTCCATCTCTCTCTAAAAGAAAATGAGTGCTTTAAAAACGGCAACCCCCTAAAGGGGCAAAGGAATAAACTCGTGAGGGATCTAGCTAGATCAGTTGCTGACTGCAAAATTCTTTGGTTGTGTCAAGATCTATACAAATGCAAACACTTTTTGTGATGGGGCGTGCAGATTTGGGTCTCTGGAGTTGTTGGTTGAGCCTGAGGTGAGTAGCGGCCATACCGCATGGCATGGGCATGAATGGGTGGTTGCCTTGGCTAGCTGCTGGTGGGCTCAGCACGTCGCTTCTGAACACTATCTGTCCTCCCTGTTGGTGCTCAGTAAAAAAAACATCTATAAACACCTGAGAAGACTGAGGTTCACCACTTATGGGTACTTGAGCATGTGCTGAAGTTTCAGCCAGTGGAGATGGCTCTGTCTTGGTGCAGGATCAGTCACAGGGAAAAGTAATGCTTGAAACCAAACAGCTGTAGCTTTCCTACAGGAGCTTTCATGAAAGCATCCTGAGGACACGGGCACCTCAGGACAGGAAAACATACACCACTATGAAAGCCAAGACTCGGCAGAAGGGTCCCGAGGGCTGTGGAGACAACTGGGAGGCTGTGCACAGGCAGTGGCCAGCTGTTGTGTGTCCAGGTGTGTCAGTGTGTGAGGGACAGCAGGGATGGAGCTGCCTGCACCACTGGCTAGCTGCTCTCCCAGCGCTGCCCTGGCTTCTCCTGGTCATCACTGATTTAATCCTGGCATTTCACTGGCACTTCCCAAGTTTGTACAGCATCTCAAACATTTTCTTCTGGGGGAAATGGTACATGAGAAATTGCAATGTTGTGATGCTTTCTAAATGAAGCTTTTCAAATGCTCATAGAGTAACATTTCATCCCCAGACTTTGTTTGATTTTGGGTTTAGAGAACCAAAGTATTTCTGTTCTATATTGTCCTTTAAAATTCTCCCAGTACTAGCTAGAACAAATAATTTTAAACCTATAATAAATAAATAAGTAAATAACCAAATAAATGAATAAATAAAACTGTAACGCAAACAGCTGTGGTTTGGTTTGCCGTGCTGCTGGGTAGGCTGTCGTGAATGCACTCCTACACCCGGTCTGTAGGCTGCTGCTGAACATTGAGGTACCTGAGCATAAAGCCACCGCAAGTGACAGCATTACTGACTACTGAACAACACGCTTGAGTATCAAACATGAGACAAAAAGAAGTGGACTTTTCTAGAAAGGAAAGCGACATGTCATTCCGAGGCCACTATCGTAAACATAATCTTGAGTGCCCCATCAGCGCTTTTGGCCAAGATCTGCTCCCTGATCACTCCCTCAGCAGGATGCTTCCAGGGCTTCCTTGCCTGGTAATAATGAACTCGCCAGCATGTGTGACTGCAATACTAGAGATGTGGTTTCTGACAGTATGTCACTCTAACATTACTACACCTTGCACTATTTCTCTATTTTTTTCTTCTTCCTGTGCTGGTCAAGACTTTACATTCTTAAAAGTTTTTCTCCCTTTCCCCTGAAGGCAGCAATAAGAAGGAGCAGTTACAATCACAGCACTTTTTTCTGGAACTTAGCATGTGTGAAATATTCTCCTTGTGGTCTAGTTAAACCTGTTAAATGCTTTGCAAAGGTTTTTGATAGATCTTCAAATAATCACATTAATGACACATTGTTTCTTTCTCTATTTTTTCCTCTTCTGTTTTTTTTTCCCCTCTTTTTCTCATTACAGTTGAAACTGTAGAGGAAAACCCAGCAGACTCCTTGCAAGATTTGTACAGAGCCTTGGAGCAGGCCAGCCTGTCTCCTTTAGGAGAACACCGGATTTCCACTAAGCTGGAGTATAAGAAATCTTTTATAAAGAGATGTAGCGATCCAGTAGTCAATGAAAAACTGCACCAGCTGCGAATTCTGAAAAGCACTTTAAAGGTGAGATAAAAGAGGGAGGAAAAATCCTGCCCTGGGGTTGGATTGGACTGTGTTATATTCGGAGATTAATTGTGCGCAGCTGGAGTCCAGGCTGAACCTAGTGTGCGAAACAAGGGAAACATGGGGAAAGGCTCATTGCAAAGCAGAAAAAAATGTGCCTTGGGAGAGCAGTCAGAGTGAGAGGATCAGGTTTTATTTCTGCGCAGATAAAATCTCAGTCAGCTGCTACTCCTCTAGCTAGTTTAACAGAATTTGACACCAAATTATCAGAGGAAACCTTAATCCCTTTTTTGTCCTTGAACATTTTCATTTACCAGAATGCAGAAGCACTGTGTAATTGCTGAAGTCTAAAGTAAGTTAAGCAAAGCCAGCCTTTCGGAACAGAGCCGTACCTTTTGCGACACTTGATTATTTTCTGATCGCTGATCTTGTCCAGGAGGAAACTATCTGCTTGCTTTCTGTGAAAGCTGATAGGATCATTGTATTTAATCAGTAGGACTGATTAAATAAGTAGATAGTGGTAGTGATAGATTTGGAGATTTTTATGGTTACTCGAAATGTTCCAGAGCTCATTTAGCCTCCCTGTCAGTTTCTTTGTTTGTTACAGCAGTTTCAATGCTGTCCTGATAGAGATTTTGGCAAACAATATGCTGGATTTCCCCAGGGACCCTGTTAACTGTATTAAATTACCACACTTTAAGTCACTTGATAATTGTACAGTGGATTTTGTAACAGCTTTCATCAAAGAGGGCTTTATCAACATTAATTAATTTAGTTTTCCATCACCTAGAGAAGCATTTAAGCAATATTATTTTCATGCTGTGGGGCTCCCATCCTGAAAAAAAATCTCACTCGTGCTTAACTTTCTGCACTGTATCATCTCACTGAAGGCAACTACTACTTGTAGTATTATCTGGGTGTATGAGTCTTTACAGGATTGGCAGCTGGCAGAAAAAGTCAAGATACATGGGCTTTCTGCATGACTTCTACAAGCATGAGAAACTGAAACAAAATCACAGGCATGTCGGGGTGGCAGGAGGTTCACACTGTACCTGCGCTTTTGCAGCATGGCAGGATCACTCAGACCAAAACTGTGGTTCAGTATCAGCAGCTTGCTGCCATGCTTAATTGTCTTTCTCGATAGCATTTATTGATACCTGAGCTACATTATGCCAATGGCTTCCTACAAATGGAATTGCTTTCCTCCAGGAAATTCCAAAAGCAGCGCAACCTCTTGACCCGGCAGATGCCATTTTCATGCTTCTTTGGAACTCCTTTCTTTTGGGCCAAGCAAACACCATTTCTTCATTCTGTGTCTATGAGCCATATTTTCTAAACCTGACGCCATTCTTCTTTGGGCCTTGGTTAGTATAAACCATTCCTAAAGTACATGACACCAATAATTGACAAAGCAACAACAGCAAGTACCAAAGACAGATAATTCCTGTTTATTGCGAAGAGCAACAGCGTAGAGCGATGTGTGCCTGTTTTGCAATGGCATCGTGGTAACTCGTGACAAGTTTCCAGCTCCATTACAGCCCAGAGCTCCATCTCTGCCATAGTACTTGTAGCTGTATCTCCCCGTAGCTACTGCTGTCACCTAATCAGTTAATTTTTCTTGTATCAGTGCCTTGATTGCTCTTCCTGACTGCAGCCAATTGCACTGGCTTGTTGGGAGTTGGTGTTCTGAACTTTCCTTGAATTTATCCAAATTAATAGTAGGCTGAAACATCCCTCCAAATTGCTTCTAGCTCTTATAGTCCATAGGCTCTCTGTCCCATCATCTGAGTCCTTAATGAAGGACTCTGCTCTCTTTCCCGTGACACAACCATTCTCCTGCCAGTGAGTGTGAGTTACCTGGCTGGTAGTGCAGAGGTGTGGGCACCAGCCACAATCTGCAAGAAGCAGGTTATGGTAGTTCAAGCAGAGGTATGGTAATTGGGAGTTCCCATGGTTTAATTTCCACTAGTCATTCTCAGCTTGCACCTCCATTTCTAAAAGTGAGTAGCGTTTTCAGCTACTCATTCCAGCAGACAGCGTTAATTAGCTGCTGTTTGCAAAGCATGAAAAGTACCTTTCTAACCTACTGCTTACAGGTGATGTCTCTGACCCTTCTGATCCTCTTCCATCAGGCACAGCTTAGTATTTTCCTTTAATATGCTCCCCCAAAAAGATTTAACATACTTGTAGTATGGACATGGAAAATGTGAGTTAGCCATGAGGAGTGTGAAACTTGTCTGGCAGGGAGGACGGAGGGGAGATTGCTGTTGACCATACCAGTCCTACACAGAGGAGTAGTGCTGGAAACCTGCACACTAGCTGTGTTTGCAAGGCTTATGTCTGTTGCATCCAGCTTCCACCGCCTGCAACAACCACGAGTGGCTACAGGTGTATCTAAGGCTTACTCCGATCCATACCGACTGCCTGCCATCTCTTGATAAACTAATCACTGGCCAGCGATCATGATGCAGCCACAGCCCCGCCTCAGCGCTGGGTGAGGAGGTACCAGCAGCTGTGTTAAGAGTTTACCCTTTTCAGCCTTCCCTTTGCCACCCCAGTGACAGGAGGAGGTTGCAGCCAGCAGTGCGTTGCATACACTGGATCTTCGATGAAGATGAATTAGCATTAAGGCAGGGTTCCTTGTGCAAGCCTTTGCAATGTAGCGCTCAGATGTCCCCACGACGAGCCTGGTAAAAAAGGATCAGCTCTGCTGGCGGGTGGGAGGCCACGTGTCTGCATCCCACGCACCTACGCAGTATTTCTAATGCTGATCAAGAAGAGCAAACAGATGGCACTGCTGTGTGAAACCCATCGTGACAAACGCAAGCAGCTAATAGGAAACAGTACAGGGCTTGCTTTTTTTTTGAGCTGAACAAGGGGTGAGGAGGGGGATTAGGGACTGTTTCTGAGGATGCTGGACAAGGCAAGGGAAGCCCTAGCCCCGCAGGGTGATGTGTGACACCCTGTAGGAAGAGCTCCTGTTTGCAAGCAGTCGTATAGCAGTCAGGTAGTCCCCCTGCTTTTAGGGGCTCCGTGTCTTGAGTTTGCTCCCCCCATTCTTCCCTTCCACCCATGTGACTGAATTTGGCCATCACTCATCACCTGCATTGACCCCTCATCACCTGCATTGACCCTTTGCTCGTTCCTTTTCTCTCACAGGCCAGGGAAGGAGAAGTAGCCATTATAGATAAAGTTCTGGATAATCCAGCTTTGACATCTAGAGACTTTCAAGAATGGAAACAAATGTACCTTGATCTCTTCATGGACGTCTATCAAAGCAGCACCCCGAGGGACTCTGTTAATGGCTCGTCTGAGGTCGATGCACTTATAGCCTCCTTAGCGCACACTCACTCCTACATTGAAACGCATGTATAAAGGTCTCTCTTTTTGTCCATTTGTTACACTCCAGCCCTTTACTTAAGTGCATAAAGTAGTTTTTATATCGATATGTGGGAGCTTTAGTAAATTATATTTTAATGTTACTCAGCTGTGTGAAGTAAACCTTCGACGGTCAACAATACCACGTCTTTAATGAGGATTTGTATATTTTATATGCTACCAATGCTCCGCTTGTGTTTACCTTCTGTGAAATAAAAACATGACCTTTAGCTATTAAAGAAAAGTATTTAAAAGCATTTTTGGAAGACTGTGACCTTCACGCTGGAATTCAAGCTAAAGGTTTTGTTATCGAAGGTCACTTTTACAATGATATTTTATATTATATAATTCCAGTATTGCATTGCATTTTTGGAGTGCAGGTACTATTTTGGTGGTGGGAGAAAACCAATTTTTATATTTAATGAGAAACTCTAGGAGTTTTCTTAAATAACAGGGGAAGAGTGTAACAGGGTGGTTGTGTTTCAGTTTTGTCAAACATACAAAAGTGTGAAAATCAGCAGGCAGAAAGGACTAATGTGAATTCAAATATCAAAAAGTTAGGTCTTATTTCCTTGTGCTTTTTTAAAGCCTGTTGCTAAGGTTCACCATCAGTGCAAAGGGATGTTGGTTTGTATTCCAGTTAAGACAAAATCATGTGCTATTTGTCTCTTAATCACATTTGGTTGATTTTTTTTTTAAAAAGTAATCACAGTACTGCCATTTATGCTGCTTTTGTACTGTATATCAGTATAATGTGCAGATTTTGCAAAAGAGAAAATGTAGACTTCGAACATCCTTGATAGCAGCGTTTCTCTTGCCCAGAAGAGCAGCAGTGGAAAAGGTTCCCAATGAAATGCTCTGAATCTGAGAGGCTTTGAAAATTCCCACAATAGAAAAGGAATGAATAGGATTTTTCAAGTAGTCTGCTATGTGTTTCCTGAGCTGTGAAATTTGGCTGTATTTTGTGCAGGGAAAATGTGTGATGGGAGCAGAGCTGAGCACAGAACCTGAAAAATAGCTGAGGAGTAAAAAAGCCTCCAGTTTGCTTTTGAAGAGGAAAGGATGTCTTTGGGTTTTGCTGAGTTCACAAGACAATTAAAATGTTTTAAACTTCCATGAGATTTTAGTTGTGCTGGAGAGAACCCGGTGAATATGAGCAGAAATAGTTTCTTAGAGTTAGGCACATGCCTGGAATAGGAAAGTGGGAGGGAAATCTTAAATTATGTATTTACTTTTTATGGGCTTGTTTTCGAAGAGTGATCAGAGCATGACAAAATATTTCTGCTGCTTTTCAGTATTTTGCTGCGTAAGTTAGGACTCACGACATGATTTAATAACGCTCACGTGAAAGGGAAAAGCCTCCTTTATACTCTTTACAGCGAGTTGTACTCTTAACCAACTTCAGACTCTTGCCTGTACAGCTCAGTGAATGTACTTTAAACTTTATGAGCTCTGGTATTTCCTGACAGTTATATCCATGAAGGGATGGAGGAAAGAATGGACAGGTTTATTTTCTCTCTCCTGTCTTTTTATTCCTCTCTCTTTCTCTCCCTCTTTTTTTGACTTTCTCCCGTTTCTTTCTTTTTCTCCTTCTCCCCACTCGGGGGGGGGGGGGGGGGGGGGGGGGGGGGGGGGGGGGGG
>JAVJGJ010000014.1:89464804-89483675 GCA_035590215.1 Microhierax caerulescens | reverse complement strand
TATTTTTCTGACCATCTCCCGTTTCTTTCTCGTTCTCCTTCTCCCCACCCCACCCACCCCCCGCCCCTCTTTCTTTATTGTTATTTTATTGAATTTGGATTGCAACTGTTTTGCAGATTTTGCACAATTGTACAGAAGAGTGGCCTTTCTGTAGCCCATTTTCAGTAATCCTATATTCAAGTCGATATGGATGACAAATCATGTATTAACGTTTGTATAGAATTCTGGATCCAGTGTAATATTTGTACCATTAGAAGAATATTGTTTGTATAAACTGGACATTTATTTACTGCATGGGTACTGACTTGTATATTAAATTTGTGAGGTTTTTGTAAATTTCTCTTACAAAATGCTTGACTTGAAATGGATTGTGCTATTGTTCCAAGCATTTAGATTCTCTTGCTATTGTTTTACTGGACCAAAAGTAAATATATTCATAGAAGAAACCTCTTTATATCTGATGGATGTATATGCACATTGTGTAGTTGATTCCTTGTCAGAACCAAGGCAGTTCAGAAGACTTAGATCTGTTGCCATGCAACAGCTATTCTGCCTGCACTTTACATTAGTAAAGTCAGCTTGATTGCTTTAAAGGTGAAAATTAAACATTACAGTTTTTTAAGCTAGTCTAGTGACAAAGAACGTGTCCTCTCCATTGTGCTGCCTTCTTTTAAGACTATTAAATGTTCTTCTATATATATTTTTATTGTATTAACTCTCAGCCTAGAAAGGGAACACTGTAAAATGAAGTACAATAAATTTAGCTTTTAAATGAACTTCTGTGACTCAAGATTCAATTTATGCCATACCAAAGTGATTCTACAGCAGCTGCCCGTTTTACCTGCATTTCACAGGTCTACGTGCCTTAAAGTGCCCCCATAATCTGTGCCTTTCAACTCTGCCGGTGTGGCCAAAAAGAAGTAAGGCTGTTGCTGTTTCGCATGTAGGCAGACGCCGAATAAAGACTTCTGAAAACCTTCCGATACTTCCCTCCCCTTTGTCCCCTTTGATGAAGGTAAACCTTTTTTGACTGCAGGATTTTCTCGTGCACCAGTTCAACAGCTGTGAGCAATTTTACCGTTACGAGCAGCTGTGATACAGCAGCATGTGTTACTGAGGTAAGTGTCAAGGCATTAGTTACAGCAACTCCCGTAGCAAGTTTCTCAAGTCTAATAGTAAGTACACCCATTCAGTTCTGGCCATCTATACTAACACAAGGTTTGGATACAAAAGAAACATACTTTACTGGTAGCGTGTGTCTTTAACACAAAATAAGCATCTGAAAGGCATGCTACAGCAAAGGCCACTCAGAGAGAAATGGTTTCTATTGAACAGTCGCTGTTTTAACCTACAGCCAGAACTGAGTCTACATATCAAAAAAATCCATGCTTTATCTCCAGTCATTTCATGCTGGTTAGCGAAGACGTTCTTGCCTAGGATGTAGCATATCAAATAATTCCTTTTCCTTGGCAGTACTTATTATTTAGTTCTCATAGACATCAATTTTCTAGTCTTTATACAGCTCATTTTCATTTTGCTTAGCCATAGCATAAAAATTCAATAGCACTTAGCAGCTGGGAAAATGACCTCTTATTAAGAAAACAGAAAAGATGGATTATTTTTTTTAACCTTTGAAAAAAACAGGTTTGCAACACCTATTAATTACTATCTGAGAATTATTCTTCAAAGGTCAAGGATTACGATTCTCCTCCATCACCTCTAAACGTGCTACTTGGTACGTCCTTCCTCAGCGAGGTTGGCTTCCAGCTCTAGAAATCCCAGTGCCTTTTCCCCTGCTGCAGCCAGACCTTCCTGCCCGTTTCCACCAAGCGTTTGGCTTATCAAAGCAAAACATCCACTCTGCCACGTTCGGTTCCATTGCAATTTTCTTCTCCAGGCCCGCCCCGCTGGCCCTTCTCCTGGGCTGGTTATTTCTTGGTGCGTGAGCTCAGCACTCCGGCAGCCTCTTCTGCTGGCTGTCACTGTCCTGCTCGTCGGCCCCTTCGGAGAGCTGCAGCACCGCGCACTGCAGCCCGCACCAAGGCGAGGGGGCTTTGCAGATCTCTTCCCAGCCATCGTTGTCGATGTCGTAGCCAACCACGTCTTGCGTGGGGACTTCCTGTGAGTTTTGCCATTTCTTTCCCCCAATAAGAAGAGCTGTTTCCTCTACCACTGCCAGGCCATAGCAAAATCGATCATAGATCAGTGGTCTTAACCGAGTCCATTGGTTCTGACCAGGGTCATATCTTTCTATTTCAGAGAACGGTTCGTATAATCCTAAAAAGGTGAATATGGCTTCTCTGATGGTTGCCATCTGATGCCCAAACCGAGCAATGCTCATGGGGGCTTTTTTTATCCACTGCCCTTCAAGCGAGCTCAGAGAATACACGTCCTTGCTTGTGGTGGCTGGGTCTGAGTGCTTGCCACCGGAGATGTATATAGTACTCTTGCAAACGGCGCTGGCGTGGCCATGTAGCTTGCATGGCAATTCTTTGACCTTCGTCCATCTGTCCCTGCTGATGTTGTAGACTTCCACAGACGAATGCAGCCACCCGTCCTCACCCCTTCCACCAATGGCAAAGATATCCTTGCCTAGGACACAGCAAGAAAACTGGCATCTCTTTTCCAGCATGCCTGTGATTTGGGTCCACGTGTTAAATCTGGGATCATAACGATGGACCTTGTCTGTAACTGATAAGATCTTTTTGGTTTTAGCATCACCTGGGGCACCGCTTTCTACCTCCCCACCCAAGACGTAGAGGAAGTTCCCCACCACGCACACGCTGTGGTTCTGCACCCCGTCCCGCGCCCGTGTGAGAGCTCTCCATTTGTGATTGTAAACGTCAAAGGCCACCACGTCGGTGATGAGCCCCTCACTTGCTGTCCCTCCCCCCAGCAGAATGATCCGAGTTTTCTCATTCCTCAGCGTGGTGGACTTGTCTTGCAGGATAGGCTGTTTGAAAACAGATGTATGGTAATTTATAGCTTTAATGATCAAGCACTTAATACTTGCAGAGAGGGGCACTTCTGACTGTGTGTAGGTTTTTCTCAAGTCTTCCACTGGGACGAGGCCATACCTTATGTGCTCTAAAAGGCTGCCAGCGTGAGTCAGCCTGGTTTCATCCTGCTTCAGCCACAGCAGCACGAGATTCAGCAGGCAAGTTTCTTTCACTGTAGGGAGATCTGGTGATTGAACCACCACTAGCAAAGACCTGAAGTTCAGCTCGAGCAGTCCTGACAAATCCAAGTCCAGAAGCTTCCAGAGATTATTGACAATGTATTTTTCGGTTGTTGCTAAGGCATTCGGCAGGTAGAACTTCCTGGCCACATTGGCGGAGAAGCAGCAGTTTTCCAAGGCAAGGTTGTTAATCAAGTACTGATTGCACAAGCCAATGGCATCAGTCACTTGCAAGTAGCTTGCAGCTTCCAAGGTATCCTCCAGGCTTTCAAAGGAAAGGGGCAACAAAGAAGTATAAATAAAATCCAGGACATTCTGGAGACCGGTGGGTGAGACAACTTGCAGATCAATTACACTGGCTTTAGACTCTTGGGTATAACTTTTGAACATGGCTCGGAAATAGTCACTGGAGCATGCCAACAAGGACTTGTGTGCAGGAAACTCGTTTTCCTTCACCTTCAGCAAAATATCACACAGAAAGCCCTCTGATCTCAGGCTCTGGTACTGGGCAAGCACGGCGGTGCAGTGCGCTTTGCAGTAGGACAGGAAATAGCTCATGGTAAGGCAACGCAACGCTTTCCCCTCGAGTTACTACAGCAAAAACGCAATTAGATATTGAAACAGCTGCCCTACTCACCAGCCATTGCTTGAATGCCCAGCAGACTTCCAGTTGTTAGAGAAAAGCCCAACCAAAAAAAATAAACCAAAACAGTCTCTTGCCTGGCATAAGGGGACAGTTAGGAGGTTTGTAAAGAATTCAATGCATTCCTTTATAGAAAAAACAGCTGAATGTCGTAACAGCTGCTGTAGGATGCTTACTTTTCTCGCCTCTGTCACTTGTGCAAGGATGAGCAGTCCACAGTTGTGCTGAGCACTTGCTTGGCTGGCCATCAGATGACAGATGAGGGAGCTAGATAACAATCCCAACAAATGACACTTTGTGTCTGCTCAGCCGTCTCCCTCGACCCTTCTTGCTCCACAGGCAGATCAAATAGATCCTCTCTGGCTGCCAGCGCATGGCTCTGAGCAGACACAGATGAGAAGAGAGTGCTGGCTTTTCTCCTCTCTTGTCTGTATTTCAAACTCAGATAAGTTTGGACCTTGTTGCCCCTGCGACAGCAGCCCCCTTCCCGTCCTCTTTTCGCACTCTTTTAGGAAGCCTCAGCTGAAGATCAAATCAGCGCCCAGGGATTATTACGTGAAGATTTTCTGAGCCCACAGACCTTTGCCCAGCAGGCACTAATACAACCAAAATATCGTGATTAGTCACTGGTTCGATTTGACATGCATTTCTGGGCTCTTTGCTTCACATGACACCGCCATAACTCACAGCTACCAGAATAGCCGCAGGCGCATCCCCTCGCCCCCCCTGCCCGGGAGCTGACCCCAGGCGGGCAAGCAAAGGGGCCAGGGACTGTGTGGATGGAGGAGCTTCTACCAACAGCCACAGCCAAAGCAGCTGACTTGGAATGACCTGCCTGGAAATCACAAGGGTAACACATTCACACAAAGCAGTGACAAAAATAGATTCCCCCAGTTTGGCTGTAATAAACCGAAATCTGTTTATAGAGGCGGCTTTGCATAATTGTGCTCTTGTTTACCAGCTGGGAACAAACCCAGAGCCCCGGGGATGGGCCGGAGCTGACTCGGTCAGCTTTCTCACTTTCAGTTTGTCCCAATTAGAAGCACGTATATGGGGATTATCCCTGATTTTCACCTGGGCCCTTCAGGGTCTAATTTCTACCAGGAATAGTAGCTCTGGGCGGGCAATACATTCAGACCTCTGAAAGCCTGCGTTTATTTTTCTTTTTTTCCACCCCCCGCGTAACTCTGGGAGGAGGTGTTCAGGAGTCTCCTCCTGACACCTTTCTTTCCAAGTTAAACACACCCAGGACCTGCAAACCCCAACAGGGTTGATAAGTGCCAAACCATTTTGCTGCATCATGAGCCATCAGACTTGGGGACAGAGAAGGATCCCACAGGACTCAAAAGTTTCACCTTTTGCTCAAGACCAGGGTAAAGCCTTTTCACTGCATTTGCTTACTTTTATTTATGTGATTTCATGACATTCTGGCTCGCTCTTGTGATTGAGGGGTGTTTGGGAGCTGACTGGATCCTAACATGGCTCATGCATGCTGTGTGACTGTTCTAGTGAGCTTAAACCATCTTGCTAAGCAGACTGATACCTACACACGCTCTGCTCTGTTTGTGGGGAAGGACTACTCCAAAAACATTGCTGTTCATTGCTGGATAGCTCTGAAAATTGATTTCCTGCTTGAATCCACTTTCCATCATGACATTATAAACCATAAATCAGTATCTTGCTAAAAAATCTTTCCTCTTGCTAGCAAAACAACATGCATGGGCAGTTGGAAGGAAGGAGAAAAGGGATGCCTTGTTTCTCTTTCCCAGTGGCTTTGCCTATGTCCAAGTTGGGACAACTGTAAAGTATTTCAAATATTGTTAGTAAAGCTGTGCAGCTGAGTCCAAGCTTCTGGTTTGATGCTTTTCCTGTCTTGGACAAACCAGAGACCAGGTACCTGTGTCACCCCTCAGCAGTCATGCTTGCTGGTGATGAGGGACCAGGCCTTAAATGCTCCCACTCCTAAAGACACTGCTTTCCCCAGTTTAACTCCATAAGGTACCAGATTTCAGTAACACGACGAGAAGATAAACCTCTGCCATTTCCAAACAGCAAGCTGGCACTGCAGCATCGCACTTTCCCCAGGAGACTGAGCAGTGAGCGCAGGGGAGCACGGAGGCTGAGCCTTCGGCGTGGGGTTCAGTTTGAGGAGCATTTCTGCAGCAGTTCTAGCATAAGCACCTGCTTATGGTCCTGGCACCACCTCCCCTTCACCAACTGTCCCTGTCCTCCATCAGCCTTTTGCCTGTGCTACCATGATTGCTCTGAGGCAGGGGGCTGGGAGGTGACACGGCCAGGAAACTGATGTTTGGAGAGGAGTGGCGGGAAACTCAAAAATACGACAGCAGACAGGCCTCTGTGGGTTGGGTCAGGTTCTCGGCCTCCCTCACCGTGTGGCCTCCCAAGCAGATGTAGTGCCCCAACGCAGAGCGCAGCAGAGGTGAGCCACTGGCTGGGCAGGCAGCTGGGGACCCACCACCAGGAGAGACCTTTGGCACGTGATGCCCACCCGATGCACAGAAACTGGCCTGATCTTCTGTTGTCGAGGCTCAGTCTGAATGTCCCTGCCTGTACCCAGAGTTACTGTGTTACCCAAACCGGTGGTGCATCACTTGATCTCCAGAGAAATTCTATACATGGGCTGCAGTATATACAGGTCAGTTGCCAGCTGATTACACTGCGTTGCCACGGGAGCCGATGTTGATGTAGCTGAACTGATTTAATACCAGTACTGGATAATCAAGTCTTAAAATTCTATGCAGATTTGCTGTGCGATTCCTTCTCAGACCTACTTCATCTTCATGGCAAGCTGGCTAATAGAAATAGCAAGAACCACGATCATTATAAAGCTGCTTGTCTGTAGTTTTTTGGGTTGGTTTTTTTTTTTTTTTCACTAATAATTGAAATAAAGCTACATGCTTTCCAGTCCCTTGCTCTGGAGTGACAAAAAAAGATTATCATTACTGAAATGAGGTTTTTCCATGCTCCACTTTTAGGCAGTTAGCTTTCCCTAACTAGGAAGACTACTCAGCCGGCACCCTCCTTTGTCAATAGACAAATTATCCGTAGGCGGCAGCTTGGGTCTTCGGCACCTTTGGAGGAATATTTAATGACCATTAGCAGAAGAGCAGACAGTGGTTTAACAGCTAGCTTATGAATCTCAGGAAGAGGCCTAGCACTAGGTGGGACGCAGTCATGCCACAATCTTATTTTTCTCGGTAATTTGGAAGATCAAATGTTTGACTCGCTAGATGGTGCTTAAAATTAGGGAAACATTAGTGTTAATGACACTGATTCGCTGGGAATAGATAATACATTTTCAATCATGCATTATTTAGATTTTAAATTAGATTTAGATTTCAGGTTTTTAGTGCATTTTCTGTTGAACTCATTGCTATACTACAGTAGACATTCTGCAATAAAAAAGAATATTCAGGAGTGTGCTGTGAAAAATATTGGCTTCTATGCTTGCTGTTATTTTTTTTCCTATACAAAGCTGAAAAATGGCCTGAATTGCAATGCTGTGTTCATTTTAATCTTGCAAGTAGGCCATCAGTTAATAAACACTTCAATTACCATTGTAAATTTTCCCAATTATTTTTTAAGAGTAAAGGTTATAAAAAGAGTTGTACAAGTAAAATTAGGCTGATTAGTAACAAGTGGCTTACTGTAAAATATGCATTACAACAATCCACAGCAGAGGCTTTCTAAGCTACACTTTGTTCCAGAAGAAATCTGTGCAGTCCAGAGGACAACAGAGCAAACACTTTGTATGCTTGATAATGTACAGCTTAAACAAATACAGCCAAAGTGAACCAGATGATGAATGTACCAGGGATGATGCAGCATATAGGTCTTCTAGAAACCACTAATCAGAAAGATTGTATTGACTTACGTTGTCTTGTAAAAACCATTGGACTAGAGTCTGTACTTCATCCTCGAGTAATCATTCACAATGGTATTTGGGTCACCCCATCTATTTAAAGCCAAGTACATTTAGCCCAGGAAAGCAGTCTTTAAGAACAAAACATTGAGAGGGAGAAATTTTCTTGCAGCTAAAAGCAATGTCTGGGGAGATCGTGTCTGTGTATCAAAGCAAAGTTACCAGCTTGGGTGAGGTGAGCTTAGGCTGCGAGGTTTCCGTTGTGGCAGGGGAGACTGGGGATGCATGTGGCTTTAAGCACTGGTCTAAGTGTGAGGGAGGTGGGGGTGCTGGGAGGTGGGGGTGCCCATAGGACACTGCACCCCCTGAGCAGCAGGAGCAGGAGCTCAGCACAGGGCACTGCACCCCCTGGCTCATCAGAGGAGCCTGCAAACCCACGGCACCCCCTGTCCATCCAGGTGCCACCTGGGAGGGTCTGCGTCCAGGGATGACGCTGGCAAGAACAACTTTGTCTGAGTGCAAGCCTCCATCTGCCACTGGGGAGGAGAAGAGGTTTAGACCCTTCTTCTTTCGATCAGAGCAGGGATCCCAGCCAAAGCCCACTGCAAGGCCGCCTCTGCTAAGCCATGGCTGCATGGCGGTTTCCTGTGCTTTTGTGGAAAAAGAGGAGGAAAGGAGGCACACCTGGGCTGGGGGTGCCATGCCCCATCTGGGATAAGCTAGCACTAACTACACCGGTGCTAGAAAGCGTCCTGCGTCCAGCTGTGAAAGGCAACACGAAATAACAGTCTTTCAGTCAGTGCCTCATTTGTTTCCTTGCCCTTTTTTTAGGTTCCCCTTCATCTGCCTCCCATGAAGACAGAAGTTATTACTGCTTCCATTTCTCTTAGTGGGTTAGACATGAGCTTCGCCAGTGAATAAAAAACAAGCTGGGAAAGTTTTTAACATGGGTCCTACTTTAGAGCGATTGCGGTGGGATGCATCAGGCAATGCAGCTGCAGGATAACAAAGCTGAACGTGTATTTTAATGAGCCCATTTCACAGCCTTCCCAGCACTCCACAGTGGAGGGTTGCTTGGGATCCGTCTGCTCCTGTAATGCTCTGGTGGCACTGGAGATGCTCTGCATCAAGCCCTTGCTCCCCTCCCCAGGCAGCCAGCGCTGCCTGTGCTGCAGCTGGGGCTTGAGGGACCTGCAGCCCCTGCCCAAGGGTGCCTTCATTCTGCATCCAGCTCACAGCTGCTTGGGGACTGTGGTGGCTGCTGGCTTTGCACAGTGAGGACATGTACAGCCCCAGCTGAAGCTGCTCTGCTCATGGGTCACTTCTGCAGGCATGGAGGCCCCCTTGCCACAAAAGGAACATTTCTTGTACATTAGCTCTTGGAGAGTGCCTTGGGGATGAGGGGTTCCGCTCACCACTATCCACAGCTCATATGGATAGAAGTGTAAGGAACAGCCAGTGCTCTGGAACCACAGAGGAGAAAACACAAATGACATTTTCCTCCATTAGGATACTATATAGGTGAAGTAAAGCTGCAGGCTGCAGAGGCCCCTCTGAAATCAAGGTGCTTTTCACATCTGGTTAGGATTCAGCTCTTCCATTCCCTAATTCACATTCAGGCAAATGCTCCCTAACATACAGGTTGTTGCTTTGCAAAGTAAAGGCTACAGTGTAATCAGCTGCTGTTAAGGCTGTTACGCTATGAGATAATGAGAGCTGATGTCCCCACTCAGCTGATCATTAAAAGTGTTCCTAGAATCTCTGTGCTATATCATCATTGTCGTCATCATTGATAGCAGCAGCAGCAGCACGTTACCTAATAACTTGAACTCGGTCCCTCCATGATCTGCAGCTCTCAGGCTTACCCACGGGACTGAAAAGGTTGCACCTGCACCTGCTAACCTTATTTCATTTGCTCACTAGCACTCAGGTTTGAGAGCGGGAGAGAAAGCTGAGGGAAAGCACCCAAGCCCTTCCATCGGGTGAAGAGCAGCTGGAATGAATTGCGTGTGCTGAAGGATGGAGGATGGAAGGAAAGCACCAAGTGTGTAGAGGGCTTTTTGTCTTAATGACTTCTAACTAAATAAAGCCATGCTGGAGTGTGACAAAGGCAGTGAGGGGATGTGTTTTGTTCACCCTCCTAATCTTCATGAGTTACTGAATGATGCGTGACTAGCAAGCCTCACCAAACATTCGTCAGGCTGAGCTCAGAGCCAGTCCATAGCCGTGTGAGGTACTGGTGGCCCTGCTCACCAAAGATGGAGAGAGAGAGACCTCCCTCCACACTAGACACATTCCCTAAATTACAGTCCTGGAAGACATTTCTAGGGTAGTTACAGGAACCAGACCGCATGTGTCAAGTTTTCTTCCCCAGGCTAGAGTCCCAGCAGACCGTGGCTTCAGTCATCTCCCCTCTTCCCCTGGTGCGAGCCGGCTGCACACTGGGCATGCCTATAACCTGTGGATAGTGGTGAGCCAAATCCCTCGTCCCCAAGGCACTCTCCAAGAGCTAATGTATAAGGAGCTCATTTTTATTAATTTTTACTTTAGATGTCTTGTGCCGGCAACAATGCAAATACTGACTTCTTCCTGGAAGTGCAAGGGTTTGCCTGCCCAGAAAAAAAACACATTGTCTACTTAAACCAGCTTGAAAAGCTGTAGAGATTCCTATTTCAGCAAGTTTATTTTGGTCTCATCTGCCTAGGTTAAGGATTGACATAAATGACTCTCAAAGGGGGTAAAAGTAGACAGCCCGTGCTCTGAGCCCCAGCACTATGTGCCTGGCATGACAGCGCAGCATCATTCTCTTGGTACAGTGGCAGTTTTCAGGGGACCTTTGGGTTTTGCCTGAAGTGGAAAAGTCATCGCTGTATGCCAGCTCTTCTGTCACGCTGAAGAAATGAAACTGTAGACAGGTAGAGAGAAAAGCTTAGGGCAGATGGACCTGAAACGTGTGAAACCCTTTAGGGGGAAACATAAAGCTGGAAATACCTAAGAGCAAACCACCTTCCCAATCCTGTGAAGACTTCTCTGTCCGTTGGTCTCGCAGGTGGCCTCTCAAGGGTGTGTCTCAGCATAGCCATGGAATCTGTCTGACATTAGAAGTCAGCAGCCCTTGGATGGGCCTCTGCAGCCTTGCTGAGGTACCCAGCAATGCACCTGGGGTAAGCATATGCCCTCCTGAGGGACACCGGTCAGCCAGAGATGCCCTCTCAGGTGAACTGGCAAAACTCCTCCTGCAGTAAAGAGACAATGCTCTTCTGGGGTGAGGATGGGGAATACACTTCAGCAGGATGTCGTGCTCCTTCCAGAAAATCCAGAATCCTCACACATGCAAAAAACTAGTCCAGTTGCATCCTCCTTCCCCATTCAAGGAAGGAGCACTGATGTCAAGGAACCTCCTCTGATCCTGACAGTAGTCACGTCAAAGGATAGGATGCTAATCAGAACTGGAGTTTTAAATGAGAAATGTGGTTAAATGGAGCTACCATACAATGGTATAAATTTCATACCCTACCATTGAAAGGGAGAGGAGATTAAAAATAAATGTACATGCTTCAAGTTCTTTAAAATGATTTAATGACATTATTAGTACTTTCTGGAGGTCATGCAATGACATCAATACAGCAGTTTAGGCCAGCGTTGACCACCTTGACAGGATACAACCATGGCTTCCCTACCTTTTGGCTTCTTCCAGTCTTCCTCTTTGCTGAACTATGGGCCAACATGCAAGTCACTGCAAAGAAAATTTCCTTGAATTGCACTATGGAAAGGACAAATCTTGTCAGGGGAAATGTGATTTAAAAAGGTAAGTAGGTTTATATATATAAAAGAATAGATAATCTCCCTGTCTAAACCTTCATTTGGCTCACAGTAATATATGAATGTGCCTACAGCCCTGGTAAAAATAAATAAATAAATAAATCAAAATTAATATGTTACTTCACAAACTAGACCTGAGGCAGACTTCCAGCCTGTCACTATGCACTGTGCACTGCTAGTAAAGTACTTCCATTACACTAGCTAAGCCAAAGCTTTTAAAAAGATAGATTGCATTAAGTATATTCTTCCATACATCCCAACAATAGCAGACTAACATCATTACCAAGGCTGGATGAGTACACTCTTGAAAAGAAAACAATCAAGTTCAGGAGATACTTTGAAATAGCCCTATCCACCCACTTCTGACACCCACCAGCTGTCCGTGTAAAATACTGTCCTGGTGTCAGCTGAGATGCAGTTAATTATCTTCCTAGTAGCTGGTACAGTGCTGTATTTCGGATTTAAGGTGAGAATAATGTTCATGACGCACTGATGTTTCGGTTGCTGCTAAGCAGCGTTTACACTAACTCAAAGACTCTTCTGCTTCTCACCCCACCCCACCAGCGAGCAGGCTGGGGGTGCACAAGGAGCTGGGAGGGGGCACAGCCAGGACAGCGGACCCCAACTGACCAAAGTGATATTCCATACTGTATGGCATCATGCTCAGCACATAAACTATGGGGAAAGCTGGCTGGGGCCACTGCTTGGGAACTGGGAACTGGCTGGGCATCGGTGGGTCAGCGGTCAGCACTTGCATTGTGCATCACTTGTTTTGCATATTCCAATTTTATTATTATTATTGTTATTATGCCTTCTATTTCTGTCCTATTAAACTGTATTTATCTCAGCCAGTGGATTTTACTTTTTTTCCCAATTCTCTTCCCCCATCCCACTGAGGGGAGGGGGAGGGAGGCAGTGGCTGTGTGGTGTTCAGCTACCTGCCAGGTTAAACCATGGCAAATAACAAGCAATCTACGCAAACAAACTGCACACCCTGATATTTTTACTACTCCTGACTGTGCTTATGAGGCTGGGAGTAGAAATAATAAAAAGAAAATTAAAGCAATCACCATACAAATCACCTGTCCATTTTTCCCCAGGAGTGTTCATTTGCCTTTGACAAAACAAAACAGCTGTTAGAAGTCTGACAGATCTTCTACAGGGGGTTATATTTTGTAAATTTCTTCAAATAAGCTTTATGATCTACTAAGTATTTTTCAATTCTAAGTTTACAGAGTTGAAGAGAAATAGGGTCTAGTTTTGACTCCTTTGAAGCCAATAGGAATTTTGCCGTCAGCTCTGGTACAAGCAGAAATGCAATGTTCTCAGCATAGAAAAGTTGGGTGTGTGGGGGGGGGTGTTTGTGTGAGCAAAGTATCTGTCCCAGCTTAATTGTTCAGCCTTATATACCAGCTTTCTCACCTGATATGCAGGGTGTATTCAGGCCCCAGTGGTCCTATTCAAATAAAGGTTGTGTTCAAGTTCAGACCCTTTACAACTGAGCTCCTCATCTGCTACAGGAGAGCGCCTGATGAGTCTCCACATACACCGCGTTATTTTTAATATGTTGAGCGTTGACGCGTATACTTTACGTCCGCGGTGTGTATGGGGTGAGCAGGCCCTAGTGAGAAAGGCTGGAGAAGGGCAGCGATAATCCCTGCTCCGCCACTCCTGTGCTGCCGCCTTCACCGATGCTTTAGGGAGCAGTCTCCAGCCACCCAGCACTGCACGGCTGCCTTTGCTGTTCCTACCACGAGTTTCACTTGGGCTACTTCAGGAGCAGACAGGCTTGCAGGACTGTTTCCTACTGCCTCACCCACTGGAAATGTTTTCATTAAATGATAAAGAGGTTGAGGGTTGTTGGTTTTTTTTTTGTTTGTTTGGTTTTTAGTTAGGTGTTTTGTTTGGTTTTTGTGGGGGTTTTTTGCAGATAGGCAGGTAGGGTCTTCTCCAGATCTTCCTCATATTTTCAGAAAAGGGTTACTGGAGAAAATACCATGCTTCCATAGCCTCCAGAATTATACCACAACCTCCAGAAAAGAGGTACTGCAGAGAACTTAAGTTCCTATAGGCCATTTGTGGTTTGCCATACATTGAAATTCTCAACTACAAAGACGAACAGAAAGAATAAATAGTCATTGCTAAGAAGTCAGGAACAACAGTGTTCAGGGCATTTTCAAAGGCAGGAAGAGCAATCAGAGGCCAAGGTCCCTTCAGGCAGTTGGACAATCCTAATGGCCCTCGCCCCTCATGACAATGTCCTTCCTACTTAGTAAAATGCAGTGATTCTGTTATCAAGGTGACACCAAACTGTCCAGTTTCCTTCAGGACAGTGTTGTGTGCAACGGGCACTTGAGAAACACTCAGGAGGTGCTGGAAACTCCGCTCCCATGAGGCCACTGCTGTAATTCACTGCTGTCAATAAATCTTGTTGCTCTTAATTGTTTGGTGTTCTCTTAGAAACAAATATTTACCAGCTTCTGGTTTGCACAGTCTTCTAAAGGTCACAGATGCTAGCTCCAAGGGGAGCCAAGCTATTCAACCTTAAACTATTTAATGTTGCCTTCCTGTGTAAGCCTGTGCCACCATAAAAGCAGGCATCACTACAGGGCTTATGTGTAAGGATGGAAGAGTAAAGTTCTTCTCTTGGCCCATTTCAGCGTGTTATTTTTAAAAGTTTATGTGTTCAGTGATGGAAATGGACGCTTTCATTCTGTTGTGTAAAATATCAGTAAGCCAAAAAAAAAAAAAAATCAATAAGCAAGTATCTAGAAACAGCCATGTTCTTCTGTCTGAATCGTTCTGTCCCATCCCGAGCTGATACATGCAGCAGAGACCCCTTTGAAGAGCTGGAAGCTGCTCTCGGTAAAGATTTGCTGGGCAATGCAATACCAGTATGAATGCAGGGATACAACAAGCCGAATTCTGGAGGAATAATGGCTCCACATCAACATACACACGTGTTTCCTGAAATAGCTGTGCCACCCTGCAATGCAAAATCACTTCCCCAGTGTGCTGGTTCACTTGCTGCTCAAGCAGACCAGAATGACACAGCCAAACTAAAGAAGCTCTTGGAGGGCTGAGGTAGTCCCTGTTTTGTGGGGAAGGACTAGGAATCCTGGGCTGCTTCCCCATGGATATGAGGAGCTCCCTGCAGGACAGCAAGGCAGGAAGCCTCGACCAAGCAGGCTGGATGGGAGCGACCATGGGAGACACCCAGGCTGGTGGAGCCCAGCTGCTGCTGGGGAGGAGAGGGAAGCTCCCACCCTTTCCAGCAGGATGGGGTTTGAGAGGTTGTAATCCCACCTGATGCTTTTCTGAACCATGCTCTTTGCCAGGCTGCTGCAGAGCCCTTGATCTGCTGAGGCCCTTTTGCAGATGAACACCGGTTAGCCATGGGCTTTGTACATGAAACAAAGGCAATGAAGCTCACGCTCTCACAGAGTGAAGGATGCTGTCCGTCTTTTTTCCTGCCTTGCAGCCTAGGCTCTTCCGAGTGTCTCTCTCTCCCCCTGGTTCTCTGAGGCTGCAGGCAAAAGCAACTGCTGGTGCAAACCAGCATAGCTCCAGCAGCGTGGATAGCGTGGTGCCCCACTACACCAGCAGATGACCTGGCCGTTGGTTTTAGGTCAGCAACATGACTGTAGCACATGCAGCCTTCACCTTGCCGAACTCACAGAGTAGGCAGAGCATGTTTCTTTCTTCTCAAGGGCTAGGGAAGAGCCCAGATGTCCCATTTGTGTCACAATGACTACACGAATCTGATGCTGACGGAATTTTCTCAACCGTGTGGTGCCATCCAGTGTCATTTTCCTGATCTTTGCCAAGCTCTCCCCCCTTGCACTGCCCTGCTTGATAGCGCTCACAGTGCAAGGGTGGTCAGCGGCATTTTACTGGAGAAACAGTCAAAGCAGGGAATTAAGATACAGCCTCATTTGGAGGCATTAGTGCCTGAGTCACTGGGATGTCATTCAGGCGTGAGGACGGCCTGTGAAGGCTTTCAGATCACATGCGTGAGTGACATTTAGAAGAGGTGGGTGACCTCATGGGAGATTATCTGAGAGATCTAAACCAGCCATAGAAAGTGGCATTGGAGGCTTTCATTTATCCTCACTAACCTTCAGCAATAAAAACAGAGGATGAGCGCACGGACGTGCATGCAGGAAGTATGCGAGAAGCGCGGAGAACATTGTGAAAGCCAGAGGGACGGTAAACCATACCCTGGCTCCACTGACACATGGCCGTCATGGAAAGAAGGAGGAGGAGGAGGACGCTGTATGTTTCACAGGGCACAGTGCTTTATTTGATTTTTGTGTGCGTGTGCATTTGCTATTTGACTGAGCAATAAGACAGTTAAGAATTTGTGCTTCTTTCCTGGTTTCTGTAGGAAAGCACAAATCCAGGTATTCTCTCGGCCTTCCTAATTCGAGATACCACCAGCCTTGGCAGCAGCTGTGACAGCAACCAGCAACACTGAGAAGTAGAGCCCTAATTATTCAAGCCCAGATTCTCCCGTCACTCAACATCCACTTCCAAACCAGCACCTCAGCACACACCAGGACTGTGGGTGGGGAGCAAGGAGCAAGGTGGTTTTCCTGATTTCAGTAACAGTAAGGATCCAAAGGGCCTTGAGATGTCTCCTCAAGTCTTTGACCTTCCTCTAAGCAGTCATCTGTTGTGTCAGCCCAACACATACCTTTCTCCAGCCTGCTGGACCTGCTCTGGTGTCCCTGCTGAAAATTTGAGCAGGAAGAAAAAACTGGTGTGGCAGCAGGGATCTTGGTAGCACTGAAATCACTCTTGCTCCCTGACTTGTTTCTCAAAGCAGAAGCCTACACCTATGCCCTTTTCTGCCTCTCACTCCCACCTTCCCCATCTCAGTCTTCATGAGTCCAACCCAACTGCGTTGTGCCCCTACACTCGAGTCCATCTATTCATACGGATCCTTCTCGTGTCTGAGCAGGCGTGTGAATCCCTGCCCCTTGTGCCCAGACTTGCCTGGCATGGGCAACACCTATACGCTAAGGGCAGAAAATACTGTGCGCTGCATCGTTGCCATGTTCAGTTCAGCTGCATGCTGACTTCTGCATTTCTGCTCAGGTCAGGGCTTAGATTATCAGTCTTCTGATAGAAGGGAGGTCTGCTAAGACCAATTCTGACCCTGCAATGACCAGCTAGGAAAGTCGTAAGTAATAGTTGAATATAAAGAACTGTATTAGATGAAGAGTACTCTCAAGAGAAACTATTGCAGTACCTGTAAAAAAACTTTTACTAAGAATGCAACATCTGTAAGAAAGACAAATCTGATTCAAGTCTCACTTAGAATATAGCAGAGGATTAGGTCATTTTTCACAGTACAACATCCAGACAAAACCAAATTTAATTAGTTACCAGACAAGATTTGCCAACCACCCGTGCATATGAAACCCACAATCGGTATCAGGGCCAGAACACTGTCACTTCGCTATTGCACTTTGCTGTTGCACTTGCAGTTAGTCACCAGTCTTCTGTAGGATATCTTTGAAAGCACCCATGTCATAGTTAATGCAAAGGAGTGTAGCGAGAAGCGAGTATAACATATGAACAGATGTGTTTATTTAATAAATGGCTTTAGACTGCTTCCAAAGACACAGGAAAACTGGATTTTACCAGGTTTGATTGATCTTATATCCAACCCTTGGGTTTTTGTCTCTAGAGAACTGTTCTATCTTAGCACTGCAGTACTTTTTGAGGGCTGAAAAACTTTCTTTAGGGGGAGTTTCCTTTGTAATCATTCATGCACAGTAGTACTAGGCAGCTCGTATACCAAAATCAGGATTATTTTGCCAAGCACTTTACATAATCTGCTTCACTTATACAGCAAAAACTCATTCAAATTAAATGTGCACACATTAGAGAAACCAGGACTTAGTCATGAGGGCAAAAGAAAATTGTTTCAACATTTTGGCCCTAAAGCTATGACCAAGAAAAATACAACTATTTCCCTTGGACAGTCTTCTCTGATTCTCTTCTCTCAACATCAATTTTTTATAATACAAAATGGCCAAAGTGCTGTATTTTTATGGCATCTTCCCATAAATAATTTACAGACTGCATGGAACAAGAGACAAATAAAAGGGCCATCTTTATCACCTTTGTGATTGCATTGAACACAGTCCTGGTAAGATGCCACTGAATTCAATGAACTGCCTCTCAAGACTTTGATTTTGGGAATTTGCATCCATAAACACAGTTGCATATAACTACAAATATTTTACAGGTACAGTAGGTAAAGTAGCACAGTGTGGCCTTGATTTTGCTACCAAAAATAATAGCTTACACCATCACAGAAAATGCAAACCTGCCAGTTTAGTTCTGTAATTCAAGTTATGCATAAAGCCAAGCCTCCAGGGTTTTAAGGCAATTAACACTTAGAAATGCAGAAGCATTGCAACCTTTTAATTGAAAGTGATTAAACCAGAGTAATCAATTGAAATACATTCAAACTTACCAAAAGTTTTCAGGTAACAGTAATGATTATTTTACCTTTATCTTTACCTCTAAGTTAAATGTGTTTGGATTTTTCTGCGCAGATGATCAGAGAAATCATTAGAGCGTGCTTTTATTCAGTGGCTGACAATTAAAAATCTCTCCCCAAATGTGTTGGGGTCTTGGTGTCTCATTAGACTAAACCCTTTGCTGCAGGCACAGCATGATACCAATCTCTGGTTTTCTAACAGAGCATTTCTCCACCACATTGTTGAGCAGTTTCTCAGAAAAACACATTCAGTTAAATTAAAGACATCTCTCTTTCAGCATTGGGATTTAAAAACAAAACAAAACAACAACAAAAAATTACAGTGCAGAGCATTGGTAGGAGTTAACAAAGGAAATTCTTCCTTCACCTTACATGCAAGGGACTTAGTGACACCAGGGCAACACTGCCCCTTTGATTTACTGTCACACCAGCACCATACAGACACCAGAACATAGGGATGACATTGAAATCCAGTTATTTTGCTTTATTTCATGGATTCCTCGTTATGCAGGTGGTGGTGGGGGGAGTTTCTCTCTCTCTGTGGTTCAGTTACAGTAACTATCTGTTGCAACCATTCCCCTGGTTTCAATGCCTAGGGGTGGTCATGTACCATCTCATTAGTGAGGTGGTAATATATAGCTGTTAGCCCGTTTGGCTCATACTGACAAAGGCTGGCACGCAACCACATGAAAGAAGCATGATTTTAGCATGAACTGTTATTTTGTATTTCTGTCCTCATCTTTCATTGCAAGCCCTTGATCTTTACCTAAATTTGCACCAAAATCTAACATTTGGGGGATTGGGGGGGGGGGGGGGGGGCAAAAATTT
>JAVJGJ010000014.1:89454275-89464794 GCA_035590215.1 Microhierax caerulescens | reverse complement strand
CCCCCCCCCCCCCCCCCCCCCCCCCCCGCAAAATTTTCCATGCCAGAAGCTATAGACTGCAGAGTTGCTTGGAGCACCTTTCATCTGTCTGTTGTACGCCCTACAGTCAGAGCCTTTCTCAAGACAGGTGAGAAGCAACATCACCAGCACATGATGGTTCAGACCAGTTGTTAACAGTTTGCTAGCTGAGACATGGAGTGCCTTCACAGCCTCCTTGTTTTCTAGTTCTTAGATACTAATTTTATGCTTTAATTAAGACTCATTGTTGTGCTAAGACCTAACTCGGGGTCCTCACTGACCCTTATGGCCCATAGCTGTCAGCCTCGAGATAGTTTAAAAGTAGATATATTTTGAAATTTCATTTAAGATGAAAACGAATCTGAGAAAAAATATTATTTGCCACTGCCAACCCCTCCCCACCATTAAGAAGTTTCGGTGGCCACTGGTGGTACCCCTCCATTTGGGAGCAAGGAGCTGAAACCTGGCAAAAGGAGCACACTTCTTTGTCAGGGGTGGTTTTTTTTCTTTTCCCTTACACATTCAGATGTGATGTCTGCAATGTGGTCCCAGATCTCCCCATCCCTTGGAATTTCCACTATGAAGTTTCCTAATTTCAAAGGAGGGGAAAAACACGGCTTTACCTTTCCACAGTTTTCTGAAATTAGTATTTTTAAAGTGAGTAAAGAATAATAAAAGCTGAGGCCCTGACTCATCTCACCTTCAACATGCTTCTGTCTCAAGGGACTGTGTGTCTTCTCCTCTTTTTATCACATCCAGACTGGCAGGAACAATGCAGAGCCCAGTATCAGTGAGTGATAATGCAGTGTTAGGGAAAATTGTTCATTTTCTATTGAATAGATATGTTAATCTTATCGGTATGTAAATGAAAGGTGCCTCTGATGCATTCTGTCTCCTGGCATTTCCATTTCAACCTGTCTTTTAGTGATGTTCACCTCCAAGGAATATATTAAGGGAAATCAACCATGAGCTGTAAGGATGAAACAGGATGGTAAGCAATGTTGGGATTGTATATGGAAAGTAGAACATGTCCTTTTAATTGAGAAGCAATGAGTACAGATCCTTTCTGATTTCCTGTACAAAGCAATGCAAATGCATGTAATAACTTAAAATACAAAAATATTGCCAGTTAGCTTTTTTGTTATCTGATGGAGCAAATGAGAATTAAATGGATGTCATTGTTAGTAATATTCAACTTGAAATCTGTTTTCTAACCAGAATAATTATCTTTATTTTAATTGAATAAACAAGAGCCAGGCAGAGAGTTTCAGAGCATGTAGAATAGTTTCAATCAACTGTAGAAGAATATTATTACAAAACAGGTCCTCTAATCCATTAACAGTAAATAACACAAGAGACCAAGGAGACACAGTGCATTACATTTCTCTTAACAATAAGATCTCATTTCCAAAAATAGAATATGCATCAAACAATCTTCATTTATGTACAGTCCATATAAAACAAGTATCAGGGATTAATCACTGTACGAAAGGGTTGCTGTGATCACACATGATTTTTGCTCGGCACCAGTATTTCAAAGTTCCCTTTTCATCTGAGCTTTTGAAGATAGTAATCCTTCAACCTATACTCAGGGGCATGTTCCGTCGAGGCTGGATGACCTGTTTATTTTAATAAAGGATGCAGGTTTTCTGTCAGCTAGATCACATCTTGTATTTTCATTGTGTAAAGTGAAGGTGATGCATAAATATCAGAACACCAGTGCATTTTAGATTCTCAAGAAAAAGAAATACTTTGGCTCTACATCATAAGAGAAATTTAGTTAAACTCAGCAGAAAGACCATCCCTTTTAATATTTTAATTTCCTTTATTACACTTGATACATTATTCCTGTTCTATAACTAGAAGTACACAACAGGAAATTAGATATTACAATCCTAATTTATTCTGCATTTTGTCAAATCATTTAAAAACTTTTTTGTCCATATTGATATCTTTTTCAGAAGGAAAGAAACCAAATTATTTGCAAATATTGATTATTTATTAAAAAAAGTATTCTATTTTCACTCAAAATTCAAATTACACTATTCCCTGTTCTGAGGTCGAATTCATTCCTGAATATATACACACACATTACTAGTTGTGTTTGTTTTTTATTTCGGTGGTACTTTCTTACGTTAAACAAAACAGACAACAGAAAAGTGTTGATATAAATGTACAAAGAAGATGCTTCCTACGGGCTACCGCAGAGCTAGGAAGTTTAGTCTTCATACAGATATATAAAGCCTTTCAAATTATCTCCATTCATCGGAATCCATTCATTTTCTCTTGTCAGACCTGTGTGACAGATGCAAGACCAGAAATTAAATCATTTACCAGTGCACTCACAGGTATTTTCAGAGCACACAGAAAAATACCTGCAAGTTGTGAGGGGGAGTATATTCCACACACCTGCAATTTTGCTTTTCACTTGTTTACACCCAAGCTTGGGGAATACTGAGTGGGCGTGAAACAAATCTTTTTGATCCACTAGCTTTTTCCGCCTACACTCCAAATCTCTGTCTGATGAAATTTCATGACTCTGCTAAGAGCTCAGGGCTTTAATGCCCTCGCTTTGGTCCTCAGTACGGGTAGCCGTGACTCCCACCCCATCCCATTGCCCAGCTGCCCCTGGCTGCCTGGCAGGACACAGAGGGCTCCTGGCCTGCCCCTGCCCTCGGGACAGCAGGGTCTGACCCCACAGAGACCCTGGGATTCATCCCCAGAGAAGCCCAGCACTGCTTCAGCAGCCACAGGCAGCAAATCCTGCCGTATGGCACAGCAGCATGGCCATGCTGCAGGTATAGGGATGCATCAAATGTACAAAAGTTAAAACAGTATTGAATGCTACCAGTAAAGACTATTTACTGGTGTGTGTATATATATTATTTTTAAATAATTTCTTATTCAGCTGCTTTGGTCACCCTCGTGTCTTGCTTTCTCTGTACTGCCCACTGGAGTCCTTACTGGCAGCGAGCCTCCCTTGCCTCCTGGCCAGTCTGAACAGTCCCGGGGATTTTCAGCCTCTCCTCTTTTGGTGGTGTGTCTGTTCCTGTAACTATTTTTGGCACAACTCCTCTCCCCTCCTGTCTCTGCTTTAATTTTCAGCAGTGAAGGCAGTATTCTAGACATGGTAGTATAGTATTTTCTGTGCTGTTTGTATAAATCCAACTGGAGTTAATTTATTTACTTATGTCAGGTGAGGTGGGGAGGTATTTAACTGCTGTCGGGGGGAATGATGAGTAATTTCCATTGACCTGTCTACAGCGACTTTTCCTTGCATAGTCACAGCTGATTCGGAGCCCATCATAGGGTCTGTTCCTGTTGTCTTTGAAGATAAGAGACATCAGTGGCTGCTGTTGATATTGGTGGTTCCAGACAGCTCAATACTGAGGAAAACAGGTTTTGTGATTAACTTTCAAAAGTTCAAGACACTAACTTCCTCAGCGTATATGTTTATTCAGCTAAGATATAAGCATTTGAGGGGGTGGAATATCAAGTACCTCTGGTCTGGGTAAATTTTATTGAACTCGTGAAGTTTTAACACATGCTTGGAAAGCAGAGAAAAAGCCACAGGACAGAGAAAAGAACAGCAATCTTCTGTATTTCATGGTGTGTTATATAAAGTGAGTTTTCGCTGTGCTCCTGAAGGTGTGTAGGCTGCACACATTTAAACAAATAACGGAGGGACATTCAAAAGCCTGGAATTGCCTAGCTCTGGGAAAAACCACTTCCCTGGAGAAAAGAGGTGCTATTAAAAGAAACCCTGTATGGCTTGCACTAACTGCTCGAAAGTGTTGGCAACTTTTGAATAAACAAGCCAAAAGTTAATAGACTTGGAAAAAAAAGTGGAGGTGTGCCATTGCCCACAAGAAAGAGGTCATAAAACTGCATGCGGTGCCACTACTGCTCTGCGGCCATTAGCAATCAAACAACGTAATCGTCTCGTAGCCTGATTCAGTGAGGCAATGTACTGCTCTGTTTCTGCTGAAATTTCTATCCAGTCAGGTAATTTTAGGTACTTTCTGATCTCAAAAACAAATGCCAACTTTAAGGCTGTATTTGATGGCTCCCCGGGATATGCACGCACGTGTAATCCTGTCCTCTGTAATTACTGCCTGCCTACACACACTCTCCGTGTGTTTCAGTTGAGTGCTCTCCTTTCTCTTTCAAACTGTTCTCTGCCCGTTCCTGAATAGCACAAGGTGCCTGTTTTCCAGGGGTGGGTGGATAAAACATTGCTGGCAGTGATTAAACTCAGGCACTCAAGCCCGGAATCGGGAGAGAGAGTGTGCAGAGTGTGGCGGGCGCAGCTGAGCGTGATGTGGTCCTCAGCGGCACAAGGGTTTTCTGATCCTTCTGCTGACAAGAGGCCAGCGGCACGTTCTGCCTCCAGACACGTTGTGGGCAGGTTTGTGGTGTGAAGGACAGCTACGATGTAGCATTCTGGTTTTTAGGATTACATGATATTTTTTGTCATGTAAGATAATCACGCAGATTCAGCGTCTTAGATGGTAAGGCTGTGCTTGCTGCAGGTGCCATCCTGGAAGAGGCATCTGCCCTGCGTGGGAGATCCATGCTTATCTTCTCCAAGTAGTTTAGCCTTGCCTTATTTCCTGAGCTCCTCATAACACCTGTCCTGTGCTGTGCACGCCAAGCACCCAGGGATCTTGCTGATAAGGGTACAAAGAAGATGGAGCCAGGCTTCCCTCAGTGGTGCCCAGTGACAGGACAGGAAACAACAGGCACAAATTTGAAACACAGGGAATTTCACCTCAACGGGAAACAAGATTTCTTTGGCTGTCAGGGTGGTCAAACACTGGCACAGACAGCCCAGAGAGGTCGTGGAGTCTTCGTCCTTGGAGATATTGAAAACCCGAATGGACATGGCCCTGAGCAACGACCCTGTCCTGAGCAGGGGTTTGGATCTGCAGAGGTCCTCTCAAGCCTCAGCCAGTTTGTGAGTCTGGGAAGAGGCTTTGTTGGTCCCACGGGAAGCTGTCTTCCACTCACAAGGGCCAGGGTGCAGGGTCCCTGCTTGCCCCTGCTCTGCTGTGGAGCTGTCAGTGAGCTTACAAACTAAAACAACAAGCTGTTATATACTGTATTACTGTGCTGCTCATCATCCAAGTAATCTGGCTGCTGGGATCACTATTAGCCATATGCTCTTTCTTCAAATACTCCGTTGTCCTCCCTTCATTTCCTCATCGATCCCAGATGTTTGACAGACAGCTCCTGATAAAATCAGTATTAATATCACTTAATACTTTTATGGCCTCAGGGCAGAAAGGTCCTAATTGGCACCATATCCCATCAGCTGAGCAAGCAGCTGTCTTCTTCCTCCTCCTGTGGCACAGTACTCTCACTAGGCGGTGGACCAACAGAAGATCTGCTGTCTCCAGTTCTCCCAGTCACAACTGAGACATAGCAGCTCTAGTCAAAGGAAACCCAGTCTTCTAAAAGGCCATGCACCTACAAGACTAGTTTATTAGCAGGAGGAGAAAAAAAAAAATACTGTAGTGTCCAAGAGCCCTGCCACTTGCCATCCAAATGCAACCAAGTTGCCACGATGATAAACCTTACCTCAGTGCTCAGGTGCTGAGGGAAATCAAGCCTGCTGTTCTCAAATTTTGTCTAAAGCACACTGCTTGCAAGCAGTGCTATTTTAACACCTACTAATAATATTATCTTTCTCTCAGATGTACTTTCTGCTCTCTGGTTGCTTATAATTGCTACCTGAACTGCCTTTGCAGTCAGCAGAGCCTCTATTATCTCCCCGTGATGTTCAAATCCACTCAGACCTCCCTCTGGCCAGTGGCAATTCTCTCTCTCCCAGGTCCCAAAGGCAAGTTATTTTTAGAACTCAAACTCCTCCAGAGATCAATGGGAGTCTGAAAACTCAAAAATAGGTTGCTTATGGTACATTAATAATCCTCACAGTTAGGTTCCCCAGTTAGTCTTTCAGCTGCTGCAGCTTATCTACCAGAACCTCCCTTGCCACTCCAATCAACCTTATTATACTGAACAACACTCTGCCATTTTAAAGAAAACAGAAAAGAATGTACTTGACAGCAAAAGCTTAAATGTTGTCCTGATTAAGGATAGACATAAGCACATGCTTAGGAGCTTCTTTGAATCATGGAATTAGAGGGCTTTTCAGCCCTCAAGACTTTCTCCGTTCCCTCTCTGAGAATCTGCAGGGCTGTGATTGCAGTCGGTGTAATGCCAGTGTTAGCTTCTGGGACAAAAAAGACTGGGTCCCTGAGCTTACTAACCACACGGGAAAGCAATGGCTATGTTTATGTAAAAAAAATGTTTTAATTTATGTGCTATTCAACATAGATGCAACTTCAAAAATAAAACTAAATAAACAAATGGCAAATCACACTTTTTCCTTCTTCAAAATTACAGTTTTTAATGTTGCATCTCCCTGTTATTCCCTGAAAATATGCCCAAACTGGTTAGCAGCAAGCAGATGAAAGATTTGCTCTAAAAAAAGCACCAGTAATTCCAACTGTCAGTATTTTCTGTTCCTATACAACATGTTAGCTGAAAGAAGTTGAAACATGAAATGAATCCTGATTTTGGCTGTATCTCCATATGTGCAATAAAATGACCACATTCAGTCCTATTGTTATATAGTTAAAGACCATGTGTGAATCACCTGAGGGCTAAATACAATTTGTCTTTATTTGAACAGTTGCCAGCCTTATATACTTAACCGTAAGGTTCTGTCAAGGCAGCCTGTTTTATAAGAGCAAGGAAGGAGAAAGTCTTATCCTATTATTTTTACAAAATTTTATTATTTTCCTATTATTGTTTTATGATATCTTTATATCATAATTACATTTTCCCAGGGGAAAATAATTTTATTATTGTTTTACAAAGGTGAAAACAGTCATATCCTATTAGCACTTCATAGAAAATCAGCGATTATAGCAAGTGCACCAAGGTTCAATAAATGCCTCCCACTCAACAAGCTTCCAAAGCCAACGACCACATGATGTTTACTCCTCACCAGAACCCATTTATAGATCTCTTACTCACCACTATCACATTTATACATGCAACATTTAAGAAAAGGCAGCAAGAAGCCCTCTGTTTGGGAGTGGATGGGAGGTTATAGTTGGAGAACTGTGTGATTTCTTTACAATACTATTTAACCAAGCTGTGAAGCATGACTTAAATCGTGCAAACTCTAAAGATTATAATCAACTGAAAGCATTCACTGCATACTGTGGGCATTGCACATGGACAACATGTACAGCTACTTGGGGAAAATTTTGCACTGATTGGAAAAAAGTGATAACAGGGTCAAAAAATACCTCTTAAAAATTTCGAGTGGGAAATGAAGGCAATGACTTTGTATGGGGTTAGGAGACCTAGGAAAGAGTTTTGCTCCCACAGCTTGTACATGACATCTGGCCATTCCTAGCAAATAGCACCCTGGGAATGAAAAGGGTATCAGTTTCAGTAAGGTAAGAAGGGGACAGAGGTCATGAACTTCTGCTAGTCTGGAGCAGAATTATCTTAGAATTACAAGCACACTGATCTTCAGAAGGAAAACCTTGGGAAAAAGGTAAATCCAGGGACATGTCTTCTTTGATTACTCTAGTGAATTGGGAATGTGAAATAAAGCTGGACTATCTCCTTTGACTCCTTAATTCTCCCACACATCTGCTAAAAGCCTTGTCCTTTCTGAGACAGTAACCTGGAGTGCCAAGGGATCTGTTTTAATTCATCTGCCCTCACTTCACTTCGGTGGGCACCACTTGCTAAGATCATCCTCTCCTGTGCAATTACTTTAATATTTATATCCTATCGGAATCACTGTCCACACAGATGGCAGAAGAAGCAGCGGGAAGTCAGATGTGCCCCAGGTTAACACATAAATATTGTGATGGGATGTCGGAGAGAGGCTTTAGGTTGTGAAGAGGAGTTCATCCTTTGACTCCCTGCCAGTGATAACTGGTTGACTAAATGAAAAAGCCTACTCTAAATTAAACAATGCTTTCCTACATGCTTTTTGCAAATTATTTTTGAAAATTATTATTTCACATTTGTTATGTGTCTGTCAGGATAATAATAGCAATTCTTGTATATCTGAACATCTTTCTTATATCTTTTAAAGTAGATTTCTCTCATGTATATTTTCAGGTCCAGGGGAGGCTGTTCTAGGTGGCCCTACCTGAGCAGAGAGGCTGGACCAGATGACCTCCAGAGGTCCCTTTCAACATCAGCCGTTCTGTGATTCTGTGAAATACTGGAAAGATTAAGTAATTTCTCTTTTTTTCCTCTCTCTCTTTTTTTTTGCATTTTACTTACAGTTAATTGAAATATGTGGGGAAGCAGGTAAAAATGGACATTTAGGTTGTGCATACACATACACACAGAGTTTCAAAACAAAAAGGTCAGAACATTTATCGTTTAGATTTGTCTGACAAAAAAAAATAGGGGCAAAAAAGATGTCTTTTCCACTGATATTTTTTTTTTAATAATGTACTTTGATTATCTTCACCATGAAGAAATTGTTGAAAGCCATATGCTCACTTTCTCATGCATATGTTGTTCCTCAAATTAATTTACGTCTGTCTTCAGACAGTATGACGTGGGGAACTAAGGACAGCTCTGACCCTTTCCACTGTCCGTGGTTCAGCAGTGGATGCACGAGGGAGCTGCAACCAAGCTGTGTGCTAGTGTGTCTAGTCAGCCATGACAGATCTTTTTATTTAAGTCAAAAAAAACAGTCAAGTTAAAACATTCCTCTTGTTACACCGTTGTCAAAATTTCTTGTTACCTACACTGACACAAAGCTTTGTCAGCAAAGGAACTTGCAAAGGAGACAACTTAGCCCAGTGGCACTGAAGTGGCAGCTATCGAATGGAGGGCTTTCACATCAAGATGTTACGGAAGCAGATTTATCTCCTGCCAAATAAGGAACACATCTGTGGCATTTTTGAAAGGTATAAATTGGGTACTTAGCCAGCATAACACAATTAAGAACGGCATTGCGCTAACCTAACGGCTGCCCTAACAGTTTAAGTGATAAAACAACAGATTAGATATCAGCACGTGCCTGAAGCTCTCTGGAGAATTTCTGGCTCAGCGCAGTACTATTAAACTGTGCGTGGTTGTTAGGTTGTTCCTTTAGTTATTTGGAGATGGCAACTACTCGGGCACAGCAGCTGATTTATGCAAATAGTTCCCAGAGAGCCAATAAGCAAGAACAAGAGAACACATGAACAAATTACACGTATGAGTACTATTCGTGGTGAGCTCTGGGCACCAGCTCCCGCTTGGAGACAGCTGAAGCAGCAGCTTGGCTTCTTTACATTCTATACATCAGCTATTTATTAACTTTCTAAAGCAAATGACCAAGTATTGTGTAAGCACATCAGTCTATCAGTTCCCTGAAAGACCAGTATTTCCCACTAACTATCATCAGATTAATCAAGTAGCAGTAAAATGCAATGTTCAGCCGGTCCCTAGGACAATTGTTATCCAAAAGGAGAAATTTTCAGGCAAGAGACTTGTTCTTCACTTATCCAGCTGAGGCATCTTCTCACCTTGAGAAGACAACCGTGCAGCTGTCTCACTCCAGGTATAAAAACATCTTGAAATTTTTCTCAAGCTAGATTATTTTTTATTTCCCTCAAACCTCTCTCCCTGTCACGGACCAGAGAGCCAAGCAGAGGTGGCAGCTCACAGAGGGCCCAAGCCATGTTCTGCAGGGCAAGGTCCAACATTTGGGAGCATGTGGGAGTGCCTAGTTCTGTCTAGGGAACTTCAGGGTTCTGACTTCTAAGGAGAGGCTCTGAAACCCCTAAAGACCCGGGGTTCTGGTATCTCCAAACTTCCAGCTGTGGATTTGCAGTAAGGGGTCAGGCAGCCCTGCAAACCCTAGGTGGAGCTGGACTCTTAGAGGTCCCAGGCTCCATGTCCAGAGTCAGGAACTTTGGGGCAGCCACCACACACCTGGCAAGTCTCGAGTTTGCCATCACCTCCCAGGACACTCCCAGGAGAGCTCCTAAGAGCAAAGGCTGCTGAAATACTTGGGAAAAATCATACTGAAATATTTGTGTTTTTTCTAAATTATTTTCTCCTTAGAATCTCATTCTCTTGAGAAAACTCCACACTTTCTTTCTGAATCAAAATCAATCATTTCCCAAAACTTCTTAAAGAACATGAACTTTAAATTTTTGTTCTCTGAAAAGACCTAATGTCCATAAAGCCATGATACTTGACATGAGTTATACTGCCTGTATTTTTTCTTGGTAAGTAGAACCCAAATGTAGATGACCCGAATGCTTTCATATGTGGGTCCTAACATTCCAAGATGTTGCAACCAGTAGCAGCTTCAAAAGTGAAAAAACCCTCCAGCTTTCAGCATTTCCAGTGAAAAAGAAGGAACTTCTTCCCATAATAAATGTCTCTATGTCCTGACTAGTACTAATCCAAAAAGTTTAGGATTTGTAATGTGTTACAATCATTACACACTCCAGAG
>JAVJGJ010000014.1:89428771-89454175 GCA_035590215.1 Microhierax caerulescens | reverse complement strand
GCATGGAAATGTGTTCTGAACTTTTCTGTCTCCTCAATGTTATCGGTCCTTGGTTTTCTTTCGCTTGGGCATCTCTTGGCTGAGATCAGAATGCTGCCTAATGCAACATGCAACGGGCTACTAGTTACCATTTAGATGAAGTACCTTAATGAGCAAATTATTTTAGTTTATGGTTTCACTACAGATGCTGGCATAAATGTATTGTTTATAAGGGGTAATAACCAATATTTCTTAAAGTTGGGAAAGCATATCTTTAAGTTTTTCATATCTGCGTGGTTCATAAAGCGACTGAATTTTTAAGGACTGATTAAACATAACACTTCAAAATGGTATTACAGAAAAACCTATACAAACTCTGGTATATTTTCTGTTATTGGTACTGCTACTGCTGCTGTGACTTTTTCTGGAGCTACCCTTAACATTTGCTCTGCACAGTGGCTGTAACTATGTTTACCTCTCATTAAATTCAAGTTTTAATTTTAATTTTCTGCTTTTCATTAACATTTCCCCTCCAACTTCCCACAGCATAAACTGTCATCCCTATAACAAGGTCTCACAGACCCATCTTCAGTTACTTTGGGAGTGTGTGAAGTCATTTGTGATTCATAATGGGAAGCAAGGACTGAGCAGTATGTACCAAATGCTGTGATTATTGATGAGAGCTGCAGGGGCTCTTTCTACCTCTGTTAATGAGAACTATGCTGCGGTACTTACTACCTTCTAAATTACTGCTTTCTGAAGGGAAAAAAAAAAAGGTTCCCCTGTGTGAACTGTCCTAAGTTCATGCACGTGTGCCTATAATTATTATTCTTTGCACTTATTAATCAATATTAATTGGTTTTTTATAAAAGGGGAAAAATGTTCTCTGAGTTCATGTTAAGCTATTCTCATTCATCTACACCACCTCTGCTTTAAAAAAGTATTTGATTCCCAGTGTAGGCATCACTCAAAGGCTTGGTCCCCTTTTCAAGGTATCCTCCTGATCATAGTAGCAAGTACACCCAAATAGGCTCTTAATGAAGCCAAATGACTTAAAGAGCTGAAGTAGTAAAAAAATTATGGCACCAAGATTAGAAAGGGATTTCTGGCACAGTTTAGTTTTATTTCTTTTTCATACCCCATAATAGCAACTCTTCAAGACAAAGGCTAACAGAGATGGTGAAACTTCAGGAATTATTTTCATACTCATCGGTAAGGAAGCCAAGGCAGAAGAGCTGATCCTGCAAAGTGCTTATTATGTCTTTCAAGGTGCTACAAAACCTATTGATTTCTCTAATGATAACCAAAACCACTTAGCAGCTTGCAGGCACAGGGTGGAAAATAGCCAAAGATACGTACAGAAGGGGCCAGGCTAAGCACTATTAGAAATAAAATAATGATTGATTCTATTCAGCACAGAAACAAGCAGCAATAAAAATCAAGTACTAAAAGAAAAAGTCAAAAAAAGCTGTGACATTTAAAACAATGGGACATCTTTGTTGTACTGAGAGTGATGAAGGCTCTGTAAGGAAGCACTTATTGATGCAATATGAAATGCACCTTCTGTGAGTTAATTGCTTGGCTGGGGTTTCTCAACCAGGATGTGTCTCTGAAAGCAAAGTTTCCAGCTAGAAGAAAACATACATGGTGGTGACTGCTCTTGCCACTGAGACTCCCTACAGACAGAGCATGGTAACCCACCACAGGGATAACTGGGGGGCAGGGGGGAATACCTCACAGGTGTCTGCATCTAAAGTACAAGACACAAGAAATCAATGACCAGTGTTGGCCTGTGTAACCTAAATTAAACAGAGGCAAATTAATATAAAGATAAAAACCAGAATTTCTGGATAGTTTCAAAAGTAACTTACGAGTGTGGGGACCTTCAGGTTGGCTCGTGAGCTAGCCCACCACAAGCACTACATCTCGGAAAAGTCAAACCCTTTCATGTTCCACGTAGGGCAGCACAAGCAGGGGCACCAAAGGTGTTTTGCACATCTCAAAGCCTTGCTGCCTGCTCTCACGGCAGCCCCATTCTCTCCAGTGGAAGCTTCACCCCACCAGCCTTGGACATGCCTTGGCCAAGCACTCAGCTCAGTGACCTACAGACAGATGCATGGGCCAACTACCACCAGGAGCTGTGCCCAGTAGCAAAGGAGGACATTTGGTGTGGCATCTTGTAACCTTGTAAATCCTCAGTCAGAAGCCTGGACTATAAAATTTTATAACAATCCTAATGCCTGTGTCTATACAGACCCATAGCATCAAGGGTCTAGAGTCACTGAAAAACAAGTGTTGGAAGTACTGCAAAATGTTATTTATTGTCTGGGGTGGATGGGAACCTGGAAATATAACAAAACAAAGCTTCCTGTGAAATATGCTTGATTTAGTCTAAGACTTTTGGTTCTTTCTCAGAAATTGAAAATCCCCAGATGTTCTGTGCTTTTCTGTAGAAATTCAGGCCACCCAACTTTTTTTTTCTAGAAAAATAACTGGGTTTAGGAGGCTGAAATTTGCAGAAAGGTGACTTTATTTTTAATAACATTTTTGTGGTAGGGCAAAGACTCTTCCAGTTGAATCCTTTCAGCAGTCCTATTGCAGTCCCTTAAACAGTACAATAAAAGCCTTTGTAGGAGTGGGCTATCACCCTCAGGATCATGCTGCTTTGTGCCACGTGAACTCTAGAACGCACTGTGCTACGTAATTAAATGATGAACAATGATTTTTCAAGTAAGTTGTTTTACTACACGAAAGATTCTGGAGGAAGGCACTTGCCCCGGACTTTTACACTGACACTTCATTTGGTGTTAGCTCTCCAATCAAATATTAAAGCTTTATTCTAAATTATGTACAAAACTTTCTCATAAATCTGAATGCAACACATCACACAGCAAAATGGTGCTGCCAGAAAGGTTCTTTGATTTCACATCTGAATGTTCATGTCTTTTGTTACTGATGTGTTGGCTGCCACTTCATATTCCTGATAGGCTGGCATTTTCTCCAGAGACACATGTCCAGCAGTATCAACACTGCTTGGTATCTGCATGGTTTTCACGTATGGAGAAGGATTTTTTAAATTATTTGTATTTTTCAAGTAAAAAATTGTAAGCAAGAGATTCTGATTTTTTATTTTGTGGGAGATGGTAGAGTTGCAGGAGCAAAGGCTGTGGAAAGTCAAATATCTGGCACACTGCTGAATCCTATGGAGCCCACAAGTACTTGCCCTCACTAATGGCATTTCTGAAGTGCCGTTCATCTTTGTTGCCTATTGAAATCTGTGGAGTCAATGGCTTTTTCCCTTCAAAAAACAGCTAAGGAACTGAATGATAAAAAGCATATATTAAAACAATATGAAGTTGACAAATGGCTTTCATAAGCATCAGTTAATCAGTTAAGACTGAACACGTAGCCTAATAGTGGTTATTCATATTCAAAAGTTAAGGTAAAGGTGCCAAATTTTCTTTCCCCTATACTTAAAGTGAGGTAGGTTTCTTCACAGAGGTAGCAGTGTGTACAAACGATGCATCGGCATTACCATGTTAAGTTTTGTAACCACACATAAATTTGCAGATATGAGATGATCAGGGGAAAATTGTTATAAAATGTAGTTTTCAGGTAACACAATACAAGGTAGGCTGTACAGTATGTTAATTCATCTGCACCAACAAATGCATAAACACCCTTAGCTTCTATACTGCCTGATGTTTCAGTTCCTACCAGACTTTAACATTGTCTGAACATTTTTATTTCGTTATTCTTCAGAAGTCACATATCCTCCAGGTTGCTAGCTCTTCCATTCATTTTTCATTGCAAATACACTCCATCTCTCATTTAACTTTAATGTTTTGGGAAAAAGATCTAAGCATTAGGTGTTAACTGGTTAGACTGTCTAAAGCCATGTGTTCAAACCTTGGCAAGGCAGACTGTCTTTCATTTGTCCCTGAAGAAAAGGTGCATTTCGTGCTTGTTTTAGGATAGACTATGTCAAAAAAGTGTTTTATAAAACAAAGTCTGATCATGTGTGTCCTGAAGGTAATTGAATTTTGGTGCCATTTGTACATACATAATTTGGGATTAAAGCTATGTGTATATTTATATCACGACTGTTTAGCAATTTCAAATTGCAGGGCAATGAAACTAGAAGCCAGCAGCATCTTGGGGTACTGCAAACACAACCTTTCTTCCTTCAGTGAAGCAAAAGGGGAAAATGACAGGAGAATTATTAGGTTGGATAATTACAGGAGAAAAAGCCAAGTTTGCTTGATTTGTTGTTTGAGAATTGGCATGGGCTGAGCCTGCTGAAGTTTATTTAAAAAGCAATGAGCTTTTGTACCTTAGAGTCTGCCAAGACACAGAGTGGTCCAACATTTTCTGATAGAACATGTCTCCACTGGGAAATGTTTATACTTTGAAAGTGTAACTTTCTGTGGAAACATCTTGCTTTCAGCAATTCTCCTGATGCAACACAGAATTCTGAGCGTGACTGATCTGGCCAGTTTCTTATCAGCCCCTGTGCTGGCTCCCTGGCAGCCCACCAAGAGGCTTTTACAGCTCTTTGATGGGGGCTTCCAAGAGCCGTCCTGCTCAACGCTCCTAATGTCCAGAAGCTGCTGGAGACAACTAGTTCCTCAAATCAGTGGAGAAATATTCTATTTTTTAAACTCTAAATTGTATGGTTTAAGCCCAGCTCTTCCTGCACCATTGTAGTCCAGCCGAGGGCAGGGCCCAACCCTGCAGTGTGACATGAACTTGGCATGTCCAGGCTGGTTCCACAGCCCCTGCCTCATCCCAGCCTTCTGCCGCATTGACCTCCACCTTCATTCAGGTGTGTTATGCGAAACACTTTAATGACACCCTTCAAGACTCATTTTGACATCTCCAAGCCCTAAAAATTATACTGTATGCCTGATCAACCCCAGAGTCGGAGACTGAACCATAAGAAGCTAAAAGAAAAGGAAAAAAAAAATCCAAATAGATTTTCTATTAATTTCATTTCCATTTGACCATGAGACTTCACTTCTCTCCCGTTTTCTGTGCCATTGCAAGTGTCTTCATAAATGTTCCACAATGAACAGGTCAGAAGCCAAGCCCCATGAAGATGCTAAGCAATACTCACACATGTAATAATAATAATTTAAAAAAATCCTGCCCAGACCAAAGTGATTTCTACTACACAATAAGACACAATTCATGACACAACAACTTTGAGACAAAGGGAGGGATAAGGAAATGGCAACTTAAGTTATATTGGATATAATAATTAGCAGACTTACAATAGGAGCTGCTTGGCTGCTGACACACAGCCACGACTTACTTTTATGCAATAAGATTCTGAGCCATCTCAGGGCAGTATTCTGAAAGCATTTAGCTGGTTAAACATGCAAAACTGTTTAGGGGTTAGGCATTTAACATTTGGGGGGGGAAGATGATGAGGTACCTATCTGCATCTTTACAGAGCCCTAAGTATTTTAGAAGTCTGCCCTCTAGTTTTCCTTAAGGGTTACTGTCACGATGCAGTATTTACATATATGTCTTGAATGTGATTTATCTCAGGATAACAATTATTTCCCTTTCTTTTCTACCAAAAAAACCCCAAACCCATTCCCTCCCCCCAGACCCTAACAACAACCCACCATTTAAAGAAACTAGATTTACTGTGATCCCTTTGGACAATGTTTTGTACTAGAACCATGATATAAGTAGTTGGTAAACCCACAATTTCATTTGAAAACCAATGCTTTGAAAACAGAAGTACCCTTTATTAATGACAAACCCAGTGAACACAAGAAGATAAATGACTGTCAGAAAAGAGTCTTTTGCATTTTAGCACTTTACTCGGCTGAAGGAGCCGTAGGACATGCTGCTCCTTTACATTACTGTTGAAAAGAGGGTGCGGGAATTAAAAAAAGCCCATTTGTTTGGCAGCCAGGGAAATCCAGAAGGGCAGCATCATGGACTACCTGCTTCCACTATTACAGTGAAAGGAAAAAAAATACAGTGGTTTAACTGGCACAGAGCCTTTTTGTACAGATGCACGTAGATCCAGAAAGTTAGGGGCATGGTTTAGTGAATGGACTTGACAGTCCTGGGTTAACAGTTGGACTTGATGATCTTAAAGGTCTTTTCCAGCCTAAACGGTTCTATGATTCTGTGCCCTGATGTCTTTGCAGTAAACACAAGCCCTTGGCACTTAAAACACCAGAAACCTTTGCATGACACGATGCCTTGTCCCTCCAGCACCTCTACTCAGTGACACGGGTGGGGGGACCACCTTGCTGCGACCACCCTTGCACTCACTGCTGCAGACCTAAACTGCAGTTAAAGTGACAAAGAATCATCCCACCTCCCTTCAGAAGCTGCCTAGGGCTAAACCCCAGTGTGGGCTCTGCCAGGATCTCAGGTTCATTGAAAGCCTCAGAAAAGGGACGTAGCTCTGTTGGCATTTCAGCTCTTTCAGGATTTTTCAGGGATTTCACTGACACTCAGGTGCTTTGAAGCTCTGTGAAGCAAATGGCACTGTTCCATGCCTCTCTTCAACTAGAAGAGAGGATGTGCCAAGAGATCCCAGCCAGCTGAAGGGGTGTTTAGTGGTCCTCGCTGAGGTGCAGACTCAGGGGAAGTTTTTCTCCTCAACTGTGAGGCTGGCATGTAGCTGTGTGGCTTGGTGTTTTGGTGCAGGGCAAGGATAAGGTGTGTGTGGATGATGGGTTGGGACAAGCCAGGTGCTGCTGCTCCTGGAGCAATACCCATCCCTAAGCCCTCTCAGACTGATTTATTAGCTTTTAATGCATTAGCAGCAAGTTCTGTGGTCTTGGAGACACTGAGAAGGGCCTCCTTTCCAAGCAAGAAAACAGAAAACTCAGTTGTCTCTATTTGGGCAGCGATACCGAACTTACTCATCACAAATTCTGCCTCTTCTGCAACCTTACACAGGCTGTTCTGCAAATAGCCCACATTTGACTATCTGTGCTAGTTACAGTTTCTAAAAATGCTACTTTCTCTTGGTCATACAGCTTCTTCTCAACAGAATTCATAATGTATGAGTGTTGTTCCATATAAATATAGTGTACATCTGATAGGATAATAACATAGCATGATTGAACCGTGATTAATCATGGTACTATTCATCCACTTGTTTTCTTTCAATATAACTCTGGCATGAGTAATAAAAAGAGGGCCTGAGACAACAGTCACATTCCTGCAAATATAGTTACAGAAGAGATGGAAGTTGGCTATGGTTTTATTTTCAAAATATTCAAACCGAGACAGAGAGGTCTCTGCACTTTGCAAATACTTCTGAAATGCTCAGGACTTTATAGGAAGCAAACTACACTGAAAAAACACAACAAACACAACAAACACAAAGAAAAAGAAGGGTGGTAAGAAAGTGATCACTAACTGTCAAAGCCTAGCATAGTTGTTCCCTAACCCACATTCTCTGCAGCCTCTTCTGAATATTTAACACCTGTCCTGAATTTCGTGGCCTCCTTGCCACTGAAAAGCGAGCGGTCTTAATCATCTCAAAAAATTTGACAGCCGTCTTATACATAACCCAGAGGATCTCTTCAGAGATGGATAGGCATGAAGGCAAGACATCATACTCAGGCTGCTAATTTAACTTGACATGTAACTGACTGTATTAGAAAACTGTGTATTCAGACATCTGATCCATGCAGGATATGCTTCATTCTTTGCATTATCTTGCTTCTTCAAATCTACTACAGGTAGCATGGTAATTGTCTCTTCTTTGGAGAGCTTACTGTTGAGTCACTTAATATTTCATACATACAGCTACAGTACACATGAAGTTCTTCAACATGAGTAATAAGTATGTATATATATATATGTGTTGTGTTTATAGGGGGTTGCCATTTATTAAAGCTTCATTTTATATATATAAGCCTATTTTTTCCCATGAAATACATACATTTCTTCAAAACATAGATTAAGTCATTACAGCATATTGTCTGTATAAGACTTTACTGCTAATACTTGATTTTGCCACCTGTGACAGGCGAGCATTTACAAATGAGGTATTAGGACTGCATGGAAGATATATGGAAGAACTAAACTTTCCCATGACACCCTGTTTCACAACATAAATTGGGGGTTTTTTGACTGAACAAACTGAAAAGGAAAAAAATATTATGTCTTCCACTGAGAAATAGAAGGAAAAAGTGCATCACTTTCTGTTAAAAAACATACATCCAAGAACAATTATTTTTTGGTCTTGAATTTGTGTCATGATGATCTACATTTTCTGTAGAAAAGTTTTCTTTTGCTCAGCTCTGCAGAAAGGCTCTCTTCTGAACGTACACATAGCAGATGCTGTTGGAGCACTGGCACAGCTGCATCAGTAGATAGATAGATCTGTACCCTGGATCTGACTGCAGGAAGACAGAGGCCCATTCACTCTTAACCATGAACAATATGCAATTTGCATATGCAAATTTGGAGTGGGATTTTCAGAAGCATTTAAATTATGTAGGAGCATAGTTCCCGTGGAGTGACAATGGGATTGTGCTCCTTAGTACTGAGGGACAGAGCCCCGTCGATTTAGATGCCTGAGGTGCAAATGGGACATAGATGCTTGACACCAAAACTGAGATCCTCAAAACCATGGGTCGACTGCACCGTAACCTCAAACGTGCCCACGACCACCTACAGATACCTGAGCTGTCATAAACCTACTCAGCTGACTAGCAGGGAGGCATGTAACCCTGAGCAGCACGCAGAAACTTGGTGGGTTTCCACAGAGACCTTCCTCCTTGACACCTACTTAATTGCATCAGGCTTCGTACAAAACCGAGCAGCAGCTACCCTGGTTTCTTTTAAAGCACAGCTTGAGGAAACTTGCTGTACAAATTAGCCTTCAGACAAAGTACACAGCAATGCACCGGCTGAGCACACGGAAGCAGGTTTCCCTACCGCCAGCCAAGCTCCACATTGCTAAGCTGCTGTCAGCCTCACTTGTTCACAGATTAATTTTAATTCATTTTTGCATAGCAGCCTGGCTTTAGCTCAAAGTCTAGAAAGGGTTCCCCCTGCCAAGGTAGTCTGCAGTCTCCAGGGAGGCAAAAAATGTGGATTTTAATCCTTTTGAGGAGGAGAAGGAATTGACCTGCTTTATCCATGCATCCTCTCTGGGTATGTGTGATAATCGCTGAGCCAAGGCAGAGGGAGGGTCCACCAGCACATCCCTTCTCTTGCATGTTTTCAAATCGTTCTTGCTTTTAAAAAAAGTACTCAGGTGTGAATGTGGAGGAGATGGTTCAGATTGCAAATCCAGTGTGCGGGAAAATGGCTCCCGGCTCTACTCAGGACATTGCTCAAGGCCCAGAGAAGACAATCTGTTCTCAGTTTTTTCCATTCGCTGTTTCTAAATAGCTCTCCAGAGAGGCTTCACAATGCTGCCTGCAGAAGTGGCTCAAGGTTTCTTAGCAGCATACGCAGCACCACCCTCCTGAGACAGTAGAAGGGCAGGCCTCTACGGGACAGAGGGCTTCTGGTGGGACCTGTGTGATCAGAGACACTCAGGACTATGGGTGAGACAGGGGTCTCCATCTCCTTTTCTTCCCTCTGTAACCTTGTACGTCTCCTCATAGCCAGTTTCCTCATGGGAGCGACCAGAACTTGTCCCTGACCAGTGTTACTGCACCCTAACAGGGGAAGACCTTCACCCAGCCCTTGGGACACGGCAATCAAGATGGTGCCATAGGCTCTGGGCCATCTATTCTACACTCGTGTCTGCCTGCCCTCAGGGTCTGAGACACTTTGGCAACCCTCTTCAATGGTGAAGCCAGCCAGCCAGTAGGTGTTTAACAGAAGCTAGAGTCCAGGCAGCTGTATCCACTGGCAGATCACACAAGAGGATCTCCTCCATGGTAATGAGACGTAGGGATACACACAGCACGTAGTGCCTCTCTGGGGCAAATGAGTACATGGCGGTGCAATGTGTTGTTCTGCCATCTTCCACAGCTACCAAAACCAGCTGCCTGCAATATTCCACCCAAAATTTATCCAATCCCCACACTGTTTATAAAATCCCAGACACTGGTGAGGGACATCAAGGAACGCTCCATTGGCTTAAGGCACTCTAATGCCATTGCACATGGTTTTCATACCACAGGCTTGCCTTGATGGAAATGGTTAGATGCCACAACTCTCACTGCAGGTGGGGTCCCAGGGACTTGACTTGGTTGAAGGATGGTCAATCTTTACCTCAAAAATGAGGCCTTTAGGCTCAAATCAGCACAAGCTTCTCTGGGAGCCACTCTCCAGTCACCTCTATGGTGTCTGTTAAAGTAGGGCACCGAAGAAGTTGGAACTAATTGCTCTATTTCTCATCCTGCCTTAGGGAAACTGATTAATTTCAACCAATCTGCAAATAACTCCACACTTGGACATGTGACCAAGCTACTCCTTCTCAGCTGAGCTGTGGTGTTTGGCCTTGTTCATCCTCTTATCCTCTACACATGCGAAGCACAGCATGAACATCTTGACTAAGGTTTCTACTAGTTTGTCAAAGACGATAGAGGACAGAGACAGTGGGCTGTTTGACATTGATAATGTGAAGCTGTGGCCTTGCTTTGATGATGTGCAGCTGTGATCCTGCAGCAAAGAGGTAAGCAACTTTGAGGGAGTATGAGAAGAAACGCAGATGAAACAGAAACGAAGAAGGAATGTGATCTCACCTCTAGAAGATAAGGAAACAGCATGAGCAGCAGAGTAGCCTACAGTGAACAGTGGCTGGGCATGTGGACAGTAGAGTTTGACCAATAATAAAGCTATTAGCAGTGCGTGTAGAGTATAAACTTATAAAAGCTTAACATATAACAATATGTTTTTATGTTTTATAACAATAAAAGTCTTTGCTTCACCATCCTTGCAAGGTCCATGCCTCATATGCCACAAAAGACTTCGGAGCATGCACATGCTCAACAGTGGCTCAAATGTTGTTTACTAATGTGTTAAACTGCAGCAACTTAACAGATAACACTTAGCTGCTCCTTAAATAACCAGAACTGGTTTGCCCCAATAGTAATTGTTCAAACATATAATAGCAAATCTATGGCATGGCAAATTTCATGCCAAACTTAGGAATACAAATACAAAAACCATATAAAGACTGGAAAGGACCACAATGGTACCTCATTGCCTCATTTGGTACTTTTTATTCATGAAGGACTTAAACCAAAAAAAAAGTAAAAAAAGGTACATGTGAGGTATACCCATCTGAATTCACTTTACTTTCAGCAAAATAGACTGAAAAACTGAAAATATGCCTCTTGTCTTCACAGAGAGAGCTCTTCTTGTCTTGAGAACAAAAAGGGAGAAAGATTACTCTTTTTTTCCAAACTAAATGTTCATTCAAAGCCTGAAAAGACAGATCAACTATTTTCAGACAAAACCACAAAACCAAGGAAATTGAAAAATTCAGAAGTAAAAGCTCTGAGATCCTTAATTAAATGCTTAATTAAGGTGTCAGATCCTTTATTAATTACAGGAGAGGACATACTCTATCCTGGTCTTTGACAGTCTTTGGGAAGGATAGTGCACTCAGGAAGAAGCTTGATTTGCAAACACAGAAACAGCTGAAGGTTTGCTTTTCCCTGTGTTCTATTTCAGCTCAAATGTTTGATTTCAACTCTTTGGATTTGTATTTTCTTCCATTTCAGTACACACGTTGTGTTGGTTTCGTCTTATTTATACAGGCAGCACCTTTCAAAGCCTCGAAATAACACCATCTAGTTATTGTCATCATCTTTTCCTCAGAGCAGGAGCAGTTTGGCTTTGGGGGAAGTTTTTTGTTCTTTGAGGCTCCCTCAGTAAAAGCAATTTTGCCAGTTCTGCTCACTCCCTGTGCACACTCGTATCGCTGCTACCACTGCAGTTAAAATACACTAGCACGGCAGCGGACATGGGCCAGTTAGCCTGCTTCTCCCGTGGTTCATTTGCTAGAAAGCAGGGCGAGTATGGCCATTGCCCTCTTCTTCCCTAAGTGCATGCATGTCTGCAGCTATTATTTGCTCCGAGATTACATTTTTGTACTGTGAAAGGCTCTGTAAGGCCGTGGCAGGAGTAACAGCAATTTTAAGACAAGGTTCGCTCCAAGGCAACAAACAGGAACAAAGGCCCAGGAAAGCTAAAAGCTGAAGGACTCAATTCATTTTTTTATCAGTTGAATAACTGAATTATTGAATTAAAAGCAATATTACGGCAACTTTACCAAAGGGGGGGAGTGAGTTCTGAACACCAAGTCTGGGGGGTTTATTCTGCTTTTATTGAATCCATGTCTGTACATGGAGCTCAGCCATTTTGGGTCAGAAAGAAATACAGCCATACTAATGTGACCATATTCCTCAGTTCAAGTAAAGGTTAGTTCAGCTGAGTTCCCCTTCAACTAGCTACAACCTGCAGTATTGCAAATGTGAAAAATTAAGTATGACCAACACTGAGAGTAAACCCAGTACATATTCCTGTAGCAAATGCTAATTCCTGCTGTGGACTTTGTTCTCTTAGTGCATGGAAATAGTGTACTTGAGACTACTGCTTTAAGTCAAAGGGGGATTAGGAGGTTAAAAGGCAGCAGATAGGGGCAGCGAAACCCAATAGTATCTGCAGCACAATATTTCTACAGTAGTGTTGCTGACTGGGCAACAGATGTGGGGATCACTTAATGGTGAGCTCTGCCTATATACAATGTTCTACCTATACACAGTGAGCTCTATTATATGTTATTACTCATTCTCAGAAGGAGTTTGCAAACAAGTGTGAAATAAAGGTAGCCTTGGCACTAAAAAGAACTACATTTTTCAAAACAAGACACACAAGGAGCAAGTTCGTCGCTGAAACATATGTAATCCTAAGTAGAGAGAGGGGCTCATGATGTTTGTAGATGGCCTGCTCCGAGACAGGGATCACAAGGCTCATGCAATATTGAGCCATCTCTGCAAGAGATGACAAAGTACAGTGACGCAGTAATTTATGCAGTTCTTGAGCACCAGGCTGTGAAAACATAATTAGGTAGTCTTTTATCAAATGAAACGAATAAAAACTATAAAACAAAATGATGAGGCACTAAATTTAGAAGAAAATTCATTTGATTATCACATCAGAGCTGTGATATTTCAGATCATACTGTCAGCTTAATTGGCTACAATTTATGTAGATTTGATAAAACTATCTGAGCTGTTAATAATGTAGGAAGTTGCACTTCATGTATTCAAAAGCAGTTAGCCTTTTTACTCTGATCTAGGCACTTGAAAAACCTTTGTGCTGAATATATTTTGAACTGTGTAAGGTTAGAGCGACTGGATTTGCTTATTATTTTGGGTTTCTGATGATGCCTGTCATTACAGTGTCTGAGTGCTCCAGGTGTAGCTAATGCTGGCGGAATAGTTCCCAGGTACAGAGAAACAGCATTGCTCTCATCTCACTTACAGCTCTTTAATAGTGGTCAGTATGATCTACTTCCCACACTCTCCAGTTTCTAATGCCCATGGTTCCCTGGTTACAATTAGTTCTGCATGGGTTTACATGTATGTGTCTGGGGGTATAAGCATCATTTAAGTCACAGGATCTGTTCACATAGCAGATAGCTGAAGTTTTAGGGATTCCTGATACCCTGTTCTGAGATTTCCAAGAGGAATGCATTCCAGTGGTACTTATTGTTTAACACTGCCGTTCATTCATGCTACCTCTTAATAAATATAGCAGAGATAAGCAAGAAAAAGCCTGCTGACTGTAACACATCTTCACACTTCACTGAATTCTCCATGCCTGGTATCTTCAGGAGACCTCCTTTCTGCTTTTCTGAGCTTCTTTTGAGGGATGTCACCCCAGAAACTGCTTTTAATTCAGGGAATTGACTTAGTTTAGTTCTTACAAAAATCTGTCATGAACAGCACTGACGGAAACACAGGTTTTTTTCTGTAGAAATGAGTTTGACAAAAATTCAGGACCAAGTAATCAACAGAGTGATCACAGGAAAGCAGTTCTCAAATAGCAATGACTTTTTTTTTAAAAAAAAAAAAAAAAAAAGAATTTTCAGCTTTCAAACAAAACATTTGGAACTTTCTCCTAGGAACAGACGGTTCTCACTCGAGAACGAAGCAGATTTGTTGGACTACATTGCTAGCGTGGAATGCCTTTAAAAGCATTAACAGTTCAAAGCGAGAGGCTCAGTGAAGAAATTTCTTCTATGAGTAGAGGCCTGTTCATCCTTACATGTCTGCAGACTCCCTTGAGTATGATGAAGATAGAGGAGTAAATAACATGCTCAGGTTCTAAAAATTCTTTGAGTTATTACTTTGTGCTTGTCTCTTCCAGTAACAAAAATGCTCTGCTTGAAGACACAGTTTGGAATTAAAAGACCTTTCTTTGCATATTTTATGTTTTGAAAAAATACAAGTATCTATTCCTGTAGTTTGCTTCAGAGCAAAATGTTTTCTGATTTTTCAGTGTTTGTTTTGAAGCTATTAGTTTTCAAAACCACAAAGCACAATGTTTTCCTAACTAGTTTATGTAGAAGCACTTGTTGTTCGTAAGAATATGCCCAGCCCTTTACTTGGTAAAATCAGCCTGCTAACACATATCTTCAGGCTTTCTTGGGCATCTAGAAAGCAGAGTCTTTCCAGTCTGCTTTCCTCCTCACTTCCACCATTCAACAAAAGAATGAGAAGGAAAGCTCTCCTTGACTTGCCAAGGCCTGAGGAATGACATGCTGGGGTAGCATTTCATCGGTGGTAGAGAAGAGATTCTCAGTTCGTGATGGACAGCTGCAGGCCACAGTAGAGGTGATGTTACTTCTGAACACAGAAACTCTGGGAAACAAAATATGAATAATTTTCCTTTACTTGAGGAGATAACATGATTCCAAACGTTCCTCTGATATTAAATTATGTCCTGAAGATTCTAGTTTTCTCTTTGAAAAGAAATTTCTAGCTTTTCTGTTCTGAAGTCTGAAAGCATGACATAAGAAGATTCAAAAGACCTTGAAGGCAAACCAAAAGAATCTTAAACATGCTGTTAAAAAATCCTAAAAGTTCTTAACTACCTAGTTTCTTAGGACAATTTTACAAACAGAAGTGACACTGCAAAATTGATGGCTGGCCATGAGCACCGCAAGTGCTGCTAATCTGGAAGTTCTGAACCAAAGACAGCAGGATGGTAGGAAACCAAGGATGGAAAACCACCAGAAGTGCTTTGAAATTAACACAGGCCAAACAGTGAGTGGGTCTGGGGATGGCCATCACTGGGCACCACTGAGAAGAGCCTGGCTCTGCCCTCTTTGCACCCTCCCTTCAGGTACGTATATACATTGATGAGATCCCCCCTGAGCCTCCTCTGACTTTGGCAGAAGGGTGCTGCAGAAATTCTTGCAACACGTTTTCCTTCTTCACCCCGTTGTTCCCCATCCAGCTAAGGAGATCTGAGCTCCTGATGTATCTTGGCACCCTCTGGATGCAGAATTGCCTTCTCTCACACAAGGGCTGGCTACCTGAGCTTAATCAAATTAACACATTTTCTTAAAACTGTGTTCACAGCATGAAAGAGTTCCTCTACTAGCAAAGCACTGGCTGTGTTTCTGGGAGAAGGTGGCAGTAACCTTGCTTGTGACTGTTACAGCAGTTTAGCTGTATCCTTCTGGTCCATGTGAGCACAGAGAGTAAGACACAATCAATGATCTGTGTGTCAGAGCAGCGACACTAGGCTACTGCTAACTGAGATGCAGCTTAAGAGCAGTTTATAGCATGAAACTCTAACTAAAATCTGCAATACTCAGTGGACAAAGTTATAATGTATATTTTTAGCCCAGGCTAATTGACTTTTTTTTGTAAATAATTAAGGATGTTAATAATTAAAAAAATAAAAAAATAATTAAAGATGTTAAGGAACATCTTTAAGCATGGATATAAGACCTCTGTTCCCCAAGGGACTACTTTTCTTTTTTCCCCTTCCTCTCTCTTTCTTCCCCAAGCAATGCCAATCTCAGAGGCTGCTCTGCTGACAAGATCCCTCATTTTGTGCAGGACAGGATTCCCAAGATGCTATAGTGGTGGTAATGCTGCAAGTAATGCAAAGGCTAAGATGCCCTGGGAAACTTTTGCTAGCTGTTTATTCTTCTGCCCTAAAAGTACAACTCCCTGGTTTCTGCAACCCGACAACAGAACTATTCCTTGCAGTTAAACCACCCTTCCCAGTAGAGTTCCAGGTAAAGGTGACAGTTTATCTACAAGTACCAGCTGCATGGTTTCTCGCACCTTGAGAAACCACCTCATAATCATTGTAATGGGGATCCTGAGAAGCCCTTTCTCCAAACACGACCAGAACACAGTGCCAGGAGCGCTGCCCCATATGTCCACAACAGACTTTTTTGTAACACCAAGGCAGTAAACTTTTTCTCTTTTGAGAAGTTCCTTCAGTAACGATGAAAGTTTCCTTCAAGAGAAAAAGACTAGACCACTGTAGCTGAAGGTTTAGGTCCTTTAAAACCAAATTCCAGCATTCAGACTCCACGGCCCTTCACAGTGCATTGTAAAAAGTCTTGTCACACACACACACACGCACCCCACACGCACAACACATACACACACACACACACACACACTATCACCCACCCCTCCACTCACCCCACTTCAGGACACAAAACATGAAGGGGTACAGAATGAAGAACAAACATGGGTTGCAGCTGTAACTGGCTGCAATTTATATATTCTCAGGTGAAATGCCAGTTTGTGCTCAGGCCCATTTTTAGGTACCATCACCATGCTAGTCATTACATGAGATATCACAACAATCAGCAGTAAATGCCATCCACAGCAGGCTGCATTTGTCACAAATTAAATGCTTCCTACCATTGTTTATTCAATAGGACATATATTCAGCTGATTAGTGTGTGCTATTTTTTTACTATTTTGTTTTGCATGTGCTTTGCTCTTGTGCATGTAGAAATGTGCATGTGCCAAGGGAGCAGCAAAAAAAGAATTGTAGAAGGAGAAAACAAAAATAAATCACAGCTCACATTGTATATTAAAACTAGCTGCAGAAAACACATCATCTACAGATCTGTGGAAGAAAAAAATCTTTATGATGAAGAAGAGTATGCTAATTAGTTAATTATAGAAGATGGACCAGCAGCAGGGGATGACTACAGGAATATCTTAACTACTAAGCACTTTATGACCTTCAGTGGATCCAACTTCATGACATCTCACTAATTACATCCCTCCCACAAACTGTTAGACTCACAACTATGATCTTAGCGAGTCTGTTCATGTTTACTAATTTGGTGAAAGAGCATGACCAGAGATATTTCATATAAGCTACTCTGAAGTGCAAATCATGTAGGAATGAGTTAGTAAATAACGAACCAATCCACTGTTTTGCAGGTTCCTTATTTTTGCTGATGGGTTTGCACTCTGTAAAACTGAGCAAGAAAACATCGTTCAAAATTAAAACAGAATCAATCATGTTGACTTGCAATTTACTGAAACCATCTGATGAATAAATGACAATTCTAGGAAGAAGTGTTAGAAATAACTGTTGTAGCTATAAAACCTTTGGTATTTTTTATTTGTTGTTTTTTTATATATATATTTTTATTATATAATATTATAAGATCACAGCAAAATGGAAATTATCCAGAGAATTTGGAGTTATTCTATCAGTTTCAGTGGGTATTTCCTAGAGTACCACAAGAAATACAAATACTATCAAAGGGAAATCACTCAGCGGTGAATATCTGAATTGATATGAAATGAAAAAGAAACATAATTAATTTCTACTGTGAAAACCAAAGAACACCCCCATTTATCAGTATGCACAGGCATATTCCATTGTCTAGTCAGTTTACCATTCTTTAGAGAGCGTTACTTCCAAAGGATGACCAGTAACCCCTTCTTGGATACGAAGCAAATTATCAGGAAGAGGTAAGCATGGATTTCTTGCAAATAAAGATAATCTTCACTGACTTGGCATGGTCAGTCATAAAACTACTTGCTTACTATATCACATTTTAGGCAAGAGTGCAGGTCATGCTTGAAATAACTGAACTGATGAACGTCCTCTGTAGGAACAATCCTTAGATTTAGTACCATTCAAGACTGCTGAGTGTGGAAAGTAATTGATTTACATCTCAAATTTATCTAGAATTTATGCACATGATTAATTCTGCACAGCAACCAAACCCAAACTCCTAGCCTCCAGTGAGTAGTATGCTTGTAATCCCTCTAGAAACTAAGTTTTTGAATATGATCTGTGACTTTACTATCCAAAATCTAGAAATCTGTGTCACTGTTAGACCTGATAACCCATACAACATCAAAAGAAGGTTCGAGACAGAAATTACTTCATAATGACCTCACAGCCTTCAAGATGACCTTTACTTTGCTGACCTTTCTGTAGAATTCTTTTATTTCACAGTGAACCTCTGTGCACACCCTAATGTTTCTGTCAGACTCTCAGTAAGTGTTTTAAATGTTGAAATTAGCCATCATTTGAGAATAAATATGGGGTTAAATGTATGTCTAAATTTCCGTTACAGAGAAAAGCGTCTTTCAAGCCTCATATTAAAAATTCATATTTCTCTGGGCACTGCTTTAGTGTGATGACTACAAAGTTACATTTCACAAAATGTTAATTTTCCTTTTCCCAAAATTTCTGAAGAGAAAGACTACATTGTTTCTTTAAAATAACAGGAACATTACGACACAGCAGGGTAAAAGCAAGAAATAACTAAACACTTTTTCCTTCTAAATGGCATATTTATGCTGTACATAAAAAATAAGTTAATGTTGCAGTGTGTATTGGGGCAATTCATTCAGATCATATGCCGTTTCTTTTGAGATTCCTGGCCCATTGCACTCCTGCATTCCCAGAACCCTTTTGCACTACTTTCTGTTTTCTTTTGTTCTTCATTTATATTTCTGTGTAGTAAATTCCAGATTATGTTCTTCTGCTCAGCTCCTCTGCCTCTCTTCATGATAAAAAGGAATTCTGTCAATAGGTAAAACTGGCAATTCAGGTGACTACTATGTGACACAAATATCTTTTTCTTACTGTAGCTGGCAGGGCGGGGGATTTAAACTTCTCTGTGCATCTGAATTTTCACTGTAACTGCCTGATGTAGCTTTAGTGACTAGACTTTTCAAAAGAAATCAGAGGATAACTTCACAGACAGAAATTATCATTAATTTATATAAGGCTCAGAATGGAGAAAAACAGAGGCTTATGGGCCTTGTTTGAAATCAGATGGAAATTAGTCTGAAATCTACATTGAAGAGCTGAATATTTCCTTTGAAATAAAATAATCATAGAATCATAGAATGGTTTGGGCTGGAAGGGACCTTTAAAGGTCATCTAGTCCAACCCCCCTGCAATGAGCAGGGACATCTTCAAACTAGACCAGATTGCTCAGAGCCCCGTCCAGCCTGACCTTAAATGTTTCCAGGGATGGGGCATCCACAGCCTCTCTGGGCAGCCTGCTCCAGTGTTTCACCACCCTCATTGTAAAAAATGTCTTCCTTACATCTAGTTTGAATCTGCCCTTCTTTAATTTAAAACCATTACTGCTTGTCCTGTTGCTAGAGGCCCTACTAAAAAGTCTGCCCCCATCTTTCTTACAAGCCCCCTTTAGGTACTGAAAGGCTGCTGTAAGGTCTCCCTGGAGCCTTCCCTTCTCCAGGCTGAACATCCCAACTCCCTCAGCCTTTCCACCCTACTGATCACTTTTGTTGCCTCCTCTGGACCTGTTCCAACAGGTCCACCTCTTTCCTGTGCTGAGGATCCCAGAGCAGAAAACAGCACTCCAGGTGGGGCCTCACCAGAGTGGAGCAGACGGGGAGAATCATCCCCTTGACGTGCTTGCTGGCCACGCTCCTTCTGATGCAGCCCAGGGTACAGTTGGCTTTCGGGGCTGCAAGCATACACTGCTGGCTCAGGCCTGATTTATCACCCACCAGGACCCCCAAATTCTTCTCCACAGGGGCTGCTTTTGTCACCATATACTGTTCATTTCAGTATAATGGACAATTACCACCAAACAGTAGTTGTGCAACATTATATTGTTAAGGGAAGGTTAATCAATAATTTCAAGAAGGAAGTAAACCAAAAGATCTTCTTGTGAAGCTGGATCTGAAATCAAACTTGCCAAAAGTTGAACTGTGTTTAAGACAAGTCCACTTAGGGAAAGGTAACTGAGGTTCAGTTCTTGGTCAACTGTAACTAGAGGGTCGACTACTGTTTGAGACCCCTAGAAGTTTTCTTAAATACCTGTAAGGAGCATGCAAGATGCTTAATTAACATAGTACCACCTATTCTTAGTAAATGAATGAATGTATGACTCTTCCAAGAAATGTAATCCATAAACATACATATGGTCTACATAATCTTGCCTAAATGTAACATACAGCAGGCACATTAGGTGGAATGATCCCCTGTGCATCCAGCGCTGCAATAAAGGAATGCCTGCTTCTTAATGCTACTTTGGTGTTAAGGAGTTTTCTTATTCCAAATTTCAGTGACACTCTCAATCCCTTCATCCCCCAGCCTGTAGTGATAGCAGGGGTTGCCCCAACCCAGGTGCAGGACATTGCACTTGGCCTTGCTGAACCTCATGAGGTTCACATGGGCCTACTTCTTGAGCTTGTCCAGGTCCCTCTGGATGGCATCCCTTCTCAGGCACGTCAACGACACCACTCAGCTTGGTGTCATCTGCAAACTTGCTGAGGGTGTGCTTGGTCCCAACTGTCTGTGTCATTGATGAAGATACAGTACTGGTTCCAGTACAGACACCTGAGGGACACCACTTGTCACTGATCTCCATCTGGACATTGAGCAAACGACCAAATATGAGTTGTGGTGTTTTTCATCGCCCAGTGGCTCAACCCTTAGGTGTCTGGTGTTGTCTGCAGTGCCTGAGGGTAACTGCCTGGTCTCCAGCTGCCACTGCAGAGGAGCACAGATCTCCCCAAGGTCCTATATCATATTTCTGAGCCCCACATAGATATACAGCAAGTCCCTGGCTGCCACAAGTGGCATTGGTACATTTCTGTTATCACATACATGGAGCCATTAGCATGTCAGTTTTTAATTACAGAAATAAAATTGTATCAAATATCTAATGTTCCAAAGGAGATTTTTAAAAACACTGACCTACTTGTCCATCACTGCAATAAATGTATTTGCATTGTAGAACATTTATTTGTAGTTAGAGTATACAAATACAAGTCCTATATTCTGTAAAGCTGGAACTTGTGCTGGCAAAGCAGGAAGCTGGTATTTGTAAGCTGGCTTCAATATTCCTAACAGCTGAACACACTTATTGTTAGGTCGGTTGATGGGTGCCACATATCATCAGATACACTCTCCTACATGCTCCATGCTTGAAATAACAGAATTCCAAGGATTATGACTTTTTCTTCTTATATTTTGTCTTTGAAATATGGGGTGCAATTCCAGGTCCTCCGAAGTAATTAGAAAGGCATCTTTTGACACTAAGAGGTTCCTGGATTTGCCTGCTTCTTCTAAAGCCATGCAAAGCACCTCTCTTTTACTCACCTGCTTGTTCCAGCTACTGTTCAGCTTTTGGGACAAATTTCAGCTCACTCTTTATGTTCTGGATCTCTGACAAGTTGACAGCAGGACCTGGAAGTTTCTTAGCTCCTGGGAGATGTTTCTTGTCTTTCTCCTCCTCTGTCAAAGCAGGAACACTCTGCACGAAAGGATGCCAGTGACCTTATTATTGCAGTAGCAATATCTCAAGCTTGAGCATAGGTCAGTTATTTGAGAAACAGGAAAGGATATTTTTATGCTAAATGCAGTCCTAATGAAATTTGGTGGGAGAGAGGCGGGAGGGCAGGAAGAGATAGGTTATTTTGTTGGTTGTTGTATAAAATGTCTAAAAACATTCTGAAAAAAAATGAGAAGGTGCTCAATGCAGAGGAATGTGGATCTTTTGCTAATTGAGTAAGAATTTACAGTGCCAGACCATTAGCAGAAAATCACCTGGGGGAAGCATTTAAAGAAACTCCCAGTTTCTTTGCATTCTAGGGAAAAAAAGCAGAAGAACCACTTTTATCATCTAATTTCTTTCAGAGTCTCATAGTTGCCAGCCATCTGGGGAGGAAAATCATCATGCACTTGTGCAGGTCTGGAGAAGAGCTACGTGAATAGGTTATGGACCCCAAAAGCTCCAACCAAGCTCAGCTTGAGTTGATGTTTAATTTTTCTTAACCTCAGTTGCTAGACCAGAAGGGTTTCTGTCATTTTATGTTTGAATTAAGGTAGTGCCTCACGGCTATTTTGCGGACACTGTATATAATTTCACAATGAAATTATTTCTTCTTTTTTACTTACTCTGTGAATGTCCTCTTCAGATAGGCTTTTCTGACTTAGTTCAGTATTTAGATTTTTTTAGCCACCCTTTCAGGAAAGGTGTATTGACTGCGAACAATCAGGTTTTAATATTTTACTTTATTTTTAAAATTCTAAAGTTATCTGTCAAATATTGGTCAGTAAACCCCTCTTTTTTCTGTTGACTAATGGACTACATACTAATCAGGAAGAAGACTTTTTGCAATGCCAAGTAACAAATAGACAAGGAATTTTAGAAAAATGACACTTTCTTCCTATCTGTTCTTTAAGAACTTTGTAGAGATCATCGTATATAAGAAAACTGAAACAACAATTGTATTGCTTGGCTTAGTAAACTTGTATTATCTTTTCTCACCTTTTAGCTAATACACTATTTGTTAATACCAGGTAATACTAATTAATAGCATTATACTATTGTTTCTCTTTGGTCATTTAAAATCCCTGCCAGCAATCCAACCCCAGCTACTATATATACTGTTTAATGTCTAGCTTTATGATCAAACATCCTGAAAGAGTAGTAAAGCAGAGCAGGAGAATAAATGATACAGAAGTGTTTGGAGAGATGCACAAAATGGTATTAGTAGTCAAAGATGCCATGAGCTTGTACTGTTTGCTTTGACAGTTTTCCTGCACATCTAGCTAACCTGAACAATCAGGAAAACCCACCATTCCCCCAACCCCTTAGTTCTTATTAGTACATAGCAGATTTGGTGTTAAAAGTACCACTGCAAGTCGTCTACAACACCATTCCTCTCATAGTACGAATGGTGCAAACTTTGACTATGTTTTGGAGACTTTGCGCACCATAAATTGATGTCAGCTTTCCCTTCTAATCTCAGGTGTGTGCTATTTATGACTGCACCCCTCCCTATATCACCCACTCTGTGTGCAGTGCACAGCTGAGATCAGACCTTGGCCTTCAGTTTTATTGAAGAGAGTCTGAAGAATGACTTAGATAGATGACAAGAGTTAACAAATACATGCATGGAAATGCTCTGACTGAAGAAGAGTTATTTTCTGAAATTTCCACCCCCTATTTCTTTTCATGTTAACATGCCCGCTTTGTTGACCTTCAAAAATACACATTCCCATCTGACTTGACTATCCTTTTGAGTAAGACCTGTATTTCCCTCATCTCCTTTGCCAAGGTCTCAAAACATAGTGAAAAATGCTAAGCAGCGTTAGCAAAAGTTTTGTGGTTTGGTTTTTTTTTTTCTTTACAAATACAAAAGTATTTGTCCAAAGCTGCTCTGAAGAATCACGAGCTGTATTAAAAAGATCAGAAAACTGAAAAGACAAGTCCACTGGTAGCATTTTTATTCTATTCCAATTACAAGATCTGTTTCTGCATCTTTACTCCCATAGGTTTGGTTGCATATTGGCTATAAAGCCAGGGCCAAGAACTTTCATTCCATTATGTCTGTCTCATATATAGTATTCACACAGCTGAGAAGCAAAGCAATATTCAATTACCCAACCAAATCTAATTATCAGTACTAGTCATTTATTCTATTTCTCAAACACTACCGAATTCACACATGCTGTATTAGTTTCTGCTTAATAACATGCATTCCTTCACCAGTTTAATTACTGCAAAGAGAATAGGCTTTGATTTCTTTCCAGGGGGAGAAAGCCACAACATGTGTTCAAGGTCACTTTGTATGCTTGGTTTTGCTTTTTTAAAAAATCTTCTTAAGAAGAGTTAAGTCAGCCTGGGTTTGATTTGTTCAGGAAAGTTCTTTGTAAAAAGAGCACCATTTATATCAAGTATGTCGAAATTCAGAAAAAAAAAAAAATCTGATTTAGACAGAAAAGGAAGAATTAGCTCTCACACAACTAAACTTGACCATTTTAAGTGCCTGTACCAGGGCAGAAGGAGCTGATGATTTGTCCAAAACTAATCTGGCTCCTCGTTTGGAGCTGAGTCACCAGCAGTGCCACCGCGTGCCTGGAGCGAGGTGGCTGTCCACTCCCTCCTGATCACCCAGCTCTGCTCTGCCTGAGGGGAAGGCTCCCCCCAGCCATGACAGCTTTGCTTCGGCCGCATGGCCGCAAGTCCACCCGGCCGAGTCCTACCGGAGGCAGCCCAGCAGTATGGGGTCCGTCCGAGACCTTCCTGCCCTTGGCCCTGAGCAGCATCGGCGGCCTGGCCCAGCAGGACCAGATCTCAGTTGGGGTTTATAAATCCAAAACAAGGCAACAGGCCAGGAAGCCATAAGCATCCATCTTTACTTGAGTTTTTTTCTTGTTTGGAGTATCTACCACTACCTTTTCCTCCACCGTTAGTTTTAGTTCTTACTTATTATAAAAGTTCATACTAAATAAGATGCTTTATTATAATCCAAAAATATGATATCTGGGTTTAATTGCAACCCTTGTGATCAATGTTGGTTAAGGTATAGATTGGATCTCATATTCAAAACTCAGAGCTAAATACTCCCTGTAAAATATAAGCATGAAAACACAGAATTCAAACTAAAATGTAGTCTTTTTACCTCCATGCAGGTAAACGGGTACACAATTTTTGTTTTTAATTTGCAAGTATCTTCATATTCAATTTTTCCTTGTCAATAGATATTCCAAAAAGTGTCAGGTTTGAAAACCTGTTCCGACATTGTTAAACTGTAACAATAAATCACACCATGGGGCAGCAGGTAGTAGCATATTCTTCCAAAGCCTTGCTATAACTTTTCCTGCTGTGTCCCATCATCAGCTCTCATCTAGATAAATACTGCTGGTGAAATCCTGGCTCTCTTTCCTGACAGATTCTGCTGTTGAAGCAGAGCGGTGCACATTTGAAACAGTTCAAATGCCTATAGGTGCCCTGGCATCAGAAAACAGAACTATGCATATATGATGTTGTCATGGTTTGATGCAGCCACTCACTCACTCCCCCTGCCCTGGAGGGATGGGGAAGAGAATCATAAAGGAAAGTAAAACTTGACGATTGAGGCAAGAACAACTTAATAATTGAAATAAAATAAAATAAAATAAAATAAAATAAAATAAAATAAAATAAAATAAAATAAAATAAAATAAAATAAAATA
>JAVJGJ010000014.1:89407474-89428671 GCA_035590215.1 Microhierax caerulescens | reverse complement strand
ATAAAATAAAATAAAATAAAATAAAATAAAATAAAATAAAATAAAATAAAATAAAATAAAATAAAATAAAATAATAACAACAGTTATTATAAAAAGGAGAGAGAAGGGGAGAGGAATGAGATCCAAAGTGAAGAGTTCTCTCAAGTGATGCACAATACCGTTGCTCACCACCCGCTGACTGATGCCCAGCCAGTCCCTGAGCAGCAGCTCCCAGCAAACCCTCCCAGTTTATACACTCATCATGACATCCCATGGTATGGAACACCTCTTTGGCTAGTTCAGGTCACCTGTACCAGCTGTGTCCCCTCCCAGTTTCCCGTGCCCCTCCAGCCCTCCCACTGGCAGGGCCTGAGAAACTGAAAGGTCCTTGACTTAGTATATACATCTCCTAGCAATAACTAAAAACATCAGTATATTATCAACATTGCTCCCACCCCAAATCCAAAACACAGCACTGCACCAGCGACTAAGAAGAAATTAACTCTGTCCCAGCTGAAACCAGGACAGAAGTGCTTGGTAGGTGGCCATTTATTTCCATGAATGATCAGTGCATGCTCAGCTGTGGCACCTACGTGGTGCACAGAGGTACGCAGTGCTACAGGTTGATTAAAAGGCTTTCTTACATCAATGGCAGGGATTCTCCTGGGGAAAATATCAAAACCCTGGTTTTTTTCTTACCTCCTCCACTTCTTCAGGTGCAAGTTCTTTTCTTTTATGAGGGTGGCCTGCACCAGGTCGAAATGCTCCCATTGGGATGTTAATATTAGCCTGTGAGAAGGAAATTATGATGCATATAATATGACTGATAAATAAACATACAGTTGGTAAATGGCAAAACTGAAAAGGGGTAGAACAAGTGTATAGACATTATTGTGGTTTCTGAGCACTTATGCCTTCAATGTACGCATCATCCATCACAGTACTCCTGTGGGAAAGAAAAGTGCTGTCATCTCCGTTTTAAAGATGGAAAGTGAAAAAACAAAGCTACCTAGAAAGCTTTTGAAGTTCTGCATTTTAGCCTCCCTGGTTCTACTGGACTTTAAATAAATGAGTACTAGACACCGAAGTGTCTTTAGACATCTGCGTCTGCTTCGATTTGATCAAGGTCAAACAAAGTGAGTGCCAGAATCAGCATTTAAGTGTAAATCACCCAAACTCTACCATATCCCCCAAACCACCGGACTGCTGTCCTTCTCCCAGTGACACCAGTTCTCATCGCATTTAATCCCAGGCAGATAGGAAGGAAAGCCTGCCCTGAGCCAACTCAAGCCATGAGTGTTTCAAATGTGATCTTACAGACAAAATTTGCCCACGGGTGCTACAAACTGCAAATGTGTTGCCTTAGTCCTAGAAATATGCCCCTGGGTTGCCAAGAGAATCTTTGGGAAAAGGCAGGAAAGGCTTTTTGACCTTCCAGACCCTTCTGGGTTTTGCCCAGCAGCCCCAGGCCAGTCTGCAGTGGGGGCTTGCAGGTCAGAGCAAGCTGAGCCGCCTCCAACATTGAAGAGACCACTAGCCCCTGGCTTTAACAAACTCCCCTCAGAATGATACCCACATGACTGCATCAATCTGACTTTTTCATCTGTGGCAGAAAGCCAGTAGCCATAACACACGTGGTGCTGATAATAAGATACCTTAAAAGTAAAGATTTTTGAGAAAAGAATGGCAGAAAATGTTGCTTAGGAAAGAACAGACAAAATGTATCCATTTCCTGATGCCTGGATTATTTTAAAAGTCAAATGGCGTGATCAACCAAATTCACAATTTATGCCTATTCTTATCTTGTGATCGCAGAAAAGAAGGTGCTCCTAGGAAATGTCATCAAAATATCATGACTCCCACTGGTAAAACCAGAAGGTGCATCAGTGATGTTATGGAGTGGAAGCAGAGAACCTTCCAACAGCGAGCTGCGTTATTGTAGTTTACCATTGGACTGATTTGCATAAAATGAAGATGAATAATCCCATTCTCCTGCTCAAATTGCAGTCTTGCAGATCGTGCCCCAGGCTGGGCAACCACAGGAAAACAGCCCACTGTTTTCAGTAACAACTGTTCTGACAAACGTCAAGCAAATTAAGAATCCTTTTGCCAAGAAATAAGCACCTTTCCCTGTATACTCCCTATCTGTATCCCATTATTTTATTTATCCAAGGTGATGTTGCCATTTCAGTGGGGCTGGCAAATGTCCACAGGGCCATGTAGTTTATAGACAACCGGGTATCCATTTCATAAAGGTTTTTCACTGAGCATTAGTTTAGATATAGTGAAAAACCTTTCATCTACACCTCCTAAGTTCCCAGGAGACAGGGCATTTTCAGCCTCATGGTACTTAACCTGTTATTTCATTTATGGGTGGAAAAAACCAGCTCTGCTATTTTTAACTTTAAGCATCTTCCCCGCCAGGCTCTGGTACTTTCAGACAGCTTCCTTTTTTGGAATTTGAAACTTCTCTGCACTTTACAGCTAGCGTGGTCATGCAGGTTTGCAGAGCTGAAACATTAAGGGTTCTCTCTCCTCCTGGTGCTCATTTTAAACTCAGGCATCCCTGCCCCTCGCAGCCCGTCCCGGCAGACACCAGCCTCCCGCAGCCACCCAGGGCACAGCACGGCGTGGCAAGCCTGATGCCCAGCCCTTGCGTTTCCTACTGTGAATGACAGACCAACTGTGACTAAAAATGGTTCAGGAAACAAATATGAACCATGAAGTGCCAGACTGTTAATTAAACAAACCGTTCTTTGGTCTGCTTCAGCATTTTCACAGTAATCTGTGTCACACAAAAGCAGTTTGTACTATTTTATCTGCAATAAGTACGTTCACATCAGAGTTTGGGCAACATACACAGACGTGAAATATTAATTTGGTAAAATGAGCAGCCTTTAAGACATAGCTTCACGTTGTCTGGGTCTGATAACACATACCATACATTCAATTATTTCTAGTTTGAATGGAAAGTATGACTGATTTCCATACAGTTCCTGAACAGTGGTACCAAAGTCCTGAGCTGTACATCTCCCTCTTAATCCGCCACTGGCCCCTTCCTGCAGATGAGCAGCCGTGTAATGGGTGGACCAAATACTATAAGCCAGTGTAGCTCTGCAAGGACTGTGCTGCTATCAGCACAAGTTTGCAATCTTGTATTAAAAACACATTTCATGGCTCTTGTCACCTGTCTGCTGGGGTGGAGATACGAGCCTCAGTGACCTCTTTCTTGCCTGCTCTCCCTCCAGTAAAATGCTAAACAGGAATTTTTTTGTTCCAAACTCCTGAACTCCCAGACTGTAATTACTTCACATAGTCTTTCTAGATGTAATTATTATTTTTAATCATAGTAATTATTACAACTATTGGGTTTGCATCTTCTTTTGTTTTTGCAAAGTGCCTACTGTGTTTTGGATGTCATTGCAGTTTTCATAATGAGTAAGTATGCGTACTGATGTACTCTACTAAGGTCTTCCTGAACAGACCGAAGGAAAAATAACTGTAAGCATGACATCCAACATATATTGCAGGTTTGACTCCATTTAACTGGTATTTAAAGATTTGTTTGTGTTATTTTTTCTGTTTAATAGAGACGGGACATCCCAATTAGGGTACAACTCATGCATCCATGTACGAGTTGAGGACTGTTATGGATAAACTCTTCACAGCATCACAGCCATTCCTAGCTGTCCAGAAGGATGGCTGAATAAGCTGTAAAGCCACTTCAGTATAAACAATTTCAGTTTAAAAAAATAATAAAGGAACTACAGAGAAAACTGAATAAAATTCAGAACAAATAATTAATAATAATAGGAAACCCTTCACCTTTATCTCTGGGGAAAGCTTGGGAAGGAGTGGCGCTTGAGGGTAGAATAATTTTCACCCAGAGCTGTACACAGTCTTTTACACACTGAGAGGAGGAAGCCAGCAATGAATGTTATCAGGAATTAACAGTACTTTGGTCCTCTATCACCCTGAACTACTCTTGGGAACCAGTCGCTACCTTTAACTCTCCCACATCTGTATTTAGTGGCTGTTGGCAAGTGATTTTAATGTACATCTTGTACAGTCAGAAAGAAGCCATTTCTGACACAGAGTACCATGAAATACTTCAGTTAGTAAAGTATCGTTAAATTTCCATTGCTGAAGCATGATGTACATTCTCCAGGGGATGCCTGTCCTACTATTATAGCACATAATAGCAAGGGATCATAATATATGAATCGCAACGTATAAAAGTAATGTGACATTTTGAGTCACGGTTCTTAAGAGTGCTCAAGGTGTAATAGGTATCAATCCAAGCACAAGTCTCCCTGCTGGAGCAACCTTTGACACAAAGTTTAATAGATTTAAAGTTTGTGCTGTAATTTTTCTCATGATTCAAATTACCTTTGCAAAAATTAAAGTTTCTTAAAATATTGAACTTACAGGATGTTTAAATGGACAAACTAGAACCATTTTTTTACATCTCAAAGTTGGAAAGTCATCAGAAAAATAAAAAGGAGTCTACAACTACTTCTTTACATCATGGAAAAAAGTAAACCAAATTCATTCCTTAAAAATGTTTGTTTGTGTCTATGGAGCTTAAATGTAAAATGTCAATAATTTGGACCTATAAATTATCTACCTTTTTTCATTAATCATACAAACATTTCCACAGTCACTGTAAAAAAGGGATGGAAATTTGAACAGTGGCATCAATAGCAAACTTCTGCTAATTTCAACTGAATTGAAGTGCAGTAGTTTATATGCCTGTTGCAGTAGAGTTGATGATGATAATAAAGAGAATTAGCATTTTTACAGTGTCTTGCAACTTCAGTATGCTGTCTAGACACTGGGAAATTAATCTTCTTGACACTCCAATCCATTGAGTTAGAATTTTCTTGAGGAAACAGAGGACAGCTCGGACTTCAGAAATTCCATTTTGTATTTCTTACATAATTCCAAGGGAACCTAAACTCATGGTAAAATTCCATTGCAAGTGCACTTTTAAAAATACATAAAAAATCTGAAAAAAATCTACAGTTCAGGATGTATTTTGACCTTTTGGCAAGAATCACTGATAGCATGAGCTAAATACATTTGTGATGTGACTTTATTATGATGCTGGGATCATTCTCCAGCTGTTTCTTTAACAAGTACGTACCAAACAATTTCATCCTTATAAGCATATGCCATTTGATGAGCTATGTGACATAGAAGAATTTCTTAAATTTTCATCAACATTTTTCTCATTTGGCTTTTAAATAAAATGCTTCTTAAACAAATATTCAAAGTTGTAGGGTTTTTTCCTAAAGGAATGCACACGTGAAAAATTTCAAAATACCTATCTTTTTATCAAAATTTTTATTTGAAGGTATTTTTATCAAAATACCTTCTTTTTAACCTGTAATTCTTTCAGCATTATATTAACCCTGTGGGAAATCTAACAGTTGCAAGAATTAGTTTTACTCATAATACTGATCAGTTATAAAGATGTATCACTGTGTTTTCCTTAGCTGATCCATCAACAGCCATAACCTAACACTGGAAAGACCATGCAAGCCAGAGATTAACCATCCTACCTGATCCAGTTTTTTATCAGCCCAGATCATAAGACACTCTCCAGGTCAAACTTTTTCAGTACTTTCATGTCTACCAAGCTTTTCACTTTCAAGGAATAAACTCCAGTTAGCACTTCTGTGGTGTTTTGTCTGAGTAAAAAAGCAGTTTGCCAAGCACTGGAGGTTGAGATTTATTATTTTATTATATTAGAAACGTAAATGCTGTCTCTTACCTGAATGGCTTTGACATGTGACGCTGGTTGTTTTGACATTTTTAAGACAGAGGCTTATCCCTGCAAGCAAAATGGGAAAGTGTTACCAGCTCTGACATTCTGATAGCTAAGGGAGATAAGCTAGAACTTAGCCCATGCTGCCTCTTGACAGGCATTCATTTCATCTGCCCAGCTCCTGTTTCCATCTCAGTTTCAGAGTTGCTTAGTTATTCCTTCTGAATACCAGAAGGAGACAGAACACCTGAGCTTCTCCAATTAATCTTTCATAGCCACAAATGGAGCTATCTCTTTCACATTAAAACCGACAATGAGTAGAGATAAGGAATCTCTCAAACCTTCACGGCATTATAAAATGAGTATGAATTAAGGGAAGCGTTTGTGGATAAACAATGTATGATTATCTCTGTCACAGTGTGTATGAGGAAACTATTAGAACTCTCAGTTTAAACCTTCTTTCAAATAAAGCATAACTTGCTACAAAACATTGGTAAATGCAGACATAACCATTTTCTGACTCACAAATCCTTGCAAACCCTTAATGCCTATAGACTGAAAATGATCAAGATGGTCGAACTCTAAAATCCTCTTTGACAATCGCGAGCGCACAAAGTAGCTTCTCCTCAAAGCTATAGAGCAATAGATTAATCAATTTTCTTTAGAAATAAAATTTAAAAGGAGAGTTTTCCCTGTAATTTTATGTAGGTGGAGAAATATGGACTGATGCAGTATTAATATACAATAACAATGGGAAATACACCAAAGTCAAAAGATTCTGTAAAGATTAAAAAAAAAAAAAAGGCAAGAAATGTTATTATCAGATTAATTGAAACATTGTCTCAGCCTTTTTTTTTTTTTTTTACTGAGAATTAAGTTTTTAACTGGACTAGACCTTCATCAAAGTCTGGTTATTTAACCATTATAAACCAAAAAAAGATAGTAATACTAAAAGATGAGAAATTATTTAATCAGAGGACTTATTGTTCACAACCAATCTACAGCATATTTTTGCTACTAAATTTAACCTGAAATTAGAAGGAAAACATTGAGATAGTAATAAATTATTCAGAAGAGAATAGTAGAAATATACTGAGAAATCAAAAGAGGGTCAAAGGTTTTGGTACCGCAAAGAGTGTAACAGTCACATGGAGGCAGTACCAAAGAAAAGTATAGACGAGTTGTAAGTTGGCTTCAGCTTGGAATATCATCCTGGAATTGTATCACTGGAGTTTCGTGGAAGACTTGCACTTGCACATTCTCATGTCGCTTTAAATCTGCGCAGAACACTGAGCAGAACTTACAGTAAAAATGACGTGCCATTAGAGGTCTCTCTCTGATCGCACTCTCAGCTGTGAAGAGCACTTCCAATCAACACAGACTAAAGTCAGTGGGCATCACCTTCATAGGTTGCTTTGAGTTTAAACTGATTCTACTAATTAATAGATCAGAAAAAAAAAAAAAAAAAACAAAACCAAACAACCAAACACCACCATCATGCAAAATTAAACCAGCATGCTTCCAGTGAGTTTTATATTGTGGTTTTATATTTATATTTACAATTTTAAAACCAGAGGTAGTTTTAAAAACTTCAGAATTCACTTTGGGGAGTGAAACCTCAGCCACTGAAGTTCATGACAAAATTTGCACAGATTTCAAAAAGCCAAAAGGATTAACTACGCTCTCTCTCTCCTTCCTTTTTGAAAATCTTTACTATGCCAAGAAATAACTGTGCTGTGAACCAGTGGTTGTATTCCAAAGACAAATACAAAACAATCCACCAGTTTATTGGAAAGATAGGATTCATAATACAGAAAAGTTTAATTGATTTTTCTTATCATCTTCTCCTCTTTCTAATCAGAATGAAAAAATGGAAACAAAAGCACAGGAAATGAACATAAAACATTTAAAACCCACGGATCTACTTTCTAACCACTGTCACAAAGAAATTCATGCTGATGTACTTCTCCATCTCCAATGCCAGCGCATTGCAAAAACATCGATACATACTTCTTGGGCCACCTAGAGCTAAATGGGTAAGGATTTACACTGAATCTCAACTTTAAAACAAGCACAGCAATAGTGCTCCTCAGCGAGGTGCTCTGGGTTCACAAGAAGTCTGCATTCAAATTGACTGCAATCAGACACTGGTTCCTAAAGACAGATGCATAATACAATTGTGTAGGACTGCTTTCGGAGGAGGTGATTTTCCTACCAGTTCGTGCTGTCCTCATTACTGCCAGGGAAATCAGGACAACAGCACGTTACTGAGTAAAAATAGACAATCTTCTCTGTCTCTCTCCCCTTCCCTCCCTTCCCTGAGTTTCCCTCCAGAGCAACACTGACCATCAGCCACAGGAAAACAAGCCTTAGATTACAGATACATCTTTTACTTGAAGTGATTAGTTCATTTTTACATATTCCTTAGTTCTTTTGACACACATCTCAGCGAGACAGTCAAGAGTGCTGCACTGATTGTACTAAAGTTATTTCTGGCATTCCAATCAGCTCTGCAAACTTGAAAAAAATCACTCTTCACCCTCATTTCCAGGGCAGGATTTCACATGCGTGCAGCCAGAGAAAGGCAGGCGCGCGCAGCCTGTACTCCCCAGTACCTTTTTGGCCTCCCCACACCTTACCTTTTCCCTTCTATGGGACGCATGCTGAGCCAAACTTGGAAAGCAACGGCAACGTTAGTCCAGTTTGTAGCTGGTTTATGCCAGACTTCCCCTGCAAATCCCCTTGCTTTGCATGAAAGTACTCATGAACGGGACTAGTTGTGAAATCCAGGACTACTACAGTGAAATAAATCAGTGTTTTGAAAAGAAACTTTGCAAAACAAAGGACCTGTCTTCTGTCCCTCTGCTAAAAATAATTTCTGACAGGGCTGCAGCAAGATAATAAGCTGGCTTATTCAATTTGCTTTAAATACAATATCATAATGCCATCTGTTGTAATCTGCACAAGAGATGTACAGTAGCACAGAGACAAGAGAAAAAGCCCTCCCCTTGCCCCAGCTGGAAGCTGCCCTTTCTCCCCGCTGCACTCACGGCACCAAGCACAAGGGGTATTTCGGACACAGAACTGCAGTGTATTATCTTATTAAAAGGCTTTGACAGGAACTACGCTACTGTGAGACCCAGCTAGTGCAAAGAAAGACAAGAAACCCCTGATCTGCAGCTTCCAGCCTGTCACACAGAAACTTACTATGTGCTCTAGGCAAATGCAATCACGGTTTCAGTGATTTTTTTTCAGTGATTCAGCCTCCCCTACCTGCTAAGCTTACAGTGAAAGAACACCTCTTACCACCAAAATCCCCATGTAATATTTCACTAACTATAGCAAACATACAGAAAACAATCAGCATGCCTATGTACTACAGCATTTGAGCTAATACAGTTACACTTCTTATGAGTCACTGGGTATTTAAGTGACTTTCTGTTTTAAATTTAAAGATCCCCACAGACTACGAAGCGATAATTATAACAATCTGCTCTGAATATGTCAATACGCCACGTGAGCCATTAAGCAGAAACCCACAACTATCGTAGTCACCTTGCATTAAACAGTTTTCATAAGGGTCTTGCAAGTTTTTAACTGACCCCTTCAAGATTAGCTTACTTATTTAATTATATAAAGAAAAGCTCCAAACCGTCAAGTGAGTACACGCACCTCCTTTTGATGCTGAAAGAGGTACCTTCTTCCACCAGCTGAGGTATTGACCGCGATCCTTTTAATGTGTCTGAAATAGCTCCGATGCTTTCAGCCTGGACGGCACTGAGAGCTGCTCCAGGCTGAAGTGGGACTCAGCTGAGAAGCAAAGTGTAAAAGGGAATTCCTGTCATAGCTTCCAGTTGTTCTTCCTAAATATAGAGCTTGATTCACCCTGTAACTTAGTCCCCTGTGACACTTGACCATCATCAAACCAGGGCTCAAGTGTCAGGCAGGAGGTGTTGAAGGAACACACCTTTGGGTCCTTTCCTGCCTTCCCTCCCTCTCACTGTTGCTCTGGGCTTTCCACAAGTGCCAGGCATACGGTGGCAGAAGGGAACACGTAACTCCTCCCGTGGTGTTTGGGGCAGCATGTGCCTCCCTACTGCCACACCAGAGAAGGAAATAATGACGAAGAAATAATTACGAAGAAATTGCCTCAGAGGAACTAGGGGAGGTGAATGCCACACCAACGCAACCGTATTGCTGTCGGGTTGGGAGCAAAGTCGTGCAGCAGCTGCCTCGGGGTCTCGGTGTGGTGCTGCTCCACGCAGGACAGCCGTTCCCATGGGAAGGAGGGCTTCTGACTCTGCAAGGCCATAGCAGCCAGCTGCTGAGCCTTAGGGCACACAGAGGAAGAGAAGGTAAAGAGGAGGGGGGGAGCTGCTATAGCGCATGAGGGAAACGAAGCGTTATTAGACAGTCGTGCTGACGCTGGCTGGGTACCATCTTCAGTGAAGGCTACTGAAGGAGACCTGCCCCAGCAACTCGTGCATAGGGCTCAGCCTCATGTTTCCACTCCCAGAAGTGCAGCCTCCTCTTCACTACATCCTCATAAGAGTGAACTTTCCCCTTTGTCACTCCTCTGCCATACCTGTTCTCCATCTGACCCACAACACTAGCACCGATAACGGCACTGTTATTATGGCAAATACCGTACTGGCCACTTGCTGCTGCTGCTTGCAACTTTTAGGAGAAGATCAAGAATTTTCAAAATTAGTGCCAAAGACATGCATAACAACTAGTAGTTGGGGTAGTGGTTTCAGAGAGGATTTCTCTTGACTTTAACTTGTTTGACCAATCATTGTTTTCATTTCAAGTATCTCAAAGGGGAAGATGACCACACAGACCACTTCATTAAGCCTGTGACTCACTCCTTGCTGCCCTCTTTCCCAAAACTGCTGTCAGCATTAAGCAGCTGATATAGCTGATGACTTGCTTTAGCAGCTTGCAGACTATTCATAGCCACCCCCTTCCCAAAGATCCACGACAAGATTGACACCCAACTAGGCATACGCAACAAGCACATGCACTTGTATTAGGTCAAGACTGACAGAGGCAATTATAGCAATTGGCTTGTTCCAAGGAGACCCCTTGGCCCATTCTTCAGAAAGGCTGAGCATGGCTTTTGTCAAATATTTTGAGGCTTAAGAAGACTATTGCACTTGAAACATGGTAGAGTTCACAACAAACCTGTCTTTTGCCCAGAATGGAGGATTCTGCTGTTGCAGCCCAAGGTCCTGCCTTCCAGGTGGCTGAGGCCACGTTAAAGCAAAGCTGGAGTCAAATAAGTGACTTTACATTCCTCCTTGTGAAAGTTCATATTTACAACAAAAGTATTAGAAGGCAATGAAAGAGGGACTAAATTTTTGTAAAAAGGTCTTATACACAATTTTATTTCAATTTATATTACAAGAGTTATATTACAAACCAGATCTGGAATACCCAGTTACTTCTTCCATGTCATTAATTTAGAAAAGGTAAGCCATTGCTCACATTTTATAATCCCATCATTTTGCAAATATGCCTAAGAAATAGCAGCTCAACACTGTTTCCTTCAACAAATTTTCATGGCAGTGACAAGTGATTTCATAGATAGTCTTAGTAATATAAACACAAGAAGAATCTACCTCTGTCACATACCTAACACCCATAAACTATCACAACTAAACTGTATTAAATTGTGGGCACAAAGGAGTAAACCCAAATGCTATCACCAATACCAGAAAATGTAGATCTGAGTAGATTTTAAAGGGAAAAATAGACCTACCATTATTTTGCAGAGTACCATTCATTTGAATAACGACTGGCATGCATAGCTCCATGAATTGCAGATTCATCTGCTAAATACATGCAGCAGGTGATTTAGAAAGTAAATAATGAGGCATAAGTGCATTTTAGATGATAGATTCAATGTCTGGCAAGTTAGGGCCAGGTACCTTGTCACACACTGCATAAATATTATGTCTTGTGTACAGAGATCCAAAAGGCATAGTAACAAAGTATTTGAAGTATGAAAATCCCAATACAGTTCAAAATACACTTTTATTGCATTCCTAGAAGCTTGTCAAATTAACACGCTTCCTGGAACAGCTTATTTGTTTCAAAAGCAAAGTCAATGGTTAACAGAAACATGTACGCCTTACTTCTTGACTGAGGTATTTCACTGTATAATGTCAGACTTTTTCCTTTAAGCTGTCACTACTTAATATGCTTTCTTTAATGTTTTGCTTTTTGAGAAACCTCATGAGCACAGATATAACTTCCCTGAGGCTCCCAAAAGAAAAATATTTTTTCTATTATAGTCCAAACTGTTTTAGTGTAACGCAAACAATGTAATACAATTGAAAATGTAAATCAACAAAGGAGCAGTTAGCTCACTTGAAATAAGACTTCTCTAAAGTAAAAAGCCAATAAATACATTCCTGGAGTTTTGCTTTATATTACCAAGTAGCAGCAACAATTTCTATACCTTTGGCAATGCAAAACTTTGCTTCCCCATCTTAATTTTAACTCTATAAATTAAAGTTTATTACCAGGTAAGGATAGTGGGCCCATGATATTAAGTATTTGGTTAATTAACTCCTGTCTCTACCTTCATTTGAATTGTTTGGTGAAGAATATGAAAATTAAAAGTTGCAGTGCAACTCAGCAATTATTATCTTTGTTCAACACACCTAAGTTATTGATTTAAAATGATTAATTCAAATTGATATTGATAAAATTTAAAAATAAGAAACCTGTTTTCAGAAAGATTTATCAGACATAAATATAGAGGATCCTGGAAAAAACATACCATCCATTTTCTAACTCACACAGATTTTATTTGTAATTTGGGGCTCTTTTCGCTTAGTAAAGGTGTATACTGTGTGTAGCAATGATTTGGCACATAGGCTTGATGAAACACAGAGACTTTTAGGAATGGTACCCAGGCATATGAGTTTAGACAGAACTACAGAAATTTAAAATACGGCAGAGCTAGCAATTACCAGGCACCAGAGCCCATTCTTACTCTTGCTTTAAACTGAAAATAATTTTGATTCCTAGACTGCAGAAAGAATATTAGACCTCAGCTGCTTTGTCAAAAAAGTTGTTGTTTGTGAAAGTATCATCTACCATTAAATTGTTTCTTTCGGTTTCCTCCAATCTATATGTTTCTTAAGATCAAGAAAAAATCAAGCACTTTCTCTTGAGTTTCACTTGTACAGCTATGCCAACAACAATAACATCAGGCTATTTAAATAATGAATGACATAAAATAGCATACAAAAAATGTTTGCTATTATCTAGTGGACAGGAAATCAACAAACATATCTAAATTAGCTGCTTTTGTTTCTGTGACATTGCTGAGCTGCTAAATATTATTTCAACTCCTTCATGCTCTCTTTCTTTTCAATATAAAAGCATGGTGATTATTATCACAGACTGTTCCATTAAGAAATAATTAGCCTTGTACTAAGAAGATGGTCTCATTAGAGGCTGCCAGTGACCTTGTTCTAAATTTCAGAGTTCCAGCATCTTTTAATAGTGTTGTTAGCATCATCTAGGAATTTGTATTAAGTTCTAAAAACCGCATTATGAATACAACCTCCACAAAGGCTAGAACATCATAGTGTTGACCACTGAATTACCCAAAAGGCGTATTTTCTGTTGCTTGTGTTCTGTAAAATTCCTACTAATCAAAATGTTTTGAGTAACTGAAATGTGATGATGACATACAAGCAACAAATTTGTTTCCACTTTGCTCCTGTGAAATTTTAGACACTTCCTGGAAAAAATGATACCATAAGAAAAAGCAAGGCTACCAGCAGATTTTGAAGGGAATATGAATTTCAAATGATGTGCTGATTTTGTAAATATCCTGTCTGCTATAATGATTCAGCATCATTTGGAAAAGAAACAAAAAAAAGTGGCACTGCACCATCAGGCATTGTTCTGGGCAAACAATTTTGACAAAATAGGAACTGACTGAGTCATCGGTGAAGTTCTGAACAGAAAGACTGCTCATTGTTTTCACAAGTCAGGATAATTTGAATAGGCATCTATTACCTTTTTCAACCCCACAACGGATTCTTTTGGTGAAGGTCATCCTTCATCTTCATCCTTCATCATCAGGCCTGTTGCTTACCGTGCTCAACACTATTAGCTCTTGTCTTCAACGGTCAGGTTAAGACCTCACCTGATGTACAGGAAGGAATTTTGCCATTGTACTCAACTGGTCCAAAGATGGAACTAGATACAGATATATCAGAGGCCTTGGGGACTCAGCACCACACAAAGCAATATACTTATCTCTTGTAAAAGCATGAAACAAAATTGCAGCTATGCAGGTAATCAGCTCACACAGCTATAATCCCACTGTGAGAGCAATCATCACAAGTCTAACAAAGAGAACAAGGACTAATTTCTGACAATTCCTCATCTAAATGGCACATTAACAGGAATAAAGACATAGTTGAGACATGAGAAATCTGCCTGGTAGAAAGATGCACCCAGAACAAGGGAGATGAGGCAATGGGCTGGAGGAAGCAGAATATCAAGGACATTCTAAAGAAATTAATGCCTTTAGATTAAAAAAATGACCAAATTCAAGGACAACTGCACCAATCTGCTGAATCATATGTGATTGATCAGTTGCTATCTTTGGTTTCTATCTGCTGAGTAGAAAAAAAAAGATGAAGATTGATAAACTGTGGGTGTGACGATTTTTAAAGTCTCAATCAATATCAGGACACTTATTTTAGTTCCCATGAGTCATAAGGAAAAAAATCCTTAGCTTCTGATGCCTCCAACATTCTGAAATATAAGACAATTAAGAATGAATGCTTTCCGTGATGAAGATATGAATAAATTTCCTAGTCATACCTACCTATCAAGTAGTCAAACATGATCTATATCAAACCTTACTTTTATTGAATCAGACCTGCTACAGGGCCATTTTTCAATCATCTGTGGTCTCCTGCCACACAAATATTGTACCTGTTCAGAGAGAAATTGCCAAAAGAAGTAAGTGTTGGCACAGAAAGACCAGCTGCTAATTTCCAAATGATGTTTCCCAATAGAATATCAAATCTCAAGTATGACAAAAAAGAATAAACAGTTTCTCTTAGGAAATCATACAAAGTAGTTGTTAAAATTTTTGCATCTTTCTTTGCACCCATATGAAGTAGGGCTGTGGACTGGCAATATCTTCTATCCAAGGAGAATAACAAACCTGAAAAAAGAAACTATAAACATTAAGCTGCTTCATTCAGTCACATCAGTCTGTGCAACTCAGAGGGTAGCCCTTTGAAGTACAGTTCAGTTCTCAAAATCTGGAGCTAAAAGTGGTGCTTGAAAATCATCTGTCCTGGATGACTTTTGAGAACTGCAGGCTGCTCTGTGCTTCCTGCACCCACCAACTATCTGTGAGGTGCCAGACCATAATAACGTTTGTACCCTGGCTAGAGTATCCATGAAGGTGTTTGCAGCTTTATTGCAGCCAGCTCTCAAACTGATGATTTTTATTAGGAAAACAGGAACTGTTCTTAGTTCAGGTTCCTCACATAAACTGATCTATGTAAAGCAAAACAGCTCTTTTGTCACAGAGTTCACAGGTGCTCTGGCTGACAGGGGGCAGAGGGGATTATTTGTTGTACTGGGACACCAGTCAAGGTTACAGTTCATCCACTGTGTGGAGGGCTATGTGTTCATGAAGCAGCTCCCTCTTGTCCTTGAGGCAGAACAAAATCAGTGCTGGTTTGACTGAGTGCTATGCTGTATGATGAAGCAATTCAGGAGCAACTTCAACCATCTGTACAGTCCAGGTGGGCAGTTATGGTGATATCCTCACCCCTTCCTCCTGTGCAAGACGTTCTGATCATTCAGAACAGCTCAATACCATATATACATAGGTGAGTAGAAATGCTACAGGCTTTAACAATCTGTTAAATTGAACTACAAACTACTTTGCCTGCTCCAAAGCATTATCTCACTTTGACTTACGCAAGCCAAGTGCACTTCTTTGCCGAGGGTTCAGTGCTGCCCTGCAAGTTTTGGGGTTCAAACTAGATAGGTCTAATGCCATCATATGCTTTTACTTCAGGTTACAGTAAGCACGAAACAATACCTGTTAGACTGAAACTATTCTATACTTACTTTTCATTCTGCAGTAGAATAGGGGACTGTGTATATAGGGAAATGTAATTAAAAGCAAAAAACCCCGACACCCAAACCTTCCACACCAACTGTTTGGCATTACCTTCCCTGTGTGCTCTCCTCCTACCCTGACTGAACTCTTCTTTTTCCTGCATTTTAATCAAGACAATTTTCAAGGACAGACTTTTAAAGTTGTAAAGAAACCCCAACGTAGGAGCTAATGCTGAATAGCCACTCTACAATAGATATTCCATGCTTTTTCTCACATATAACTTCTAAACAACTGCAGAGGATGCAACACCCAACAGGTGAGCAAGCAAGACTATCACCTAAACTGAGCAGCTGAACCCTCAAACTAATATACTTGCAGTAAGTACTGTATTCTAGAATAATATTCGAGCTGCATCTCTCAGGTTTCTCCTTTTTCTTTGTTTTTCTTCAGTCTGACATGCATTTCTCCTTGGAATGCAACAGCTTTGGAGGACCTTCTTTTGGATGTAATTCCAGTCATAATGTGCCTAACAGAGTTACGACAGATGGGTAAATGCTGCTATGAATTTAGAAAAACCTGTTTTGTTATAGATCAGCACTAGTATTTAAGAAATGATGAAAAAACATGTACAACTGCTCTTTGTAGCAGATTAACCTAGTAAAGGCATGTTTCTATGAATGCTTGTGCTTTTCCTTTACTTAAATTGTTCATATGAACAGTGACTTAACAAATTTCATTTGTTTTAAAAGTCAAACCCCTATCTTTCCAGCATGCATTTTTGGTAATCAGGTTAAATACTGCAAACAAATCCTGAACCTTAACAGAATATTTTGACCTCATTTCTATTTAAATAAAGCAAGACTGTTTTGTTCTGTAATTGGAACATTAAGAACGACCACAAAATTTGTGTAACATTCTGCTCTTTTCTTTTCTAGGCACTGCAAGTATGAAAGTTCTTTTCTTGTTTGGGTTTCAGTTTAAAAGATCCCTTGTATCACATATCTCTGTAATTCCCATTACCTGAACTTCTCCCATATACTGAGATTTTTACTTAGTAACATTAGTAAGGTAAATGAAAACATATTTGTCCTTCAAACATTTACAACTGCTGCTATACACATCTCTGTAGTGTGCCAGTCTCTGTATGTCTCCTCTTGTGTCTCAGATTTCTTCTTTACACTGACCTTCTTACTCCTTCCAGAAGCAATTTCCTAATCGGCACATGTGCTTAATGGACCGTGTATTTCATCTTTACCCATCTATTTCTTCTTTCATGCATCCTTGTCTGTGCTGTAAATCCTCATCCAGACTTGGGTGCTCATTCTGCATTCACATGCTCCATGAGAGCACCCCTTCATTTCAAGTTACGATGGTAAATAAACATTTATTTTTATATATATTTTCTATAGAAAAAAAGTCACATTCTGTTCCAGTCTTCCTTTCCTCTGATTAGCTCATCTCAATGCCCAACAATGTAGCGATGAACATTACTCAGAATATATCTAAAAACCCATTTGCTTTCCTCAAGGCTCAAATGCTTACCCAACCAAGTCATGTTCTGGTTGTAGTGTCTTCAAACTGGCAAAATTTACAACCTCTCCATGCCCAAATCCACACCTTAGCTGATTTTAGGTCTGAACCTGCAATGAACTGTGATCAAGTATAACTTCCCTGAAGCCCTGCAAACCCCTCTAACATCAGAACTTTTGAAAGTGTTGTTAAGACTGGTTTTACTTCTACTTTGCAATGAGTCTTCTATTGTAGTATCTGAATAATCACATCTCTACTTCAATAGTAGATCAAAGTTGGAGAGATTATTAGACACATTGATAATTGATTTTAAGATAAATGCATTTACTATGTCTAGAAAAAGTTGCCTATGATATTAAGCTGCTAACTGAATTTGATACCTCAATTAATGTATTATTAACACATTCTTTGGTATTTACTTGCCCAATTACATTTGATCAGTATCATTATGCTTATGAGATTATTCTTTCTCAGTCTAAAGGTTTTGTATGGCCTTGGACACTCTTGCACAATGACATATATATAGACAGATACGTATCCTTTTCTAATGTACTTTGACACTTGCCCTTTTGAGATCCATCCATGCTCCCCCCCATGAAGGCACACCTCAACTGTGGCTTCTAAAACTAATGGTTACACTGTTTTGTAACAAATACTATGCACTAACCTGATTAGTGCATTTTGCTTTCCTCAGTACTTTTGCTTAATCCATGGTTGTAAGGGAAAAGAAGCAATGGTATCAGTAACTGTACTACCTCCTGAACCATTTTAAAGGACAAATCTTTAACTCTGAATGCCTTAAATCTCTCCCTGTAACACTTCACATTCTGCAACAGTTTCATTCCATACCAAAAAGGACTAACTTTGCCTTTCCGCCTCAGCAAAATGCTCCTTCAATTTATGCCAGTAAAGAATGGGGCAGGCAGTTTGCTCAGAATATCTATCTCCGCATTCTAGAAAATTCTTGGGTTTGTCTGTTTTCTTGTAATAAACTTTCTAGCAATAAAATACAGAGTGCATTTTAGCTGCAGTCCTTTTTAGTTGCACTGCCAATTTCTATGCCAACTCAATAAAAGTCAGGTCTGTACTTTATACGGTATACTAAGTGAACAGAGAAGAAAAATACAATAATGTTACAAAAGCTATCAACTGGATCATGTTGAAACATGCCCATTTTAGTGTGCTTTATTTCAGTGAGGCTACGGCACTAGTAGAAGTATTTGTGTTCTTAACTGTTTGAGCATGTTTCCCCACACACGCACCTCCCCATTGCTTCCAATCACCACTAGGATAAATGTATATTTTTATTAGCTGTATGTTGGACAACAGAACAATGTGATTTTTCAACCAATAAGTTGTAGAGTTAACTATATTTGCATCATTTCTCAATGATTTGCAATGAACTTGCTAGCTTGGGAAGAATTGCAGAAAAGTCATGATCAGATCTGGTTGTGCTGAGACTCAGTTTATAATCTCTTTTAGATGGGGGGACACCTCAAAGTTGTCTATGTCAGTGCACAGACTTAAATTTGATTCATGCAGGGCTGGATACACGACTTGTAATTCTTCAGCTTTTATGTTGAAATTAAGTTCTTTCCGAAGTTCTCATAAGGCATCAGTTAACATGAAAGGCTAGGGATTTAGGGATGATAGAAAATCTAAACTTGGGGGAAAACCATCCCTTACTTGAGACAAAAGGCAAAGAAATTCACCAAACAGAACAAGTGAAAGCAGGCATGCATTACCAGTTGTCACTTTCCCCTCTGCCCCCACAAAAAAACAATGAGAGAGTAGCCAGGGCTGCCTCCACTTGCTTGCTGATGTCACCACCTCCTGGGGTACAGCCCCTTACTCCCCCTCAGCAATGCCATGTCACCAGTGAAAAGAAAGGGAGCTGAAAAGAGCCAAGGAGTTCCAAGCTGAGATGTTCTTCCTACTGGTAGCATAAGAAAAGCTTGCAGCATCCATTTTGGGAAGAACAGGATAAAGAAGCACATATGGAACAAAGAAAGAGCTGAAAAATCTGAAAATGTGACTGAAAACCAGCATTAAAGACACAATTTTAGCAAAGGGAGGGCTTGGTGAATGTTTGGGTTCAAAGGACAGGCACTAGTGTATCTTTGTTAAACACAATATATATTCTACAAAGATTTCTGTGTAGAAAAGACAGGTTGTGGTTGATTTTATAAACCCTTCCCCTAATGGCAGTCCCAGTTCTTCCACAGACTAATGCATCAGAGCCGAAGGACGTATGTAATAAGCGTTTTCAGGACAGAGACACCCTTTTGCTCACAAACCAAGGCCAAGAAAGGTTTATCTGGAGCACACAGAAAAAGGTAGACTGGAAGCCCCAGCAAGCAGGAACTGCCAAGGGCTCCGTCACTGCTGCTGTCTTGGTTCCTGAAAAATCTTTAGAAACAATGAGAAAACTTAGGACACGATAGTGCATCTTTTTCACAGGGGGAAAGGAAGGGGCACCTCAGTCTGCATAGTTTGTGTAGGCAAATAATCTTTCCCTTAACTTTTGCCAAATCTTGTTCGTTTGCTTTTAGCATTCAAGATTTGAGTGAAAGGTTTTAAACTAAGAAAGGCTCCGAGAAATCAACCTTTACGAACAGTGACCTCCTAGCACGTCCTGCTTCTAATAACAGCAAAAAACATGCCTGAGAGGAGTGGGGGAGATCGCAAGGGGCATACAATCAAGAGAACTGGTATGATAGTGGACTGGGAAGGAAACACAATAGCCCAGAGAGCATTTGCCTGAAAGTCATCCATACAACAAGCTTCATGAAACGGTTTTGTGCCCTGAAGTCAGCGTTAAATTTCTGCAAGAATGTCAGTAATTAAAAGGGAATCCTGTTACTCCCTCACCACTGCTTCCACAATCCGCTTTAATGTCACCACCCCAAATGACTTGTTCTCCCGCATGTTTTCCTCATCATGATCAGCGCAGCCCCCCCAAGAGGGCTCTGCCACCCGCCACGCCACGGGCACTGCCGGGCCCAGTCGGGAGCGGCTGCTGAGCCCGGCACGGGGGGGGGAGGGGGGGGCCGCGGCTGCCTCTGACATTCGATAAGGAACATAAAGACCACGCGTGTGCGTCGCCGCGCCTTCTCACGGCCTGCGTACACGTGAGCACCCCAAGCAAAGGCAGCGGCGGGCTGAACGGCGCCACCGCGGGCGGCGGGAGGGGCTGGCGGCTCGCTGCGCACGCGCCCTGCGGTACGGACCCCCGTCCCGCCGCACGCTGGGCCGTGGCGTCACTCCGGCACCTGCCCTCGCTCGACGCGGTGCCCGGAAGCGTCCGGCCGGGCAGTACAGCTGATGGAGAAGAGTTCCGGGACAAGTTTAGTTCCGAGGGCTCCTCCGCGCGAACCGCGGCCGCCGCCTCGGCTGCAACAATGATCCCGATCCCGGTGGTGGTGTGCGTGCTCGGGGGCTGGTGCGCCATCTACCTGGCGGATACGCTGCTCAAGGTGAGAGCTGTGGGCGCAGAACCGAACGGGAACGCTGGGCCCCGCGAACGGCCGGGCAGGAGCTCCGCTTCACCCCTCGCAGCCCGCCGGGGCCGGGAGGAGGGCACCGGCAGCCCCATCCCCCCCCCCGGGCGGGGTCTGGAGTGGCCTCCGGGGAGAGACCTCCCCGCCTCGCCCACCCTCCGGAACGCCGGGGTGGCCGCGGCCCCCTCTGTCCCTGCTCGCACGCAGGCGGAGGCGCCGCTGCCCGGCCCGAGCCCGCAGGCCCGAGCCGGCGGCGCCCGCCTGGCTGCGGTTCACGCGTAACGGGCGGCGCGAGGCT
>JAVJGJ010000014.1:89361546-89407374 GCA_035590215.1 Microhierax caerulescens | reverse complement strand
GCGGCGCGACGCTCGGGCCGAGGAGGAGGCGCGCGGCCGCTGTCCCCCTGTCCGGGTTCGTCAGGCGCCGGGCTCCGCCGGGCCCGGTCAGGTTGCGAGCGGCGGCCGCGGCCTTCCCCGTCCGCCCCGCAGAGCTCGGGCGGGCGCGGCGCCGTTCCCCGCTCGGCGGAGCCTGCGGCTGAGAGGGGGCTGTGCCTGCCCCCCGGCTCGCTGCCCTGCCCCCGGCCTCTGAGGCGATTCCGAGGAGGGCGGACGCCGCCTGGTCCTAACGGCGGGCCCGGGGCCGTTTGCTCCCGCCCGCCGGCGGCAGAGGCGCCGGGGCTGTGTTGAAGGACCAAAGCTGCGAGAGCCTGGGGAAGCCAGCTCGTATTCTGCCGCTTAAACAGCTCCGTGGCGCTTTAATGTGCTTTCTGGAGTTTAAAGTAATATTATCTTCTTTAAAAAACCCCAGCCTTCATAAGTTTGCAGTGTCGAGTATGTGTTCTATAATGACTTTCTAAAATCACTCTATGTAAAATCATAACTAATGCATTTTGTTTTTCATTTGAATGCCTTTAGTTTTACTGAAAAAAAGGAAGTTAAGACAGAGCTCGATACAGATACTTTTTAAAGAAATAAACTTTAATCTTTGGAGGGTATTTAAGACTCATCTTTTTCCTCCTGATGGAGAGGGGAAGGTTTGAAAAGAAAATACGCCAACAAGACATCATTCATTATGGCTAAGGGTGCATTTGTGCATTGCACAAGTTTCATTAAGCGGGAGGTTTTCTTAAAGTTCGAGAGGTATGATTTCTAGGAGATGATTGAAATTGCAAAGTATGTTTGCAAAATAGGATGGATGCTAGTTAAATATCCAGAGAAATTAAATGAGAGGTTTGATCTGTAATTCTCTTTCTTTTTATGTTAATGTTAAAAGTCCAGGAGCCACATCTGTTTCTGCCAAGTGCAGATAGGGCCTAGTACCTTAAAAGTAAAAAACATTCATTTTGCCTCTCCTGTAAAATACAGGAAGAAACTTAAGAAATTCTATGTGATGAGAAAACTTGGAAAAAGAAGTGGCTCCCCCTGCTGCTGATTTCTGGAGAGCAAATGTAGCTCAGTAAATTATGAGCTATTAATTGCCAAATATTAGTCTGTACATAGTAACAATAAACCCGCAGTAGTTTATCTGGAGATTTTTCAGATTTTATTGCAAATCTGTATTAGGCATTTGGAAAGAACCGTGGCATTGTTTTGAAACACATTAGAAGATTGGCCAGATACCAGAAAAATGTGCTCCTGACTGTGGTGTGACACACCAAAACCCACCAGAAAGGTCAGCCAGCAGGCTGGTTTTCTTTTGACAGTAACTTTGCGTCTGATGAAGAGTTTTACAGCATCAGCAAGAGCTGAATTCAGGTAGTTGACCTTTTGTGTCACAATGCTGAGACCCATTTGTGTATCTCAGATTCTGAAGCTCTCCCTTGGCATTTGACTTTGAAATCATTCTCTTTTCTAAGTAAGGATAGCTACCGCTTTTCTTGTTACAACCTCTGGTAGAGCTTAGCAGCAACAAGGGGGGAAAAACCCACCCCCGTTGTTTGGAGCCAACTTAGTGCCTGATTTATGTGAAAAAGAAGGGGGAATGTCTGACATGCTATAGCAAGCAAGAGACTTCAGGAGTTAAATTTTAACTTTGATCTTTTAACTAAAAGTTGACAAAGGTTATTGTTAATTGTCAGGAAGTATGTGGGAGCTGTTGAGTTTTAGTGAATTTACTGAATCTCGTGTGTATACATCTCAATGATAAGTTTCACTATAAGCACCACAACCTAAATAGAATTTGGATTAAATAACCAGATTTATGTAATTAGGAAACTCAGGATTGCTAGTTTTATTGCTGCTACTGTGAATCTCCCACCACATTTATAACCCGAGGCTGCTAGCAACCATAGCAAAAGTAGTCCCTGCTTAAATTTCAAATTACTTACAATTTAATTACACCAAAAGAGTGCAGAGTGCGAGTGAAAAATAATCCAGGTGTACTTTTCCATGTGCAGTCCTGTTGATATTTTTGGCAAGAGAAGGATGTGTGCTGTAACTTGCAGTTGGTGTTTATTGTGTAAACTTGTTCAGTGTGCAATGTTTCTTGCTCAGTTTGTTTCCTTACTGGTTTATGTTCAGATTTCAAACATTTTGTTAGGCTGTCTAACTGCTAGAAGGTCTACACTATATAAGGCATATTTTTCACAAATATTGCATTTTTTCACAAATAAATTCACGGAATATAATATTGCTAGGGTTACATTACAAGCTACATTTATGTTAGCAAACTAAAAATATGCCAAATCAAGCTGTGCTGTTGGAATTTTTAGTCCTTCTCATTGCTCTTCATTGAAACACTGGCATGAAAGTTTCCATTGAAGTTTGGATTCTATAAAAGGGAATCACTCAGGCAGACCCCTAAATTCATGCTCCCCAGCATCCTAAATCATCCCATTTCATTCTGCCTGAAGGATCGAATGAGCAAAGGGTAGAAGGTTGTCTCTCCTTCTGCAGTGAGAAATAAAGGATGCATTAGACACATTCAGTCAGGTTTAGCCTTCAGCTTTTAAGGTCAGGAAGCTGAAATGGTTCAGAGCTCTTGAACAGATTTTGTCAGCACGGAGGAATGTTAAGGACTCCTGCACGCTGGCAGATATTTGCAGAGCTTCGGGAGTATTTAGCAGGCTCATTAGTTCATTATTTTGAAGGCTTGCATAGATAAAAAAGTACTGCTTTCATAGTGAAATTAATGTTACAAAGATCACTTAGAACTCAACTCACAGAAGCCGAATCAAGGCCTGTGTGAAGGAAGTTTGAAACGAAGCATAGGATTCCAGCATACCTCACACCAGGGCATCATGGTGCACATGGGAATGTGGTGATCCTACTAGGCTCAGGACAGAAGGAGCAAAAGATTGTACGGAGCTTTTTAATATATTTTTGCCAAGGTTTGCAGTCACTTAGTCATCATGAATACCATTTATACAACTTGGGAGGAGAATGCAGGAAATTTAATTTTGTTAACTATTTCCCCCCCCTCCCCCCATTTGGCAAAGGTATGGTTAGTAATCCTGTATTTCTCATGGAAAACTTCATATTTGTTTATGCCTTGCTAGTACAGTGGGACTGTGATGTGGTTGGAATGAATTTGAAGGGATGAATTTGTGGCATTTATAGGGAAAAATTGTTTTTTGCATGTGATAGAAGGAACGCATTTTAAAGTGCCAAATCAATATATCCAATTAGCTTTGTTATGGTAATATGTGGTTGGTTGGGGTGGGTTTTTTTGACTCTGTGAATGAATAGGAAGTGTTTATTTAAATCCCAAAAGACGTTTTCTCATATCAGAGGTACTTAATGTCATATGTATTTTAGTTCTTATATGGTAGGTTATGTCAGGAAGTTTTTTTCTTGGTTACTTTGGCTTATGCATTATTAATTGTACAAGTGTAATCATCTTTGTGCTCTCTTCCGTTAAAGTTAACAAATGCTGGGTTAGCAAATGCTGATCTGATTGTGGACACTAAATTTAGTGGTGCCGTAAGGAGTGACTAGTGTTGATTACAGAATACGTTACAATGAAAATTTCTGCCTTTGCCCTCAGCTGATTGAACAAAGATGTGGCTGAAATCAGTAGGGTGAAGAAGAAAGAAATGATACAGAAATATATAGGCAAAAAGGATAAATGGTGCGATAGGTGATACATGAAAAATTATCCATGTAAATGGGTCTGGCATCCTAGGAAAATTGTTACTTGAAATAATTTTTTAGTGTTCAAGTCTTAATTAACTCGACCAAATGAGAAAATCTAGGAATATAGTTGTGCGAGATGAGATCCTCAGTCCCCACCACCACCACGGCAGGACAGGAGGAATGCAAGGAACTTGGCAAGTTCTAAATTTGTTGAAAGAACCAGGGATGACAGCCAGAAACTTGTGAAGCTCCTCTTTGGGGGAGGGGAGGGGAGCCTGTTGTGACCTATACATTCCCTATGTCTTCAGTAGGCACTGCTGCTTCTAGGGAAGCTTGGTAACAATGCTGCAGTTCAGACAGGTCCGAAGACTTGCCTGGATTATGTCAGAGACACTCCTGCCTTGGGAACTGCCTGAAGTCAGAAGGCTCAAAGCTCTGGTGTGCTTTTCCTGATCTGTGAGTTCCTTTTTCACCTCCAAGGAAAGCATTTCTTCACTTGCGTTTCTGGTACTAGCTTCCATGAAGCAGGCTGAATAAAGCCTATTGAGAATGCAAGTGCCATATAATATAAAGCAGTGACTGCAAAGCTGTGTCTATCAGTCTATGATACCAGATAATATTGAAGATAAGTATTAATCGTATAGTTCATAGGTCACTTTTATCATAAAGAGAAATCATTGGAACTCCTAGGAATGCATTCTAGCACTATCTTCAAATGCTGAGAATTTACAGTGAAATTGCTGTTGTAATACAGGTTGATAATTTTAAATTCCTGCTGGCTTTTTGTTAGCGTGATCAAAAATTTCAGAATCTCTTTAGGCATATTCTTTGTGTTTGAAAATTTGACCTAATTTTTACCCTTACTAAAGGGTATCCACAGTACTGATCCATATCTCACCAATATTAGAAACACCTTTTTCAGCGGAAGCCGAAAGAAACATTTTTCTTTATTGTAGTTTTAAAACTGTTTACTTGAATAAAATGCACATTGAAAAAATACCATAAACAGTTCAGTCCTTAGGCTTCTAACCACACAGTTAAAAACTATTGGAAGTGATTTGACACTAGGCAAAATGTTACAAGGTCTTGTTTGTCAAATAACACTGGCTACCCTATCTCACTTGCAGTCCTAGAGCTGTTGTGATTTACATCAAAACAGTGGCGTAACTTTTTCATATTATTTATTCCACCTACCTGTATGTCACAATATAAATAAAGTGCAGGAATTTACCTGAAGTAATACACCCGGTTTTATGTAAACAGATGACATTTACTGCTTGGTCACGTAACACAAAATTTTCCTGGAAGTTTTTGCTCAAATTAACTTTCCATTGTTTTGCAGTCATCCAACTCTCTGAAGGCATCCTATGAAGACTGGCTGCTGACATACGGCTTGAGCGTCTCCCCTTTTCACATGCGATGGCAAACGGCTCTCTTCAACCGCCAGTTCTACAACTGGGGGAGATGGAAACCCAGATTTCTGTACTTATGGTATAAATTCAGGATTTTCTTTTCTTCTCTCAAATACAGAGGCAACAACTTAACCACAGCTCTGCCTTTCATCCTTTAAAATGCAATGAATAAAAAGGGTTATTTCACTAGCTAATGATAAAACCAAATTAGTATGGTTGCCATAGTTGTACTGTGCCAGTATAAGTCTTTCTCCTCTGCTGAAAAATACATAGCTGTAATATAGGTTGCATATTGAGATGGTATAAAATTAGAAATCTATAAACTACTTTTACCTATGGTTTAAACTATGTACATAGTTACAGCTATTATGTGTAATGCTGCATGCAGAAGTAGGTCTGAAAGCAGCTCCTCATACCTTAGCAAAGGACTGTACACTGTGCTCTCTCCTGATCATTAGAGTTTACAAAGTAAACTTTTATATTGACAACAAACCCTGTTGTCAATCACTGCCCAGACATTCAGCAGCTATAGCTGCTCAGAAGCACATTGCTTGCCTTCTGCCTTTTATCTGTCTGTACCTTCACCTGCCAAGATTGCACAGACTGCTGGGAAAGGGTAAATAAGCAGGGTGGTTAGTATGGGTGCTCCTGGACTGGTTTAGAAAACTACTGCACAGTTGCCTTCCTAGCATTACTTTATGTCTGCTCTGAAAGTATAAAATGAGTAAGGTTTGAATTTCTTTTAATTTCCTGTATTGCTACCTTCAGTGAGATAGTAATAAAGAAAGGTCTGCTTCATATTGGTTTCTCCATTATGTAATGATTTTACTGTTTCAGTCTTAACTAGTTCTATATCAATCACACTTTTTTAATGCATATAATTTATTACAGTATAGTGTTTCCACCAGTCTCTTTAATTAACATTACAAGTATGTGTTGCTTAAAATAAATTACTAATTCCCAGTGAGCTTCGTTAAGGATGGTAAGAGAACAGTTATGCTATTGTGAGAGGAAGGAGGACTGGTAGTGAATTGAAGTGTTTTAGCTAGAAAATAAACTGTATCACATCCTTCAACTATTGGACAGTGTAAAAAAAAAAAAAAAAATCCTGAATAAAAATCACCACTAGGTGGACTGACATAAATTGAAATAATTTGCAACACTGATTTTAATGGAAAATGGTGGGAACAGTGTGTTTTAAGTAATTGATTTTAATCTGGTCTTGCAGTTGTACTTTTTAGTTGTTGTTCTTTAAAAAAGGTTGAGTCTCGTTTATTGTTCTTTAGCACTTTATTGTTTGTGAAGAAGATGCAAAGTTTATTGAAAAAGCTTATGTAAACTAATATGTATGGTATCCCATCATTTCATCCAGGTCTCTAAATGTGTGACGGTGTGTGGTGCAACATGGTAGATTAGACATTGTTATGTTTTTATATTCATTGCTAATGGCAAGTTACATGTATCAGGTAACTGAATAGAATTTAGAATACGTAAGAACAACATAAAAATATTTTAAAATTAATCAGGATGTAGCTTGGATTTAAACATTTACTAAACAAGGAAGATATTATATGTTATTAATATAAGTTATTAGTATATGTTGTTATTATTATTATTAGTTTCCTTTAGCTGATATTTTTTGTACTAGATTATTGGTGTATGAATGGTAGCAGCATCAGATAAGTTTTGCCCTATGAGTTTGGTGTGCTAAGCTTGGCTAAAGCAGTTACATATCCAGGGAATATACACTGTCTTCTTGCAGCTATGCACTGCTAAACTATTTGCTTCTCTTCGTAGGTTCAACATAGGAATGGTGTTTGGTATAGTTGCCATGTTTGGCTCTGTTATTCTTCTTGGAAAGACATTGATGCAAACACTGACACAAATGCTCACCGAGGCACCAAAGGCCCAGCATGATCGTATGCTGCAAGTTGTGGTAAGTGTTCTCTCCTCAGGTTTTTATTTGAGAGTTGTGAACTGACCTTAACCATCTTCTTGATGGGGTATGTGATGCATAAATCCACCCATGCAAGAATAACCTAACTGCTGTTAATTCATCTACATAAAAATTTGCTCATTTGTTACCGGCCTTAACAATGGGGAGTAGAGGCAGTAAAAGAGGGGAAGACAAATGAAGGCGAACATGTGGAAGAGTTTATATTAAAAATTCTCAGGAGGGAGCATTGGTTAGTAATTTTTAAAAGCCCTAATTTATCATAGGACTAAGAATACAAAACAGAGCTAAGAATTTGCCTCCTCTGAGCTGTGCAATGTAGAGGCACTGGTGGCTGTGAAGTTTGCAGAGCACATCCATAATCAAGAAGAGAGGAGTTCTGTTTCATTTATTACAATAGAAAACATTAGTGGAAAAGGGAAAGGTGTAAAGACCTTTGTGTGATAGTGGAAACAAAGATTAATTAGTGAGGGGATGGCATATTTTTTGATTGTTCAAGGACTTATACCCTAATTTACAGTGTGAAATTGAAAGTGCTGTTTCTGGCAGTATCAGTCAGAGGCCTAATAACAATGTATTTTAATTGTTTTATCGATTTCTGATGTTGGATGGTATATCATGGTTTTAGAAAATAATGTATTTCACAGAATGGGAGAGATTGCAAATACTGTCTTTTTTATCTCTACACAAGGCAGTAAATGGAAGAACTGACATTACCTTACAACAATTTTCACCTGGAAGGATTCCTAGCCACCCTTCTTTCCCCAAGAGTGCTATCTGGCCTGAACATATGGTCATTTTCCAGAAATGCAGAAAGTCCAATGAGAGTGCCCAACCTTTTCACTTTATTTAAGTGTTCAGCTGGTCAAGTGAACAGAAGTTGGGAATTGCGTGCTGCCATGACAGACCTTCCCATAAGTGCTAAACTGAGTGCATGCAGCTGGACTTAAAAAATTGCATGAGCACAGGAAGTGTGATCATTAGTGTGTGCCATAAACTCAGTGCCTTTGGGATAGTTTGGGTCTGTTTCACACACGCAGGGTGAATATAGCAAATGCAGTCTGTGTTGGCAAATGCAGGCAATGAGACTTGGGAGAGAATGTCTGGTACCGCCACTGTAGTCACCTGGTCCACAGCCTGCTCCTGAATTATCTCCAGTAGCAGACAGGAGTGGGCAGTCTGTGCATCTGGTAGAGCACAACTTGAACGTGAGACAGAAAGTTTTTATTTTAGGTTCCAACAGGGACAATCCTAAGCATGTTTTTCTATTACATTCTGGAGTAAGAAAACCCACCCTTAACGTCTTCATTTTCTGAGATCATTACATGGATCTATCCGCTTTTGTGACACCAGAGTAAAGTGGTCATTTGCAATATATTGCTCTTTGGAGAAAATAACATAGAGGCAACCAAAGTAAAGATGAGCCTTTGGAATTAGTCTGGTGTGAGTTGGAACTGTGAAAGCAGAAATCTAGGATAACATTAACAATTTCAATGTGGAATTGATTCCTCAGTGACTGCCTGCTGGCGGTATCACTGCATTCAAACCAAGGACAGATAGGCACTGAAAAAGATGTAATTTATAGGGATAATGTAATATCATGTATGGGGATTAGGTTACTTCTGCTAAGTTGACTTGTGGTTCTCTTTCTTTCCTACCTTGTTCTTTCGTTTCTGAATGGTCACAGTTGTATAACTCCACCTTTAAAGAGTTTCAGTATTCTTTTTGAGGTGAGGGGAATCTGCTAGCATAAATTGACAGAAAGTGACCAATGTGTGGTTGCAAAGAGGTGAAGAACAAGGCAGGAGGACCTCCTCGTCATTTAAATTAGTTCTTTGTATTTGACTGCCTAGAGGAGAGTAAGTTAGGATTTTTAATTTTTATTATTTTTTTTTTTAACTCAGCTTTAGCCTGTGGCATAAATCTGTTTAGCCTGTAGCCTTTGTGAAGAGATCGAGCTACATTTCTGCTTATGTTTTACTGATGAAGGTTTTTGTACCTTTCCTCTTTTGTTCAGCTCTGTACTTTATTTAAAAATGCCTATCTGTAGGTAACTGGGCTGGTTTTCTTCAGCTGCCCCTTCTTGTGTTGGTTGTGCGTTGAAAAAAGTGCGAAAGAGATCAGTTACTAGAAATGGATCTTATTTTACTAAAGGTGTTTCCAGAAGACTATAAAATAAAAGATGGCAGTGCTTATTAACAAAATACTGCTATTGATTCAAAACCCTTCATGAGAGTCAGCTTCCCTTTTAGGTGAATCTTAAACTAGCTTCTTCGACATGAAGTCTGGAATCATCCAGTGCTGCGTTCTAACCGGCTGTAGTCGTGGTGGTGTTAAGATGGCAGCTCTTGCTGTTGCTGTCTGTCCTCCCATGTGCCAGAGCAGAGGGCCACTGGCAACAGCAGTTAACTAATGCATTAGTGCCAACAGTGATGCTGTGATACAAGCAACGGATGCTTAACAAATGAAGAGCAGCTGCCTTCGTACAGTGGGGTACAATAGTCATGCCAGTTAAGATGAAAGTCTTGGTCATGATCACACTCTGGACAGAATTTGTGAAATGTTTTGGTTTAACATTAATGAAAAGAGTCTTTTGAAGGGTTTCTTTTAGCTAGATTGTTTCACCAACCTCCTGTAGAGTTCTGCTGCATGGGTAGGTGAGTGCATATAATTGAGCAACGTGCAGCACTGAATGAAGGTAGCATCAAACGGGGTCTGCTCATTTGGGTCTGTAGCCTTTTGCGTCCCACAGGGGTAGTTTTTAGAGAGTCCCATAGACAGGCCAGGATTTTTTGCCCATATCATCTCTTTTCTGACACTGGATTGCAATTCAAGGTGTGTTCACGTCAGCTGTTTGTGACTGTAGTGGAGTGTATCCTGCTTCAAGTGGGGAGAGCTGTGGAGCTGACAGGAGAACTGTCCCAGAGCAAACAGCAGGGGTGGCCTTACCATCCCACTGTAGCACAGCAGCTGAGCGGGGATGGGAGCCGAGTGGGAGAAAAGGAGGAAAGAGGGGATGGTTCCTCATCCTGTCGCTCGTCACTGCTCTGAAGCCCATCTGGAAGCCGTTGGTGTCTCATGACTTGTACAATGGAGTACTTGGGAACTGGTGGGAATCCACAGCAACAGGAGGAATGTGAGGGACTTGCATATTATGCCTTACATAAATTAAAATAGTATATTCATTTCAAGTGCTTTTCTTTAAAGGTTAAATTGCTATATATAGACTACCAAAACTTGAACAATATACAGAAGTTACCCTTTTTTTTGACCTTGTAAATTTGGGATAGTCTCATGATTCAGACAGGGAGAGAGGAGGGAGGCTGAATGTTCCAGTTGTAGGCTCGTTTTCTGAACTTCCAGGGCTCATAGTGTTTTATTATTTTTTTTAAGGTTGGATATTCTCTAATAGCTACATGACTGGCTGCAGGAAATTGTAAACTAATGCTCACAGTTGCCAAGCCTGTTTCATTTGAGTGGAACTCTGTGTACATTTTTATAAACTTCTCGAGCTTAATATAGAGTAGGACACATGGGCTGTGTAAAATAAGTAGGGCAGGGAGAAAGCTTTTGCACCTGGAGAGCTTTTCAGCCTTCAGCAAAAGAATATATATTTAATATATTTTAATATACATTGAATAAATTGGGAGGAGAGGTATAAACTGATAGTGCAGCGAGAGAACGGCCTGTGTTCTGTTGTGGGTCTGAAGAAGCTGAGTGAGAGCAACAAGTTTAGGGGCAGAATGATTTGTCTTTGTACCTCTTGGTTTGCTCCTGTGTTTTGTTCTGTTGTCATGCCCACATCAACAGGTGCCTGGTGTAAATTTGCCTGTCAGCCAGCTGACCTATTTCTTCTCTGCGATCCTCATCAGTGGTGTGATACATGAAGTCGGCCATGGGGTGGCAGCTATTCGGTAATACAGATTGCTTTTCTCTTACTGTGTGCCTACAAAGGCTAATATTTACTTCCAGGTGAATGTTGTTAGCATTTACTTCCAGGTGAATGTTGTTAGCACCGTTTTGGTTTACCTAGAGAGTCTGTTTATTCTGTATTTCCTAGCTTCCTTAGACTTTTAAGTTTGGAAGAATGTACAGTTAAGGATAGAATTTCAATAAGGTGTCTATTCTACAAATCGTGAGAAAGGACTTCTGCTTTGCAAATATACCACACTACATCAGGGTTAAAAAAATATTTTTTTGGTTTTTTTATGTGGCCTAGTTTTTTACACAGCAATTGCGTTTCTGCAGCTATGGCACCTGAAGAGGACCCATGTGCTATTGCACAATGGTACTTTAAAATAGATTTTTGATTTATTTGTTTTAAACATAGCTTGTAAAGTAGCATATGAGCAGGCTGAAGCAGTAATTCAGTCAAATATGATTTGCCCGTAATGACACTCTAGCATCAGAGGGCTACGTGGTGGTTACTGGGACTGATATTCAGGTGTTCTCTGCATTTCTCCCAGGCATCGTTGTTACCTGTCCCATAAGCATGAAGCCCTAAGTTGCTTCTTTGATTTTCTCAAGTGTAGGTAGTTATAACTGCATCTTAACCCATTACTACATTTTTTATCACCCCAGACACTCTCAATTAAAGGGGTGGTTTGGAACCCTCTGTGTTTTATACACTCTTTTTTCAGCTTTTTTGCCCTGATATTCACAGGGATTTTTCTGTGAAGGTTGAAGCTTTTGCCCATCCCACCACAGAAAGAAACAACAGAATTTCCTTTCTCTTAACAGCGCCTTCACATGTTGCTGGCTAGCTGCAGAGAAGCTATAGAGCTCTTTTTAAGCAGAATGAATTATTCTTATACCTTCGTGGTATGATATCTCATTCAAGATCTGGAGCAAAGGCTCGGAATGTTCATGTTTGGGTTATGTTAAAAAAATGGATTCCTAGCTATTTCAGGGGGAAAATTAGTTTGTCCAATGTATGTTGCTGTTGCTGTTTCCTGTTTGGCTTCCCCCCAGCCCGCACCCCCAGACCAGGTTGCATCTGTAATGCTGTTACGGTCAGTCCTCAGGGTTTAGACTCTGCTAAATAGCTGTGCTGTGTGCAAATTTTATTATTCCAGCAAATCACTTTGACTCCCTGAAATCTAATACACTTTCTCCAACTTCAGTTCGGGATAGTATTGGCTGTAAAATACACGAGCTTAAAATACTTGAGCCTTAACTTAGTCAAGGCTTGTGCCAAAAAAGCCTTTTTCTTCATACCTCTGTACCTCCTACCTAAGTCATGAAATCATGTGTAGACATTAAAATGCCTATTACTAATTGGTAGCATGAGTAAGTCTTACGACTTAACTCCAGGGAATTAATGTATTATTTCATTCTGATTAATTTTGTATAATTCTGTATCTTCTTTTATTGTATATGCACAATAAATAAATAAATGTGAATAAACAAAATGCTATGCCCAGTGTACTGTCTCAGTGAAGATACGGAATTAGCTGTCTATGCCTGGCTTGTCTTGGAACATGATTGTCTTGGAATAATAATTGGAATGTAATTGTCTTGGAACATGATTGTCATGCCTCTATAAGTCCCTTATGAAATTTCTAGCTTCGTAAAACCTTTACGTAGTTATTTCAAAAGGTGCCATTTAAAAGCACTTGTAAAACCTCTGAAAAATATATATTATCTGTATGACAGTGTCAGCTACTGATATATTTAAATACTGTTTGTCCTTTTAACCTCTTGACTTGTTTTCATTTTTTCAGATGATATTTCCCCCAGGGTTTTTTAGTTTACAATTTATTCTAAGTTTAATTTAGGAGAAAGAAGAAATGATAAATTCCAGAAATCTGTTTCTTTAAAAAGAGAGTGATTGCTTCTTCCAGATAATTTTTCGTAGATTAGTTTGAAACTGCATCCTACAGGCTGCTTTTTTTTTTCTTTTTTACTTAAAGCTAAAGATCTCCCAAAAGTTAAAATACACGTTGACTTGAAAGTAGTTTGGGTGGGGTTTTTTTCTTATTTCATGTGATACTGTTACCAGGATACAGAAAAGACATTGAATTTATCCTCTTTTTTTTTTTTTTTTTTTTTTTTTTTTTTTTTTTTCTCTCTTCCCAGGCTTCCAAATGTGTGCTGCTTAGAAGTGGCAACTAGAGCAGGAAACATCCTTAATTTTAATTAACTTTCAATTATTCATATTATGAAAAATAAGTTAGTTTTATAATTATAAATTCTGTTATTCTTGTTGTCAAAAATACATGTGCTATGTAGAATCTTGCCATTTTTCATTTGTTTGTTTACAGTAACGCCACTTCATTTTTCTTCTTTTTAAGAGAACAAGTACGATTTAATGGATTTGGGATTTTTATCTTCATTGTCTATCCTGGAGCATTTGTTGACCTCTTCACAACCCACTTGCAACTGATATCTCCAGTACAGCAATTAAGGATATTTTGTGCAGGTAATAGTTTGCAATTTTTTATTAAATCTTTGCTTAGCAAAGTTATATATTCCACAGGCATCATTTGTGAATCCTTTGGATTCAATCAATGGAGGATCGAAGGTTTAAAATGAGGAAGTACAAAAGCCTGTTTTTTAGCTAAAGGTGATCTTGGTCTTCTGAACCTACACTGTGATTTCAGAAAATCATTTGATTGCTACTGTCATCATTGTGCTGTTTTCTGGAGGAGAGACATCAGTTTCAAGAATCTTAAATAAGTACCAATTTCCTGTCATGAAAAATGGTATTATAACCTAGACCTGAATCAGAAATTCGTGCATAAGAAATTCCAGTTATGTGGTTGGGGAAAAAATGTGGGTTTTGACCTTGCTCCCTCGTTAGAAAAAGCTCTTACACTGGCTCAAGTACAGAAGTTTCTTTGCTATTCCCACTCCCACCCCGTATTGTATGGCCTAAGTAGCAAAACCTTGGAGCATCCAAGCTGGAAAATACTCAGCCATGAGACTGGCGGTACAAGAACATGACTTGCTGTCAGAGGTGAACACCATTTTCTGCAATAGGAGCAATCTGTTATGTGTGAGTTACGTTATTGTACAGGTCACTGTATTTTGATGTTGCCGTCAGGAGGAAATAAAGACTAAAACACAAGCATCCAAAGAGAATCACAGGTTAGCGCTCCAAATAACCTCTGAATGTTTCTGGTTTGATTTTTTTGAAGCTCCATCTAATGGGGAGTAGAGCCCTGTTGCTGCGGAAGGTTAGACTGAGACTGTTGTACTACCTGAACCACTTGTATCATTGTTTTCTAGAGGCAAAGGTGGTTGCCAAACTACTGAAGTAAAGATTGAAAGGTTAGCATCTTGGTTTATTTCTGGATACTGATGATTCTCTGTTGCAGGGGACAGTAGGATAGCAGCCAGCCTGTTGTAATGCTTAGATACTAACACTGTTTCTTGAATATTGTAACATATATATATATATATAATATAGAGAGGGTTTTAGGCTGGGCATACAGCAGTCTTTAGCAGAGTGTATGTTCAAGTTTTCATAAATCAAGTAAATGATGATAAATGTTAGGCTAACTTTTATGAAACACTGTTTCTCAAATTAATCAATTTCCATTTCCAGCTACTGTGAACAGAACTGAGAGAGAAGACATACCAATTTTCAAAATGGTTTGCTTACATACATTCCTGAGAAATCATCTAGAAAAATAAAATTATGAGCTGTAATAGAAAATAATTGCTTGCGTGTTTTTGACAACAAGCAAACAGCTGTTTTCTTGGGAAACCTGAAATAGGGGAATACAAGGTAGGAACAAGCATGTTGCAAGACTGGCTAGTATCAATGGCTTGTTATCAGTTAGGTATAACAAATTTCTGTGTGTTTTTAATGGCTAATGATAGGTATGTTTCAGAACTAGAATGTTTGATAATGATAAAATGTAATATTCAGTAAACTTGACTCAGTTTTTATTAATTGTTGGAGCAGTGGAATGAACCTATTCTTCGTGTTCTGAAGATCCGAGTGTTTTACAGAGACCTGCTTTCAGATTATTCTATTGCAGCTAAGAAAAAATGCTAGAGTAGGGAACGACACCAAATTTTCCTCTTGTAGTCCACCCATACTCTGGAGATTAAAGAGTATATTTGTTGTACAGCAGATGGCATCATGAGTTCAAGAATAGTGCATAAGTGTTCTTTTAAGACTTGTGATATATTTGGCATTAATTCCATGCTTACTAAATGAAAAGTGCTTCTGTGCGGCACTTTCTTATGAGTAGTTCAAATATTTGTATTATTTTTTTACATTCTTTTTAATATGTTTTGTGTTGTCCTTAACAGAAAAAGACACAAGATTTTTTACATTTTTAATTAAAAATTAATTAGTTAAGGTGTTTTAAGTGTTGTGTAAAATGTCCCTTTTTAAATGTAAGGAATTAGATACCCAAGGATGAGGCTGCTTTAGCAAAACGATCCTGATGGTATACTCAGCAGTGTGCCTCTACAGATATTGTCATTTTCAGCCTGTATATTTTTCTATCGATCACCTGGGATGAATTTGAAGCCTTTCTATTTTAGACTTTTCTGCTGTATTCCACACAGTACTGTGTAGGTTATGGTATTAAGGCCCATGTTTTCCTAGCTGTTTGACTTGTTACCCTCTAGCTGTTTCCGTCACCTCTTGTTTATTACTTTAAGGGGGGCTTTTTTCCAGTTTACTGTCTTCAGGATCCACATTGTTAAAAAGTACTTTTATTTCTGTCTTAAAGTTTTATCCTTTGTTAAGATAAAAAAACAATTACTTAATAATTTGTTTTGTTGCACTTTGTGTGTGTGCACACATACATGTATGTGTGTGAGATGAAGAATGGAATGCTGAAACATGTCATCTATCTGATTGCATTTCAATGAGATAAGATTAAAAACTATAGAAAGAGAAGGCACTCTTAAGAAGCATCTACTAGTGGAAATGGCAACAAACCCTTAGTTAAAGTGCTGCAGAAATGTCTCTCATTTCTGCAACATTAGAAACATAAAAGAAGACTGTGTGACGTGTAGAAATAGCCAGGGGAAGTAAGAGTCTGCCGTATGTTATTCCTGTGTTACATACAGTGCAAGAAAGATAGGTTTAACATGGTTTTGAATATATTTACTTCATTTCCTGTCCTGCACTGCAAATACAGAATTTAATCAAAGCCCTCTTAACAAGATGAAGCACTGTAAGAAGGAAATAAGGAGTCTTCAACATTGAATAGTTTTCCTTCATTGGTCATACAAAAAAGTTTGTCCAAGAACACAAACTAAATGAGAAAATTCATGTAGTACTGGATGGTGAAGGAAGCCAAGTGTGTCTTATGATAGTGGCTTGTCTCTTCCTATGGAGAACGGCATAACATAAAGATTGCAGTTGCAAATGTTGCCCAAAATAATGCGTCAGGAAATGCTGACTTGTACAACTTAGTTTCTTGATGCGGTTTTAGGTCCAGATTTTCTGGCACATATGCATATAATTATTTTTGTTGATACAGTAGAGATAACAATGAAAAATACTGAATTGCAACTAAATTTCAGACGTCTTGCTGAGGAGGACAAACAGTATTTATTCATATATAAGCCCATTTATTAAGGTTCTTAAATTCAACATTTTATTGTGATAGAAGGTGACAATACATTTCATTACACTGTTTTTTTTTAATATTTATAGCTGATGATAACTCTGTTAGGTAGTTTCTTCTGGGTACTCTGCCCCCTACGTACTTGGAAAAGTAGTGGTATGTGATGAAGTATTTATATGGTAGAACAACACCTTAAAAATGGACTTACTACTTCCCTGTCTTTCCTGATGGTATAATTCTCAGGGGCTCAGAGGCTTCCATAAAACTCCCATACAAAGTGACATCATAGAAACTTAAATTTATAAAGTAATATGCATATTCTCCTTTCATGGCTGTGTTCACAAATTAACTTTTCCTCCCTTTTATAGTAATCATTTCAGAAAAGTTAATTAAAAGGTAACTGTAGAATCCTTCATTTCAAAACCACCTTTTTGTTATTGATGTTTATTTAGAAACATGATTTTTTCCCCCCTTCTTTTTAGGAGTGTGGCATAATTTTGTCCTTGGTGTTGCAAGTTTCATGGTTTTATTTCTGCTGCCAGCCATTCTTTTCCCTTTCTATTACACGGGAGTTGGGGCACTTGTAACGGATATTGCAGAGGTAAGAAAAGATCTTTAGTGTTTTCATATTATATGTTTTGTGACCTGAAATGTACTTGTGTGCCTTATTATCACAATCAAATTTGGTCAGTGCAGCACTGCAGAATCTGATACATTGCACTGTCTGGTTAATGTTTCCTTCTGATTCTCATGTTTTTCAGTATTAGTAAATGAAGGAACATGGTGTGAATAATGATAGCATATTCAGTAAATGTTTAGACATTTAAGATGAGTTTTCATTTTTATTTCTGGTTGGTTTGGGTTTTTTTCTAACTTCTTTTCAAATATTGGCACCAAGTAAATGTACTGGAAACTGCATTATCACTCTAGTTATTGCTATCTGGCTTTAATGTTAAAGGTTATTTTGAGCTGATATCCTTGCTTGTTTGGTCAGCTGCAAAGTAGAGATGGACTGCTGAGATTCTAGAAAGGGCTGTTTTTCTGACAATCAAATACAGAACAGTTGAACAGCAGAGTTGAAAGGATTATCTTGGATCTAAAAGTGAACTGACAGAACTCAGCAGAGAGTGGCATTTATTATGCTTTATACCTTTGAAAGCATAGGTACACCCTGCTTTGTTGAAAGATTCAGGGTATTAGTTTAAGCTACTTGAACTTAAAATAGTAGGAAAACCCATAATATATTAACTTGAATGAAAATAATTACTCAGATTTGAAGAGGTCTGTGGAACACTTGGAGACTTGCCCTTTTCTTTTTCTTTGCACTAAGTAAGTTATTATTTGTAGAGGGTGTTGTTTTTGTAATGCTTTATCATACATTGAAATAATCAGTTCAAGTGGAGCCTGAGGTTCTCTGTTTCTCTGGAAATAGTGTCTTAACCTAAAGGTTTTATGGCTATTCAGCAGAACTGTAAACAAATCTTCATAGTTTTAACTGTATTAACATGACTGACTTCACTGTTACTTCTCAGGATTCTCCTGCCAATGGACCAAGAGGTCTTTTTGTGGGAGACCTTGTCACTAACCTACAAGACTGCCCGGTTTATAGTGTAGAAAACTGGAATTCCTGTCTGGGAGACATTTCAGCAAAGTCACAGGTCGGCTACTGTGTAAGTGCAGCCACCCTACAGCAATTAAGCTTTCCAGCTAGAGGTATGACTTGAGGTGCTCTCTTCATTATTTTATATTGTAATTTTATCATGTCTTAAAGACTATTTTGCATTTAGGATTTGTTGCTGGGGACAGATTTCTCATAAGTTCGAGTCTGCTATCCTGTCTTAAGCATTTACCAATATGCCATTCCATTTTGTGAAATCTGAAAGTGATGAAGAGGTGGATAGAAGAATGTCTCTGGTCTTCCAGTCGTTCTGTACAAATATCCTATATGATTGGAGTAATGAAAATTGCGTCTTCAGGGTATTGCATAATTTGGTTATTAGCGGTGATACGATTATCTCCTCTATTTTTAGTTCAGTTACGTGGATCAACTCAGTGATCTTTTGCAGATATAAATTCCACACATTACCACACGTACAGCTTTGATCAGCATGACATTACAAATTGTGTGGCTGATGCAGTGATGTGCTTTATTATGGCCACTTCTGATGTGTCTCACTATACGGGTTTTAGGTTTCTTTTGCTTCCTCAATCTCACAGTGTCATTGCCCATAAACTCGGTTTTGTCTGGATTGCACATACTGCTTCCGGAAGTCAGTCTTATTTCCTTCTGTTTTCATTTATAAATTAGAGTGCTTGTTGCTGTAAGGGCTTACCCCTAAGAAACAAAAAAATGTGAACTAAACTAGAACAATAAACAAAAATTAAGTAGAACAGTAAAGATCAGTCAAGCTAAATTGGCTGATTTTCTTGTGACATGCCCTAAAGCGCTCTAGAGTTTGTTTCATGCAAGCATCTATGGAAACTAAATTCCAAAGGTAAGGAGCTGCTACCGAGAAAAACCTCTGTGATGCTATTCAGAGCTTTAAAATTGTCACTGTGTTTTTCCACCATACTGGAAGTAAACAGGGGGGTCAGGCAGCTTGACAACCCATGTTTTTTTTATGCATCATAGTTCTCTTGTGAGACTGAAAAGGTAATTTTAAATTATTTTTTTTTTTTTAGTATATAAGGAAAGTAATCTTACAGGTGGAAGTAAAATAAATATTTAAACTGGAAACTAGTGAAATATGGGTAAGATCCTACTTTTAGAAACTTAACAGTTTGGATTATCCTTCTGAAGAGGAAGGCAACTTTGGCACATGCTTTTGGCTGGGCAGGGATGGCAAATAAGAACCAATTCTTAGGTGCTGTAGGTATATATGCTCAGATTCTGCTGTTCTGTGAAATATGATTTCAGGGTCATGGATAATAAAACTGCATATTCTGCAACTGAACCAGTCCTATTTAGACTGAAATGGTAGAAACGTAATACTGGAGACTCAATATTGCTTCCAAGCTTGGTTGCTGTATTGTGTTAGCAGCCATTGTCCCACTGCTGCATTCTAATCAGACCAGTCTGTCTGCATTTTCAGAGTCATAAGCCTCCAGCAGTGAGAAATATTCATCTGAAATTAAATGAACTCTATTCAGTCTCTAGCAGCCATCATTTGTCAAAATCCTGACAGTTCACAACTTGACATAAATACAGAATGTCAATAAAAATGTATCTAGCAAATGGACCCTATCTACTTGACCATAAAACAAATGGAGAGTAAACTATTTGAGTATGAAGCTAGACAGAAAACAATGCCCCAAGGACCTTGAAATTAAAAAAAAAAAAAAAGTGTTTTCAATATAATCTTTATAAGGAAACTTAATTTCATGGTCATTCACTATTCAAAAATAGATGTGGTTGCTTAGCCTCAGGGTACTTGAAAAAAGAATTGTATGGTACAGTGCTTGCACCTGTAAGCCCCAGGCATAAAGCTTTGTGTTAGTGGACTGCAGGTTATGCAGTGATAAATCAGCAACCAGAATCACAGGCTTGATCTGCCTAAAGATACTGCAGTGTTGCTGTGGCACAGATCCTTACAGTAACCATTCTTTCGTGGGTTGTTTTATAAACTGCTTTTGTAGAATAAGTTAATTCAGTTCATTTAAAGAACGTCCTTAGAAAGATTCTGTACCAGACTAGTTATGTCATGATTTAAAACATCATTTATTCACTCTTGCAGCCTTCAAGGCTTGGAAAGCTTCCAAAACCTGAATCTTGTAAAGGCTTTCATGTTTTAAAGAGGATGTTTTGAGTTTTGGTCATTTTCATAGCCTGCTAGTGAAATCAGTACAGTAGCAGCTAACAAATTTTTATGCCAAACCTTGATGCAAATTGGAGACGGTGGATCTAAGTATTTTGTTAACTCGTAATGTTCAGAATATTGCAGTGGTAGATCCCCAGTATCTCAAGGACATTTATTAAGATGAAAAAATCAGTACGTGACATGAGTGAAATCAGGTGACTTTAACACACAGAAGTGGTGAAGCTTATTTTTAGTTGTGACTGAACCACAGCTAGGCTGTGTGAATTACTATAATTCTTGAAGGCTACAGGACATTTTACTTTATGAAGAGACTGATTTATTTTCAGGAAGTTACTGTAATATTGTTTTCTCTATGCCTATGTTCTTTAGTGTATAGAAGACTCGATGGCACAGTTGAGTGTTGCAGTAACAACAGCCTCACAGACATTTGCTTTTCATATAGTAATAACTTGGACAGCCACCTGGTAAGTTACTTAAACTGCAAATTCTGTTTGGTAAATCTGAAATTATTTAAATTATATTAGTAATATTCACCAACATTTATGCAGCATACTCAAGTGTTTAAGAATACTTACAGTTTGTAATAAAGGTGGATGTGTATGTTATTCTCCCCATTTACAGCTTAAAACCCCCAAAATATTGGTTATGTTTTTTCCCACAATCAATCAGGAAGTCTCAAGAAGAATCAGAAAAGATCATATATTCCCCTCATTCCTTTAGACAGAAAGACACCTCTCCCATTTTCACCACTGGATGCAGAATATTGGTGAGAAAAGACAAATTTTGAGAACAAGGTGAAATTGCTGATTTGATGCTTCAGTCTTTAAAGGTACTGAGCACTATAGGCAAAGCAAAGCACTGGACTGTTCAGTTATTTTGTCTGAAGCCACCAGTGCTGCTCTCAAGGTTAAACTGAAAACATGCAAGAAAGTCCTAGAGATTGCCCAGTTTCTCAAAATCAGGGCATCTCTTTGATTCCTTCTTCACCATGTTGATTTGTTGTAACATGTGGAAGCGTACAAAGTTTCTCAGTAGGATTTTGATTTAATCGAAATACGGAAATGTTTGTTAAAATGTGTGATCCATATTGGCAGTGGTGGAATTATTTCTAACAGTTCTCTTTACAAAAAGAAAGAGCACAGGTATCAGCTGTAAACTTTTCTACACAGATGAGTTGTTATTGTTCTGACCTCTAGTGATAAATACCTGAAGAAATGAAAATAAGCCTATTCCTACATCTGCTATGTTTACAGTTTGAAATAGTAAACATCCCACTCCAGAGTGTTTTTGTGGTATTTAACCACTAAGAATTAAGCAGAGACCAACAGTTCATATGAAATGTGACAGTGGCTGGTAACATCCTGGAGTTCAGCAAGATTTGGTAAATCACTAGCCCACTGAGCTTTGACATTCTTCTACTACTTAAGAACAGAGAAGAAAAAAAAAGCAGCATTCAGAAGCCTGTGACCTTCAAGGCTCCTTAGACTGGCTGCGAGTTTCTGAACAATTATTTTAAATAGTCTTTGCAGTGGTATGCAGCAGTATTTGAAAGTGTGCCCTCTCCCCCTTATTAGAATAGAAGGAGCTTGTACTGAGGTTAATGGAGAGTGTCTGACACTCATGCATTTGCATTTATGGGGAGTGTAACTATCATGCTAAGAAGCAAGAATATCCTTTTTTTTTTTTTTTTTTTTTTTTTTGTTGCTCCTAAGGCAAACAGTACATGAACTTTCCTTGCTTGTGTTTAAGAACAAAAGGAAAATTATCACTGAGCTTTTACAAGAGACACGAGGGGGGAAAACAATTTCCTGATCCTTTCTGCTGTACTCTGTTTGGCCTGTGGAGAGCAAGGAAGATCTGGTCTATAAGACTGCAGAGTGAAAGAGGGTTACGGGTAGGACTTGGGACACAACACTGCATTGTCTTGTGCTCATCTGAATTGAGAATGATTTCTTAGCTACCACACAGATGGTAAGTTTGTTGGTTGGTTTGCTGAACATAAGGTTTTGTTCAGCTGAATGATGTTTTAGATCAATGAAGACTAAAACCTCTTAAACAAGTCACTAGTTCGTTGATGCAGGCTGTGTTCATTAGAAATCACTGGCTTATGTTTAGGTGTCTTTATTTTTTGTTGTGCATGTGTGTACCTTTTGAAAAATAGTTAACTTTTATTTTGGTACATTTGCACACTCTCTCTTCCACATTCCACCAAAAAGGAATGACAGGTTGAATATTGTCAGGCAGAGGTTCTGCAGGATTTGACAAAAAAAAAAAAAAAACACCAAAAAAATCAGATTTTGGCTCTTCATGGACGGGTGGTATATCAGTGAGGCACTTCCTTTGCTTTAAAAAGGAATATATAGTACCTTTTATTCTGATCAGTTGGAAAATACCTTTAAATTTGATAATAATTTTAAATGCCCTTTGCAGTATGCCTGTCTGCCAGCACGAAAAGTTATTGAAGCCAGCAAAGTCTGTCGAACCAACATGGACTGCCAGAAGGACCTTGTTCCAAGCTTTTGTGTGACTCCTTCTTTAGAGAATCAAACAAGGCTAATCAGGGTAAAGCATCCACCCCATATTGACATGCTGTATGTAGGACACCCAATGCATCTTCAGTACACAGGTTGGTATTAATTATTAAAACAGCTTAACAAAACAGTTTTCTAATATGGTTTACTTTGCCTGGCTGCTTGAACAAGGTCTTGGAGCTTGTTAACTTGTTTAATGCAGAATCCATTTCTTGTTACAGCCAGTGGAGAGACATGGACTACTCAGGCCTAAAATGAAATGTGCACAGTGCAATGAGTTACGAAGGTAATAGAAACCATATGTGATATGAGATGGTTGGTTTTTTTCAGAAGAGTATGAAAGGGCTTTTTCTATAACAGATCTCACTCAGGTTAGTCATGGGAACCAGGCACCTGCATTTTCCTAACACGTAAACTTCTCAAAAAGCTATTGTAAAATCTCTAGGGCATCTTGCTCTGACATCTTGCCTGGAATATTAGCATGACTGCTGAAATCACACCTAATACCCAAGTATCTGTGACAGATTCCCATGACTACCAAGCCATAAGAACAATCACAACATAGTTTTTTCCTGATTATTTTTTTCTTTATTTGAGTGCCCTAAATCAAATAACATATTTAGTTCCTTACTCTGAAATGGAGTATGGCTGTCCTTTAGGCAAGCTTATATTCTTCAGCCATATATACAAGTAAAAAGTAATTCTGCTTTTGGAGCAAGTAAAGTATGGAAAGAACAAACAAACTCATTGACATCCCTACTTAGTAGCTTGAGTGGCATGGTGAAAATTAGCTTCAGATGGGCTTAAAAAAGTGTGAAGTGTTAAACTATTGTTCCTTCCTGTGAGGAACCTGTCTGTTCCTCAAAGACAGCTATACCTCAGAGGAGGAGAATTTTCTTCAGACATCTTGAAGTACCTCCTGAGCAAGGCATTGTACTTTTCTGAACCAGCACTGGAATTAAGTACAAAAGAGCTTTAGAAACAGTGATGAAAACTGGTAGCGTAAATCCATTAGCATTCTTGCATAAGCATATCTTTACTTAATATGCAAGTCTTTTATCTTTCTGTGCTGGTGATATTTTGATATTTTGATATGAATTACTTATTTCTACTTGTTTACACTATACCCTCATTTAAGAACAAAATGTGATAACTTCACTTGTGACTTCTTCCCTCTTGCCTCCTCTTTAGGAGGAAAACATTCACCTGTGTGATATCAATGCACAGTTCTGTATTTGATGGCATCTATTCCAAATGCAGCAACAAATTTTAGGAGTAGGGTTTGATAATTTTTGTAAGTTCCCTTTCTTGGTCTGTAATAATACAAACTGTAGGTACTCTAGAACAATTGATATTGTTCTTTTTTCCAATATGTTCGAGCAATGGAGTTTTGTTCAGGGTTTCCTACTGAACAGTAATTCTGCAAAACAATTGAACCTGTCAGTCTTTCAAAAGTCAGAAAATAATGTTATTGCATCTAATGAGGTAGTTCTACTTTAGGAAGTTACTGTGTGAAAATACAGTGTATTTATAGGAATATAATTCTTAAGTGATTTACTGTACCTTAGGAATTGCACACTGAAGTTAATTTGAAAGCTAAAATCTTGACTTTATTACAAACTTTGCTGAAAATGCAACCTGTGCTCTATGTTCCCCTTGGAAAAACACCAGAGCTAAAATTATGGGATCCTGGTTTGGGCAGCAGAGTCTGCTGTACTATTGTAGAGTTCCATGCATTCCAATTAAACAATTTCTAAATATTTCAGACTTAACCTTGCACTGTATAGTTCTGGCTTGGGGACAACAGGATTGATTATTTTTTCCCCCTAAGTGTGACTGATCAGAATGTGGTAACCATTTTCTTACAGTTAAGAAAAGAAAATAATTTCTTCCTCTACTGTGTGAATTTTGAAATAGGAATAAGTTTTATTGAAATACCTTATTCTTTAATGTGATCTTTATGCCTGCAGGGTACATTACTTTTAGAGTAGTACTACATTTAACACACAGCCTGATATGAGAGTTGCACTACTGTGTGACTTTAGTTTCTCTAGAAATGTCACCAAAGTACTGTTTGAAAAACATTCTAATGCTATGCAAGTGTTATTTTCTACTTAGGCTTGTATTGTCATGATAGTCCTGATTTATGGAGAAGCAGTAATTATTTCATATTTTCATTTGAAGCTACCTTCCTGATAAAAACTTCTATCCATATTAGCTACTTAGAAGGAACAGGCTATACAGCTTACTTAGAATGGTTCTGTATCCTCAAGGTAAAATATCCTAGCAAAAGCGGTTTTGTTGATATGGATACCATATATAGCTCCTGTTTCCAGTATATAAAAAAAAACCAAAAAAAACCTGAAAGATTCATAATCCTGAACAAATTTATGTTGCTGGAGAATTGGCCAAAACTAAACCAGAAGAAATTATTAGGCATGCATGTTGTTTAGGATGGCCACATTGATTAATCCTTTTAATTATCCTTGTCTCTGTAAAAAGTATCTAATGTAATCCAATATAAATTCATGCCATGGGTTTAATTCATGTGGTATTACTCAGGGCTTTTAGACTTTTCTCATTGCAGGCTAGTTATGCTCTAGAGGCTCTCCCTATGTTGGACAGATGTTACTTAAGGTTGAAATGGAGGGCCCTGTCATTATTGTCATACAACTTTGCAGTATGTCTTCTTTTTATTTTGTATGGGCTTTTTCATTTCTTATTTCATTTCTGTTATTGCAAAATCTTGGCTTCCTTCTCTGGCCCTCGTTGGTTGAAAATAATCTGGTGACTTAACATTCACATTTGGAATTAATCCTGTTTGGGAGAAGATCATATCCTTGAACATTACTGCATCTGCATCACACATCAGGGATCAAAACCTGCAGGATTTTCTTAATGAAAAGAAGATGGAACTTACCTAGAAGATAATTTCCCTAGACTGGACAAGTCTGCTTCTGTTGTATCCAAGGCTTCTGGGGAAAAAAAAAAAAAAAGCACCACTTCCTGGAAGTTTTTTAGGCAACAAAAGCCATAATCCCTGATGAAGGTCTGTCTGGTACAATCTGGTTTCTCAGTATTTCTGTGCTTGTTTTCCCTTATTGCTGAGGATGATGCTTCTTTTCTTTCAACCCGTATTTAAAAGGTTACATGTGTAGTTCTTCCAGAGACCACACAGGGATACCTCATGCCCTACTGTCCCTCTCCCTCTCTGCCATGGCATACATGCCCTTTCCCCTTTAAGAGGTTCTGAAAAGCCTTTTGGTCAGCCTAGTCTCCAAATCACTTCTAATTAAAATTGTGTCCATTGTGCATTCTTCACAATATTTGCCAACACCATCTAGCATTAGCCAACAAAAGAAATGTTAATTCCAGGTCAAAGAATTGTTTAATTAGAGTGGGAAGACAATGACTGTTTTCTCTCACCCAGCCTCACTGCTGTTCACCTCTTTCCAGCAGTGTCTTTTGAAGACAAGCCTGGAGAACGTAATTTCTGTAATTTTTTTATTATTCATCAAAGGACAGATTTCCCTGCTGCCATTCGGTATGAGCCATTACAGACACTAAATTCATTGCCTCATGTTACAATGTCTAGCACTCAGTCCAGCAACTTCCTAAAGAGTTTGTGTTTTGGAGATTGCTTTAGCAGCAAGGTTTGGAGTTTAGATCCCTGTCTAGTGGCTGTCAGGGACAACAGAGGGTTTGTTGTAACAAAGAGGGAAGGAGATCAGTGAGCCATTCTCAATGTAGGCACAACTTCAATTTCAGGATGGTAACTTGTTTGAGTCCATTGAGTGTTTGTCAGGAGGCAGTCAAGCTTTTGAAATTACGGTGTATTTCAGTGTGTGTCTTTTGAAACCTTTGAATACACTCGCTGCCTCAGCCATTTTGATATTTTAGCTCATGAACAAGAGGTCTGATCAGATATTCTGATACCAGCCTTCAGCTTGATGAGTTGTTTGCTTTGGATATCACTTTGGATATCACTTGACTTAGTTGCCTCTGGCTTTCTGAGCTGGATGGTGTCCAGGATTTCTGTCTGTTATGCTCTTCACTCGGGGGTCCAACAGACTTACTTATTTTCTCTTAGTTCCCCTAAATCAAAGGTCTTTTTTAAGCTAAGGTAAGAAAGAACGTAATTTTCAAGCTGTGCCAAGACAGCTGTGGTAGTTTTGGTATTGTGAAGTTCTCTGGTTGTTGCCACACCAAGATCTTTTTTTGGGACTCCTTGCTATCCAAATCTCTCCATCCCATGGTATGTTGGCTGGTTGGGCTCATCAGAAGGGCCTCTGTCAGCAGAAGAAAATGTGGTTATGTGACTGAGTAGACCAGTTCTCTGCCTCATGTGCCTTTGGGACTGCTTTCCCGTTGTCTTTTTTTCCATGTCCTTGAATTGTTTATTGAACCTGAAGAAATCTGATGTTGCTCTTAACTAAGATGTACTTAGCAGCACTTCTGGTATGTCATGTGCTAGTACTGTGAGGTTTGAGCGATCTCTTAGCCCAGGGGTCCTCAAACTACAGCCCACGGGCCGGATACGGCCCCCCAGGGTCCTCAATCCACACACCCCGCCGGGGATTGGGGGGGAAACCAAGCAGCCGCAGATGACTGCCTGCCACTTTATCCGCGTGCCGGCCCCCTGGTTAAAGAGTTTGAGGACCCCTGTCTTAGCCTATGGTTTTAAAATTTCTCAAACGGTGAGGTAAATTGTTCCTTTCACAAGGGATATTTGTTTTGAATGGGGTTTGAATTCTTGCTTTCACATGTCTCTGTGGAGGTGGTATTTCTTACAGCTATAACTTTTTCCCAGGTGGGTAAGGAAAATTCAGGCTGTTGTGGCTGACCTTAACTCACATCTATTGTTGATACTGTGCAAGCTCATTCTAAAGGCAATTTTTTTAATTGTGCCTTAATTTACCTAATCCTCTTCTGCTATGCTATGAGTAGAGCCTTCTAGCAGCAGAAGTGTCTCTCTTCCAGCTGTCACAGAACTGATGCTTTCAAACAGTTCCTGAGGCTGACAGACTGAGACTTGCTGTTTACTTTGAAAGATTGCATCACGGCTTTTTATGGGACAACCCAGATGGAGCATCCCTGCATTAACAGCACACTCTGGGAGGTCTCAAGCTACCTCAGTTTTCTTGAGAAGTCTCTCATAAACATTTGACATGCAGTCACCTGAAGCTTCATATACATCTTCAAAGAAGTTACTGTACTAAGGAAGTGTTTCAAGGTCATGTGGTGATTGACACTGCAATTTTCCAATCACTGTTTATAGGAAGGATGCTGAGTCCCGCCTCCAAGGTTTTTAAGTTGCACTAAGTTGCATCTTGGAGTCACTTACAGTATCATCTGAAGGCAGAAAAAGAAGCTGCTTACATATTGGCTAACTGGTGTTGATATGTAATGCAGCTGTGCATCATCTCCTAGCCTTTGCTTTCTCACGGTGAGTCCAGAATTCTGCTCCCTGTCTGCCCCACTCCTATACAGCATGAGCTCAGTCTCAGGTCAGGGGGTTCTTCTGCAGGTACTGCAAGAGAAGAATTTTCTGGTCTTTGGAGAAAAGTACATGTGTGCACCCACAGCATGAATGTATACATGTGTGCTGCATATGTTGAAAAAGTCTGGTGACTATAATCTCTTTTTGTATGTTTTTCTTTGAAAAGGACTTCTATTACACAGTGTAGTCTTTATGACTACAGGTGTCCAGTTGCCTCTGAAAATATGTATCTTAGATCTACTTTTACTGAAATCATGGTAATTGTGTTCTGTGGAGTGACTTTACCATGACAGTGACCATGTTTAGGAAATATTTAATGGCTGCATTCTTCTAAAAACAAAACCCAAGCAAAACCGTTTTTAGATTGGTTATTTGTCTTTGAAGACATGTCATTTGAAATCTGATTTTTCTGCAAAATTATGATCTAAAACTTATAAATGTTATAATACTGGAATGATTGTTCACGTTTTGTGCATCTTTTTATTTTTATTTCAGTAAGTCTCAGCAGTTTTGTACCACGACAAAACTTTCTAAGCATTGATCTGCCTGTGGTGATGGAGACATTTTGCAAGTATCCTTTGAAGTATGTTTGTTCTTTTAAGGCAAGAAGGGAACTGTTTGGAATTTGGTGACACAGCAAAATTTCCATTGGATATCCTTTTAGACAGGATGCTCTGAAACATTTCTGTAGAGTTTTGACATCTTTTTTCCATCTCTGCATTGATTATTGTCCATTTGCCAAGCTCAGCATGAAATCTCTCTTTCTTGTGCTCAGCAGGAGATTTTGATCAGTGGTTTTTTTAACTCTTTCTTGAGGGTAAGTCTTAACAACTCTGATGAAAAAATCTAAGTAAGCCTGAATTTATAGCAGGACAAATGAGATGTTATTGCTAGCTTTGGTATGTCAGAGTTTTATAATTTTTGAGTCATTATACTGAACTAAATAACAGTGTATAGTTGTTCTTTTTTTTTTCTTCAACAGAAAAGAAACTTAGCCTATTCAAAAAGGAGGATGATTATTCAGTTAAAAAATGGGATTATATATGTACACATACATAAAAGTTAGTAGGCTTGCATATGGCTAATCTAAGAACCCTTAGCCTTAGAAACTGAAGTGTTTATGTGTGTCTATAGAGCAATTAAACAGTGTAGTCCATTAAACTAGAGTAAAGAAGCTACATAAGCTCCCCTTTTCTGGGAACACACCAAGGTTCACACTGACCCAACTGCTTTCTGAGTCATGTGTCTTCTTGTCTGGCCATTATAGGATGGAGGTAGGTATTAAGAGTTAGCCATCCTTTACCAACAATAAAAATTGCCTACCCTTGCCTCATTCTCACGTGCATATGCATGTACAGAAAACCACTCCACTTATCTAGCTAACAGGTAAGTAGGAGAGAGAGCCCAGATTTCCAATTATATTCTAGCCATTTACTTTAGCAAGGGAGTGTTTTGGAAAATATTCCTAATCATTATTTCATACTTTAGGCATGGTGTCAGAGCTATAACCTTTCTCCAAACCACACAAACCAAGGAAGGAAAATGGGCATTATTAAGTGTGAGTTTGCTTTCTCCTGCTTTCATCCATGTTGTGAAGAGCACAAGTTGTTAAATATCCAAACCTAGTGCTTAAAACCAAATGAATCTATAAAGGCAATTTGCTGAGCTGGTATGTTATGGTGTAAACCCCATTGTACTCATAATTTCTGTGAAACAGAATGGCAGCTAAAAAAATAATTATATGTTTCCGCATACTAGAAGTAAAATATATGTTTTGTATTAAATTTTTGTTTACATTTTCTTGGATATTATTCATGAACCTTAACTAATTTTAACCAGGTACCTAATTTCACTGTCAGGAGCACTGGCAGTTATCAATGCTGTACCCTGCTTTGCTTTGGATGGTCAGTGGATATTAAATTCATTCCTGGAAGCCACTCTGAGCTCCCTGATTGTAGAAAAACAAAACAGAGAGTTTGTTGGCTTTTTAATTTTGCTTGGTGGTAGTGCACTTTTGGCTGCCAATGTTGCACTGGGACTCTGGATGGTGACAGCACGGTAGAACATTGGAATCACTTCCATCAGTTCTCAAAGTACACAGAAATAATGAACCCACTGCCTTTTAAAGCTTGTTCAGTACTGAGGTTGAAATAATTCTCTTAAAATGACACTGAAAGAACACTCGCTGGTGGCTGCTGTTTTAATTTAAAACTGTAGAAACGTTGTGCCTGTGGTCATGGGAAATCTAATAAAAAGCAGTGGGAAACTTTTTATATACTCTTTAAGCACTGTACTAATTTTGGAGAAATTGCATTGTAAAGTTTCACAGGAAAAAGCCTAAGACTTCATTAATTTACATCTCAAAATAAGGGAATTATTTGGCCTCAAACATTTATAAAGTGAGAGAATAAAATACTTCGGTTTTATTTTGTAATTTGAATAATTGTCAGAAAATCTGTGTGGGCTCTGCTCATTTCCCAGTCGGCATAGTCCTGAGTGTCATTTTGGGGTTTTTTATTTGTTATTCTACCAAACTGGACTCTTAAGAAGCCCAAAGTCAGATCTCAAAATGGTGAGAAGTAAATGCTTACCATGTGTTAATGAAGAGGGAGAGGCCATATGGGTTAGAATCTTTCCTTTTCAGCTGGCCAAAATGACTAGAAGCATGTTGTCCTCAGGATGTAGATGAGAAGTGCCAACGTCTGTTGAGAATGAGGTGTGTGGGAGCATAACAAAGCCCACTCCTGCTTCTTACACATGCAGTTCTAAGTTATCATAAGCAGCTGAAGATTTTTTAAAAGGCAATATTTGTCAGCAATAGCTACAAGATAACTGAAATTTAGCTTCTGAGTGCTGAAGTATGCTGTGCACAGTTATTCCTAAGTGATAAGTAATGTTTGTGTTGTTTTACTCAGAAAATAATACTGTATTATACCTGTTTACAGTTAAAAGTGAAACCTGTTGTTTTTATGGTGTCTGTCTTCTGATGCTATGCATGTAATATGTACAGTAACTCACTGATGGTTCTCTGTCTCTCAAAGGGTTGTTTTCCTTTGCTAGGATGCATTCTGTGCAAAGATAGCTAACAAAGACGTTTATCTGAAGCTGGTCTTGGAACAGAATTGCTTAGAGGAAGAATATGTTTGTGAATTGAACTGTTTAAACATTTGGCTTTGCTTTCTGAAATGATTATAGACCATATCCTTGTTCTTAAATGAACAGTGGAAGAACAGACAGTGTTTTGCTGACTGAAGTATGTCTGTAATGTTTTGTATCCAGTAGGATTGTATGTTGACTGTCATCTCCTCCTGTGATACATTTCCTAGTTTATATAAATTGGGTTCAATCAGAGCCTTGCCTCAATATAGGCTGATATGAAAAAAAAAAAAAATGTTCAAGTTTGGAAACCTAAATATTAGCAATAGGAAAAATTTTAAAAATACCCTGCAACTTGTGGCTCGTACAGTGCTCCCCATAGGAGCTGCTGCAGCTCAGAGTTCTTTACAGAAATGGCCCCTCCGTTAGGAACTGAAGGGGAAGCTAAACTCACAGATACCGGCCTGCAGAGAGTACCCAAGCACTCGTGACCAGGTAACATAGATTCTCTTCGCACTAGAGCTAAAAGCCTGGGTAATGTTAAAAGTGGGGTTGAGCCCAGTTCCTGGTGCTGCTGCATGGATTAGTAACGATGATGTTCACATTTGCCCACCGATGTATTACTGTATTTTTGCACCATAGCCTTCACGTTTCCTTAAGATGTATTCTTCTCAAGATGATGCAATCAGTAATGAAAAAGCGTGTTTGTTTGTTGTTGTGTTAGTTTACTTACCTCTCCAGTGCAGTCACAGGCTGGGTGGGCTTCTTAAAGTTCACCTCTGTGGGGTGGCAGGCCCATGCCTCTCATTTCCGATCATTTCAACGCGGGCATGTGGGCACAGATCCAGGCAAGAGAGAGTAAATCCTCCAGTCTATCCAGCCTGAGTTGGTCTCTTTGGGGACTGTTATAAGTCCTACAAAGTGCAAGAAAGGAAAAATAAACTATTGGAAACTGCCGGGGGGCTTCTCTTTCTTCTGGAGACACCCTGGAAGTCTTAACTCACCATCACTCCTGGAAACATGCAGAGGTTTCAAGGAGCAGTTCTGATGGGCCAGGAGGGATGGGAGCAGCCTGGTTCTTGCACAAAGCCCGGCTCAGAGAAGCCTGCTCACTCACTTAAGTGGGTGCTTACTAATTTAAGCTCTTCCTTTTGGTGGCTCTGTGCCACTTTCCTCTGCCCCTGTGTCTTGTCCAGTCTACAGTGCACAAAATTAACTTGCACTTAGAGTTTTACTGCAATTTAGTAAGGCAAGATATTTACTTTTCAAAACGGCTACTATTTATGTATCAGAGTTGCAGTGCCGTCTTACTATCTAAAGCAACAACAAATGCATCTGTAGTGATTTCAAAAATATTATGTGAAGCATCATTTCAAGTTTGATACTTTATATATTCATACTGACTACAACTGCTTGGGACAATCTTTTAGCATAGTACCTCTCCTGGAGATGTAGGCAAGAGATCTGAAAAAAAAACCCTAAGTTTCTCAATTAATGTACACAAGTTATATCTGCTGTAATGAGGCTAGCAGGTTGTTCCTGTTATTTAATGTGCTACCAAAACATGATGTTTTATCAAAAGAAACTAAATCCAGTTTATTTTACTTTACATTATCAATGAAAGCCACATTTATTCTAAGTAGAACTTCAGTCTGTGTTTGACCTCATAGTCAAAAAGAGATTGGAGAAGACATTGGTCATGGTTACATTAGTATGCTGTAAAGACCCTGCTTATCTTACATGGGAGAGAGAGTACTAGAATTATTTAGAAATAATTCATGGGTCCATTTCTCCATGTGCTGGAATTCTACTGAATAAGGGCCAATTTAGGTACGTACAGGTGTTTTGAATCAAGACATTAAGCAAACTGGGTTTGAATGGGTGACCCAGCACATCTTAGATTACTTGTGGGCAAAGGTTAAGCTGGACCAGTCTCTGAAGAAAAAGTTGTTCAGTGGATCCATTTCATTCCCCCGTAATCCTAACATACAGATTACATTCTGATAAGCATGTGCCATACGTACAGTTAATCGGAGGGGGTTTGCTGGGGTTCTGTTTGTTTATTTAGCAAGAGAGAACACAGAAGGACACAAGGGTTTTTTTGTGTTAGCTTTTTACTCTAGAGTATTTGCAGTGTTTCTTCTATTTCTGTTTTTGTAAAAATTAAAAGGAAGCCTTTCCTTACAATGGAATCTTGCCACTTCTCATTCTAATTAGCCCCTCAGAATGTAACGTATTCTTTAATACAGAATATATCAATATAATTGTGGGGATATTGACTGGAGTATAAAACAAAACACTCAAAGATTTGATAGATACTACTATTTATATATACTATGCATTGTAAATCTGTATCAGATGGAAAATGTAATGTCTAATATTGAGAAGTGCTATACATAGCTTTTACTTGAAAATTGCCAGAATTTCATGATTATAATCATTGCTCTGATTTTTTATGAGAATTTTTTTATATCAGCAAAGACTTCTATAGCATGTTCAAATAATGCATGATGAGACGTGAAAATAGTTAACTTCTCAGCATTTGGGATGTTACACACTCTTTGCTAACGTAGGAAATTTAAACCAGCTTGCTTCTGTACAAGTTTCATGAGAGAGACTTCACTAGAAAAAGTATAGACAAACTTGCGGATTAGTCAGCCCAAATTTATGAGCTACAGTGGAAAATCTGTTAATTCATCCTTTTTATTTGGAATAAAACAACCAACTATATTGATAGTTATTTTTTTCAGTGATGATGGTTCTGCGTTTGTGTATATGATGCATATACATGCATACATACATATAATAGGTGCATACGCAACCACAGTCTCTATTTTTAGGTGCATTTTTAGGGATAACTTAACAGCAGTCCTCCAGACTTGCAATGCAGGCTTTTTTTTTTTTTCCTTCTCTCTATGAATTCCATGGCTTTCACTGGGTTTTAAAATTGCAGCTATGTTTTTCTCCCATAACTGATGTAACTTCTCTGTTAACAGAAGACAAGCGATGGACATAATGTAAGCAGAGCCGCACGAGTTTTGTTCAGCTGATGTTTAAAATATGTTTATTGCTTTCTCTGAAGCCTCAGCTACAAGCATGGTAAATACAGAATTTTCAAGGCAACTAAAAGAGATCAACCTTAGAATCCATCACTCTCTAAATGCTGCTATTTGTGCTGTTCTGAATGATAACTGGGATGAGTGAGACTGTGTAGAGTATACTGAAGAAATAGTTTCCAGGACAGACCTCCCAATGGTAGTGAAGGTGTTTCAGCTTTCTTGAAATAAGGATATATTTTTGTTCAGATTAGAACATCAACAATCCAACTTTTCCCATAGCTTCCTGTACATTTTACATGATGGCAAAGGGTCACCTGTAGCAAATATTTTTTTAAAGTAAATTCTGCATGTCTTCTATCTGAAAGATCTGAATTTGTGTCTGGATATCATTTATGACAGATGAAGAAGGGTTTTAAATGTTTATGTAGCCTAGTCTGTATTTACCTGTTTTAAAGAAATGTGAGTTAAACCCTGGAAAGAAATAGTTATTTGTAAAATATGTGTTCTATACACCTGCATTCAGACCAGTTTCCACGAGTCTTGCCTCAGCTTTGTTCTTATGACCTTGTGAATAAGGGATCTAACTCAAGTAAGATCCAATATTAGCAGTTGTTTTATACCTTCTTTATTCTGAATTTCATGTAACACTATATATAGATTAGTTATTTAATGTGGCTGAGTTATCTGGGTGCATATTAATGCAGCATTTGGTAAGCATTGTACTAGGGACTGCCAGAAAACGGCAGCTGTGTGACTCTTGTTCCTTAGACTCATCCACTAGGATCATGTGAAGAGCAGATGGCAGTGACTTAAGGGCAGTGAAGGACTTCAGTTTATGACAGCTTTATGAAACCTTCACACTGCTGACCCAGTGTGAAAGGACAGGAACAAAGAGCAGGATATGACACTGCAGTTCCATTCATTCCATTTGCATTGGCACGAAACGTGAAAAGAACTTGTAATTAACATTTCAGAGCATGCAGATATGTTTTCCAGCCCTTCACTGAGTCATTCAGTGACCAGTGATCAAACTTTTTAAAAAAAAAAAACACTTTGTCCTTCCATTGATAAATATGCTGAATAAGTGGTATGTAGTACTTGTAGCTTATTTTAGTAAAACAGACTTGGGTATTTCCCACCTCCAGGTGTTCATCTTAGGCTGTTTTTTGTGGCATCATAGTGTAATTGACCTCTGCTTAATACCAGTTTGAAAGTTTGGAGGCTCTTTCCAAGCCATCACTAGAGAAATCTGGGGGGTTTCCTTCCCAAGCTGTTTATTAATATTTAAAATTCCTCTTTTCCTTACGTAACTTTGCTTTTAGATTTCATATGCTCAGATGATCTTATCCGAAGTCTGTCAATGGAATATGTATTGTTTTGAAATTCACTGTGGGGTTTTTTCCTTTACATAGCTTTATTTTTCACACTGACTCACAGCTGTGGAATGTTAGATTTCTAGACCCTTTGTTCCCACTATGCATTGTTCACAATCATAGGTTTTTTTTTAAAAAAAAGAAAAAAAAAAAGAAAAAAGAAAGCTTCATTTTGAAAATGTCAGCTAACAAATAAATGGAACACTTTGAATAATGTATTGTGTTTTTGTTTTGCTTTTTTTCTCTATTAAATCAACCAAACAATAAGTATTGTTTTCTATGTATGATAAATGTATCCTGCAAATAAATTCATTGTTTGATTGTTAATGTGCTTCAATCTGTTTTTAAAATTAGAGTAACATAATTCCTTATTTGTGGCAATTACCATATTCTCATATATATTCTTATACTCTTCATATGTAATTTGTATTCTTTCTCTAGGTAGTGACAAGGTACCACTGTCCTTTCCAATGTCTGACCACCTCCTAAAATTAATAATAACTATCCCCTTGCTTTCCTTATTTACCAGCTTATCTCAGTGGCAGTTTGAGTTACAACAGAAGTACACCCAGACAGACACCTACACGTGGTTCTGTGTAAAGCTAGCTTCATTCTAATGTGTCCAGGGTAAATTTGACTGCCTTGTAGGAGCAAATGCCTCTCTCTTGGCTTAGGTCCTGTGTAATTCTTCTCTTACGGAGTTACGGACTTCTCTTAGCTTGGTTTGTAGTGAAGTATTGGACGCAGGGTGCCATAGTCAAGGTAAGTGAAACCACCTCTCTGGGTGTTGAGGCCAGTCCTATGTGAAGAACTGAACAAGTCAGATATTTGAATGACATTAAGGTGATGTCACTTATCACAACCTTTTGATTTGTATATGCAGGCCAGCCCACAGCTGGGCACACTCCCTGGCTAGTTCTGAACAAGCTCACTTAGGTATCCAGACGCTATCTGGGGCTGTGTTAGCATGGTGTAACCAGGTTGTTTAGATTTACTGGAGAATGAAGCTTTATTGCTTTGTTCCTTGGGCAAGCTCATCTAGAGTTAGCCAGGTTGTTTGTACTGAGAACTAAATTGTCCTTTGTTGCTTGTTGGGCAAGCTGTTACTTTATACAAGCAGAGCTGTTTCAGCAAGCATGGCTTTGTTCCCAGATAAAAGATTACCATGAGAAATAGGCACACAGCACAGATTGGACACATTGGTAGGGTTTCCCAGATGAGTCACTATGCAATTTACTAAATACTTCTGTGAGGAGATGGGGCTTTTTTCCCTCTTTTTCTTACTCATGTTAAAGGTAGATACAGTAGTTTATTTTTCCTGAAGGATTTAGGTTTCTAGGAGGGCCCTGAGGTTTTCCAGTTGATTCTGAAAATGTTATCCCTTATTCTGATTATGTATATTCTGTAGTCTAGAATAAAAGCAGTGATGTCTTAATGTCATCTTCAGGAACGTTGCCTTAATCACTAACATAATTTCAGGATAAGGTTTAAAAAGAAATACTGTATGAGTCTTGCTTCTGGTAACTTTATAAAGGCGGCTTTATATAATTCTTCATCTGATCATACCAGTTTGAATCACCAAGCAGAAGCATTCCTAAACATCTTTAGTAGATCTGTATGCATTGAACTCAATTCTTACCTAAGATTTTTATGAGCTTTTGATGTGAACTACCCAATTAAATACAATTCAAGGTTTGATTCTAATCTTACAGTGGTAATCCACAGAGAATCCACAACATTCCTGAGGTCTGAGCAGCAGTCACCCAGACTTCTAACTTTTTTCCCTTCTTTTTACCTCAGACAGATGTGGGTCTGGTGTTCACTTTGATGCTTTTAAGGCTCCAGTGTTGTTGAAATAAATTGGATGTTCTTACCAATTAGATACCTTATTCTCTACATTTCTGATTAATTCTACATCTTTTTAGTTCTTTGCAAATATAGTAGTGGCTGAATACTATGTAACTGCCACTTCTGACAGTCTTGAGAACACATGGTCGTACATCCTTTTTCATTTCCCCTGAGAGGAATCTTTCAAACCAAAAAGAAATCCTTTTTTATTATTTTTTGTTAAACATATTTTTTATTATATTTTGTTAAACATAATCCTTTCTACTTGCTATTGTACCATGAGAGTCTCTGTATCTTTTTCCCTTTCACAGCTCTGTGAGGATCTCTATTAAAGTATTACCAGATATTTTTTAAAGTGTAAATTCCTCTGAATTTGGTTCAGTTACCCATGTAGGCATCTGGTGTAGTCCAAGGTATCCTAGGGTGTTCTTGGGTTAATAACCTGATGTGGAACAACGTTTTGAAACTCATGCCCCAGTTGCATCCTTTTGTCTCCTGTTGGGGGGCTGGCAGACGTGGGTGAGGCCCTATGGGAGATCAAAGACATTCTGGACCAGCAGCTAGATGCTAGGAGGGGTACCTGAGGACATTTTGTATCATGCCAGATGCTGATATATGGGCAAGAAATCAAGCCAGACTGACTCCTTTTCTTGCCTTGCATTTCTTTTCTTTTTTTGACTCATGGAATATAAGGCTATTTGAGTGAGTTTTATTTGACCTAAAAATACAGCTAAGCTTTTCTGTTTGTGCGTAGCAGTGCTATACAGGCTGGTTTATAAAGGTTAGGCTAGCAGGATACGTGCGTTCTCCTCCTGCTCTGGACCTTAGGTGTGGAAGCAGCAGCAATGAGTATTGCTGCCTTCCCTACAGCAAGAAAAAGGAAGAAAAAAAAAATCTTCCTTATTTTATCAGGGAGATACCATCTGTTTCCAGATGTGGAGCGGTGGTAGCAGCAGCCTACAGCTTTACAGGAAGTGATGAGGAGGCACCAGGTGGAGGCAAGGCTGCGCGAGGGGGCTGTGATCATCTTGGCCAGCTGCCACAATGGTGTACTTGACTCTTTAATTTCCTTGCAGAACAAAAGAAGTGAGACTCGCAGCTAGGAATAGGATAAATTCAGAGAAGGGGTGTGATAGAGAGAGGTGGCTAGTTCATTTACAGAACCTTTAACTGAGAAAGAGAGCATGTGTACTTTACAAGTGGAGGGAAGTGCTGTTTAGTAACTTTTCCTACCTTTTTTTTGTTTTTTCCTTGAAGCATTTATAGAGCTGACCTGCAAATAAAACTAAGATCAGAGGGGCAATGAAAGCCTGTCCTAGACAGCAGTTCAGGGCATTCAGAGCTTGGAGTCGTGTCCCTCTCCCTGTTTAAGGGTCAGGCTCAATCTTCATTTCATTTAGACTGGATGTAAAGTCAGAATTTTTCTCATGTTTCCACATTCCCTCTTCAGCACAAGTTGACCTCACAGATGCAACTATTAAGAAAAATTAATCAATTTTTATAATGTTTTGCCCCTTGGCTTTTTTTCATTCCTGCAGCTATTTAAATGACTAGCAGAAACTAGGCCAAACCACCTGTATCTCTATCATCGCAGCAGAATCAACAAAGCCAGGTTATGAACGTGCATTATAAACCACAAATTCCTGGGTACTTACCACTGCCTATACCAAAAAACTTTTTTTTTTTTTTTTTTTCACACTGCAACTGTTTACCATTCTTTCTTAGATGACTGAATTTATTCCCTAGCGATGTTCCGCGAGGCATTTGCAATGCCCAACGTGCTGTGGCACTGAGGTAAAAAATGGGCAAACCAAAACGTGTATAGTAGGCTTTTTACAGCCAGACAAAATTCACTGTTTCATATACTGGACCAGCACAGGTAAGTTATTATTTTGTCATATATGAAGGCTTTGATTATTTTTCCAGCATTTATCTCCAAAGTTACTCCTAAGGAGAGCACTTCAGTCGTTAACCTAACTGGCCTCTGCATACCACTTTAACTGCAATTGAGTGTAAGTGAACCAGAAGTTAAAATATTATTGTTATATTATATTATATATGTTATATATATATATATATATTATATATATATTGTTATTATTATAGTTATGACAACTTTAGCTTATTACCAAGCAGTAATTTTTCATAAATGTGCAGAAACCTATTGTTTACTTGAGAATTTACCTAACTGGGAACTGCACAACTTGACATGAAAATACCAAAAGCAATTTTGAAGAAAACATCTCAGCTTTTACTTACCATGTGCAAAGGATGGTGTAAAAATTAAATTGTATCATTTAATGACGTGATATTAAATGTGACACTAAATGTGATACATCACTCTGTTCTCATATATGTGATTCCCCAGTTTGTTTCTCATGCTCTCTACTGAGTCAAATGCCAGTGCAATGCAAATTACTTGCATGAGCTCTTACAGCTCTACAGTGTAGAGCTGTACCTTCTACCTGAAGGCATTAAGATTGCAGACAAACCAGGACTCCAGGTTTAGTGAACTTAGTTCATCATAGTAACAAGGAAAAAAAAAAACAAAACCAACTCTAGATAGTGAATACAGCTGATTAAGGAGTCATGAAACCAAACTTGTCATACTCTGATGTAAAATAGCAAAAAGAATCCGAGAAATGAATGGTCATGCAGATTTAAAAAAATACTAATTTATATTATTAATTACAAATAAATATGTAAATAACTTGGGAAAATGCCCCTTAAATGAAGGCACTCTTCTAGATCAAAAGGGTGCTTTGAAATGCAAAATGAACCTCTTTTCTTCTGCCATGGGTTTGTGTATACACACAGATGCTAATTTGATAAGCACTTGGTTAACTTCCGCTGACCTGGACTGCCACCAGCGTGGATAAAAAATAGTGATTGTTAGTGGCCTTGAAAGCTGTGAAACATACAGGCTGTAGCTGCAGCGAAGGGAGCTGAAATGACACTATCAGATCCATAAACCAGAGCTTGCAGTGAAGAGAAGTGGTTTAGCAGCTCCATATGGGTCCAAGACGCAGAGCAGCCAGCGGGGCAGCCAGCCCTTGCACGACCTGCGGCGCCTGGTCAGGGCCAGGCTCGGAAGGGGACCTACCGTCCCAAGGAGCGACTTGGCCCAGTGGAGCTCGTTAAACTCTACAGCTGGGACCTCGCTTACCCTCAGGTCAACAGGCCTCCAGAACTAGCTCAGATTTTTACCCAAAATAGCCCCGAAGTCTTCCACACATGCCAAGCCCTGCCGCAGCAGAGGAGCTCACGCACTGTGTTTGGGCTGGGGTCTGGCCACGACCCACACCGTCCCTCTGGCCGTGACCCACGCCGTCCCTCTGGCCGTGACCCACGCCGTCCCTCTGGCCGTGACCCATGCCATCCCTCTGGCCGTGCCTCATGCCATCCCTCTGGCCGTGACCCACGCTGTCCCTCTCTGGCCGTGACCCACGCTGTCCCTCTGGCCGCAGAGGCTCAGTCGAGCACTTGGTCTCAGCACGGAATTTTTAAATCAAGCATCCCACAGAAAGCAGCAGGGGTTAGTTCTGTCACTGCAAATGCGCTGTGCACAGGTGAGAGCAGGATACGGCAGATGGGAGACAGCCTGGATACAACCCATTGTCTGTTCAGTGAATCACTGTCCAGACCCTTTACCTATTGCTATAGGTGAGTTCAAAGTCTTGCCGGGACCTACTTACAATCTCCAGGATAGAGCCAGGATGTTTCCAGGAATGTTTTATATTGTTTCTTTCAGGTTTGGTGGTTTGTTAACCTTTGCTGTGTTTGTTTTGGAGCACAGGGGGTTCGGCATCCATGCAGCAGTGTGTGTGGTGATGCTTCCTCTATGCGTACAAACCGTGTAAGAATTAGGTGTTTCCTTGTTGGAGAGGAACCTTAAAGAGATACTGTCAATTTTAAGCTCTGGGGGAAAATTACTATTATTTTATAGAATAAAGGTGCTTTAATATTGGAATAGCTGTTCTGCTTTTCTACAGTATTTGCTGAAATACTTTTTCTATGTTAAAAAAAAATAATCTAACTTTCTGTGCAGCCTAGGAAATGTACAACTTTGGCCATGGAACCTTATGAACAAAGGAGCTTTGAAATGGGCTGTCTCTTCTTCAGCTGCTCCAAATGTCTGACCTGGACATATCATTGAGAAGAAACTGTGGCAAGCTTGTTGCTGATAGAAGTTTGCTGTTCTCCAGCCGTAAGGAAAGTCCTCTGTCTGAAGAACAGTTTAAATTATTAGCCAGTCAGGTATCTGAAATCTGAAATTTCTTCTGGTGCATCCCAGGCTTTGGAATGTTGTCCTATGAAATCTTAACACTGCAGTGAGACAATTAGACCTGATACCAGAAAATCGTAGGCCCAGAGTAAATGGTGTCCATGAAGTGAGCCCCAAATATGACATTCACATGAAAACAGAGCCAAATTATGCATGAATAATAAGGCTGTTATCAATTTGAAAATATAAAGGGCTCCTTTCTTCCATCCTTATTTGCCACAGACATGATCTGGCTACACTGATGTCAGTGGGAAACATCCTACCCCTATTTGGGGTGGTATATTGAGTATTAAGGTAATAGTAGAATAAGATGACATGGCCTAAGCAACATGACAGAACCGGACCTGCTGAGGTAGGAAAACAGTTTCCTTGCCCTAGTTTCTTCAATCTGCAGAATGAAGCAAGGGATTTCCCTTGTTAGAGGTAACTTATTTTGCAAAGCTCCTTACTTGTGTACTGTTAAGGCACAGGCCTATTCTTCTAAGCACACCTTGTAAAAGTTATTTTGTCTTGAAGCATAAGGATGTAGCAATCAAATGGAATGTGGAAGTTTTTCTCTGCTATGGACTGTAACAAGGCTGCTGGTCAATGGAACAGGGTGCTGCTGTGAGGGGAGGAATCCAGCGATTCAACCCCACCTAGCTTGAGTCATTTGCTTTAGGCATTTGGACAGTCATCTTTTCCTCTCTTTGCAGCCAGTAAAGAGAGAAAGAGCACCACAGAGAGCTGTCTGAGGAGTGATCGTGCTGTGGGGCTGCTTCTCACCCAACGTGCTATAGACGCAGCCCAGGTACAACCTGCTCCACAACCATGTTGAAGAAGAAATACATTCACGTATAGGATTGCTCAGAGCACCTAGAGAGGCAGCATAAAGTGTAACAGGATAAAACAGTAACCCAAAAATACCAGTAACTTGAAAACAATAAGTATTACACTGCTTTATTTCTTCTTTCTTTCTTTGGTCCATAGCATGTTAATGAATAAAAAGTTTTGCATGAATAACACAGGTTATTCAGTAAGGCTGATTACCTTACTCAAAAGGTCTTTATTCATGCATGTCACATTCCTCTAAAGAATGTTTTAGAACAGGTTCTAAGGATGGTAAGTATTGGTCTGAATCATTCCCGATTTTAAAAGTTTAGTCTACCAACAAAGTATCACTTCTTATAAATGCATGTGCCATTAAGATCACTGAAACACAATGATGAACAACTTGTAATTGCTAGGTATCTGGCATTATTATCTCTTCTTATTTTTAAAATAAATATTACAATAAAATGAGACAGAAAAGTAGACAATAATGCTTAACAATATTGATGATTAAGATAGTGGTTTAGAAATCACCCTAGCTAGGATGGGCTTAGAAATAAGTCAAATGTATTCTTAAAGACAGGGATTCTCAATTATATGTGTGGCCTCAAAGGTCCCCTTCCCACCTTCCACGCTGCTGTAGCTATAAATAATTACATTTTTACCTACAGGATTGTTCACTGGCCTTTTATTTGTCTTTCTGCCAAGATTAGACTGAAGATCAGAAAGCCAGTTAGAAATACATCTCCCCTGTCACATTCATCACCAGTTTGACACTGAATCCACAACCCGTGTTTCTTCTACCTCCTGCCTTTTCCAGCACCTCCCCCACCTCCCCATCTTGACTTCTTCTCACTAACAAATCCAGAACCACTTGCAGAGTGATTAGTATCTGCCTGCCTTTGTTTTGCCAGTAAAAACACAATTCTTAAATGAAAAAGCGATAATTTCTCAGCAAGCCATTCCTATGCCGTCAGGAGGAAGGAAAGGAGGAGGAAGGCATCTGTGCGTTTGGCTCTTGATTTAGCTGAGGACTTCATTAGCAAATATATTCGTCAACCTTTCTGTTCTTTACATCTCTTCAAAAGAAATGACTGTGGTGATATGATTGAGAAGGACTGTTTACAGCATTATGACTCCCTACCTAATTACGTTTGGTTTGCCAGCTGTGTCATCTATGTGAAAGGCTGCCCTTCTGGCTGGGGATTATTAACAGCTTATATATACCAGGTTATATACTTCCATACAATCCGCGGCTTAACGCTTTATCTCCCTTGAGGGCATTAGACGTGTTAAGGTAAAACCTTGTTGAAGGGTAATTTGCTTTAGGAAGAAAGAGGGTTTTGCAGTGAATAAGCATTACATACATCATGTAAAGATGCGGCCCAGATTCTGGGAAGGGACTGCTGAATCTGGGTATCTTTTTAAGATTCCCATTCTTAAGGATTTATTTTTCCAATGCAACAGAGCAGCAAATCAAGTCCTTTAAAAAGAGCCAACTTGCACACCAGCAACATTGCTTACTACACATTAATATTTGTGTTCATATCTGTGAATGTTTGTGATTTACTTCTTATGGAAGGAAAACAGGAAAAGGTTGGAAAAACTGAAGCATTGCCAGTAAGGGCACTGACCCCATTGTTACCTACTATCACGCTGCTTTCCCGGGCAGCTGAAATAACAGCAGCCTGGTTTAGTGCCCTTGAACCAGTTTCTACTGGTTGATTGCACTCCACAGTAAAGCCCGCAATACAACTCTCAGCAAAGTTGGCAGCACCTTAATTGTGACACCAAGTAACTACGGCAGATGCTGAGAAAATCTCCACATCTGTCCAGGCTTTGTTTGGCTTCTAGGAAAACCAGGGAGACGGCACTCTTAAGTTGCAAAATATTTCCACCGTTAACAAATCAGACTAAGTATTACAATTAAACTCTCAGCTCAGCTGCTGTAAAACAGGAGCAATAATGTTTTGATGGTTTGCTGATCCCTTTTACTTTCAGTACTTGGATCATATGTTCTCTGGGTAGAAACTCCCCTTTCTGAGTGTGGTGACATGAGGATGTGACTCGGATGGGAGAGGAGGGCCTCCAGGTGTTGGGACAAAGATGGTTTGAGAGTAGTGTGCATTAGAAAGACTGCCTTCTGAAAAAGAGATACTAGCTCTTCAGCGTGATCTCTGTCACGCAGTGCGAACATCGGTATGCAGTTTGAAAACTAATTCAGTCAAGAAGCCACCAACAGTGCAGGCAGAGCAAGAAAAAGGGGTTGTAAACAGCAGAGAAATCGGAAACCGATGGACTTGCAGCAGGAGGGGATGAAAATGGCTGGCATCAAACAGAATGAAGCACGGCTTAGGAAAAGAAGAGGAAAGTAAGAACGACCTAAGAACAGAGTGCTTGATTCAGAACAGGTCAGGCAAGTGACTGAATGGGAAGACAGAGAAAGCCCCACGGATTCCTAAATAATGGATAGAGATGCTAAGATGGATGGAAGGTATTAAGGTGAATTAGGTATCAAAGAGCTATGGACAAGCAGGGCTGTGTGGTGGGTTGACCCTGGCTGGGTGCCCAGGTCCCACCAAAGCTGCTCTGTCACTCCCCTCCTCAGCTGGGCAGGGGAGGGAAGACACAATGACAGGCTTGTGGGTCAAGATATGGTCGGGGAGAGATCACTCAGCAATCACCATTGTGGGCAAAACACTTGACTTGGGGAAATCAGTTTAATTTATTATCAATCAAATCAGAGCAGGGTAATGAGAAATAAAACAAAATCTTAAAACCACCTTCCCCCCACCCCTCCCTTCTTCCTGGGCTTCACTTTACTGCGGATTTTCCCTACCTCCTCCCCTGAAGCAGCACAGGGGGATTGGGAATGGGGGTGTTGGT
>JAVJGJ010000014.1:89350983-89361478 GCA_035590215.1 Microhierax caerulescens | reverse complement strand
GTGCTCCAACGTGGGGTGCTTCCCACAGGCGACAGTCCTCCATGAACTTCTCTAACATGAGTCCTTCCCACAGGCTGCAGTTCTTCACAAACTGCTCCAGTGTGGGTCCCTTCCATGGGGTGCAGCCCCTCAGGAGCAGACTGCTCCAGCGTGGGTCCCCTGGGGGGTCATAGGTCCTGCCAGCAAACCTGGGCTCCTCTCTCCATGGGGCCACAGGTCCTCCCAGGAGCCTGCTCCAACGTGGGCTGCCCACGGGGTCACAGTCACCTCCTTTGGGCACCCACCTGCTCCAGCATGGGATCCTCCATGTGCTGCAGGTGGGTATCTGCTCCACCATGGACCTCCACAGGCTGCAGGGACACAACTGCCTCACCATGGGCTTCACCACGGGCTGCAGGGAAACCTCTGCTCCAGCACCTGGAGCACCTCCTGCCTCCTTCTGCACTGACCTGGGGGTCTGCAGAGCTGTTGCTCTCTCATATTCTCACTCCTCTCTTCGGCTAGTGTTGCCCAGTTGCACAGCAACATTTTCCCCTTTCTTATATAAGTTATGACAGAGGTGCTGGCATTGGCTCCATTGGACATGGAGAAGTTTCTAGCAGCTTCTCACAGAAGCCACCCCTGTAGCCCCTCACTGTGAAAACCTTGCCATGCAAACACAACACATGCAGCAAATAAAGGAAACTGAAGGAGGGGAAATAATTGGGAAAGCATTAAAGAAGGAGGCTTCCACTCAGCAGATGTGAAGTGATGATCACACAAAAGAAAGAAGAGAAAACGGAACTGAGAAGATGGGATGTTCAGAGGGGGAATGGGAGAGATACTAGGGCTTAACACTGCAGAAGGGATGTAAGGATTAAGGAAAGGTTATATAGACAGCCATTTCTTCTCCTTCATTCAGAGGTGCCTCATCTTTTTTGTCTTTTTATGTCCCTGTCTTATTAGTTAGACAGCACTTTTGTATTTACATGACAGTTGCATTACTTGTTTTTAACATTTGTTATTTCAAGCAGCTTGCAATGTGACTTTAGGGGAGGTTTCAGATTTTATAGCAACCTTTTACCTACCCACCACCTGTTCTCATGCAACTTCCAGTTCATTCCTGCCATGACTGAAATGCTGCGTGATAGCATCTTTGCAAAGCCTACAGAGCAGCACAGGGCCAAAAGCATCTTATAGCTTCTCAGTTTGCATTTCCTTAAAGTTGGTTTAATCCCATGTATTTAGTGCTCTAAGGAAGCAATTTCAGAAAATTAAACAGGAATTTCCCTATGTGTTTATGTCATATCAGTGAGGATAGGATTTTGTTTGTAGTTAAATATTTCCCTGCAGTGTTTACCGATTAAACATTCAAGGCACACAGGGAAAGTGATTGTGAGCTTGATTGAAAGCCAGCTGAAAAGAGAGAAAATGTCATTGATTCAGCTGGGTTTTAGAATTGATAAAACAAGTCCAGAGACTGATTTGTAAATAAATGTGTGCATTTCACTAATACATTGGAAGTGGGAACTCTTGCTTTTATGGACAGGAACATTTTACAAGATTTTTGACTGCTAAACAGTTTATAAATAGAGCTCTGAGCAGTTGTGTTCTGCAGAAGGATATACTGTAAATGTGTTACTTGGGATGACCATTCAGACAGACTGCATATAATCCAGGCATTGAAATATGCCATGCATGATGTATGTCATATGAATAGGAATAATCTGCCAATTACACATGCATCATCCCTTAAGTTAGGCTCCATGAATTATTATAAAGGTAGAAGTGAGGCTCACTAACAGAAGTGCGCTTAAAGCTAATGCTACTGACAACATATAATTTGACAAGAAATATTACCTACAAGCAGAAAACTATGGTCTCTTGCCCATTAAGAAGTACCATTTTCATTGTGAACAAAACATATGCAAAAATTTTTTACAGTGTATTTTTAGCTTGATACTATCCATGAATAAGAAAAGCAACGGGAAAATAAAACTCATTGAAAGTAAAGCCAATTTGTTGCCAACTGGTCAGTAGCCTAAACAGTGCTGTATGCAGAGTAATAATAGACTTGCTCTCTTGTTATGAAATTGAAGAACCTTTTTTTTAAAAAAGTTTACCCTGCAAAATCATGATCATGTGCTGTCATAACTGGAAGGAGGGATCCAACAGTTGGAATGCTGACAAGAGCATGTTTTCAAGGGAAGCTGAATACTTGGAGAGTAAAGTGCTTACTAGTGTTGCCTCCAATCATCTCAGCTTCATCCTGCAACCCTACTGGGGCACCTCCCAGCACGATCCTGTGGCGCTTGTCTCAATACCAGTAAGAAAGTGCTGCAGCAAGAAACATTTCTGCAGATGAGATAGGTGTGAGGTGCTCCGATACTGTTGCTCGTGTCTGGTTTATGACAGGATAAACTTACATCTCCTAGGGCCAGGTCTTTTAATCCAGCTGAACAGTTTCAGTGCAGGCTGGTGTGGGTGAAAGCAGAGCTGCACACTGCTTCTACGCTTTCACAGTGCTGGGGACAGCCGAGGCTCCACAATAAGTCTGGCTGCACGTAACTGCCCATAACACAAAGGACAATTGGTCTCCTCTGCCAGGAGAGCCCTGAGCTCCTTGTGTCAGCAGCTCTCAGTGGCACGATGTAACCATGTCAGAGCGTAATTAAATCTGTGGAAAAGATTTCTGAAAGAATGGAGCTGGGCAACTTTTTGTTCCAAATAGTCTGTCTGACCTATTGGCTAAAAAGTTAAGTTTTATGGCTTTGTTTGACATAGTGAAAAGTGGCTGTCACACAGAAAAAGCATCATGTCTTTTCCTGAAACATTTCTATTGCAAAATCTGTTATTCATCATATGTTGGTCAAAAAATTAATTAATACACTTTCGCATTAGCTTTCGCACACTTCCTAAGCAAACAGTAAAAGTTAAAGGCTGGCAGTTCAAGTATTGTTTATTGTTACCTGGGGCTGTGTTAGTCTGAGTATGTGATGAAGAGAAATACAATAATGTATATTTTAAAACAGGAATCCAGATGAAAATATAATCCAGAAGTTTCATATCGGCATTCTCAAATGTCTTTTTGAGACAATGTCTTTTTTTGGCATTGGCAAGACACCAACTCGAGCTCTTTTGGCACAACGAGACACAGTATTTTAGACTATGACAGACGTATCCCTTGAAAACAGGGCAGAAGAAAAAAAGAAGTAAGGAAGAAGCGAGCATCCAGAACAGAGCAGCTTGTTGCTTGAATTCATCAGAGCACAGACTCAGTGCCACCATATCACTACCTAGATCAGAAGAGATACTTAACCATGATTTCTAATACGCCGCAGGTACGACAATACATTCTTTCCTTCTTACAACTGAACTCCTGCATAGTAACAATTCCAACAAAACACTGAAAGGAGTCAGACCAAACTAAATTACCCACCATTTGCTTTAGGTCATAAAAGCAACCTTTCTATCAAGATTTAATTGAAATATTAAAATGTTTCCACACCACCTATTTTTTGGTGTTTCCATTGGAAAATGGACATTTTTAATCTTGCATGTCATGCTAGTAAAGCTGGGATTGGGGAAGTACAGGAAACAAAATAGCTGCTTTCTCTTTCCAGGACTGATACACTAGCAAAAGTGAGACTCTCAATTAATAAACTTAAAAAAAGAAAATACAGTTGCATGTTATTGCATAGGATATTTGAGGTCCTTAAATTACAGAATGTAATGTAGCCAAGCAATCTTACACCTTTGCTTATCGAAGCAACTGGCATCTCCATTGCTTATGCTTTGATAAAACTCTCACCAAGGGAGTTTTTTTCTTCTAATGTTGTCTGGACAGAGGAAATTAATGATGTTTTGATTTTTGTATAAGAAATGCTTTTGCTCTGCCTCTTTTTGGAAGTCTTCATTTCTCTCACCATTTTTAGCCTAGAATCCAAAATAGAAATGGTACTCAAAAGTCCCAAAAGTCCTGCCTTTGAAAATTATACTTGGGTGTTACCAGTACAATGTAGCTGCAGTTAAGTATTCCTATCTGATTAATTTTCTGATTTTCTTGTATTCCAGGTTAACGTTGCTGGCAACAGCAGTCATTCTTTAAGTACTGCAGCCAAACCCCCTAAGCAAACTACTTGTTATCTTTTGAACTGCTTGGTCATTAACAATAGCTACACATATCATTTTGTGTTCATCAGAAGTTCTTTCAGTTCAAAATTAACAGAGTAATGAAGAAAAACTAAAAAAAAAAAGTAGAAGAAATTTCTTAATCTAATGGTTAAATAACTGGAGAATATAATAAGGACTGCCTGAGGAATTATTCAGGTAAGTAATAAAGAAGCATTATGGAAAATTTATGTAGAGTATCATATACATTGTTCACAAGAGAAATCTAGTTACCCATTGAATTTGTATTTCTAAAAATGGCCCAGCTGAAACATTTTCTGTCCTCATGGGTTCATAAACTATTAGAGAAAAAAGTACTGTTACTGCCACTTTTCCAACAGGTTCTAATTTATTCAAGGTGGAATAATCAGTAGTTAAGAATTAAAACACTGATTTCCTGAGTCCCAACCTAATCCTCTAACTAGAAGGCATTTCTTTCTCTTAAAATATCAGCTGAAATGTAGTATTAAAGACTGAGCTGGCACCAGTGAGAACCAAACTCCACAATTAATTACATGTGACTGACAAACTTCTGGATTGCAAGGACACGTAAATATTCTGATATTTACGACAACAGGTTGGTTTAGGCTGAAAAATTTTATGTCACTTCCAAAAGACAGTTTTCTGTAATTAGTGCCAACTATTACATTACTGAGTTCTGATGAAGTTTTGGTATCAGACTACAATACATTAATACTTCACCTTATCAATAGGTTTAGTATTTTTATGTAAGTTTTAGAGGATTAACTACATTTTTGTCTGTTTCTCCGAATTTGGTTCATCCATTGTAGCTCTAATTGTGAAAGTATTTAGGTGAGCTATAGGTTAATCATTTTAGATTATATTCTCGACTCTATGTTTTGATTTAATTAACTTGCATTTAAAAATACAGATTTATAATTAGATGCTACCTAACAACTTCTTAGAGGAACTGCCTGTGAATAACCACAGAGTCCTTCACAAGGTCCTTCCAACTTTCTTCTGTAATGACTTTAATAAAAACAAAAATGGTCTGGCAGCCAGTAAAATGAGATCATGGCCAGCTGAGCTGATCAACACAGCTGAGCCTGTAAGTCACCACTTGGGAGTGGGTAAGATATTCTAACAGGCTGATACAGCTATCACAGGTAACTTCTATAGCTTGGGTCATAAGGGAAGACTAGTACTAGTAGGCCCTACCAGTGTCTGAAGATGTATATCCGGACTACATGGCAAGCACGATAAAGAAGGTGGACAAGGCAGGCAAGCGCTTTGATTGCTATCCAAGATAATGATCATCTGATGTGGGACTGGGAATCAACTGATGAGCTGCCCATGGGATCAGATGATGACTGGGGATGAAAAGGGAGCGGGGGAGGTCATCTGATAGAAGTAATAAAAAGTTTTTTCAGGGACTATTTTCAAACACTAAAAGGGACTGCTTATAGGATGTAGCTGTTCTGAGAGATGACAGACATTAAGGCCCCAATTTGCTGCATCATGTGATGGGTTCACAGGCAAGACTTTGTTTGGGGTGGAAAAGCAGTGTTTATCTAGCCTTTCCTTGTATTTTATTTGGGGATGAGCAAGTATTAGTTGGGATTCTGGGTAATTCTGTTGTATGGTCAAACATCTGTAGAGAAACATAAAATGGAACTCTGTCAGGCCTGTGGCATTTTGGCAGTTAGGAAAAAAAAACAACCTCCAAACCCCCCACTATGTGCAGGTTAGACCCTGGGCTAAGCTTAGAGGATGCTGGTGGGGAGGCAAAGGTCTGTCAGTGATTTCCATGGCAATTTCTCAGTGTTACCAAAATAATTTGTTGGTTTCTGCCAAGCTTGAAACCTGATTAGACAGTGTGCTAACACAGGTAGGAGTAACACATGAAGAAAGTGTGCAGGGTGACCAGGATCTTGGGGCTGCTGGACCTGAGCTTTCACTTCCATGGTAAATAACCTCTGCCCAAAAAAGACAGACTGGAGTCTATTTGGATCAAAGGAAATCCCATCATCGGGGTTCAAACGGAGCGCTCTGGCTGAAATCCAGCAGAGGGCTCTCAAAAGGCAGAGAGTAAAATAGCTGCTGTAATTTATGGTAGCACTTATTTAAGCAATTAACTCTTATCTGAGTTCACTAAAACTTCCTGAAATTGTTGTCTTGCTCTGTGAGAAGTCTTACACCCTATGATATAATTTGACTCTCCAGGGTCCTTGTTTGCAGAATTTTAAAAAAGGAAAAATATCTTTACTCATCTTGTAATCTACTTCAATGTGTTTCCTTGTTCAACTCAATATGCTTGTTTCTAAAGTGTAAGAGGTTTTTTTCATGGTTTGCAGTAAGATGTAGACTCCACCTTGCCTAAATTTAATTTGAAACAGTTTGCTATCTCTTTTTTTTTTTTAAGTCTCCAGAGCAATGCCCCAGCAAGCCTACATATTTCATTGTGAGCATCCAAGAAGGGGGAGATAAATTATATTTGTTTTAGTAAACAGTAACATGCTCAGACACAAAAGCAGAAATATGAATGAAAGAAGTAAATTCATTAGAATACTGACTTCTAGTTTTCTTAGCTGCATCAAACAGATGTTCACCTCTAGAAAACATTAATTGGTTTTATAAAATGATAACACTGTTTTGCAAAGAGATGAACTTCATCTTTGGTCATAATTGTCGTCCACATTCTTAAATCATTTTCTAAGAACAGCCATTAACTTACAAGACCCTTTCCCCCCCTAATACTTTTGTAAAATGAAGTGTTACCTTCCTTCTCCAACCCCTCAGAATGTACTGTGACTTTACCAATTATAAGAAAATAATAAAGGACTAGAACTGTTTAAAAAGAAAAAAAAATGCCTGGGGAAAATACTGACACAGTATGATGCATAAACAGTGAAAGTGATGAAAGTACTTCTAGGCATTTCCATCAAACTCTAACCCTCTTTTGTATGCATCCCCTGCTTTTCCCATTTTGGTACTATCTTCTAGCAGCCACTTCAGCATTGAGCTACATGTGTGCACATGTTATACTGCTCATTTAATTTTACTGTGTAAATTCTTCTGCTTAGTATAAATTGATTATGTTTAATACTTTGAATATACAGAATCAGGCATGGGGAGAGAACCTGTGTGTGTGCAATAGGCATGTTTGATTTCAAGGTTTTAATTAGCACTGTGAGATGACCACATAATTAATGAGTGACAAAACCATGAGATACACAGGTATTCCTAAACAAGTGGTAACACAACCTTTGTGAACTCCTGGATCAAATGTGTCATCGCTTTAGAAACTTGTTTAGCCATTCAGGAAAAAAGTCTACTAACATCAAGCGATCCTACTGCACCCCAGGCAGGCCTCAGAAGGACCTGAAGTTAATGAAATTCTGAACAGGTCATAAACGAGAGGAAACAAATCTTTTTGCTAAATGGTATTTCTTAGCTGTCTGTGAGAAAAAGTTGGTTTTAACTTTAATTCCTGAGGTGAACTTTGGATTGTGGTCATTGTAGGTGAAATATTCTCAGACCAATGAACACAGGCAGATGTAGCCAGGGAAGATGAACTTGAAGACTGTGGTTAAAAATGCTATTACATTCTGCTTAAAAACCTTGAAACCTGAAACACTTGGTATTTCAGCCCACCATGGTCCTGTATGGAGAACAGAGGTGATGCAGACTAAAATGGACTCCTAGTGCAGGTTACTGCATACCGTGCAAGGCATTTGTCCCAACTATTTTCCAGTGCAAGATTGTTCCCATCAACCCATGTCTTTAATCTGCCCAATCTACCTGTAGAGGCTAGGGCCTCTGCCCTTGCTTTTCAGCACGAAGCTTTGCGTAACTCAGCAAACACCCGTGTCTCAACCTTTTTTGCCCATTGCACTCACTTTTGCAGTCTCCACTGGTTTGAAAATATGCACATAAACTTACACTGAATAAACTCTTCCCATAGATCCTGTGCTAATCTTAACAATATGATGTCATCCAAACTCATTTATGAAACATGTTTTAATATTCCAGATCTTTTGATCTTGTCTCATAAATCAATCCCTCCATCTCTTTAATTATTTTAATTGCTCTTCTTTAAATTCCTTTCAGTGTAATTTTCTAACAGGAAGATTCCCAAAAATATCCCAAGCACGACCCAGTTAAGTAGTATGCACAGGGTAGTCATGCCAAAGAAGCGGAAGAGAAAGTCTATTAGTTCCTTCCTCAGCAATGGGATCCTTCACACAGAGGCTTAAATTCTGTGGGCTTTGTTGTTGTGCTGCTCTGTAAGACCATATGGAATTTACTGTCCACTTTCACTCCTACATGTTGATACTGCAGATTTCTCCCTCTTGTTTAATGTTTTCCTATAGCTCTACCAACGTTTTCAAGATGAACCTCTTCTTTTCCACCCATATTCCTTTTTTTGAATTTCTTCATGCCATTTTGCCAGCTTTCCCAGCTCCACCTAACCTAATGAACAACTGTGAAAGCCATTTATGGCTAGTAACTGTTCTTTAAGTCAAAGTTTAAGAAAAAAAACTTCATACTGTTCTCTGAAATAATTCACTAGTCTTTTCAGCACTTCAGTTGAAATCCACTTCTAAGCCATAAAATTCCCATCCATATAAAAAAGGACATAGTAAGACAAGTGTTCTGTTTCTTTTTTCCATAACAAATTTAATTAAAAAGATGATGCTCCACCCCTCTTCAAGTGCCAGTCCAGAATGGTTGTCCTTAAGTAGCAAAATTAATGCCAGGAAAACATTTGCATCACACATTGGTGGTTTTTTTCCCCTGTAAACCCAACAAAGCTGCTGATGTGTATATAAGGGTATAATTTAGCTAGGCACCTGGCACGTATGAACAAATACATTTGAAGTTAGATGGCTGACAACATCACTATTCCAACTCTTCCACAATGGAAAGATAATGTAATAGGTTGAAATGAACAAAAGGCCTTGGTTTGTTCATGCTGCCACTGAAGTTTAAGACAGCAAAAACAATCCACTAAGTTCCTTTACGTAATGAGGTAACGTAATGAAACAACTGCAGCTGCCACAAGTGAGGGTGAGAGATGTAGGACATCATGAAGTGCAGGGATTTTCCTGGCTGTCTTATGGCAGCTGCATGTCTGAAAAAAACAGCAGAGAGATCAGAGATGGCAGCAAGGAAGTACTGATTTTGGTTAAAAAAAACCCCAAAACAGGCACATCACTAAAAAAAGCAGAATTCCTGGTAAAACAGTGACAAGGATATCCAATCCACCCAAACAGGACTATGTAATCCCCTGTAACATCCAGGATTGGATCAAAGATGTTGAATGGGAATCTGCAAAGCCCTATATTTTAGCTAATTAATCATAAAACCAAAAAGCCTCTTATGGATCGGCTGTGTTACATGAACACCAGCTGACAAAAATGTAGTTATTACAGACTTGCAGTCATCTGTGCCTCTTCTGATCTATGTCACCAATGAATGTGTTTGCTTTGCTCTGGGTGCATGTGTGGAACTCCAGTGTTCAAAACACGGACACGGTAAGCTTGCGCTGAAAAAACATTATTGTAACATACAGAAATAATCACAGTAGCGCATTAGCGTATGCAATAATGTTTGCTTGTAAACCTTTTAACGTGGAATCCCATGAAATCACCGATGCTGTGGTATTGTGCAAATTCGATCTCAATCCTGCTAAGAAATGAAAGGAACCAAGAGCTGGCAAAACTTGCAGTAACTGACAAAGTTGAACAGCAGTCCTGTTATTAACTACTTCTGGATGGCATTCTTCTGGGTTTGTAACTACACACGGTTTACGTTGTTTGTGGCTTCAGCGTGGTCTTTCACAGTTCTCTTTTAGAAAAGAAAATATGACGTTAAATAAGAGGATCTAAAGGTTCTCTGGTGACGGTCCTTGTAAAGCCAAGGGAAACCAGCCAGCCCCATGGCCAGCAAGGGCAGCGGGTGACCGGCAACTGCGGCTGCTCCGCGGCCCCAGGCCGAGGCCACCGTGGCTGCTGGACGCTGACTGAGGGGTTTCACCGGTGGCTGGCGGCGGGAATCGCATCCTAAAGCACCCGGGGCTCGGCAGGGCGTTCTCCGGCCGCAGATCAGCCCCAGCCGCGGGGCCCTGAGGCGGGAGCTGGCGGCCCGGGAGCCGCCGGCACCAACGGCCGCGCTGAGGCGACGCAGCCATCGGGAGTGACGGCCGCGGTCCTCGCCCCGCGGTGCTCCCGCCGGGCCAGGCCGGCACCGGGCTCCGCTGCCAAACACCCGTCACACGGCACCCCTCCCCCCGCACCCACCGGCCCCGCTCCCCGCTCCCCGCTCCCCGCTCCCCGCTCCCCGCTCCCCGCTCCCCGCTCCCCGCTCCCCGCTCCCCGCTCCC
>JAVJGJ010000014.1:89298507-89350883 GCA_035590215.1 Microhierax caerulescens | reverse complement strand
CGTAGAAGAGCTTTAGTTTTTAGATATCATATTGTGATCTGAATCCACATCTCCAGAGAATACCTTGAGCAGTGTTGAAGGTGAGACTTTTTCAACCCTCCCTGTTTAAATACTTCCACTTTGCAAGGGTAACTAAAAAACCCACAGGGTAACCCCGACTTCCTAGGTGCACAGACCCTAGGTTATAGAATTAGTATCTTCTGCCTAGTATCTTCAGCTAGTATCTAATTAGTCAAGCAAAATAAAACCATTTTCAGCAGCAGAATCTGAGTGACGATGCACTACAGCACCTACATTGCGACTACTGTGTTGGAAAGCAAGAAATCTGATTTCAAACCTTTGCTCCAAACCTGGGAGGGGAAAATAGCCTCATGCACTTGCCGGCTGAGTACCCCAACTAGCAGGATATAAATTATATAGAACAGACAAGAGGCAATCCTCTGCCAGGAGCCCAGTAATCAGCAACCTTTCATATGCTCCCTAATCCGTCACTTGCACGCTCAGAGAGCCCATGTGTGAGCATAAGCAGAGGAATTCATGGGACGTAAGCACGCACGAAGCCTCTCAGCTCCTCGGCCACGACAGATGTATGATGTAGACATGTACAGCTTTGGCACCACAGGAGCAAAAACTTTGCACCTATTGTTTTAGACATCTACACGGCAAAAGGACAGCAGAGAGTTTTCTGAGAATCCCAGTGACACACAGAGGCTGAAAGCTCCCTAAAACAACAGGGATCTGTACAGCATTAAACCCTGTATGGGTTTTTAGATTTCAATTAGGTGAGAGGGCTTCTCCATAACCAGAGCCAGCTATATATGAGACTAGGCTAACAGTACCTCCCCAGAAGAAAACTGTGTGGACAAATATGCTGATGAGTGAGAGGGATTGCAGTAATGCTGCCTATAAATGCACAAAGGACTCAAAGAAGCACCCTGACACATCTTTCTGTTGGGTCAAGTGACTGTGTACGAGCTCGGTTGGTTTGTAAAGGGTTCTGCAGCCACCAAGGGATGCAGTTTTACAACTGCAGGCTACGACTGTGGTTACGGAGGAAGACTGTAGGAACATTTATCCAACTTACCCATGACAGAAGAAACAGTAACAACCTTTTACTTAGTGCAAAGTTTATTTTAATACATGTAATATACATTCATTCCTAAAGGTTTTTGATTCAAAATTTAAAGGATCCCTTTCTGGATCAAGCAGAGTTATTCTGGGAGTTAACTCTTATTTCCTCTGCAGCATGGTAGCTGTATTTTACTGTGAAAAGTGGCTCTCCCCCTTACTTTTACACATTATTGAATGAATTTAATCCCCCAGACAACAAGTTAAATAAATCAGCCTTTAAAACCAAAATACTTAATCTCAGGATTTTAACACACACTCAAATACGTTAGGTACCAAATGGGTTGCATTTTTTTTATTTTTACATCTGTTATGCATGTCAGAGGTGTACGAAAAAACAAGGGTTAGTGTAGACTCAGATGTACTGCAGGGACAAAAGGGCACAGAGGGGAAGGGAGCATGCCATGGCTTGCACCTTCCCCGCTTGCACTGCCTGGTGTAATGCATGTTGCATTTGTTCTGCCTTTTGTCTCTTGCTCTCATTGTGTTATTCCATCACTTTTCTTCTGCTCTTTGTTCTAATAAAGCTCCCCACATGTTGACATGATCACTGCGATGTAAATTACACAGTCCCACTGAGATCCATGATGGCTCTTCAACCTGGAAAGTAGCACACGTGGGGTTTCCAAAACAATTCTCCTAAAAAATAAAGGCCACTAATGACAATTGTGAACAAGCTGGATTGATTTTAGGAGCAAGATGTTTTCTAAGACACTAAATTGTTTAATAAAGCAAACAACCCGGAACTACAGGGGTGGGAAAGGATGCTAAGCAATCTGGCAGTACTGGGGGAGGCTAAAAGAGGATGCATCTGCCACAACTGAAAACTTTGCTGTTCAGTGCTCAAGCCCCGAGTCTTCAAATTCTGCCTGAAGATGTGCAGGCATGCATGTATCTTCTGTTGTAGGAATCCGACAGTGAATCACGACCCCGACTGATTTCATGTTGAAGGGCCTGAAATTTCCCCACTGGGAGACAGCTGGTTTGAAACCATTCATTTCCACTTCGTGGCTGCTTTATGTCACCCAAACGCAGCAAACAGGACACCCAGTGGCATCACTCAGGACACCACAGCAAACCACGCTCTGACCTGGGCAGCTGCTGCCTTCAGGCAACACCCAAGCCCAGCATGGAGAGGTGCTGTGTGGGCGAGACCTCAGTCCTGGGGCACAGCTCGGTTGGGGGTCTCCAAAATGGGAGCGTCCCATTTCTGACAGGGCTTGAGCTCCCTCTTCTTCTCCTCCTCTCTTCTCCTCGCCTTTTACCTCCCACTGCTGCTGCTTCATTTTTGCCCTTTGACCACTGTAAATCAAAGGAGTGTCACTGACACTGGGAACGGGGTGGGAGCAGCAGGCAGCAATGACCTAAGCTTTGCACGCATTATACTTTTTACCTGCAGTCACGTTGCAGCAGCTCTCATTTACTGGCTTCCCTGACTCCAGCAACAGGAAAACGTGCCCCGGACACATCACTTATTAATACAAACAGAGTGAGAAGTGGTTTGTCTTGCCCCATATAAAATTCAACTGCTTTGCATTTAGCGATAACATTAAATGCCAGCTGACTCAGAGGCATTTTGTAAAACTCCCCTTTCGTGGGAAAACTCATGCTGCCAGCGAAGGCTTAGGGCATGCAGGATTTCCTTCTCTTTGCCTAATGCATCGATGCCAGAGAGAGATGGCTGCCAGCTGACAGGCTGAGGGATGGGTGCTGCTGTGCCTGGTTTTATTTCCATTTCATTGCCTGCAAGCCTGTGCTGGGCCAGGGCAGAGCTGGTTTGTTTGGGGCTCTCATAACACACCGGATTCCATCCTGCTTTTCAGAAAGAAGAAATGCAATGGTTCTCTCTTCTTTGCACACTGTAAGAGTGTATCCATAAATATAAGAGCTAATTTCAAGATAGATAATTTCAAGTAACATAAACATATTTTAAACTGCAATGTATTTAATTTCCTAAATATGTGACCTAAACATATTTAAAATTTTGCATAACTGTGCAGCTGATGTATTAATCTACCTTACCAAAGGGGGGATAAAGTTGAAATATTTTGTTGCTCACAATGTTTTCTGAAGCTGGGAAGACTCTTCACTCACTTTAAACGTCATTGTCATCACCCAGGATTTGCAGGGAGAACTATCTCACATATCAAGAAAGTCAGCTGAAAAGGGCTGTTGCAATTTTTCTTGAGAAATTTCTTGTGACATGTACTTTGTGGAAAATGAAAACTCCCATTTTCCTTTGTCAGTGAGAGTGGGAGGAAATTGGTTGAAAATGAAAAATGTTCCATCAAAAGCGTCCAGATCTGTCTTTCATTCATGCCTTCAAAACCTAGGAAAACTTAAGTGAAAGGAAAATGTCTCTTTTTTTTTTTTTTTACATATAAAATGTGTGTGTGTGTGTGTGTGTGTGTGTTTCATCCAAATCAATCAATACTGTTCAATTGGTTTTGTATGTCAACTCTAAACACAAGGTATTCTCCAGTCACAAATCTAAGTAATACCTGCTCTTGCTAGTGGCATTTGCATGTGGCAAGGAGTGAATAAAGAGCTTTGATAAAGAAATGGAGTTGCTTAATAAGACCACTCATCTTGATACTCATGTATATTCTGTGGTCCCTTGGGCAATAACCCAAGGTTATTAAAACTCAGTGGTTTTAAACTAAAAGAGCATAGATTAAGACTGAACATAAGGAGGAAATACTTTATGATGAGGATGGTGAAACACTGGCACAGGTTGCCCAGAGATGTGGTAGGTGCCCCATCCCTGGAAACATTCAAGGTCAGGTTGGACAGGGCTCTGAGCAACCTGGTCTAGTTGAAGACGTCCCTGCTCACTGCAGAGGGTTTGGACTAGATGACCTTTAAAGGTTCCTTCCAACCCAAACCATGTTACGATTCTGTGAACCGCAGCATGGTTCCGCTAGCACACAGAAACCGTGCAAATCTCACCACAAAAGGCGAGCACGTGCCCAGAGAACTGCAGCTCCACCGAAAACCCAGCTGCCCAGGTCACACTCCAGTGCTTTGTACCCTCTTACGCCTGAATGAGGACAACGTTGGTGCCACTCACGGGCCTTGGCCCTTTGATGACAGCTCAGTGCGTGGGTGCAGACATCGCAGCAGGGCTCAGTCCGGGTAGCCCCGCTCCTGGCGGGGGTTATAAGCACAAAAGCTGTTGCTCTGCCACCCGCAAGCAAAGCAGCTCCATGCACCAGAGGTGCCCAGGCCCCCGCCGCCAGCTCCCAGGGGGTGCGGAGTGGGGTGCGTACCCAACATTTGACCTACGCTTTCTTGACACTTACAACACCTGCTGTGCTTTCTCTCCAGCCACACAGCTATGAGCACGTTGCTCCTGGTGGCAGGGGTGTACCCTGAGACTTCATTCACGAGGACAGGGAGGCCCATAGCCCACCTCTCCCTTTGCAAAGCTGTTTGCCACAACTTAGCGATTGATCATACAGATCAAGTACGAGTCGATCACCACAAAAGCATCCCGCTGTTATAATCCCACAGAAGTAACAGAGAATTTTTAAAAAACCCAACCAAACAAAAACCCCCAAACAAACAAACAAACAAACCCAAATGACTATGTGTGAAAACCCTTGCAGCTATTAACTGGCTTTTGACTTCTATGCAAGGAGAAAAGTTACCTGCCATTTATACTCTCAGTGAGCACAGGGGAGGTGCTACCCCGCACCAGCACACGAGCCCTGGGCACTCCAACTGCCCCAGGGCTTACGGTGCCCCGGGTTTCGGGTGTTCCAGTGACAGCTGATGGCTCTGTCCTGCCTGCTCAGAACTGCCACCTCTGACGGGAACTCTGCCCCTCCGGACACCCGCCCCGCGCTCCCGACGGGCGCAACTTACCGCGGACAGTTCAGACCCGCGCCCCGGGCCGCCACTCCCCGCCACCCCCCGCGCAGCCCCGCCGTGCCGCGGCCCCCCGCGCTGGGGCAGCCCGGCTCGGGACGAGGCGGCCGTGTGGGGCCGGGGGGACCATGCAGGTCACCGCAGCGGGCTCCGGCCGGCCGCCAGGGCGGGCTTTCCCCGCCGGCGGCAGGGGGAAGCGGGAGGTGCCGAGCTGCGGGCTCGGGAGGAGGGCGGGCCCGGCCGTTGCCGGGCTGGGGCTCCCCGCGAAGCCCGTCTCGGTTCGGCGCTCCGGTTAGCGCGGCCCTTGCACCGCGCCTCGGGCGGGGGCGATGGAAGGGCCGGTACCTCGCGCCGAGCAGGGCGCGGGTGCGGTGCCTGCGTGCCTTGTCACCTCGGTGTGCCCCCAGCCTCGTCGCGAAAGCGCGAAGGAAGCGATCAGCACTGAAACGCGGGATGAGCCACCGGCTGTTTCAGCGCTTTACTCGGTTATCTGCAGGGGGCACGTTCGAGCCAGGACGCGAGGGAAGCACCACGTTTCTCAACGGCCAAGATGGGTGAAAGGGTTTAATTGGGGGCGGGGAGGGGGGGGCGCCAGAGCCGGGTAGCGAGGCCGGTGACGCGCGGGCTGGCGCTCCCGCCCCGCTCCCCGCTGGGACAGGCCCTTCCTGCGGCCGGCGGGCTCAGCCGCTGGGCGGGCCCCCTTTCTTTTCATTTTCCCCTTTTGGAGGGAGGTGTGAAGGCAGTTCCCCACATCTACAGATAAAAATCTATTGTTAGCTTGGTTTGAGAGAGAGGTTCCCGACCCCAGGGGCTTAGCTGCGTGCTGCGCCCTTCGTGGCGTTGCTGCGTTTGCACTTCGGTGAGCCAGGAGCAGAGAGGGGGGAGGTGTTAGTGAAGTTGGTCCCAAACGTGCGCCATGGCTGCTGTGTTTCATGGTAAAAGTCTTCCAGTTTCTATTTTACAGGGCAGTTTAGCCACTCTAATGGTGACTTAATGATAAATGAGATATCGCTGCCATTTAACTTGCACCTTGTGCTTATCTAATCTAGCATGAGCAGAATTGGGAAGCTAAATCAGTCTAAAAGCAATTTTTGTGGATGCCACTCAGCCCACACAATTACCTCTTTGCTGGTGATAGTTCAGGGAACTAAACGTGTTCAAGGATTACATCAGTAACTGGCTTCTGCGGGAGGGTCAGGATTGCAAGGGAAAAGAGTAGAACTTAGGTGTACTGAAAATAAACCTAAGTTAATTGGCTGCTCTTGATACAAAGACTATGTCATTATTTAAATATGGAGTGTAGTAGTGATATGAAATATTGTCTTGCTTTCAGGTAGGTTTGTTGTTTCATTTCCTTTTACTTTTGAAAACCACATTTGGGTCTTCCTCCAGTCAAGATGGATATGCCTAGATGAGGGTGGGGGGATGGACCAACTGTAGAAGTGTTGCTGTGTAGATTGAAGGAGGGAAGAAACCTTTTTTCTTTTATATGTTTCAGCACAATAGACATATCTAGTGAGATGTGAAGAACTTTCTTCCATCTGTGGCAGCTCTGAAGTTGGCTTGTACTTTTCATATGGAGTTTTTCCTTTTGTCTAGTACTTATGGCCCAAAGCATAAAGGGTTGTATATGGAGGAAAAAATGGTGAATATACATTTGTAGTTTGTGTTAAAGGAGTTCAAGCTTAATGCTGAGTCATGGATCATCAACTAGCGTAGGCTTTTACTGTAAGTTATGTAGACAATAAAACTTCAGAATGATCTGGAATGCCATGAAATGGCATTTACTAAAATGAGATGTATATTTTTGGGCCTTCTGATCTTTTGAGGATAACGTGTTACCTCTGCCTCTCAGCTGAGGTGGTTGTATTTTTATGTTTCTATTCTGGAGAATGCAGAATCTGTAACTTTGTAAATACATACTCTGTTCCTCAAAACATCAGCTGTGTCCTCAGCTTTTGACAAACATGTATTTGGTACTAGGTATTAATATAGCTGTTAAATTTGCTAGCTGGTAGGAATGCAAGATTTTAGTCTATGAAAGCAAGTTTGTTCAGTAATTTGTGTTTCATTGCAATGCATCTTGGAATAACATTATGTGGTTATGATGCCTGTTTCTTTTAAGAGTCTGCTTATATATGAGTGTTATATATTGCTGATGAAACAATTTTAATATGATTCTCAATGTTCATATTTACACAGTAGTTATCCAGTGTTGCCCTAATCCTGAAGGGAAGAAAAGCTTCAATGTTATTGTCCAGTGTTGTGGTTGAACGTGACTATAAAGGGTGGGATAGTGCTTGTGAGGTGTTAGCATTTTTCTGGGATCTGTTTCTTTCCTTATGTGCTCTGTGTGTGGCTTGACTGAGGATGAAGAGTTCTGAGGTTTTTGTGGAGTAAGGGGGGGAGGCTGTCTTTGGATGTCTATTGGATCTAGAGGACACAGCTTTGTGTTAAGAAGATGGCATTTTGTCATGTGTTGATCTTGCACGGCTATATTAGCTAGCATATGCTTGTGCTGCACAATGATGTAAACTCTGGTGGTAAATTCAATCATTCCCACTGGCTGGCTGACTTGGCATGTGCCAAAAAGCTTCAATAGCAGCTCTCTGTTCTTCAGGCAGCCCAATTCTCTTGTGATACTGGACTGTGGTGCATGTCACACACATTCTTCAGGATTCAAGTGTGTACTCAACAAGGATCTTGAGAATGGTAACTAGAATAATGAGTATTTTCCTAGTGTTTACCATCATTGCTTCTGTAAGGTTGATGGTTGGAGCTATTGAGAGATGCCAGCAATGTTAATGAAAATGTGGATGTGGGGGGTTGGAGGAGAAAACCAGTCCTTTTGTGTTGGTTTTGGGGGGGATGGGAAACACAACAGTGTCTTGGGACTGCATGAGATGAAGTCATATACTTCTACTAAAAGCTTTTAGTTTTCTTCAAACTTTTCAAATTGTTTAATGTACTAAAAAAAAATTCCAAATTAGTCAAAAGAAAAAAGGCCTTTGTGCCTGTCTTTTCTTTAACTGGACCTTCTCCAGTAATGCATCGCACCAGTTTTTAAAAATAATAATAGGCAGTTAGATAAAAGCAGGGTTGAGTCTTCGATAACTGGATAACACAACCTGATTTTCTGTGATAGTCTTCTTAAGAACTGATTGAAGTAGCAACTGTAGAGCTCAGTCCTTTGAGCAGAAGCATCTTGCTTCTCTCTGGCTCTCAAAACCAGAAGAAAACTTATGCAGGCAAACCAGCATAGTGCTTACTATCCAAAAGTACAAAAGTGCTCTTAACATTTATGAAAATGGACACCAATCACTTGGCTTCTGTTATTGGGGCATAGAAGGCTTTAGTCATGTCTTTCACTTCTGGACTAATGACATGAAAATATGGAAACTTTTTTATTTGCTTCAGAAAACTGCTTTGAAAAGGTAAGAACTTGTTGGAAAACTAGTTTTAAAGTTCACTGTTTGGGTTTATTGCTGTGGTATGTTATATAGTTCATAGTACAGCTGCACAAACAGTTGTGCTTACAACATTTGGGTCCAGGGCACAGATGGGGGTGAGCTGGTGGACGAAAGCAGTAATCACCTGAGCTGACACAGTTACTGAACTAAATTCATATGACATTGTTATGTGAATAGACATGCACTGGCTGTAGTGCAGGTAAGGCAATGCTTGGGTTTTTAAGGAAAAGGGTAAGTGGATGTGTGTGTGCAAGATTTGTTTTTCTTCAAATAAATATTTTCGTGGAAATAGGAACTAGACCAATCTTTTGTGGGCTGAGCCTTTTCTTTTGGCCCTTGGTCAGTGACTTTGTTCCTGTCGGCAGGGTCCAGTACTCAGTTCTGACACTGTGTAGGGAAAACTTTGGTGAGAAAATCAAGCCTGTCATCAGTAGGGGTACTTGTAAATAAAAAATGGCTAATCGCTATAGTACTTATGTCTAATTGCTGTTGGATGCAGACAATATGTTAAGAGATTCTTTACTAACAGATTGTGTGAAAGAAAACTCTAACTGGAATTGTGTATATGGAATTAGACTTGAAAAAGTATTTTACCTTGGTTAGCGTTTTGCTGCATAACTGCACTTAGTGGAGTCAAAATTTACAAAATACTACTTCTGGAAGGTTTTTGAGGGGAGGCACTAACTGCTTTACAAGTTAATTAAAATATATAAAATGTCTCAGCTGAAGTATCCGTTACAATGTAAGAAAGTGCCATTAGCTCTACTGGCAGTCCTGTATCTTAAATCTTGCCTTGTTTTTAAGTGGACAGGAATGCTGTCAGGTGAAGCTTTAGTATATGGTCAGGTATAAAGATTTAAACAACCTTCAGTCCTTTTTTTTTTTGCAGCTGATTAATAATACTGCATGGTATATTCCAGTGTTTGACATACTTGAAAGTGTAATAGCTAGTCATATGTGTTGTGCTCTGAAATAATGTTGATTATAAGGTATAAGTTATTCCACTAAATGTTCTTTCAGTGTTGAAGCTTTTACTTAGGCTATCAAATTGTTAAATATTTGAACTGCATGCAGTTATGCTAATATTCTGATTCTTGTATTTGTTTTGATTGGAAGCCTTAATACTCTTCATAGAGCCGGATAGTAATTTTATGTTCTGCTTCCTGACTGTGCTGATTTAAGCTTTTGGAGAGGTGAAAGAGTTGACAAGGCTTTGCTTATTTCTGCATCCCTTTGGAACCTTGTAGTTGAGTTTCCTAACTTTTAAGGACTAATTAAAAAAATGGTTTTTGGACAGGCCAGTCTCCCAGAAACAGGAGCATTTAAGAGAGTTAAATGACAGTGAGGCATGCTGTACTGGCTCTTCCTGTCTGCCATCTCTGAAACCTCTGCTTGAATTTCTACATTTGAAAATAGTACGAGTTCAGATGCTCCTGTGAGCTGTATCCTGCTGTAGTACAATTTGAAGTTGGTGCTGGTTTAGTTTAATAAGCAGATAATCAGCAGTTCTAGCTGTTGAGTTGTGGTTCATCCTGCACTGTTTGGAAATACTAGAGAAAGCAGGAAGAGGTGACTGGCACTGAAAATCTGATGTTGCTTCCGTAGTCTTTCCATGGGTTGGTCATTCTTGTCGGTGAAGGAGAAAGGCTCCAACTAATACTAAATACTTGGTAGTTTCTAAAATTATAAACTAAAAACTCATTAATAAAAACTTGGAGCACTTGGCTATATATAGAGTTATTTTAAAATTACTAGTCTCTGTAATTAGTGTTTTTGCCTAATGTACCAGTGATTCTAGGGCTTTATTTTTCTTATAAGGCAGGTTCAGCTTCTATGACTGGAGCTGGCTGCAGTCAGCAGTAAAAACACATTTAAGTGTTTTTGAACACATTGTAGGGGGAATGGCATCTCTGAGCCTTGTAGCTCAGTTTGACTGGTTCTGTCAAGTATTGGGTTGTCCGAAGTGCTGAAACATCTGATTACAATAGTGACATGTGGATGATAGGCTTATTCTTTAACACATGGATTTATGGTATGTTACCAGAATGTTTGCTGACTTGATCTGTATGTGAGGACCATGTAAATAAAGATTAAACAAGACTCAAATGCCTCTGGAGCTTGCAACTTCATTATCGACTTTGGCTAAAGTTTGCAGCTAGCTTGCTGCTGCGGTTCAGGAATAGGTCTGGTTTAGTTGTGCTCCTTTAGCAGCCTGTGCCAGCGGTGTGGGCTCAGCCTGTACTCTTGGCTGAGCTGTTTTGACTGAACCCTGCAGGTCTCCGTAGTCTAGTTCTGGCAGGCCTGGACTGAGAACTGGCCTGCTTTGTGTCAGAACACAAATGAGGCTTGTCAGGAGGCATTAATATAGGAATTAATAGGTTTCCATTTTTAGCACTAAGAACTTCTGTGAACTCATTCCCTGCTTTTGTTGGTTTCTAGTTTTGAAGATTAAAATGCTTTATGAATGGAACTCTGAGAATGTCATTATCTGATTCTCCAGCATGATGTCAAGTACTGAATGGCTGCTTGCTCAGACATGAAGGAGCTGTCACCTGCAAATGTGAAGGTTAACAACATGGGAGGTGTTTTCCATGATGGTCTGGTTTGAAGCTGTGGAACAAACTTGTACAGGAAATAGAGGCTGCTTTTGACATATCAATATTTTTTTTTATTCCAGGTACATGTCTCTAACCATGCCTTTTTAATAGCAAAATCATTGGAAGGAGAATAAAGTGTATATGACAAGTACTAACCACTTTGCTTAATACATTTCTAGAAGGTGGTTGGGTACCAGGTGATGAAAGTGGCTTGAGAGATGTAAGTGAACAGGATAGCTGGCATTAGCTGTTACCAAGTACATTTTCACATTTACTGCTTTTCTGGATGAAAGGGCTACAGATGTTTCAGCAGGTTGTACTGTTAAAAATGTGAACAATCTTTATATGTCAGCCAATAGACTTCAGTTTATATATTACTGAGAGACAAATGAAGTTAGTGGAGCTGAGGCATTGAAACATTTGTTGATGTTAAGGCTTAAGCTATGTATTAGAAAAAGTAAATTTTCTGAGTGCATAAATACTCTGTAAAGGTGGTATGCCAAGCTTATGTTTGAGAATGTTGCTTTGCAAGTGCCTTTGGCTTATCTCTTCACCTACTGATCAGCTCTGATAAACTGTTGGGATGAAGTGTTGCAAGAAGTTTAATGAAATGCTGTCTTTTCATAGCAAAATCAAACTTGGCCAAGCAGCAAGTCTGGAATAGTCTACTGTGAGACCTAGATGTTTAAAATGTAAAAGATATTGTTTGTGGGCTGTCCGGAAGAATGTTACAAATATTTTATGTCTGTCTCTAGAGAAGTAAGTGTGGCTTTGGTATTAAAGAACAGTAGATTTATATGAAATAAAAAAACCTGTAAGACTCTTATAGGGTAGAGTAGTGATGGGGGAAAGAAACTTTTTTAACTAAACTTCTGTGTGATTATTAAACGCCAATATGGTGTACAGAAATGCCAGCCACTAACTTGTGGAGGCCTATAAATGTTTCTTTTAGAGTTACCAGAGTGTCAGGACTTAGGAAATGGTGCAGAACAGATCACCAGAATTAAAGTTACTGTTAATTGTAATAGGATATCACATTACAACTAGCTGCTATTAGATGCCAGGTGTAGAAGTACTCCTAAAGTGTATATTTTGTCAAAATACAGAAAGAAATAATTCGTAAATGTCAAAGTCAATGGAGGACACTTAAACATTCTTTACCTCTGCATGTGATTAATAGGAAAGGTATAGCAATTGGGCAGTTCGTTACTACTTCTCCTTTTTCTGGCTTTGTTTTTGAAGGGGCAGTACTTAGTTTCTCCTTCAGAGTTGTCTTGGCTGTAGGAATTCAGCATGTTTGGTGTCTTAAACCCTTTTTTGTCCTGTGGAATGTTCTTGTAGGACTTGCCCTGCCTAACTGAAAAACATTCCTCTAACAGCCAACTGAAAATAGCCTGAAGTGCTTCCGGCAGCAATGTGGGGCTTCTAAAAGTTTTGCCAAAAGCTAACAAGGAAAAAAAAAAAAACCAACCCAACCCTCTATAGGTTCCTGTGATGGGCTCTTTTTAAACTCGCTGTGTTGTGATGCAGGAGTTGTCAGGAGTGAGCCTTTGGATTCTGATGAATCCACAAGCCCTGTACTTGTGCAGTTAAGTAAGCAAGCCAGGAAAAGTGTGTTTACAGTGCTTGATTTCCCAAGTAACTCCTTAGTTATGTCAGATGATAATCAAAAAAACTTCAGTGAGTAAAATCAAGGTAGAATATGGAAGGTGATCCTTTGTCTTCTTTCCTTTCAAGTGGTTTCAGATTCATACATGCTACAAACTTTGCTGGCTCTGCTGTAGTCAGCCATTGTTAGAGCAAAAGGTTTATTTTCCTGTCTCTGGGTATTTTATTAATGATGCTCATAATAATTGAGCTCTCCTGTAGGTCAGTGTCTGTGTTTGATTGTGCTTGTATCTTTGCACTGGTACTTATCTTAAGAGAGACTTCTGTGGACAATGCATCCTGGCTCCTACAGGAATCTCTGCAAGAGCCATGGCATAATGCAGAGGACATCTATACCTCCTGTCTTTCAGAACTCTGGCTGGTGTTGCTCATGTAACAAGTGAGTAGAGATTCTGGGTGGCAGAATTTTGGAGACTAGTAGATACATTTACTGCTACTTAGTAAAAAGTAGTAGTGTAGTGAAAAGTTTAGTAACAAAGCTGAGCTGTGTCACTTAACTTATTTATTTTAAGCCTTTGAATTGGTCTGCATGGCTTAAAATAATCTGTGCACGAGTTTGGGTGTAACAGTTCACCCAGATGGATAAATCCTACTGACCAGTTGAGGATGTAAATCTTTCTGCTTTCAGTAAGGCTCTGACGATATCTCAGAAGTCAAGAATATAAATTGGGGAAGTCAGTCTGTGGGCTGACAGGAGAGAAAAAAAATGCTCCCTGACTAAATTTTATTAATATAGTACTTTCATGTTGTTAACATGAAATCTTAAGTTAGTCTTCACATGTGAATGAGCTCTAAATTAGTAGCAAATGCTTTCTTCTGATTCCTTCAAATGTATGTTGCAGTGGTGTATCTTAATTTGTGCTTGAAGAGACTTGCTAGTCTACCTAATTTCTGATGTGCGGTGTGCCTGCTTTAATAAAGTAAGATGATGATTTGTTTGGTAACACTTCCATTGGCTTAGTGACTGTATTAAAGCATGAGAACAGTTTTATTTTGGTGCTTTGCAGTTCGGCTCACCTGAAGGGTAGCTATCCTGTTAAGGGGAGAAGAGTAAAATTGAAGAGTGTTTTGTGCTACTGGTAAAATCTTTGTTGTTTCTTGGTTTCTTCATTCTGCCCCTTTACTCTGGTGTTTCCTCTGCTGTATTCTCTACATGAGTGCATGCCTTTGTATTCAAAGTCTGGCAGAGAGATTTACTATCGTGTGGGTGTTTTGTGTGTATTTTTTGAGGCACCCAGCACCGATAAAAAGGTGGTGGCAGTGCAGGGTAAGAATGAAGGTTGAATTCTCCTTTTGGTAACTGGTATCTTCAAGACTGAGAGCTCATTCTGATTCATGGTTGTTTCACCCATAATTTCCAAAAGGACACTTGGATGCACTGGGTGATATGTATTGACTGCGGTGATTACATGGATGTGCTGGTAACTTCATGCACTTGCTGTTGTGGCGTAGCATGGCTTGATTTAGCTGTATTCAACATGTAGCTGGAACTCCTCGCAGTAAGAGTGGCAGGATGTTCTGTGGAAACTTCAGGAAAAAGCAGCTTTCTACTCTTGATCTTCTGTAATACAGGATAATGAAATGGAGTGAGTGCACAGGGAGACTTATCTGTTTTCTCATGGATGGGTGGATAGCCTGACTATTTCTACTGGCTGCCCCTTTTTTTAAGCCACCTCATGCCATGTGTGATTCATTGATTTCTGTGCATAAGTCAACATGACAAAGTTGAGTGGCGGATGTTGATTGAAAGGAATTATTTCAGTATCAGTTTCTGCTTCCTGCTGTTTTCTGCTTTCACAGAGCTGGCAAGGACAAACCAAAGGATTCTTCTGTGCAAGGGTTCTGAGAGGAGACTTCCAAACTTAGTATGTGGGAGGTGCATGTTGCTAAAACTAGTTGTCTTTCACCTGTAGCCATAATATCAGGCGAGAGCTAGCTGCTTTGACCTGGGAATGATGAAAGTGGGGGCTTTGGGTTGTGCTTGGAGGGGGTCCTCTCATTCTTGTGAGGCATGGATTTATTTTGTAGTTTTTGAAGGAAAAGGACCTGTTTATGCAACTGCTGTCATACTGAACTCTTGAGCCTGTGATATTTCTGTGGAAACTTCCCTGGATAGTCTCTTTCAAACAGTAGTGTGCTCTGTGCACTCGTTTTCCATGCAGGCAGATGCTTTCAACCAGGATAAAAGGAGTGCAATTCTTCTGAACTTTTCAAGTTGTAAGAAAAAGGTTGCTGTGCAGGAGTTGATGACTAAATAATAACCAGTTATCTGCAAGTTACTATGTACTGCTGTATAGTCATGTATGGTGGAGAGCAAGAGCTAGTAGGCAGAGGCTGTTTGCTTTCTGTAAACTGGTGACTTTTGTCCCTTTTTAAATGATTTCTCCACTTGCTTTGGTGCCTAAAGGAAATCTAGGCTTCGCAATACAAGCACTGGAGCTTGAAGTTTCTCCTTGGCACTGAATTTTAAAACTTATGAACATCTTGCTCCCTAACACTTCTGCATCACACTCATTCTGGAGATTTATCATGATTAAGATTGAGATACAATATTGGCATTGGAAAAATGCTTCAGATTAGTCTATGAGCAAGAACTCCTGTGTAACATCTATAAGCCTGGTTACTGAATTTCCAGTAAGTGTTGGAGGGAGACACTGTGAGTGGCCTGACTTGACTCTGGTGGGCTCTGTGCCAGAGCTGTCAGGTGTGCTGCTGCAGCAGGTTGGAGGCCCAGCCTCCTGCTGTTCTCCTCTTAAACTGCCCCGGGACCTCACCTGGCTAAAAGTGAATCTCTTGCCAGGTGTGTTCCTTTTGTCCTTTGTACCTGACACTCTTCCACCTTGTCTCTGCATATTTCCATTTCATGTGAGGCTTTTGAAGAATTGTAGGTGACAGGAAGAGTGCCTGTGTGAGAATTTCATATTTGCATTATGTAGTGACTTAATGTATTGAAATAATTAATTTAAACTCTGAACTGAAACAATATTCCAGTTGGGTTGCAGTTTACAGTTAGCATTTTCTGCTTTTTAGCTCCTAATGTACACTAACTCTTTAATGTGTTCTTAGTGAAGCAGTTCCCTTTTTTTCCTCACTTGTCTCTGAAGTAGCTGCTGGAAGTGCAGCTACCAGGGGAAAAATACATGTTTCCACATCTTTGTAAGTGCTTTGATGTGTCCTGTTGGTTCTGTTACACTCTTGCTTGCTAGAGGAAACAATTCAAAGTCAGGGGGTGAATATTTTTCAAATGAGAGCTAATCTGTTCCCATAGCTTACTAAGATTTTGTCAAGCCTCTGGTATGAGGAGGTCTTAAACCAGAATATTTTTAGAGATGGTCTGGCTCAATAGCAAGTTACTGAGCTCAGTATTGGAGTATCTGGGTGAAACTAGCCAGTGTATGTGAGACCAGACTGGATGTGCATAGTAACACTGGACTTTGAGCTGCACTCATGGTCACAGATCACTGTCAAATAACAGCTGCTTTACTGTGGAAGTTTCAGAAGAACATCTGCAACTGCTGCACATATTCTTTTCAAATGTGCTGGGATGCCAAAACTGTCTGGATTAGCTGGGTATTAACTTTCTTGAAAACCATGTATGTCAAATTTTATACACAGTGGCTTTGTTTCAGTTCCCTGGAGTTGAAACTCTGGAGTTCTTTATTCCTTCTGGCAAACAATTACTATTAATTACTATTACCATTAATTTCAAACAGTATTCCATGCTTTGTTTCCTTTTGTTCCTGAATAGCAAAATATCGACTACTTGAATCAATGTTTTGATCTGGATTCAAAGGTATTCCTACTGTTATAATCCTCATCGTCCTTTTTGCTTATCGATGCTTGCTACAGTGTATCTGAGCTTGGAGTGAGGTGGTGGCTAGTGGTTTTGGGTGAGAGATCCTGAGATTGCTGAAACTTCCTGATGCCTTCAAGCAACCACTGATGCCTTAAACATTTTAATAAGGAGACTCTGACTTTGGAGAAATAATTAGCCCTCCAAGGCAAATCTTGTGTGGTATAACCAAAAGGAGACCTGATAAGAGGATGTTGTTGGTTTAATTTCCTAAACTTAATTGCATAGTAGAAGGAATCAAATCAGGCTTGTGCCTGGCTGCTTAGCAAAGAAGTCTGCTGCCGAATGAAGAGCAGCTTGTGAGGGATTACTATGTTCATGGAACAGAAAAATACCTGTGATTTGTGCTTCAGTCTTTGCCCAGACACACCTAGCAGGAATCCTTGAAGCTGTTGAAGGTGGATAGACTAAATGTGGTATGAGCACTTAAGCTCTTCCAGGTTCTGTTCTCTATCTTACTACTTCAGTATCTTGCAGGAGCTGCAGAAGTGGTCTGGGGGTTAACTGCATAGTGGTTCAGTTCTTGTTTCATGCTAACTTGCTGTCCTGGAATGGTTTGATATGCATTATTAAACTGAGTTTTTGTTTGTGATGGTGACATGAGAAATATGTAAGGGAAGGAGATGAGCATGGGTGTTGTAGAAGATGGGGGAGAAGGTAAAGGAGGGGGCAAAGAAGCAAATGCCAAGCAAGAAGAGGGGACCACATGTCTGAAGTGGCAAAAATTCTTTGTGACTATACTGGCCTTGAAGCATCTTCTCTGATCCTCCCCAAGAGCAGTGTGTGTGCCAGAAGCTGCAAGCTTAAAGTGAACAGTGCAAAGTTCCCTTCCCAGTACAAAGCTACATGGACATGGAACAGTTTAAGAACTGTGGCTGTAACAATGGCCCCATTTCTTTTATACTTTTGATGTCCCAAAAACATGTTGGCTTGAGTGGTGGCCCACTTGCTCAGTAACCATGGTTACAGTAGTAGATAAACTGTGTACTCTGATCCTTAATTACTGCCTGTGCTGTGGTGGTACCTGACTGATGCTGGAAGTGTAAAAACTCACTGGTACAAGTGATGTAGAATTTGACAGGAGGGTAAAGAAGGAAAAAAGCTTCACCAATGGTAGTAGACTGGGTTGTTTAATCAGTGAGGGTAAAAATCATCAATGGTGCTATTTTTGGTTGTATTTCACCCTAACTTGCAACATGGAGAGTTAATGAAGAAGGTGCAGAAGATGTAAAGCAAATAATTATCCCAGAACACTCATTCAAAATCAGATAGTAAGAGCAGTAAGAAGTGCAGGTCCTTTCCACTTTTATTAAATACCCTTGACAAGTTATTGGGGAATTGGCTTGCTCATCACTTTGTGTTGAAGAAAATTAAAGTAAATGTTTTATCTGTTATTTCAGTCTAGTTAAAACATATGGGGATAATTGAGTCTAGGCTTTACAGATGGGCAAACACAGGTTTCAAGAAATCAGGATTTTAGCTTAGTGTACTGTGGAGTTGTGTAGAGGTGATAGATGAGCTGAATTTTGTGATTAGTACAGGCTTTTTTATTCATTTGTTTGAAGCCTGTACCAAATCGGCAACGTTCTAGAAACAATTCCTGTAACATGTGCAAGCAACACTCATGGTTTCAAAGGTACATGCATTTGGTTGCAGGGAGTAAAACAAAATAATTACCTTGGGGTAATAACCTTGGGAATAACTCTTTAAAAAGTTGGCATGGGGGAACAGTGTGTCAGGGCTGAAGCATTTGGTTATAAACTGTGCTCCATAATATGGCTGTGCCAGGTGATTCCTTTGATAGACTAAATCCTGGTTTTATTTTTGACACTATTGACACACTGCATGACTAATAGTGGCTTAGTTTTGTTTGTGAAGCAAAAATTATGATACTTGCCTCAATGTGACAGGCTGTAGATCAATATTTTGTTAGCTCTCCTTGTTGGCACTTAACTGGAGAGACTGGCATACCAGTTTGTTCCTGTTCTGCTAGGTTCAGCTTTAGTGGCATACTCTGCTGACTTGCCTTGGTCAATTACAAAATCAACTGACAAAACTTAAAACTTCTTTGAGACACTTGTTTGAATGGAGGATCTAGCTGTAATGAAGATTAGTCTTGTGGATTTAAGTAATTTGTACAGCAAACTCAAGGCTTCTGAAATGGGCACGTTCTGACTGGAGAAATCCTCAGCTTACTTTTGAAGATAGTTACCGGAGAACTTTTTAGTTACTTTGAAGTGAAGTTTTATGTTCTTTTCAGAGTGAGAGGTCTTTTCTATTATATCATGAAGATTTTGGTTGGGGGCCTGATCTCTCCTGGCTGTTAGAAAAAGGATGTTTTTGTGGGTCAGAGTGGATAGGATAGTTTATCCTGTTTAGTTTTAATGCCTTGGAAGAAATATTGAGCTGTAGGACAGAGAAACTACTAATTTTCTTGTCAGTGCTGTGGTTTCCTTCTGGGACTGTTGTCTATATGTTCTTAAGCATTTTAAAAAATAGTTATGTAAGGACTTGACTGGATTGTAATACAGTAGGTGACCAATAATGGTAGCCATAATAAAAGTGTTCTTACTACATCTGTTGTAGATAAACACTTTTGCTTAGGGGTAAAAACTGATTTAAAAGAAAATTGCTTGGATTCCCACGCACTGAAGAATATCTCTGGGGATTGAGAAGGGGGAGAGAATGTACATGAAAATTATTGTTCAGATGGAACTCGGAGAAAGTACTTGACTGCCAGCAAAAACTGTTAAACCTTTTTTTAAAAAAAAGACAACTTGTGAGGAAAATCCTTACTGTTTGTTTTTTCTCTCAATTTTGCAGCTGATTGCAATGCTGTTCTTAAAGCTCTACAGCCCATTTTTCAGGAGCAGGGAATGACAGAAACAGTTTATAACTGGGAAGACCATGGTTATTTAGCAACCTACATCAAAAAAAATGGCAGGTGAGTGGATTTTTTTTTTTTCTTCCTATAGATTATGTCCCCTTTGTCCTTCCTTACAGATATTTATTTCTACCTGTATTGATACCCTTCTGGGGTGATAGCAGGGCAAACTTTTTTTTTACCAGCCTTGCATGTGACCTGACTACAATAAAGCAGAATACTGTTGGTAACCTTGTCTGTCATCTTGCAGTCTGAATATCAGAACAGTTGGATAGGTCAGTCCGGTCTGTATTGATGCAGTAACATTTTATGGTGTCTTGGTCATAGGGCCAGGCTTTCCAGATGCAGGACAGCTCAGGTCAGTTAAATGTGTTTATAATCCTGACAACTGAATATGTCTAAATACAACCAAGTCTAACATTAGCATGTGAATAAAAAACCTTTCTGCTTCTGTCTTGTGTGCACTTTTAAGTGCTTTATTATATGGTTTGAATTCTGAAGCAGCTATTGAAGTAAGTAACAGCATGACAAGGGTGGTTGGTGTCATCAGTGACACATAAGCAAATCTGGGATAAACTGGTATGGAAAACCACATTCTGAAACACATTATTTTCTGAAGCTGCTTTACAATGTCAGGGTTAGTTAATTATGGTATACATTTATCTGGCCTGTATATTGGTAACTACCATAACTATACTGCACTTCAGTAGTTTCCAGTTAATCAATTATTTGTTCTTGGTGTCCATTGTGGCAATTGCTGCTTTTGTTCTTTTTTAAACCTTGGGTCAGTGTTTTTCAGGATTGGAGTTAAGCTTTAATTTTCTGGGTGTCATGTTAAATAGCTCATTTTGCCACACTCCTAACATGTGAGAATTGCCTGAGGATGTTATTCTTTCTGTAACGAAAGATATAACAGGTATCTCTAGAGGGAAAATCAGATCCTAGGTGAATGTGTTGCCTGCTGGAATTTGTGTCTGTTTATTGTGTATGAACATACTTGTATGTACAGCTCTACATAGTTTTTGTATGAATGGTAGTGTAGATCAGCTACACTGGTAAACTTGTGGCCTGACTTACAGTAACAAGCTGAAACGAGTCTAGTCCTATGTTTATATCTTTCCTAGTCATGTTCTGTGAATTTCTTGTTCTGTTTCAGCTAGCTTTTCACATGTGGTGCTGGCTTTGATCAAAATTATTTGTCTTTACATTTGTGCCTAGAAAAGCCTGTTTGGTTTTTTGTATAGTCTTTCTTACTCTGTGTTTAGTTATGTGTTATTTTATATTCTTCCTGAATAATTTGATCAAGATTCCAGTTCATGGAATTGTAGAATGGTTTGGGTTGGAAGGGACCTTGAAGATCATCTAGTTGCAGCCCTGCTGCCATGGGCAGAGACACCTTCCACTAGATCAGGTAGCTCAAAGCCCCATCCAGCCTGGCCTAGAACACTTCCTGGGATGGGGCTTCCACAGCTTCACTGGAACACATTTCCCAGAGTCTCAACACCCCCGCAGGGAAGAATCTACCCTCTTTCAGTTTTGAAGTTGTTCCTCCTTGTCCTATTGCTAAAAAGTCTTTGCAAAAAGTCCCTCTTCAGGATTCTTATAGGCCCCCTTTAGGCACTGGAAGGCTGCTAGAAGGTCTCCCTGGAGCCTTCTCTTCTCTAGGCTGAATATCCAGTTCCAGATAACCTTTTGTTTCTGAGGACAGTGAAAACATAGCATAGTCGATAACTTGCTACTCTGCAATCCTGGTGCTATCCTTCCTATGTATTGGTTTAAGCTTATTTAGTGTCCTTGATACTACCTGTTTAGGAGAACACTAATTCTTAACAAATTCAGAGGTTCATCTTTTGCTCATCTAAAGGTAAGAAGGACTTAGATTTAAAGGTTGATTTTTCTCTGATTACATAGCCTCACTTTGCTTTCCTGTATTTTTTCAAGTTTGAAAGTGTCATGATACAACTTCTCAAACTGACTTTCCTCTCTGCTGTCTCATTGGATCATTCCTCTCAAGACCCTTCTAAAGGAGCAGTTTCCAGAGTTGAATTACCTGTCTTTTGATGTGTTCCAGGAACTTGCAGTAGAAGACTGCTTTCTAGTGTAACTTTGCCAGGAGATAACAGAACTGGTGTCTAGAAGCATCTCTGAGTAAGGTTCTCATAAAACTTTAGAATTTAAAGTATCTAACCTGATTTCTCTTACTATGCTGTCAACTGAAAATACTTGTTGCTACAAATTCCACTGTTTAAAGCGCTAGAGTATAATACTAATGAATGTTTGAAAGGGAAAAAGAAAATGTAAGCATTGACATCTCTGTGTAGGAGAGGTGGGAAGGAATTCATGAGAAAGACAAACCTTTCCACTGGTGACAGAAGGAAGTTGGTCTGGTTGCCAGTTTCCATTGTTTCTCTTGGTATATTCATTGCCATCTGAACTCTAGTGCATGCTGGATTTATTGTCCCTGGAAATTACTCACTTCTAGCTTAACAACTTACTGTTTGCAGCAGTGTTGGTGAAAGTACTTTTGTGTGCTTTGCCAGCCCCATTGAACTCTTGAATTGGGGAACAGTACGATGTGTGGGAGAGCTTTGAGTTCTGGGACCTCAGCAGTTTTGTTTACTGAATTTTCAAATTGCTTAAACAGTATATACTGTAAGGTAGTATTAAACAGCATATTTCTGTGAACTGAAACTACATCAACTGACTAACTGAAACAAATAAGGGTGTGACCACTTAAACCAATAGACTGGATAGTTATACCCCTGTAAAACAGAAACAAGCATTTAATGAGTGGTAAGAATTAACTGGTCATACAGAGGATTTGGTACTAAATACGTTTCATTTTAATACTAGCAATTTTATGTCTGCATTTTATTGTAGAGACCTAAAATATAACATTTTTAGGCAATTAAAAAAAGTGCCAAGTATCTGACACAATTAGGAAGAAATTAGCCAGGGCATGCAGACTTTACCTCTTCCTTCCCTGCAAAACAGAATAGTTCTGGAAATGGAGTAGCTTGTAGTAAAAAGCAAAAAAAAAAGTGATAGAGGGTAGGTACGTTACAGGTAGTTTCCTGTAAGGATAGCTGGGTGCTGTATGTGAGTAGGGGTTTTGTGAGTATGCCCATACAAACACATTTTTTTTAACCAGCCAAAGGTGACTGAGCCATTGCAAGGTGGAGAGGCACAGCTGATGAACATCTGGGTGCTAGCCCTAGGTAAAAAGTTTTATATGATATAATACGTTGCTAAATGTGTCTACACTCCAAAGTCTGCAGAGATGACCCCTGTAGCCTGCAGGGTGTCCATGCTACAGATTGTTGATGGGCAGTGCTGTTGATGAAACTGTTTTAGACAAAGATACTGTGTGAACAGCCTGGTGGAGGGCTGTGGTTGTTAAACAATTGGAGCTGATTGGGGATTAAGCCATGCTTTTCTGTTGTCATTACCAAAGGAACAGATCCCCATTCTTCTTTTGTCTAAAGCTAAACAAGCAAAAGTCACGTGTGGCAACTCTACCTGGTCCATTTACTTTGTGATTTACTGTGACAAAGGACCTAATTGAGGGAAGCTGAGATGAAAGCATTTACTAATGGTGTTGTCAACACAAGGCTGTAGACCTGGGCAGGAAATGGCTCACTTGAGCCACTCAAAGCCCTGTCTGTAGTGGGGGTAGGTGTGTGGATGCACTTCTCAGCTTTGCCAGCCCACTTGCCCAAATGCTGGTTGAGGAACTGTAGCACATGAAGGAGAGGAGCTATCATCTCTGAGTTTCAGGGCCCTAGCAGCTTTGTTTTCCTGAGCTGTGTGTTTTCAGATTACTTCAGAATGTTTTCAGGGTCACCATTAGCAGCATGCTTTTACTGAAGTGTTAGTTAATCTAGCTTAGACTGAACAGTTAAATGTTAGGAATGTGGTCTTTACCATATACATTAAGTGAGATAGTTTGTAGAGAGTCATAGGGCCCAGTATATCTTAACAGATTAAAAATTTAAATAAGTAATGGATAAGGATAAAATTATTAATTTTTGAAAATTGTTGGGTATCTTCTCAACTAATACTGTATTTTAATGGCATCACTGCTTGTGAGCAAGTACTTTAATGTTACATACTGTGTACAGCTACCAGGGTTGTTCTTGCCCTTTGGGCATCTGTGTTCCCTCTCTTGACCCACAAACCCTCAAATTTCTACAGTAAGAGACTGTATTTTAGAAAAGCTTTGACCTCTCCTGTATACACAATCATTTTTAGCTTCTGTCTGAATTCTTGTTTGGAGAAGTGTAATCCTACATGTGGCTTCACTGTTTGCAACAGTGTAAGACTTGCGCAGTTGAAGTTAAGTTACATGTTGCTGCTATGATGGTGAATGTTAAACCCACTCATCTCTCCCTTCATGGTGTTACTTTTTTTTCTGTGTTAGTCTTTTGCTAACTGTTCTATATACTAGTCAACATATTTTAAAGGAGCAGGGTGAACATTCCTTAACTGTTTCAGGCTGAAATTTTCTAACTTAATTCATGGAGTTACCACAAGTGCAAAAATAGGGTGAAGAAAAATGGGAAGCAATTGCTAGGAATCAGCAACAGTTTAGAACTGTGGTAGCTTTATTTGGTTTAATTTACTTTTTTTGTAAAAAAAAAAAAAAAAAAAAAAAAACAAAACCAAAAAACCAAAAAACAACCCAGGAATAATGGTGCAGTGAAAAACTGGTTGCTTAATTACTTAAGGTCCCTTAAGTACTCTTAAGATGAAGAGCATTTTAAAAACATGTGTTATGGAAACAATGCTGTGACAGTCTTTAGTTTGGGATTTCTGGTGTAAGCAGGTTTTCATTTCCTCCCTCATCGAGTAATTTGACAGATGCTTTTATTGGTAAGCTATGTTTCAAATGCACAAACTATTCTGTAGTGGTTCAAAGTTAGTCTGTCAGCAGATAAAAGCTTTAATGGGTAAAGAGGGGTTTGTAGGTACCCGTCTGTATCCAGTTCTATTCTCTGGGTGTCGTGCAGAGAAATCCTTTCTCAAATACCTTTTCTCAAATATGGCTTTATAATGTATTGTACTCCTCAGTACAAGCAACTAAGATAGGATAGGATCTACATTTTGGTTTAGAATGCGTTGATCTCCCTGCTTCTGCTCCTTGAGAAAGGTTTTGAATGAGTATCCTCTTCTTTAAAAAGACTTAACTTTTGATTTGTGCTATTGGGATTTATTTGTCAGCATCTGATGTTCCCTGTTCTTCAGGTGGCAAGATGCAGCACTCAGCAGAATTGTTTCTGTAGTTGAGACTTCTTGCATACAAGCACACTGCTCTACGCAATGTTACTGCACCTGCACACTGGTTAAAAGCAGGGCCATGTTTCAGTGGGGGCTGTTTCTCACAAGCATATTCTGTTGTGTGTGGAGAAGATGCTTCCTCACTGAGCTGTGCTTCTCCTTTTATGAAAGTGCATGTAAGAACTCAACAAAGGTGTGGCAGGTGTTTTATTTTGAAAATGGGAATTAAGGTTTTCAGTAAGAAACAATGCAGGAGGGGAGACTTGTGAAGAAAACTTCATTTTTCACAGATTCCTCCTCATTTGGATTGTAAGGTAATCATTGTTATATTTTCATAGGTAGAAAATGGAAACTATTATCATGGTTCTTAAAAATCCTCCTCCATATATTAAGAGCTGCTGCTGAAAACCTGTATTCACATGCATTCTACCAAGCAGACAAATGTAAAGAAACAAAAGCTGGCATAGCCTTTGTTCTTCGCTGATTGAAACTATGTCTTTTGTGAGTTCCACCTTGGCCTGCTGCTACTGCCTTAATGCTACTAGATTGGTTGCTTTTCTGAATGTACACTTGTACTGTTTACTGCATGTTTAAATCTTCACTGGCATTTTACCTTATTTTGGGTGTTAGTTTCCTACCAGGTGACTTTTAACCAAGTTATAACCCACGTGGATCTATGTTGGCTTCTTCAAGAATTTTGAATGTCATTCAAGGTTTTTTACCACAAATTGAAACCTGAGTATCAACCAGACACTCAGAACTTTTATTTTTTTTTTTTGTCCCACTGCACTGCTCCAGCCAGGTGCCTGCCTTTCATCTCTCTGCCTGCTGCAGGTGTCAGGACCCTGCTATTTTAGTAGAGCTCATGTGATGAGATGAGTGATGGTTCTGCAGTGTTAACTGTCTTGGTATTACAATGCTATCGTATCACTTAAAAGCTTAAAGTTGTGTGGTTGTGCTTTGCAGAGCAACCCTCCTCTCTGCTTCTTGCCTCCCACCCAAAAAAAGACCCCAGAGCAAAGGCAGTGATGTCCCTGACCAAGGAAGTATTTCATGCTGTCGCAGGGGAAGTGAAGACAATGTCGGCTGAAAAATCTTATGACAGCTATGTGATTCTTGCAGGAATAGAACTTGAAAGAGAAGCCATGAAACAGTCTGCCTATTTGAATCAGTAGCAACTCCTAGAACATGGGAATAAACAAAGTTTTTGTAACAGTGCAAATATTTCTGGTACTGCTGGATTTTGGAGAACTTCACAGTGCTGTTTTGTGAACTGCAAGTACTAGTTTTGGTCTGGAGTGGGTCTGTGGACTTCACCAGAGATCTCCCTTTTCACTGTGAATGGTTGTGTCCAAAACCTGCTAGAGTGACCAGTGCTTCTGTCTAGTGAGCTCTGCTCTTTTGTCTTTCTCCTTGGAAAAAAAAAAATAAATCTAAAACACCTGTCTCCTGGAGTCTTGCAATAAAATGTTCAACTGTTCTTACACTTATGCCTGACTTTCTTCCCCCCCACCCCCCCTTGTTAGGCACATTACAAAATAAACCCATGCTGACATGAAAATCATACAAACAGAACCCTGGGTGTGTTTTCTTCAGAGCTGTCCTTTGTGGTAGCCATTCCCTCTGTACTCAGTACCAAGAGACTCTAGGAGAAGCATGTAACTAATTTGAGTCCCTTTGGTTCAAGGGGTTGTAAGTTCAGAGTTTTTAAGCACTTCTCTCTGAAGTCCTGTAGAGACTTGGGGGTGTGAAGAAGTGTGTGTCCTGCACTCTTTTTATTGTTTAATGGTCTCACTTGTGTATCAGTACTGATGAGAACATCAGCCTAAGCTCTCAGGTGTTGTGGTCACTATGCAGAGTATGAAGTGTCTCACCTATCAAAAGTACTGAACGGTGTCAGACGCCAGCGACTGGGACAGCATTCTAAAACATGCAGGTAGACACTACATGCCAAAGTTCAGAACAGTTTTTTTTTTCAGCTTTGGTCTGGGTGGGAGTACAGCAGAATGAGCTTGTTGGTTCTTCCTAAACACTCTATTATATAGCTTACATTAGAGAAGTAAAAAGCTGCCTTGGAAATGTCTTGAATACTGAAAACATTCTTTTAAGTAGATCATAAACCTGGTCTCTTCAGTGTAGTAAGGAAAATAAATGAAACCAAAACAACCCCCACTACTGAAGAGAAAAGCATCTGTTTACTCCTTGACTATTTTCTGTTCATCCCTTTTATCAGCGTAAAATAGTATATTTTATCTGATGCAGGAGTGATTCCCTGCTGTGTGGGGAATACATACTTTAAGGGTGTTTTGTGGTTTCACTTAATGGCCATCGGGAGTATGGAGGCTTTCTGGTCCCTGACTGAAAACGCTTGCCAGGAGGACAGAGTGGGCAACGGCTGTGGTGGAGGGAGGGTCACCAAAAGATTTTGACAATCTGCAGGTATTTGGGAGCCAGAAACACAGTGGGTGCATGCGTGCCTGCCTGTTCTATAGAAGTGTCCTGCTTTCTGGAGGCAAGACCTGTCTGTAAGGCTTCAAGAAAGCCTGAGACTTCCCAGGCTCATCTTTAGTGGAAGTGGGTGATACTCTGGTTTCTCTGTCAGCTGTAAACACATCACAGCAATGAATAACTACCATCCAAAGCCACAAGAGTGTTTTTATTCTTGAATCACTTTGGTCAGTTTCATTTGATCAATTCAGTTACAAAAAAAAAAAATATTACAATTTGCAGATGATACAGAATAGTCAGGACATTCTCTCTGACTACAGGAAAAGGTGTTTTCTGGCCAAAGCTTCTACCACTACAGGAGAGGTAATGGTTGTATTGAGGCTGACAGTTTAGGAAAGGAGCTCTAGAAGGGACAGAAAAAGCTGGAAGTGGTGGGGAGATGAAGGTTCACCTGAAGTTTTTCTCTCAAGAAGAGTTGGTTTGTGTTTTACATTTGAGGCTGAGTGCAGTGGCAAGAGCAGACAAGCAAAGAAAGGAGCATTCAGAGAACTGCATGTACAGCTTTACCTGGGGTTTGACTGTGGTGTATTAATGAACTTCTATTCTTGAATACCTTCCTTTCTTTGTTTGGCTGTTCCTGTTGCTATCTCCTCCTCTGTCTTGAATACCTTCCTTTCTTTGTTTGGCTGTTCCTGTTGCTATCTCCTTCTCTGCTCTTTTTTTTTTTTTCAGTGTTTGCTTCTCCTCTCTTCTTCAGAATTGCCTTGTAGCCTTTCTGTGTCTCTTTGTCTTCTCATCTCCTCAGTATGGAAAAGATATTGCCTCTGCTGCTCTGGTTTTATTTTCTTAGGTCCTTCTCCATAGTCCTTATTTCTTGTGCTGTTTGTTGCAAGTTCTTGAAGGTCTTCTATTTGTCCACCAAACACCTAGTGTGGTGAAACCTTGCTCTTCGGTCAGTAAATGCTCCTGTAATAAATACAACGTTCAGTAGGAGTTTGTTTATCTTGCATCTGTATTCATTAATGAGAGTTTGCTGTTGTAATTTCTTTTGTCGGTCAAAGCTGTGGTTTGCTCCAGGGCACTTGCTGTTTCTCACCGAAGAATTTTTATTCATCTTTGAGTGTGAACACTTAGTAGTCTCTCTTAGTAGTTGCTCTAAAGTTAATAAGGCCCAACAAAACCAGCAAACACAAACAAACAAACAAACAGAAACCCCAAGAAGTGAGAAGGAAGATACAGGGGAAGTGTCCAGTGGTTTTCTTAAGGCTCAATTTCAATTAAAAAACAAATCCAACACAACATATCTGCTCAAGCAGGCATTCTTTAAAGAACTGATACTAGTAGGCAGGGTATTTTTCCCCTTGTACCATAGTTTCACTGCCTTGCTGCATGCTGATTTTTAGTTAGGTGGTGACTGGCATGCTCTGGCAACTTTGCTGCTTAGTGACTTGCAGAGGAAGACAAGCTGGCACTGCCAACAGTTACAGAAAGGAAACATATATTGTGAATTTAATAGAACTAATTTCAGACTTCCTTTCCTCACTAACTCTGATTTTTGTTAATAAAATTGTCATTGCTGTCTCTGTATTTTGTAGTTTTGCCAATTTGAGAATTCACCCTCATGGGTTAGTGTTGGTGGATCTGCAGAGCTGCAGTGATCATATGGAAGGAAGAGAGGAAGTTGATCAGGTATGAGTGATGCTTATCGAACTGCATGGAGAGACCCGTTTGTTCAGGTCTATCAAACTATATCTTGGCAAAAGATTTTTAAAAATCAAGTTAGTTCAAAGTTTGAATGCTCACAGATGAGTAGTACCACCTATTGTAGTTCCATACATACAAGTGCACATGCACACTTATGTGCATCCTGGGCCTCATTCTTTGCTGTAAAATTTGTAAAGACATAGCAGCCTCGGTACCCAGGGCAGCGAGGGAGAAGTGATGCTCAACCTGCAACCTGGTGTGTTGGTGTATGACTCTCCTTTCTCTAATCTGAGAGGTGGGAAGCCTCTAGACTCAAAACATCTTCCCCATGGAGAAAAATAACTACTTCTCCAATATGAAGGCTCCAGAAACTGGATCTTGCAGGTGAATAGGCCACCGCTTTGGTGGGAACGAAGCCTTATGGGATCTCATGTTCCTGGAAGGTCTTGCGATGTTGTCCTGGAGGAGAGCTGGACACAGTGATGATAGCCATTATACTGCATGTGTTCTTGCTAGTAACAAGGCTGAGGAGAACATCTAGTTTATTCTTAGACTTCTAATGTTATATTTCAAAGCCTTTCAGTACTGGTGCTAGTTTTTTATTGCCTTCCAAGTAGCCTAACTTAACAGATACTTTTACATTAAATGATCACCTATAAATTCCGCATTTCTTGTTTGCTCTTTTTTCAGCTTCTAAACAAAGTAGAAGAAAGAATGAAAGAATTGTTTCATGGTAATATAAAAAGGGTGAAACGGTAAGTTTGTACATACGCGTGCCATGTGTGGCTTGTCTGCAGGTTGTTAAAGATAAGCAAATTATGCTTTGTTGTGCTGCAGTGAGTAGCTTGGAATACGAATTTATGCACGTGTGGTTTTTTATTCTCATTAATATTTTAAAATGGTTTTATTGTAGATTTTAAGATAGTGTGAGGTTTGTCATTTTGTTAAGCTTCATCTTCACTGTTGTTACCTTGGGCAAGGATTATTTCTTTAATTTGCTACAATGGTTGCACAAGTTGGTGGGAGAAAATACAACCCAGGAAGCAAGAGCAGACTGCTCTGGAAGGGCTGGGGGGTCCAGGCTGGGAGGGGAATAGGCTAAGGCATGAACCATATCTGGGCTACATCCCACACCTTGTGGACAAGGCAAGCAGGGCTGGTGATGGTGACGGTGGGCAGCCACAGCCCTGTGACTGCCAGGCTGGCGGCAGTACTGAAGGAGGGAGGCTTTGCGAGGCTTCTGTCATTTTGGTTGACTTAAATACAAGTTTATATATTCTATTAAACTGGTAGGGATGCTAGCTGTGGTTTGTTGCCTGCTGCTGAAACAGCATTTGTGCTGAGTTCCTCAGGGATCTGGAAGGATGTGGCTTATGCTGGTGTTTTCCTGGCAGCTGTCTGGCAGTGACTGACATCTCAAAGCCAGGGAGCACTTGTTGCAGGCATGCACTTGCTGGAAGATGCAGCAGGTGCTTTAAAGAATATAGTCAGAAGTGGTAATGGTTTAATAAAAATAAAAAGTAGTGTAAAATCAACAAGATTCGGTAAAGCCAAGGAACAAACTACAGAATGGGAAAACAGCTAAGTGCTATAGCAGAATGTAATCTGAAGGCTGTATGAGATCACAAGTAAAGTGGCAGTGATTGGAGACGTAACGTTAATTGTTTTTTGTGTTTAACAGTTGTGTGTAAAACAGAGGTAGTTATCTTGCTTTACTTCATCCTGGTAAAGCATTACTTGGCACACAGTGTGCAAATGTAGATATTATGTGTATGCGGGGGAAGAAGCTCTCTTTGAGGATATTTTAATGCTGAAATATGGTATTGAGAGTTTGAAATCCCTATCGTAGGAACTTGTTAAAAAGACTGCCTGAAGTGATCTAGATTAATTTTATTACCTTAGTATAGGGAGATGAACCTTCTAGAACTGTGGGTCTGGCATGGATCTTGTTGAACGCCTCAACTATTATTTGTGTTTAAATTTGCTTTGTATGCAAATTTAATCCTGGTGTTGGCTTCACACACGCAGCTCCACTGGAATTAATACATCTGGAAAACTTGTTCCTGCCTCTTTTGTTTTCTCGACCTAGTGAATAGGTGCTCGTGCTCTCACTGTCTGCTGCCATCTGGCGGCTTGCTGAGGTCAGAAAGTATTCCTGGAATAAATACTTGTTGAGAATCACTAGAAGCAGCTTGTCTGGTCTGCCACACTCTCCTCTGGGGGGAAAATAAAGCCTCCTTAACTCTGGAGTGTGTGGTAAATCTGATAAACGCTGTGCCTGCACGTTTTGCTTAAAATGGAATGCAATCATTTTGATCATTCACTGCCAATTCAAATAGAGTTTGTCTTTACAGGTGAAATACTGATTTGAACCAAGATACTTCTATATTAAATTAAATTCAATAACCAAACAACAAAACCAAAACAATCTATGCAGATGCTTGAATCTCTTTTTAAAAAGTAATGCAAACTGTTAGCTGATATCAAGGATTGTGCTTAAACACTGCAGAGTGACCTGGCTCCATTTAAAACACTAATAGTTCACCTTTTGTGTTTGTGTATGTATTGAAAATGTTTCTCAGTACAACTTCAGAAAGGTGAGTTCCACTGATCCCAAAGATATATGTCATTCTTAGCTGAGCTGAAGGTAGGAAGAGGTTTTGTTGTGATTTTCTGTCTGCATTCTGCTTTTGTATTGTACCCATTTCTAGTTGTGAACAGATCCTTCTGTAGAGGTTGGTGTGTTAAGTAAATCCCCTCCCTTAGGTTGATAGATTCATTCAGGTGCACACTGTAGAATAACCATGCGTAAAGAATAACAATTTATTTCATCTCTGTCTTAGGAAGTTACGTATATTTAACATGGCTGATAGGTTTCTTATGTCCGAGTGTTAAACCTTGCAGGCTTCTTCAATAATATTTACAGGAGGAATCTATTATGGTGAATCCACAGGATGTTCAGAGGGAACTTTTTTAAAAAAGAAACATTCTCATATGTTGTGTAACTTTTTTTTCTTATGACTTCTTTCTAGATTGCCAGCCATTTTGAGAGGAGGTGTCATTGATAGATACTGGCCCACAGCTGATGGGCGCCTGGTGGAGTATGACATAGATGAAGTTGTTTATGATGAAGATTCGCCTTTTCAGAATATTAAAATTCTGCATTCAAAACAGTTTGGGAATATTCTTATCCTTAGTGGCGATGTTAGTAAGTATCATCCCATTTGGGAATCTTGTGTGTGAAACTGTTGGAAGTGTTTTCTATCTTGCTGTGGCACAGTTTTAATAGATTACTGAGGGTCATGGTTCTGATGCTGGAAGCTGCATATATGTATGTACACGTACACCTGTTCCTGTATATAAAGTATTTTAATCAGAAAGGTGGAGCAATGTAGAATCTAGAGTACAAAAGAAGATTTCTTTTTTCCAAAGTTGTCATCTTCGTTGTGGAACGTGACACAGGAGAATAGAAGTGTTCTCTAGCAGAGCTTACTCTGCTCCTTTCTTTCATATGAACTTTTACCTGTTTTTTGCAAGTCCAACCTCTTGAGGGATTCACTTTAACAGTAAATGATCTATTTTGTCTTCAAAATGCAGCAGAATTCTGAGGAAATACAAGTAGGTGCTGGTGTGTGTGTGTGTGTGTGTATAATCCTGCTGCTCCTTTGAATCTCTAAGGGAATTGCTTGGTGAGTTACAGGACAGGCGTATATCTTAAACCATTTACGTACTTTGTTTGTGAACATCTTTTGACTGTTGTCTTAAAATCCTCAATTTAACTCACAAGTTAGAAGAATGACCCAACCTTTATGGGAGGGTCTTACATGTGGTACTCTGTGCTGCTGATCTGTATATTTTTGGAAGTGAACTTGGGAGAAGGTAGGCTACTGTTCTGTTAAGCTGGATCAGAATGCTGTTTGCTAGAAAATGTAGGCATCAAGGAGTATGGTCTACAAAATCTCTCAGTACTTAGGTTGAAAAGTACTGACTGAGGTAAGTGGGGGATGTTGCTGTCTAGAGATAGAATACTGAATTTTGGTCTAATGGCAGAGTAATTAAGAAATTTGACTATAGCTTTTTGAGATCACCAGAAATACCTTTAACCATTCTGTTAGCTTCCTGCAACTGTCAGGAGGACTTCTGTGCAGATGGCAGTTGAAAAGTGTTGTTAGTGAATTCATGAGCAAGGTTTTTTCTAATTCAGTTAAATTGTATTTGAAATCACCGATTGAGGTATTCCCTACTTCTAGCCAGAAATCTTCATCAGTTTCATATGGAGGTGAGGTTATATTTGAATGTTGTCACAATGTGCCTCATAGAAGGGGAAGTATGCCACTACATATTTACCTTCCATGGTATTTTAAAATACTGCTTTGTAAGTGCACAATAGCAAAATGACAGAAGCGAAGTGCTGATTGCCAGGTAGAACGATAGGATATGCCATGATGTGCTGCTTCACAGAGCTCTGCCCTTGCGGCTCAGATCTGTTATTACAGCTTAGGAATGTTACTGCCTGCTTTGAGGCTAATGGTGAACGAGTCAGCAGAAGGCATGATGCTTCAGGGCCCTTCAGCAGGGAGGTGTTAGCGGTCATACTTAGTTCTGTGCAGGAATCCACTGGGGTGCACCTAGGTTGCTCTTTTTAGTTGGGGTCCAGAGTGTGCTGTCAAAAACCTACTGCTTTGTCTTTTGCAGCATTAGTCTGAGGTAAAAACCCACTGAAGTATTAAGCGTGGATGTCAAATCATAAGTACTGACAGTTGTGCTCTACAACTTTGCTTCTCTTGAAATGCAGTACTTCCTAATGCTGAGGTTGCCGATGCTGGGTTTGTGTTGAGAACTAGAGAAATACTGTGTGGGATTCTGAGGAGGATCTCATTAGCTTTGGTAAATCACCAGCCTCCTGTTACCTGGACTGTCTCTGAGAGCTAGGTTGTTTTTGTAGATGCTCTTGTTTTGTTCTGTATTGTATTATATTATCTTTGGATTAATACCAATTGATGAGAAAAATTAAACTTGTAATGTTTCTATCCAACTCTTTCTTCCATTCAGATCTGGCAGAGAGTGACCTGGCATATACTCAAGCCATAATGGGCAGCGGAAAGGAAGACTACACTGGGAAAGAAGTACTAATCCTAGGAGGTGGTGATGGAGGTATACTATATGAGATTGTCAAACTGAAGCCAAAGATGGTTACTATGGTAGAGATATCCTTTGACAAATGACTGATGGTTTGTTTCGGCGCTCTTCAGCCTGCATTTTCTGCTGTTTTCTTAGCATTGAGCACAATTAACTCAGGTTCTGATTTGCATGAAGACATAGGGTCTAAAATGATTTTTTTTCTTGCCAGCTTAAGAGACCCAGTGACTACATACTTGTCCATCATTATACAGCACCTGCTTTCAAGTTCCCAATCCATACTATAACTCTTGAGTAGTAATTTACATAGAACTGGAAAGGAATGCTTCTGTTGTCAGACTGATACCTTCTCTGAAACAACAGAAAGACAAGAAACTTGTCTTCTGAAACAGAAGACAAATCTGTCATGTCAGTGGTTTTGGTCAAGTTCTGTCTCCTTTGGGTTCTTCTGTTTTTCTAAAGAAAGCTATAAAAAAATACTTTAGAAGGAAAAAATTTTAATCAAGAGGAATGTCAGGATTTGATGAATTGTGTTGCTGGCACAATGACCAGCTTTTGTGCTGTTTTAAATACTGAGAAAAATGAAGTTTTCAACTTTCTGTAGTTCAGATAGTTTGTAATGTAAACCCCTGTTAGCCATATGAAATGGTGATCTTCTTGGGTGTTGGGATCCCCTTGCTAGGAACTAAAAATTTTAAAGATGTAGGCTGAAGTCTTAACCTTGTTTTAGCTTTATGAGGTTTTTACATATACCACTGTATTACTCACATTCCAAGCTTTCACAGTAATGGTAACCTAAAGGTACCAGAAATACTGATTTTGGGAGGGCGGAAGCACTTCCTAAACCTCTGACTGAATGTAGAGGCAAATGCATAAGTTTGGCTATTGTAATATCTATACCAAAATGCACACCTTACTGTGTTCCTTTGTGAATGTTACCTTTTTGAAAAATCTTTCTGAAAAAACAGAAACTGTTATCTGTATTTATGGACTGTAGAACGCCTTAACCAGCTTCAAACATTGACCAAATGGTGATCGACGGGTGTAAAAAATACATGCGTAAAACATGCGGAGATGTCTTAGACAATCTGAAAGGAGAGTGCTATCAGGTAACTTTTTGGTTTTCTTTCATTGGAAGTAATATTTCAAATACAATTACACCTAGCCTGGAAGACTATGGCAAAGTTTTGGGGAAAAGCTTTCTGATTTTTTTTAATTTTGGGAAGGATTTTTTCCTTTGACACTTCTAGGTTTTAATAGCTGGCAGTGGGGATATGTACTGGAAGTATATATTAAGTGTCAAAATATTTGAATTCTCCATCTTCAAACTCTTTTAAAAATAGTCATATATAGCTTTTAAGGAATGTGAACTAGTAGAGTCTTTATTGCCATAGCTGACAAGTAAAAGAGGAAGGAGCAGTAAGGATGCAGTGTTAAATATTTCTTGAATGCATGAAAAGGTAGAAGAAATTTGTAGTTAAGTTAGTTGTCCTGTACTGTTGAGAATATCTGAATTTGTAATACACATTTAAAAATACTCTTTAATTGGCAGGCAAAATCTCTTGCCTCTCACTGCTAATAGATTAAAAATTAAAAAACAAAAAATTCATGTATCCCTGTAGTTAAGATCTTTATAAACTGCATCTGACAGAGCTTACAAACTAGTTCAGGTATAATCTAACACCTTCACTGGACATCTTTTCTTTCCATTTTCATTTCAACCTCTCTAGCTCACACTTCTAAACTAGTATCAGAGATCTTAAAAACATGCAAAAATAAAGAGAAGTCACATGCTACTTTGCACACGTCAGTGGCCCTTCATACAAATACCTTATTTTACTCTTATGTTGGGGGACAGTTAACTGTTGTTACTATTCGGTAGGTAGAACAGTGGTCACGCAACAATCTGTGATAGAGCTAGGAAATTCACTCCTGTAGTGTCTGTCACTGCCATAATTCCTACAACTGTTCCTCCTTTTTATATGATGTAAAAAATTGAAAATGGAGCCCAAAATTAAACACACATTTAATTTTGTGTTTTTCCCCTCTTAATTTCTGTGAATCCACATTTGTTCCTTCTACCTTGTCATTTCTGGGGTATTCTGAGGACTAGCTACAATATTTTATTTTTATAGGTTCTAATTGAAGACTGTATTCCCGTACTGAAGAGGTATGCCAAAGAAGGAAGGATGTTTGATTATGTAATTAACGATCTGACAGCTGTTCCAATCTCAACATCTCCAGAAGAAGGTTAATCTTCTAATTTATTTTCCTAAATCTCAAGGATTCTCCATGTTTCTGTCCTTTTGGTGTGTAATAGTTGGCAGTTTGCAACAAAAATACTTTGATTATTGCCTTTTTAATAGTAAATCTGAGAGACAAAGAATGATAGTAACACATCTGTTCTTGAATTTTTCTTCAATGGTAGAAAAAAAATTGGTAAATGCCTAGGACTTTTTTAAACTGCGCTCTTATTCCAGATTAATACGAACTCAGGTAATTCTTTAGAAAGTAGGTGGGGAGTTCATACTCCAGTAAATTTTACCCCGCTCTACAATTTCTTGAAACATTCTGGAAAATTAATTTTGAAGAAAACCAGAGATACTTTGATCATCAGTGCCATTGGGTATCAGTTGTGTGGGTGTTTTACTGGTTTTTATCTTGTTTTTTGCTTGTTTTTTGAAGGTATAGGATAGCTATACTTTTTAAACAGTAGATATGTTTCAAGTCTTGAATATGTAATAGTGTAGAAGTCAGTAATGTGCCGTTCTGTTTTTAAATCATGCTCTATATGCAGATTCCACATGGGAATTTCTGCGGTTGATTCTTGACCTCTCAATGAAAGTCCTGAAACAAGATGGAAAATACTTCACACAGGTATGATACCTGGATGTAAAAAAAAGTATTGCTTTATATGTATTGCAGTCTGCATTTTTCAGGTTAAAGGAAGGGAACAAAACCGAACCAACTAACTAAAACTCTACTAGCATGCTAGTTTTTTCCTTTTAGTGACTCAGTAGGGATTTTTGCATGAAATGTGGGCTTTGTGAACAGACTTGTTTTTTCTCATTATTTCAGCTGGATTTGTAGTGCTTCTGTCTTTGAATTTAAAAGCATAATTTCAAGAATTGGCTACGCATACTATCGAGTATTTTAGCAGTAAGCAATTCTTGGAAAAGCAGAACAGGTGTACTTTATAAACAGATAAATGTTTTTTAAGCTAGCGTCTCTGGTTTGTAGATTGTAAGACATGAAAATTTGTCATTCATAAAGGTGTAAAAATTTGACATAGGTGCAGTGGGAAGAGAAAATTAGTCATTTGTGAGTAAATAGCCTCTCTTTGCTTGATATGACTCCTAACCCAAGTCACCAGTTTGGCTTCTGCAAAACAGATACTGAACATTTGAATATGTTACAATGCCTGGCACTTTGCAGACTATTTTATATAGTCATAAATAAGACTTTGTCCTTGTGTATGAAGCTTTTAATGCAACTCTGTTTAAAAAAAAACAACATAATTTAAGGGTATTATATTTGCTACAGTATAGTCACCTCATGGATAATATAGTTGTTATACAGCTTTCATCTGAAGATGTTTTCTGTATGTAATCCAGTGTTCAGAGTGCCACAAAGCTGTGTGCAATTGTACAAAAGTGATGAGATCAAGCAGATAGTTGAGTGAAGTGTAAGTCTCTGAAACTGTATTTCTTTTGTCATGTGCATACCTTTAACTGGTTTTCTGATGTGTGGAGTCTCCTAAGTACATTTTGAAATAATCTTAAATTCTGAAAAAAACTAGGTAAAATTATGCATTTGAACTCTGTTCCTATCAGTGTGGAATTTCTGATGTGTGTAAAGGAACTGCTTTACTGTAAAATTGCACTTATTTGTAAACCTGCCCAAAACTCATAGAATGAGGTTTTTGGCAACTTTAGCCTGATGCTTTATTTTAAAATGCTGTGGAAGATAAATTATCTTGTAGTTGAAATGTAAGATATGAGTCATGGTTGTATCACTGTACATCTTAATAGCTTTTCTGCTAATAGTGGAAGTACTTATGACAGACTTTGAAAGGACACTACATCTTCTGGACAGAGCAAGCATTTGTGCTGCAGTTGTCATACTTGTGACGTAACACAGTGAGACTAGCAGACTTTATTAGAATGTATGTATGTCTGTGAACAGATATTTTTTACTTTGCAGAAGGACTTCGGGAAGAAGCTTGTACTGAAAGCTGGAGTGATGGCTGTGCTGCAGCCAGGGTATAGGGAGGTGGTTCTGTCAGCTGAAACCAACAGAGGTTGAGACTGGTGCAGCCCAGCTGCCTGTCCTGTCCTGATGGGAGGATGTAACTCAGCTCTCCAGCATCTCTGCTTGCATGGGAAGAAAGGACAGCAATACTGAATTGGCCCTGGCAGGCTTAAGCTGTTGTGAAACACTGCAGCATTAGTTTCCGAGTATGTGGCATGAATTTGGACTTATGTCTAACTGGCAGCCAGTGAAAGGAATGGATATAGGAGCAGTGTACTTTATGCAACTTAGTCTTCCTGAGAGTGTTGAAAAAAAGGAAAACTAATACAGGGACAAACAGCTATCAAAGCTTTTGTTTTATCTACTGATACACTGCCTAGGCCGTTTGATTGTCCTTGTTGCCTCTTCCCAATTGGGCCCGATTTAAAAACAAAATCCCTCAGAAAGCTCAGTAGTCTGATCATAGTAAGAGACTTTTAGGGGTGCTTTAAATAAATTCAGCTGTTGAACTTTCTTTAAATTGGGGTTTGAATTAAACTAGTTGAAGCTGGATATCCAAAGGATTGGGTTAACACTGTGGACAGACATTCAAACATGACCGCTGCCAACTTTGATGACTGAGCTTAGTCACACATTGGGAACTCATAAATGGTTTTGAATGTTCTGATGTGTTAGCTTTTAAATGCTAGGGATTTTTAGCTCTGTGTATTAACGTTGGAGTTCTAGGTTACTTTTGTTACAACTGTCAACTTCCAGGATGCTTATCTTAGGTAGCAGGCCGTACTTCACTTGCTGAAGGAATCATGTGCCTTCTAGGACAGTTAAGTTTTTAAAACCCCAGGACTTTGTGTGCCTCTCCACTGCCAGGCTTTTTTGAATTGCATGTTGGTTCTCTAAAACATAAAATACATGAAATATCACCAAGAAAAGCAACTGGGGGAATGTCCACCTATTTGTTAGAGCCTGACCTTTTCCTATGATGAGGAAATGTCCCACAGGAAAGATGCTGCAAAAGGGTTGTCATCCTGTTGGCTGCTGTCCAGTAGCTATAGTTGCTTCATCTGCCTTGACATTATGCTGAACTAATATTGGAAACTTCTGTTCTCTGTAGCTTGCCCTCTTGATTGTTCTGCTTGCAGGGCTTACCTTGTGCATCTTGTTAGAATACTGTTTATTTTAATGCTCAAGAAATGTTTTACCCAAAAGTGGAATTCTGTTCACAGAATGCCAGTCTTTCACATACTCTATTGCTGCCTGACTTAAAATGCCACAGCTGGGAAAAATAAATGGATATGCTCATCATCTCTTTACTGAGCTCTGCATAAGTTTTGGGAAATGTTCTCTTTGGCACATGAATTGTGAGCAGGCAGGTCTAGAGCTGTCTAACTCTAGATAAAACTTATCTGAGGTCTTAAAAAGAATTATTTTTTGGCATGCTACTGTGACACACCTGTTTGTTCCCTCAAGATCCCATGGTGATCCTCAAAGCTGTCTAAATGCTCATGCAGAATATCCTTTCACCACTAGGTGGAGGCTGGTAACTAATATTGTCTAGCGGATTAACAACATTTATAGAGAGATTCTGCCTGTGAAAGGTTTTTCAGACTACTGCTTCGCATTCCTAGGGATGCATGAACATACGTGGCCAATTTTAGGATGAAGGAGGGACTTTTTGCTTGTTTTGGCTCTGGAAGGACAGGGCAGCTTGCGGATCTCATTCATTGCTGCTGTAAGTCTGTGCTTAAGTAAATGGGGGGTCAGATGGATGGACACACCTCTGTACTTGCACTGTGCATCCACAGTAGTAATCACAATGAGAACAGAAACTCACTGGTGTGAGTAGCAGCCTTGCTTTTCATGTCCTTAGTTTTTTAGCTGTATCATCTGTATTAAAAGTCTTGTGGCCTACACAGGACTTGGGCAGAGAGGTGAGCATTAGGGCCTTTAGCCTGCAGAACCTGCAGCTCTATCTGTAAGCTTCAGACTTGGGGCTTGTTCGCAAAAACTTATTGTTCAATGTAATTCCACTATACTTAAGGGTCACATGGCTTGCTCTATTTCTGTTCCTCCTTCTGAAGCTGGTGCTTTTAAATGTTTAGTCATGTAACATGGGTCTGGGTCTTTGAGGTGTGCAGTGTTGTCTCCTCTGAGGGGAGCCAGTTACAGGTGCAGGTTCCCAGCATTCAAAGGGGAGAAAAGTGGGAGTCGGTGAGGATGTAAGAACTTGACGTAGCCAAAGGTCCAGTTTTGTTTCTAATGGACCTTCCCAGTGACTCATTTCTGAACATGTCAAGTGTTCTTATGCTATTGGACCTTCTAAAAGCCAGTTTGATTTTTAGATTGCCCAAGTGATTTTTTTCAACTTCATTGGAGTATGTGTACATGTAGATACTAGTCTGGTATGTGTGTTTTTTCTGAACCCTCACCATCTTGCACCTTCCAAGTAGCATGTGAGGATTGTCCCAACAGCTGTGAAACTATGCTCTTTAAGATGCAGAGACTGATTGCAAGGTTGCCTTGCTCAGTGGATTATGTGTAGCTACGAAAATGCCTTTTTCTGTGCTAAGTTTTTGCTCTGCTCAACCTTTGAGGTTGAGCAGGCTGTCATTATCAACCTGTTTATGAAGTGGAACCATTAAAAATATCTCTAAACAGGAATTTGTTCCTTCCTAGTCTGGGTCATCCCACCCAGGCAGGGTAGAAACCATCTCAGACTACTCATGGGTTTGGGTTCCAGTAAACAGCACTAACCACTGGTGCAAGGGATCAGCTGTCTCCCACACACACATTCAGGCTTTCACCAAGCTGTTGCTTCCTGGCTGCACTCTAATGCAGTGTGGCGCTGCCCTCAAAATGTCCAGGCCACTGTCATGTTGCTCCATAGTTACACTCCTCTTTTTGGCTGCTGCGTGGGTTTTCTAATTAGCACTTCCAAAGAGGAAGCAGGGCTCTCCTTGACTGCAGTGTCAGCAGAGACTGGAAGAATAAATAAATGTCCATGTGTGAGCCTGTGTGATTTCTTGGCAGTTTGGGAGTCTTTAAGGGATAGACACTTCATGTCCTTGTGTTACTGAGTTCACTTTTAAGTTAATAGATTGTTTGGCCAGTGAGAGATACCTTTGGTCAGGTTTGCCTCCATTATCTCCTTAAGCCGTCCCTGTCACCCAAAACTCAAACCTAGCTTTGCTAGCTAGGTGTTTCATGGTCCTTGCAGCTCGTTGCTTCTTAATCACACTGAAGTGAAGAATAAACCAACTTTAGGCGTGTTCAACTCTGGCACTTATCATTACACAATAAAAATAGAAAACCATGTTAAATTAAAATTCAAAATTAAACCTCTGCTGTCACAGACAAGGATTTTCAGTAGCAATGACATGTAGGATAAGACATGCAAGAATGACATGTGTAAGAAATAGGCAAATATGGAAAAGGGACCCTTCCATCTGCTTTAAAGTTACTATTTACTTTTAAGGTTGGAGGAAGCATAGTGGCCTAAATTCAGCCTAAAACCAGTTGGTGGACACATCCCCTTTGTAGGTGGGTAAAGTTAACTGGAATTGACAAGGTTAATTTAAACAAGTTATTTTACAACTTTAAGGATTTTTTTTTTTTATTTATTATCTGCCCAATATTGTCGGTATTGCTCCATGACTTGAGTATTTTCATTGGGTGGAGGTAGTTAAAATGAACACAGGTTATCAGACTAATCATGGTATTGCATTCTGGGCTTGGTTCCCTGTGTCATCTTCAGTGATACAAGAACATCTGAGTGTGATATCATTATCAATACTGTAGTTTCATTTGATAAAGTTGGTCACTTCTTACAGAAAGATGTTGTTAATAGTGATTTCTTTCCAATAAATTTTCTTTTTATTAAAATAAGCTCATCTAAGTTGTGTAGATTTCATTTTTTGAATTCTTAGCTTTTGGCTGAGGAAAACCAAATAATTACAAAAAAATTCTAACAGTGCAGAACTGTAAAATCCTGTGGTGTGTCTCCAGATGGAGAGGTAAATGAACAGCCAGGTGGGATGTCTGAAACTTTAGGTAGGATTTTGATTTGGAGATTGGTGATCTATGGGTTTGAAAAGTAAAAATTGCTTACTGGCATGTTCATTGTTCCTGTAATTTGCTTTCCACACTGTTTGCAGTGATTTGTCTGCTGGAGAAGGGAGAAAGGATGAAATACTGCAGCAACGGGGTGGGAAATTGTAGATACTTTCATCTCATTGGGTAACTTATTAAACGTTGCCCATAATAGTAGTATGCTCCAGAAATTACCTAGCAGCGTTCTCTATTTATGACTCAGATTACATACACAGATTGTTTTTTAGTGCTCTTTTGCGTTCAGTCTGATGTTGAAACAAAATTATATGTTTGGTACAGGACAGCTGAACCAAATAACTTCTGCAGTCCCCTGGATAATAACAGGTTACTAAACAAGTACTACGGTAGTCTGTTCATTGTTGTTCTTTTTGCAGTTGTGCTCAAGTGTCCGTCTCCTACCTTTTTACAAACCTTGCTTGTTTTCTGATGCCCAAACCCAAATACGATAAAGTCAATGTAAAGTATGTCATGTTCCTTTAGCGTAAAAACAAGTACATGTTTGTGGAATATGATCAAAATGATAATCAAACACTTTTTTTAATGCAAATTGTTTTGAAAGAGGGCTTTCAATAATATGACCTTTTTAAAAGATGCTGTGTATAGGATTTTTTTAAGTCGAGGTTTTCTTTCCACTCAAGCAAGAACTTGAACACCATGCAAAAAATTCATTGAGTCTGTTGCAAGAAATGCAGATGAACAGTAGGATAAAGCCTCATTACTTCTCAGAATTCAATTCTTTTTAAATGCATTGTGGAAAAATATTTTTCATACCAATGAAAAAATAGAACAAATAGTTTAAATCCCAGAGTCAGAATGTGCATTATAAACTTCATTTCTGGTTATTATTTGATGTTATTACATGGAAAAAGCTATGTAGATGGAGCCATTCAGACATACTGATTCCAAGTAAGATCGCTACTTGTTTTGACCCTCTGTGCATTGTACGTGGTTTTGAAGAACACAGGTAGTATTTGTCAGCTCATCCTGGTTCCTTGCTTTGTGAAAATAAACTTTCAGTTGTGTCTGTGTGCACTTAATTATTTTAAGGCCATTTTTAAAAATCCGGGAGTACCAAAAAGCACAAGTTAAACAGTAGAATGTGGCTTTCTTAAAGACCATTCTCTTGGAGTTAAAGAATTCATAGTGTGTTAGCAAAGGGAATGCACACGTGTGAGATGTAGGTAGACATTTTGGGAGTTTTGAATAGGTCCTTTGTTCCTGGAGCTCCATAGCAGTTGACCTTTATTTGAAGTTCGGGGTTTTAAAATATTGAATGAGCTGTGACTGTAAGAGCTATAGTTTTTAATTAGATCTAGCTCTTTTTTTTTTATTTGAACCGTTCACATTCTTTCAGTCAAATGCGAACTATGCACTTTATCAAAGGGCAGGAAGGAACAAGATACCTCATTGAGTAATTGGGAAAAAAAAAATATCAAAACTGTGTGTGCGTGCAAACATTTCCAGAAGTCATTATGAGCTGAGGAAAGATATTGCCATTCCACAGGTGGAGTCTGTTGCTTCAGGCTTTCTTTTTGTCTTTCTGGCAAAGTTCAGGGCTTTTAAAGGTCAAAATCAGTACTCTGCTCAGAAGTGCATATACATGGAAGGCTTTTGGCCTGTCCAGTCATGAACAGAAAGAATAATCTAGAAACCGAGAAGCTGGCTGTACTAGTAAATGACTGTCCCTTCCCCCTTTTTTTTTTTTTTTTATTTAACTAGACCTTTTTCTGTGTAATGCATATCCTCATATCATTGAGACTGATGTTCTTGTGATCTGAGAAACAGCAAACTTTGGTGTCTTGGGTCTTTTGCCATCATTTTGTGGGACTTTGGCTTGTACACTAGGTTACTATGAACTGTGTATTCATTAACATGAAAGTTCCCTTTTTTGTTCTTTGTCTCTTCATGTTCTGTAGTAGATGTTGTTTCTCCACTAGAATTGGTAAAATATTTGGGAAAGCTGGGAATTATGTTGAAAGTAACTGGAGAAATGCTAGTTAAAGCTTCCGTTTGTACTGATAAGAAATCAGGAAAAGAAAAGTAGGCTTTCTTCTAGGTCAAGGTAAAGAGCATCTATACTGTAAGCTAGTAAACCCAACCATTAGGGACAGGTGGGAACACACGTCTCCTGAAGAGGTTGCATCCTGCCCCACATATGACCAGATACGCACATGCTGCGTGGTCAGGGCAGACACACTGTCATCATATAACGTGCTGCTTGTGTATAGTGTGCAGCATTCTTGGGTATCATGTCTGAGGCCTTTAGGTTGAGCTGAAGGTTCGTCGTGAAAGTGGAGGTAGAAGGCCACAAATCAATTCATCTGGCTGTCAGTTTGCCAAGGACCATTCATATTTTCTCCCTCTTGATGAGAACTGCAGAATGTTTTGTCTCTATGCTGTGCCACAGCAACAGTACGTTCATATTTGGCAAGTCTTTATCCCGTGTTTCATACCTGGAAAACTAAAGCTGAGTAGTTTGTAGACCATGCAATGGTGACTGTATTCAGCTTCACTCCATTTTAAGTTAGTGTCCAAATAACCTGCATTTGCCATGCTCTTAAGATCATTGTAATTAAGGTTGTAAAGTATCAGCTAGTTTACTTAGTTACGTAGGGAAGAAAGGCAAGAAACTTGACAAGAACCTTTATTACACTTATACAACCTGACTTTCTGCTTCGGGTAGTTTGTTCAGTCTGGTGTCTGTGGGCTCACAGTTGCTAAATCTTCAAACCTGTTACAGGTAGTCACTTTTCTGTTCAGAATTATCTCTATATGACCATCCCAGGTATGTGCTCCAGTAGCTTCTGATTGTTAATACTTCGTTTTGCACAAGATTGTGCTTGTACTTAGGAGTTGTTTCATGTTGGTTTTGTGTTGTTGTTTTTTTTTAAAAAAATTTAAATTCCTCACCATTTGTAATCTAAGCACTGATTTTTATTTTGTTCAGAAAAGAATACTAGTCATAGTCTTAGATAAGATGTGGCTCCAAGAAAAAAGTGCCATAGGAGTCACTTCTTCAGAAGCATGATACACAAACTCAAGACAATGTAGCCTGCAGCCACAGAACTGCTGTATAATCTGATTTATTTTGTCATATTGCTCTGTGCAACAATGTTTAAAATGAATAGGTTATAGGGTTTTTTTAATAGTGCATTTAAACACTGTAAGACCTAGGCAATGTTAAATAATTGAGAAAATCTGGATGTTGTAATACTGCTTACTAATATATTTAAGCAATCATAAAGAAAATGGTTATTGAGTAGATGTTGTAGATAAACAACACATGGTCTGTTTTAACTGGAAGCTCTAATGTAGTGGTTGCGTCTGCTAATGAATAGATAGCCCGCCACCCCCCACTTACCCTTTCTTGAAAAGATACAAATTGTTGTTTGCTGTGGGCAGAATGAAGACAAGCTGTTCAGTATTTGCCTTGTAAACATTAAATATTAAAACCAGCATGTATCTGGTTCTGAAGTATGTGGCAGCCTTGCATTAATGTCAAAATGTATATATTCATCTTCAGTTTTGCTTGCTTGTTTGATTGTAACTGGGACTTCTTTTTTTTCTTCAGGGAAACTGTATCAATCTGACTGATGCCTTGACTCTGTATGAAGAACAGCTTAGCAGGCTTTATTGCCCTGTGGAGTTTTCGAAAGAAACTGTGTGCGTTCCCTCCTACATGGAATTGTATCCTTAAAGACTGAAAAAGCATGGAGAGTATGTATTAATAAATCAAGCAAGCTTAGATTGCTTGGAGGTAATGAACTCAAGTGCAAGAAGGCAGTTCTGATTTAAACACTATTAATGTTTTTCATAATAAACAAACCACTGCAGTTTTATTTTAAGGACAATTGCAGGAATTGTTTTTTTAAAGGTGCCATAAACTCATAGCTGGTGAGATGATCAGCACCTTTCAAAATCAGGCTATGTTTTAATGTTTTTGAGTGTTTCCAAGTATATTGTTTATGCAATGTAGGATAAACTGTGTATGATGAGGATAATGTTGCCTGGGAGTTCTGGCAAGGCAGTATCTTATTTTTCTTCTTTCACAAAAAATCCCAGACTAACTTTGTACAGATTAGCATGATCCAGACCTTTAATATTCTCTGGTAGATCTGTTCTTGAACATACAGCTCATACTGGGTTTTTAATGGGAAAAAAAGTGATTCCTAACAATCATTATTAGTTAGTGTTACTGGAAAAAAAGTGTTCTGAGTGGAGGGCTATACACATTTCTGAGGAACGTCCCATTCCTAAAAGCAGTCCTTCAGAATTTCTTCATTTTGTGGGTTGCGTGCAAGTTATACAAGGAGCTAGAAGTTTCTGCTTCAAGCCATTAGCTCCAAAGGGGCATTTTGATCTGCTCAAGAGTGGTTCTGCTGGCTCCATTTCCCTTGAGTGTTTATCGCTTTTTGTGTGGTCTTCCAGGAAATGTCTCTGTAGGGTAATGCCTGCTGTGACTGTCCCTCTTTTGACAGGAGAGACCTTTCCAGGATCTCCTTATTCATAATATGTTAAGTATGTGAAACTCTGCCACAGCCTTTCTTCTCTTCTGTGTGTTCGTTTTGCCTCCCTTCTCTGTCTCTAATCTTGATACCGTTTAATGTTCTGGACTCCATACTGACTGTAACAAGCTCCTCTTGTTTCTCGTTGTCAGCTCTTCAGTAAAACTCTGATATGATCTTAACATTTCAAAGACAAAAAAGAAAGAGTGAAAGAGGATCTGAAAATACCTGCCCTTGTAGTTTACAGTTTCAGAGAAACTAGTTATTTTTGCCTTTACAACTGCTAGGCCTTAATGCAACACGTGATTTGAAGTACGTGTCTGCAGAAAGTCTTTTAAATGCTTATTGTTTATTTGGAAGTATGCAAAATACTTCTAAATGAGTTGATTAGCAAAGGCTACTTCTTTCCTTTGAAAAATACACTTAAATGTTTCTAGTTAACAGATACAAAATAATTTTAGCAATAAATTTATTAAAACTGGCCATTAAATAGGTACAACAGAGCTTGAAAATGAACAATTATTAGAGAAATAAGGCAAGCTTTATTAGTTTGCTTTCTCTGAATGGATTAACAATGGTGTAATAGTATAGGTACAGGAATGTTAAAGGAGAAGTTATCTTGATGACTTCAAATTAGCCCAAATTAACTTCTAATTTGGCCTTGGGGTTCGAATAACCTGTACCTGAAATGCAAGTAAAGGCCTATCGCCTTTCTTGAAAATGGAAGCTCTCCAAGTAGGAGTATGTATTCTGAATATAATGTTACACCTAAATGCTGTTTCACAGATGACTGAGATATGATAATTTACAGTAGAGTTGTGACAAGTAATCAGAGATTGAGGGGTTTATTTCTTTCTGAAGAATGACGCATTTGTGATTTTCATCTAAGTGCCTGAAATCTCTTGAGCTATTGATCAAATCTTTTCACTTACCTAAATGTTCATTTTTTTTAATCTGACCAAAAGGTACCTGAATGTAGCCAAAGTGCTAAGCTGTCTTATCACTTAATTATTTGTTTTGCCTACGCCAAGAATTGTTACTGTGTGTTGTTGCTACTTGAAATTTTGGTGTTTACCAGTGTTGCTGTGGGGGTCATGAAATTCAAGTAGCTGTTGACATAAAAGCCAGCTCTCTACTTTAAGGAAAGTGTATGTCTGCGGTCTCCACAGGACCTTACGGTGAACACGGGAGGCTCCTCACTGGAGCATGTGTGACCTTATAGTGTAAGCAATGAGCATATATCTGTGTTTTTGCCAAGTTAAAAATCCCAGAAATCTATGCCTTACTCTGTAGCTGTTTACTCTTAAAAAGGTGACATTCATGTCTTATTCTCCTCTCTGCTTCTCTGGACGCAGGTAGAATGATGTAGCTCTGACCTTTCTCATGTGCCCAGCATGGCAAGAGAGTTTTTGAGGATCAGTTGTCTGTCCTGCCAAGAGTGCCTTGGAGAGCTGTGGTTTGAGTGTAGCTTCTGTATGACTGCTCAGCTTGGGCCCATAAGTCTGTTTCTGAAATACTTAGGTGCCTAAGGCAAATACCACAGAAGCTTTCAGAGAAAAGCATAGGCACAACTCAGATGCATCTGTTCAGCAAGTCTTCAACAGATCCCCTGCTGAGGTAGTAGGCATTTACATCTTTGCCTAGTAAGGTACCTGGGCATCTCATGTTCAGCTACTGAACATCTCTGTATTAATTTTCTGTCTGATTATGTCTGCATTAGGGACAAATCAAATAGCTGGCTATCTGTTTCCTATTCAAGCTTGCTACTTTACAATTGAGAAGATGACCAAGGGGGGTCCCAACTTGGTGTACTCACGATTCAAGTTTTGATCATTCTTCCCAAAGTATTTCTGTAGTTTGTTCAGTAGTTGCAATGCAAAAAACTGCACCACCTGGAAATCTGCAGAAGGAATTAAAAAACATGGGTTTGCAAAGGATTTCAGTTTCAGTGGAATTGGGAGGAACTTCTGAACTGCTGAGTCAAAAAGAAGATCCAGGGAGGCATCACTTTTGAGATTTTTACCTACGTCATCATTCTGAGCTACCAGAAGTCTTCAGAATTGAAATAAGTGAAAAGAACTAATTTATTTTTAATGATGTAGTACAAATGTTGCTTTTTCCTTAACTGCTTATTTTCTTCAGATGGGTGTTCTACACTATTTGGAAGAAATAAACTGATATTTGAACATCAAGATTATTCGAGATTATCATAAATGTACATGCTGCATGGAGCATATAGGCCTACCACATGCTGCATATTGGCATCTTGAACCTTTAAATTATATGCTGTAGATGATCCTGAAACTTAGTCATGCTATTGATTGTGAATTCTTTAAATGTTTTTTATTATTATTTTAATTTAAAAGCAAATGGAAAATGTATATTTTGATGAGCTAGGGTGTTATTTTTGAAAGTCAACTTAAAGATGAATAAGCAGCAAAACTAAGAGCTGCTGAATGCACTGAACCTTTAGAATGTGATCCTTTTTATTTTTTTGTAGATCTTCACAAACTGATTGATTAAAAAAGACATCTTTAGCATTTCATCCCTGAAGGGTGGTCCATGGAGTTTGTTTTTGGTTTTTTTTTGGTTTTTTTTCGCCAGATTTTTATCTATGGTGCTTTTTAAGGCTGGAGGGTGTTTTGTGTTTGTTTTTTGTAAATGAACACCACAGTGCTTCCATATAGAGAAGGGTATAACAAAAAAAAGGGAAAAAAATCTTCTGAATGGAAATCTCGAATCTTTCATTGCAAAGGGAAGAAAGCTGGTCTTAAATTTTGTTCATTTACTCCAGTTTTATTCATAATTGCTGTAATCTCTGACCTTTCACCTCACAGTTCTTTAGCTGCTGCCCTATTGATTATTTGGATTTTGATACAGATTTAACAGTACATTATAGGGGCACTTTGAACTCTATCGGCATGAGAATTAAAGCTGGTTTTCTATCCCAACAGTGTAAGAAATTGACTGTAATGAGATTCTTGTGGGTGTACAGTCCTCAACCTTATGGGAAGCACTAGGTTCCTGACGGAAAGATTTCTTTAGAGGGCAAAGAAACGTGGGTGTGATTTCGATTCATGTGCACCAGTGTTGAATATCAAGGCAGGTATGTATACTTCAGTAGGGTAAATCCTGGTCATATTGCCACAGATTGACCATGTTGTGTGGGGCTCTTGCTGAATTAGATTCACTTGCAGTGTAAAAATCAGTGGAAGCTAGGTTGCATTGTAGTTTTGTTCTGAAAGGTAAAGCATTGTTCTTTAACTGTTTCTCATGTTGTCTGAAAAGTTTATATTTTTGTAAGAATGTGCTATGTATTGACTAAAAGTTTGCTTTCAGTGTTTAAAACAATCCCACTTAAAAGGAGGTAGGAAGGATATAACCATTATCTGCATTTCTGTACATTTCCAAGACAGAATAAAAAGTGCGCTATTTCCCTATACACTAATCCTGAACCATAATGATGTTTTTTTCCTTTAACACCTAGTATCAACGTTTTCTTAGTTCTATTGGAGGCAGCAGATTCCCCATCCCTGATACTGTTAATGAAAACAAAACAAAACCACTCCTAAGATCTATGTTCTCAATCATACAAAAAGAATAATTTTACTGTGTCCCACATATATAAACTCTTTATGAAATCTGAGTATCCTATGTAGAATTTAAGTGATACTGGAAGGCTTGCAAAATTTGTTCTTCATCTGGTGTATAATTGTGCTGTTAAAATGCTTTCAGTTTGGGGAGTCAATAGAAGTATTCTTCAGTCTTACTGTTTAAAATTATTGCAATTAATGTTAATTCTTTAATAGACATGGAACATAGTTCTTCCGTGGCCTACAGTTTGTGCATCCCTAAATACTTGTGAAGTGCAGAGGCGGCAGGAGAGAAAAAGTGTCTTGCACTTCCCTGAGTCTGTTAGCTCTGTATACATCCCAGAAAATACCTTGGTATTATTGCCTGTAACGTAGTAATTACTCTTCATTTATGATACAGGACCGCAGTCAGTATGTTGTATAGCTGCAGAGGAATGCAGATGTCCTGTAAAGTTACATGTATCCTCAACTTTCCAAGCATGAGTATTCCCATTGATTCTTAGTGTGATTACTTGTGTAGGTGAAATTAAGCACACAGACGTTCACTGTGGACAGGGCTTACAGTATGTATGTTACTGAGTGAGCTTGATAGATTTAGAAATCAGTCACAACAAGTGGGGGTGGTTGTTTTTTAGCAAAGAAACTTGTGAACTGAAATATGACTTAACATGCTTGCTGGCTTGCGGTATTCAAGGCTAGCACTTTTAATTAGTACCACTGCACAAGACTGAGCACAGAGATACTGGGTGTGCAGTGTTGTTTTGTAACCAGTTCCCAGAATGACCAGGGGACCTGAATTACATACTGATAGGTGAGAGGCAGCAGTGCTTGCAAATCTTTCCTTTTCAACCAATACAGTATAAAGAGTTGGAAGAATTATTTTTTTCTTTTAAACTTTTTTAATGTAGGTTTTTTAAAATGATAGATGGAGTATAAAGCAGTTCAGCAAACACTGAACATTATATTTTTTTAAGTTGCTGAACTGAGCAAATATCTACACACTGTCAGTCTTTATTTATTTGTTGCTGTAGTGTAGATTCTTTTTTAAAAAGGAAAACAAATCTTTGTGTTAGAATTTTCAAATGCGAACTGCTATGGCTGATCGGTTTTCCATATTAAGGTCAGTTGGGAAATAGCTATGACTGCTGCAGTATGTATGCAAACAGTTCCCAAGATATGGTTAACATTAGGGTTTTCTTATTCTTTGCACTAAATGCTGCTTCCACCTAGAAATGTGATCTAAGTATTAAAAACTCGATTGATAGTAGTTTGTGCAAAGAGAGGACTGCTGGCGTTGTATCTACTGCATCAGTGCAGTGCACATTTAAAAATAAAGGTACACTGTTATTACTTGTGTGTTTGAATTCTTGGATTCAGTGTTAAAATGACAGATCTGATGGGTATGGTGCTTACCATTATACCGCTTCTTTACCTTGTCACCTAGCAAACATAAAGGCACTTCACGGTTCTTTTACTATCTTTTTCTGTGTCTCAGATTAACTCGGTTATTTTCCATATATTATACTCAGATAAAGTACTCTGTAATGTGGAACAGCACATCGATGTTTGCAATGGGGAGGATCACTTGAGACTTCAGTGTTATTTGCTTAGAAAGAGTTAATTTTCTGTAGAGTACTGTAGATGTGAATTTTTTGGAGGTCTGTAAGTCCTGCTTTTCTGCTGAAGTGGCAAGTTGGCTTTGGGTGGCAGTGTGACTCGGTGCATGGCATAGAGAAAAGATAAGTGAGTAAGTAAGTGAGACACTAAGAATGCTGCAAGCTTTGGCACGGAAGTTTAAGGAAGACCTGCACTCTGCTCATCTCCTCATTCTCCAGACAGCTTAACCCATCTTCTTTGCTTATTTTCATTTGCATCTCAAGGC
>JAVJGJ010000014.1:89258848-89291566 GCA_035590215.1 Microhierax caerulescens | reverse complement strand
GGGGGGGGCAGGGGGGGTGTCTGTAAATACCAGGGGGGTGGATTGAGGACCCTGGGGGGCCGTATCTGGCCTGCAGGCCATAGTTTGAGGACCCCTGGTCTACATGTAGCTTTGTGTGTGTGTGTGTTGTTTTTCAATTACTTGTTGCCACTCATACCTTCAAAACTCTTAAATGAAGTTTAGTTTATGTTAGTAATTTAAAATTCTCTCCCAGTTAATTTCAGGTAGATGGGCAGGTTGTATTCTGTTTTCTGAGGTTAAATTAAAAATTATGGTGATAATGCCACACAAGTTCTAGGTGCATTTTCTCACAAGGGGTTTGTTTTAAAGAATATGTGTAAAGCACCCATTTTGTGCAACATGAACTTCTTGGCCAACTATCTTCTGTGCTATGTTCTTTAAAAAGAAAGAAGTGCAAGACCCATTATTTAATTATTTTCACTACAAGCCAAATTGGCAATGTGGTTTTAGATCCACGTGCAGAAGGAGCACTACCATGTTATTACAAAGGTAAGCACCTGCTCATTGACCTGCAGGTGGAAGGAAGCTGTGTGGGCCATGGTGAAGCACTCCAAAGTGCTCTCCTTCATCTAGTAGAAGTGCTTCCCTGTACTGAGTGTGTGTTATTTGGGAAAGCAGAAGAACATGGGCTGGGGCTGGGTCATGCTTGTGACCTGGCTTCTCAGGACCTGCTTGGCTGCTTGGTGGCAGTGGGTGAATCGTTTTTCAGTGAGTAGCAGAAATTTGGCTATTATTGAGCATTCAGTTATGAACGAATGATACTCAAATACACCTGAACTAGAGACACACTAAAGTACCTTTTATGTCATGCTAATCAAAATACATTTTGATACCTTTAAATGTTTTACAGTGCTTCCAGATTCATGCAATAGTGGATGCGTTTCATACAGTATTTTATGTAACTTAAAATAGTGCTCTATAGTTGCTCTTATCCCCAGATATAGTGAAAAAAAGTAGATGCTTAAAATAAAAACAGCAAGCCACAAATGATTTTATGAAATGAAGTTGCAAACACGTGGTGCCTCTTAAGACCATGTTTTCCAAAGGCGAAGGCAAAGGCTGCACTGACTTAAGAAAGTGCAGTCATGGCATCGCAGTGTGAAATCTTGGACAGGACTGTGCGTTTTATCCAACTGACCCAGAATGAAATGAGCTGTGTTTGCATCATTCTTGATAACCTGTTCTGGTGCTCTGAAAGGCATGAGAAGTGCCTGCAAAGGGAATGAATTAACTCTAGAGAAGGTTAGTAGCTTGATGGAAAGCTGGGACTGGCGCTGTTTTTGCTCAGACTGCTTTTTTTTGGAGTAAGGTCTGGTACCAGATGAAGTCAGGAAGTGCCCGTTGAAGAGGAGCGGGTCTTGGGCTTTAGGAGGTGTGAGGAAGGCCTGCAAGGCAATGGAGGTCTTTCACTTAAAATAGTTAATAGCCTGGGGTACGTGACCACATCCTGGGATCCTGATCTCTCTGTTGCCCCTAACACGCTGCAGTTCTCATTAAGGACTTGTATCGGTGGTGTTCTGTTCCTAGCTGCCCTCAGCGTGGGTGTGGGTTGTGCCCAGGTGCAGAATCAAGTCACCTTTGGGAAGCCAGTAGGAAATTCTCTCTGGTGTCTTAGTCCAGATGTAATACGGCTGCGAGTGTTTTCTGTCTGGGCTGGGGAGACACAGCATATGCCCCTACAGGCTCTTATTTTCTCTCATGAATTGCTGCTTCAAAGGTTGTGATACTCCTAGTTCACTTTTGGAAACTTACTGCCTGGCTGTAAAGTTTTGCCTAGGTAAAGCAGATCCTATGAGTATCTTGTGGCTAATCTTATTTCTATTCTAGTCCAAATTGCAAGATACTTATCATAACTACCACTTTTTATTAAAAGCGCAATCTTCATCTTTGACTTGAGTATTGGAGAATTGGGTAATGAGTCTCTGATTTCAGTCAACCAGTTCAACCAAGGAAGAGTCTGATCATGTTTGCTGTAATTTCAAAGAACTATGAGCAGAAATAGCATCAAATTGTTAAAGATCTGTGAATTCATCAGCATCTTTTAATGGGCTAAGATTCTGTCATTTGCTTGAGAAGTGCATACTGAAGAAGCCATGGAAAATTTTCAGAAGAGCGTGATCCTTTCTGCAAGCTTTAGAAAAAGATTTAGCTTTGGTCAACATTATTTTCTTTCCCTGTAAGCGTGCTTGATCATGACTATTTTTGTCATCTTTATCAGCTTTGCTAACAGTATCGCTAATTTCTTTGCACAGTTATTTAAATTTCTAAAAGTAGCTAGTTGGAGCCATACTGAGGCATTTATCAGAGGGTCCCTAGTCCAGCTACTTGTTCTCAGGTTCTAGTGAAATTTATCGGGAGCAATAGCACATAATGATCCAGCTTTTGATACCCAATAAGTAGTTGGGGGTGCATTTCACACAAAGCTCAGTACTGAAATCCTTATTCTGATGCTCATTTTACCTTCCATGGTAACAGTGTATTGCCACTGACGTTTTCATCCTGCAGCCTTTCAGCAGCTACAGACTCGCACCTTTCCTTATCGGAGCTTCCCTTCAAATTTTTGTTATTCCATTTATTCTTCTTTTGGCCTGTGATGGCTCAGAACACAGAGTTGTGGGTGTCTTCAGCCGTGTACCATCCCTGAGTCTTTGGATCCCCTTACAAGCTGCAGCCACCTTTTCTAATGCTATTTTAACTTTACTGCTATGTTTCTCTTCTATTTTTGCCTTTTACAGAGGCATGAGTGCATTTTCTTAAATTATTTGCTCAGAGCAGAAACAATGTATGACATTTTTGCCTAAGCCCCTTTCAGATGTGTGCTTTCCTCATGCAAATTTTTTTTTGAGATACTAGAAATTGAAACCAAGTAATCCGGAACACCTACTTTCCTACTCCAGTGTATGCAGATAAGCCACAAAAGAAGAAAATCCCTACATGTCTATCTGTTGTCCTAGATAAATCCTCTACTCAAGCACTGTGATAAGCTTGAAGCTAGTGCACTCTTCATTTCAAATTTAGTGAGAATCTGAAGTGCTGACTTTGAGAAATACAGATGAGTACAGCAAATAGTCCATATGAGTGTACACAGATTTTATTCAAAGTTTTATTTTGTTTTTAATCAGGTTTGGTTATAAATCCATAAAAACGTAAGGCAGTGACAAATCTGTGTATGTTTTATAGCCTTGTGTTGATAGCGGGGGAAAAACAACAAAGCTTTATTTAAATAGAGATGTTGGAAACTTCAGGGAAGGGCTGTCAGACATAACAATTTGGCCTGTAAATATAATTATACTTAGTGCCTAACTGTTGGGTTCTTGAGGATTTCTGTGACCTCAGGAGAGCAAGTGTTTGGTCTTGATGATCCTGTCCCATGGGGCCTTGTACTGTGGTTTCAACCTGAGCTGCCTCTGGCCTCCCTGTCTCGAGAACGTGATGACCAAATGCATGTAAACCCTCCTGAGGGGCTGCATGTCGTTAGTAGACACGGCACAATGGCCGGAGTAGCACCAAGACTGGGACAAGAACGGAGAATCGCTAGAGATACCTCCAGTGAACAAGAGACACAAAATCTCGTGTTGTCATGGAATGTTTTATTTAGGACATCATACTTAACGTGGGATTCTTCTGGCTTTTAGCTGTGTGCACAGTTAATTGTAATCTCATTTTGAGAAGAGGGAGAAGAAAAAGAATCCACCTTAGTAAAGTGCATTAAAATAAAACTTAACTTCAGGAAGATCCTGAGTTGGTTGTAGCCATAACTTGGAAGAGCAGGGTTGGGCTTTTTTGATGTTTTTTGTGGTTGTTTTTTTGGCCAGCCTGTTTTCCTCTGAAAACACAGGTTATGTAGTTGTACTTTCACTTCCTCTGTCCCCCCTTCCCTCCTTCCCAGCCTTGCTCAGTAAAGCTGGACCTTGTCAGCCAGCTTCAACCAATTTTGACAGAGGGGATTTGGGCTCAAATATATTAAATCCTGGCAACTTTTTGCCTGAGGTCTGTTGTGTCTCCTACAAAAGCTTCAGTGTATGTACAGCCTTTAGTAGGCACAGGAGAATTTGTCCTGCAAGAGGGATGTGATCCAATGGCCCTCATGCAAGAAGGGCTTTTACCAGAACTGGTACATTATGGGACTGCTGAGCTCTACTCTCTTGGATAATGAAGCTCTTGGAGGAGTTTTTGCTCTGCCTTTTCAGGTTTTCTACAAAAGTTAGCACAAGCGAGTGAGTAGATACCCTCTCGCAGTGACAGGGTGCCCCCAGTTACCTGTTCAGTGGCACCTTTGTGGAGCAATTGCTCTGCTCCTGGCTTCAGCTGTCTCTGAGCTCTGTGGCTTCTGAAGATAGTCTTGTGCTGCTGGAGACCTGAGCGTGAGGGTAGGCAGGAGCCATTGGTTTTGCAGAAGGAGTCACATGCTTCTCGGAGGGGCAGGAGGGCACAGCAGGGGGATCTGCTTGATAGATAGTGGCTGCAGCCACGTGTGGGTCTGGTGGTTCTCCTCTTTTGATTTCAAATGATGAATATGGGTCTCATTACACACCTGAAAATTCATCCATGAGGCACAAACTTACTGAAAAGCAAGCTTCCTTGCTTCCACTATTCAAGAAAATAGTCTTTGGCAGCTGTGAGCGAACATCTGGACAGAGCAAAGTAAGTGGGTAAATCTCTGATGGCCCTGATGCAATATTTTAAAGAAACAACAGATTGCTGTGTCCCATCTACACCCCTGCAGCTACTGCTGTGGCCATTGGAAATGCCATGTTGTCCAGCAATGTCTTTTTCAGTGCCTTTTCAGTTTAGGCTCATAGTCAGATCATATGAAAAAAGCCAAAAAAATTCGCTTTCAGATACTCCAGAGTATTTTATATATTTCTTAATCCCCAACTAACATGCCTTTCTGCAGTCTATGTTAGCTTGTACACTGGATACAGACTCCAGATTTAAATCTATACAGTGGGGTGACAGATGAGGAGTATGCACATGTAATGGCTATATGTAAACACACTCTTGTTATAGTGTGAATGTGCCTTTAGGAGAAATGGTGTTTTGTTTAGCTATAATTTAATCTGCTTCTTGAAGAAAAATTGCTGGAAGACCTAAAGCAGTTCTTCTTTCTGCTCAGGAACATATGCATTGTTTCACTAAAGTACTTTTTCAAAAGCAGCTCTACAAAAGCTTACAAACTTGAGCGGTTTAACTTTAATCATCCCAGATGTTGGCTTTCATAGTGAGTTGCTGTTTGGGTTAGATACAAGCACCTTTTGGTCGGAGAATGCAATGTTTCCTGCAGCAAGGACAAGTTTTTCTTGGAGTAATGAGAATAGCTTAGCCTACTTGGAATTAAAAATTATTGATTTGGGGAATTAAGTGTTGGAGGACAATGTTTTCTGCTTTGCAGGGTGGTCTCCCCAAAGCTGTGGTTGTATTTACTGGAAAAACTTGCCACCAGCAATGTTCAGAGCTCTGCAAGGCCTGTTAGCTCTGTATTGGCTTCTAATTAATGACCCACATTCTCACAGCTGCACTGAGACCTTCTGTGATGTGGTTGTACCAGGGGAAAACAATGGAGTTACTTATTTCCAGCTGTATCTGTCACATGAATAAAGGACATGAATTTGTGCCAGAGTATGGTCGCTGTTGGCTGTAGTACAGAAATTTTGGGTTAGGGCGGGGGTGGGGTTTGTTAGCCAAGACAGTGTCATTTGTGAGACTCGGAGATCTGAGAACAAATGGCCAAGTTGCCTTCAAATGCAGCGTGTTGGGTCTGTCTCAAGCACATTGTGTGTACATAAAGCCCAGGTGGCCAGTTCTGGCTGCATAGTCTGAAAAAAAACAGTTCAAGGCCCCATAGTGGAACACTTGAAATGAAATGGAATACAGCCTTTACTCTGACCTAATTAATCTTTCAATGAAGCCAGCATATACCTCTGCTTTCCTGCTGAAGCCACTCAAACTGTACCTGGTGGCTCTGCCTCCAGCAGTATGGTAACAGCTACATTCTTACTTTTACCATGAGCTAAAAATGCTTGATAGGACATGACATTCTGTCAGGCTTTTGCCTAATTCCTCTAAGGTAAGCTGTCCGTTGCCTCCCAGATAGGGCAAGTCTTTAACGTGCACGATGAGGACAGTGGAAATGTCTTCTGTAACTAATGTATTGGTGTAACCTTATGTGTTTTTGTTCTTTTCATTTTTACAATTGAAAAACTGAATGTTTTTTTCTTTTTGTATTAAAAGTGTCTGTAATTGTTTTAATACATTTTGAGGTTACCTAAATGCAAGAAAGACAAGTAACATTTTACAGTACTCAGACTCATTGCAAGCAGGTCTTTCAGCAAGCTTGGGCTGAATGTGTGCTGACCTCAGGCTGTTTTGTTGTTCCAGACATTCAGTGACACCTGTGTAACTCTGGCCTTGACTGTTGCCAGTGGAAACCAGGCAAAATGTGGGTGGTTGTGTGTCTATTGAATAATCAAACCTCAAGAAACAGGAACTTCCTTGAACCAAGCTATGTTGGGAGAAGTTGACACAGTACTATTGATTTTAGCTCTGACTCTGGCATAATGGATCGAAGTGAGAACTGTGTCTGCTTGCGAGGGAGCAAGGTCACACACACGTGCTGGTATTCGTGAGTGTACATTCAAGTGCATGCACACACAGTTACGTAACTAGATAGACTTTTTCAAGAAGCTGGGACACTCTTGCTGTGACAGACTTTTGCTAGAAGCTGGGACACTTTTGCTGTGGTTCAGCCTAGAGCGTGTTCCAAGAGGGTTTGCAAGCTCTTGCATACGGGCTTGGGTAGGAACATTTGTGGGTTGTCCCGGCATTGTTGTAAGTGCCAGCGTGATCCCATTGTTTGAGTGGGATCTTGGTCAGAGGCAATTCTGAGCGAATGAAGAGTGATTTAGAGCATGTTGCATTTAATTATTACTTTTTTTCCCCCCAATGTCTATTCAGTGCTTTATGAATGTTTTGCAGGGTCTTTGCACAGCCTCGTTAAGTGCCTTATTGAGCTATAATAGCCAGGAGTGCTGTTCGCAGTTCCAGCCGTAAGCACGGCCGTGTATATCGTGTACCTGCCAAACAGCTGCTGGAGTTATGATGAGCAAGGCAACGAGATCCTAGCATGCTCATCAGAAACACGTATCAGATCCTACAAACTTCTGTTACTGATCAGCAGCGTCGGAAGCTGATCCACATGTGCTCCATGCACCATTTCAAACCCTGTCAGAAATGGGCCTCTGCAGCTGTTTGTGCGTTAGCCCTGATTTCATAGTTCTGTACATACTAGAGCAGGGGTCCTCAAACTCTTTAACCAGGGGGCCGGCGTGCGGATGAAGTGGCAGGATGAATCAGATCTGTGGCTGCTTGGATTCCCCCCCAACCCCCGGCAGGGGGGTGGTCTGTAAATACCAGGGGGCTGCATTGAGAACCCTGGGGGGCCGTATCCAGCCCACGGGCCGTAGTTTGAGGACCCCTGTACTAGAGAAAGCAAGCGGAGTTACTGGCTACAGCCAGCCTCTATGGGAAGAGGGAAGGGCACTTACACTATGTCACACTGTAAATAAGCCCACACACTTAAACTTAGGAGGTCATTCTGTTGCTGGCAGTTAATTTCTGATTTTCTTGCCAGAAGGATCATGTGCTGCTCGGGGCTGGCTCTGCAGAGATGTCTTGTAGCTGGAGCTTGCTGGCTCTTGTTGGGATATCTCCACATTCCCATAGCCCTCATCTTCTCTGGCTGTTTGGGAAGAGACTGAATTGTCCAGCTTATCCCTTTTATCTGTTTCCCTATCTCCCTTTTCCCTCTCACCCCACCCCAGTTTTCCTGAGGGAAATAACTGCTTGCTGCTTTGCACTGTGGAAAGCTGTTCTTGGTTTCTGGCCTCATGTTGTCCTAGAAGGAGATCATACCTTGAAAGCAAAATGCTGTTAGTGAAACACTGATAGAGCATGATATTCAGTACATGCTAGTATTTCTCTAGGGAGTAAAATTTTAAAGTTATGAAGTGTGTGGGAGTTTGAGTAGGGATGTGATCATTTCATGTTGGTTGAGGGGATATAAAGCTGATGGACAGTATGCATAGGCCTATTATTAAAAAGGCTCCTTAACATGCTGGCTCTCCTTTTATTATGGTGATGATGATGATGATGATTGTTTTTTTTTTTTTTCACTCCTCCTCAGATTGCTCCTAATTCATAATATTCAGAAATAACTGTTCAGCATTTTTCCTGTCAGTGGTTCAATAGTGACATAGAAGGAAAACCATTAGGCAAGCAATAGCAAATGCTTGTCAAAAGGTCCTTTTGAGATTTACTCAGTGTTCTGATCATGTAAGTTGAGATCACAGCACGTCCATGCATTTTCTGTGTCAACACTTTGCCCTTTTGGCAGGCCCTTTGAGGCTCCTAGTAATTTCTAATATGAAGACTCAATAGCACTGATGTCACTTAAATACCTTCTTAAACGCTGGTAACAGACTTGTGTTGGAGATTGTTTATAACCAGGGATCTGCTCGCACCCGTGGAGTCATTCATGTCTGAATGGGAACCCTGGTACTGGGAGGTATGTGATCCTGGTTCTGTGGCGTCATTGTCCCTCTTCTTCCTCAGCTGACGGATGTCAAAAATAATGGGTTAAATGCGGGACAAGTAGGCAGGTAAAAAGAAACAAATGCTTTCTTTTCTTGCTCTGTGCCAAGGAGATGTGAGAATATCCTCCTGGAGTTTGCTGGCAAAGAGGGACAGGAGTAAGAAATGAGAGCACTTTGTTTGCAGGACCCCAGCCAGGCTGCAGAGAGGGTTGAGGAGTGAGGGTTTCATGACTTTCAGGACTTTCATACTCTGTCTTCTTCTGCATGGAGTGGGTTTTCTCTTTATGCCCATCTGGCATGCAGGACAACTTGTGAGCACGTGTTCACAGTGAAAAAACATTCAGTCTCCAAACTAATACCTTTGCTGTCATACACACCTTGTGATATATGCCTTTCTTGTCTCTACTTGCATTTTTTTATCAGGATGGGTGGTGGCTGGAGATAAGAAATCATAAATCCACACAGAAGTAGCTCAGACACATAACCTGTTGTTGGGAGCATGAGCATGATGCTGTCTCTCCCTGCGTCCTTGTGTTTTGCGTGAGAGTCCAGCTCTGGAGGAGCGAGAGCTCCTCGGAGGGCTGAATGCCACAGTTGGCTCAGAGAATTCACCTTGAAATTATTAATTTTGTTGCTTGATGAATGGGGAAACCTTGCTACCTGGAGAGCAGATTATCAAGCATAAGCCAGAAACTGAGAAATCCATGTGAATAAGGCTTTTAAATTTATTTTATTTTTTATTCCCCACCAACGTGAAGTGCTAAATAGATACTTTCCGCTAAGCTCACAGTAGTACTTGACTTGGAAGCATAGGATCATCTCCTAGGATTCCTTGTGTCTCGGCAAGGACTAAAATATCTTGCCTGGAAAAAAAAACTCTAGCTTTTAAAGCAGAACTATTCTGTAGGTTGTGTTGATTATTGCTTTGTGCTGCATGACTGTGATTTTTGGCACACAGTGTCACATACCAAATTCCCAAAATAAAATGCTACATGATATTCTAAGAGCTTTTAGGAAGCTTTAAAAAGGGATTTGTCCACTGAGTCGGTATCTCTTCTGGTGAAGCCAAATGATGCAGCAGGAATGGTTTAAGAGGAGGAAACTAGTCAGCAGATAATCAGTCTTTTTAAATAAGTGCAAGGAGAAAAAAAGAAAGCCTTCCATCAGTCTCATGTTTGTAAAAGTTGTCAGCAATCCTGCTTTGATTGTAAAGGGTTTACAGCTATACGTTTGAATAGCTAAAACATCTGTTCAGCAACGTTGTGAAATCCTTGTGTTCCAAACCCCTGATAAGGGGGACTGCTGAGCAATTGGCTCATAGAGGCTCTAGAGGCAGCAAGGGCTGTACATACAGTGGTCACTGCTTGCCTTTCCTCCTCCTGGTCAGAGGAAAACGTAGGAGACGGCTACTACTTGCATGTGATTTTCCTTCGCAAGGGAGAGAGCAGGAAGTGCCTAGGAAATGGTTCACAACAGAAACCTGGAGTTCTAAGTAGGAGAGAGGAGGAGGAGAGCCTATGGATGCAGTCTGTGAACAGCTGAAATACTGATACCACAGCAGCAGAGGAAAACTGGGCTTCTGCGAGAGCGAGCACATCCCCAGCTATCCTGATGGAAGGAGAGAGGGGACCCGAGGCCAAGAGAAAAGCCAGCAAAGCCACGTGGATTGCCCTCGGTGTCTTTGTGAGTGGCACCGTTGTGCTTGGCACCATGCTTTTCCTGGGTAAGTGAAGAGGTCGAGGCTAACCTGAACGCTACCCTCCCCAGCCTGTCTGCTTGGTGCCAATGTTTGTGCTCTACAGCTTGTTTCGGTGAAAGAAAATCTCGTTCTTTCCCCCCCCTGTTCTACCTTCATCTTGAAATGCAAAAGCATCAGGAAAGGGATTTGTTGTGGGAACACTAGAGCTGGAAGATGCAGTGTGAGCTCATGTAAGTTTTTGAATGCTGAATTTAAATTTGCATACTCAGTGGAATGTGTTCTAGCCAGGATTGGGTGCTTTGGCAGAACGGGGAGTGATGGGTGAGATAACATGTATCAGTAATGCTGGTTACAAACTCACATAACGTGAACAATGTGGACTAACAGTCTCTGTTTCCTGAAAATGAATCTGTAGCGCACACATTTTATGGAAACTTTTGGGGTTTCCCTTCATTTGGTTTTCATTTAGGGCTTGACTTAAATTCCTGCAGAAGGCTTGAATAATGCATATGTTTGCACATTTTTTTAGATCTTTCTCTTCTTCTACGATGAATTGCAAAGTTGTCTTTGCAAAAATCATGAAGGGTGCATCTGGGATGAAATTAAAAGGTTTTGATCAGATTTATAAGCTGTAACTGGACACATCAGGGAAGGAATTAATTTTTCCTCTCTGGGATTTGGAATCATCTGTGGACCGGTTTTGTTGTACTACCACGTGGAAGCATATGCCTACACCTATGAAATGATGTGTCCTGTACCCAGGACCACCAAGCAGAGAAGAGAAAGCAGTGTTGTGTCCTCTAGGAACTTGCAGAGACAGACCCTCTTTTGGAATAATTCAGCCCAACTTTACATTTCTTAAGACCAAGACAGATTTCCCTGGACTGGAGGGAACTTAGCCTCTAAGTGTACCTTTTGCTTCCCTCTGATCCTTTATGATCTTGTGATCTTGTTCAAAAAGTCTTTAATTTATATCACAACAGAGACAATTATGCCAGGTTTTCTGTAGAATATTTAAAGCACCAGGCTTGCACTTAGTGTTTCTCTGCTCTAGAGCAAATTCTGCAAACGTGTGCAGGCACATAACTTTTGTGTATGTGAGTAATCCCTCTCAATTCAACAAAACTCTTTATAAATGTGAGTAGGATTCAATCTTCAACTTGTTAGTGTAAAATATTTTTTCTAGATGAAAAATAATGTTTTCAGTTGAAGAATACAATAGCAAACACCAAGGAGTAATGAAGTGACCTTATTTCTTTTTTTTAGCACTATTTCATTTATTGCTTGTAAAAAGCAAGAGATATTTACCAGCGTAGCTTGTCAGAGGTAGAAGTGCTTTATGCATAGACCAGATGTGAAAATTCAAGCAAATATATTAATTTTAGAGATAGTTTCCTAAGTGTGCTGGGGCCTCTTCTATAGCCAGGGATTCAGTGTCAAAATTTTCATTGGCATAGCTGCTAAGAAAATAAAAATGCTGGTCTTGGGTCAACCAAAATGTTTTTATTATTTGTTTGGAAATCGTCTGAGATCTCCAAATAAAAGAATAAAGGAAAAAAGTTAAATTGTTTTGGTTTAACATTTTGTCAATGCAATGTTTCCATATTCCATTGTGACACTGTGTTGTTTGTATGTTTGAGTTTAACTCTTCCTTAGTTTTTTTTTTAAATTGTAGAAAAGACGACCAGTATTTCTAGTCATGTGAAATATTTCAGGCACCTCAAGATGACTTTTCTTCAGTTTGCCTTTAATTTGCAAAACTTGCTTTTTCTGGTAGACCTGGAACAATTTCCCTTCAATTTTCCAGCCTGAGGAGTGAAATGTAGCCCCCTCCTGCTTCTCTTCTTTCTTCTTCTCAGAGCTCCTGCAACTCTAAGAGGAATCTGGGAGAATCATGTGTTTTTATTTACTGTTACTTGCTCGTACCAGCTGTAGCCGTACCATGACTCCAGCGGAGAGCTACTAGGGCAGTCCCTTGGCATCATGTGGCAAAAAAGGTTCCATGGCCTTCGGAACTCCAGAGAGTGCTGTGGACTCTGGCAGGACAGGAGCCACCTCCTTCTTGGGAGCTGGGGCCAGAGCAAAAGGAAGCAGATTCCTCCCCAGTTCCCTTGGGCTTCCTTTGAACCCCAATTTGGTAGCCTCTCCTCCTGACTTGGTAGCCCTTTGGACCTCTCAGGTTATAGGAACGTCCACATTATTTGCACCTTCACGTTTGTATGCCTTTTCCCCTTTCAGATTTTTTGAAGGAACTTAATTACAGTGTATATTTGCCTAAGAATCTGGAAGCAGGCTTATAAGGGAAGAAGCCAGGACACTGGGCGTCATAACCACAACTGTAGGCGATAATGTACTGAATAGTTCTCTTAACAACAGGAAAAACAAAAAAACAAAAAAAAAGAAAAAGGCAAGGGAACAAAAACAAGCAAAGTTTTTCAATCAAAATTAGCTGTTAATTAAAAAGCAAACATTACTGCCAAAGAATTTTTTCATTTGCTCTAATGATGAAGTTGTAAATGGAACAAAGCCAGTTGAAATGGTATTTTGCTTTTATTTATGAGTATGAAAATGGCAAGGGCTACTTCAGATTCTTTACTGAAAGGGCTATTTCAGATTCTTTTTTGTTCTCCCTCATTTTCCATCAAGTGCAAAAGAATTCAAGATCATCTGGGATTTCCTCCCCTTTCTCTGCTTTGTTAAGAAAAACATTTAGCAACCTTTCAAAACCTGGACGGGTTCTAAAAGGCTAAATTTAAAGCAGGGAAAAGTTGATTCAGGAGGAGTGCAACACTTAACTAATAGGCACATTATCAATTACTTGTATTTCATATGGTTCAACATTTTTTCTGGAGACCTCTACTTTTCTATTTTCTGCTGTTCATCAATATTGCAATTACAATCTTTGTATACGTCAAAATCTCATGTATTTATTGGGTAATTTCCAAAGGTTGTTGAGTGGTGTGTTTCACAGACTCAATGCAAGCCTCGGTAAAGTTCTCCAGAAATAGTTTTACATTCTCAGTTTCTAAGAAAATTTCATTGAAATCTATTTCTGTCACTAATTGCCATTAAAGATATGAGGTCGGAAGAGGTGAAAAGCTTTATATTAAATTCTAGCTTTAGTGTTTTTTATAGTAAAATTTTGTTGTGCTGAAATACAAGTTCACATTTTCCTATCCCTTTTGAATAATATATAACTACAGGAGAAACTGCTTTATAACTGTTAGCATTGGTAAAGCTATGATACCTTAATATATTCCACTATTGGGGTTTGGTTGGGGTTTTTTTGTTTGTTTGTTGTTGTTTTTTTTATTTTATTTTTGCCATAGACCGAGTTCGTAAGATAATGAAAATAATGAGACATTTCTACATTGCTTCATGTCTACTGAGCACACCTACTGAGTCTTATTTCATCTACCCCTTGGGACTCTCCCATCCTTATCCCAAGTATCAATTATCTGCATATTTGCTGCCTGGCAGCAGTGTCTGAAATTAGCAATTCCTTTGCTTAAGTTTCAGTGGCAGCTGTAATACACATTTTTAAAAGATGAACAAAACTAGCTGACAGTTTCATAGTTCTTGTCAGCAAGGTTTTTGGAAGCAAATACAATTACTGTGCTTCTGGGAGATGGTTCAGGTGGAAACTGCACTGTGCCTTATAAACCGCAGCTATGCCTGTGCCCATGGCTATCTCTTTTATTCCAGGCTGGAATAAGGGGACCCTGAAAGCCGGCTGGTGCTGGGCAGAGGAGGAGGTGCAGCAGGGCAGTGTGAGCCCTGCAGCTGTGGAGCAGCCATGGACACCCTGCAGAAGGTGGCTAGATAGCTCCCTGTTGCATTGCCAGCTGTGAAAGGTGCACCTCTGCGAGATGATAGCAACGAGGAGTAATTGTTTGTATCGTGGTGGCACTTGCTGTCAGTGAGTAAACCTGACGTGTCGCTGCTCCAGGTGCTGTGCAAAGTACACTGAGAGACAGCCCTTGCTCCGTGCTGCCAACGAGCAAAGACAGAGGAAGGAGAAAGCAGGCACAGGAGGGGGAAACTCTTTGTTATGAGCTTCAGTATTTACTTAATATATGTTCTAACTGTCTTAAATCAATGTACTCAGAGATGCATTAGGGCCAGAGCTTGCACAGACGTTTCAACGTTCAAGTACACAACATTTGGCCACAATGGTCAAAATTCATTACGAATGATTTCATTATGTTTTTCCATTTTGCAGTTAGCCAAGGTCTTATAAAGTTTCATTCAAAGCAACAGTACTGTTTGACCTCAGAATGCATTGAAGCTGGTAAGCAACAATTTTATCCTCCCTATTATATCATGATTATAGTATGTTAATGCAATATTTACACTGTTTAATTTTTTTCCCTGATGTGTTTTATTCAGAATAAGTTTCATAAATAATGAGGGGGGAGGAGACCCAACCTTTTTAAAAAGCCACTGTTTGAGCTGCTGCAGATCTGTTTATTTTCTATAATTAAAATTAATGGCTTAAATTGCTTTAACTCTATCCTACTCAGGTTAATTCAGTTTCCCATAAGGTTTATTTATTTTTTTAAATAGGAAACAAAACATTGGGTGACTTGACACTCAGGTGTATTTTATTGTTTCCTGCCCAGTAGTCAGAAAACCAGCAAGTGAATTGTTAATCACAGAGGTTCTTTAGGGCCAGATCTTGCACAGATTTGCACAATTGTAATGTGGTGACTACGACTCAAAATATGCAACTACTTCCATATTGGCAGGCTCTTTTCCCCGCACAGAGATACATGTGGTAACCCTTACAGAGCTGGGACATCTGTTAGTATTAAATGCCAACCAAAGGGACCAGGCTTGGTAGGACCCGAGACACACCTATTTTGCACTGGTCATTTTTGACAGAGTTTTGCTTACACTAAATCAATGAGAGTTTTATCATTAAGTGTAAAGAGAGCAAAGATCAAACAATAGTTACCACCTCTGGAAAGCTGGCCCTCGAGCTGCTTTCTTTAAAGGTGTTTTATTGGAAACAAAGTGGACATTGTGTGAACTTTATGAGAGTGTTTGTTTCCATTCTGAACCATATTAAGCTGATGCCGTGAGTGTTTGTCATGTGTTTGAAATCCTGACAAATTCTGTGGGGCACCATAAAATGAAAAATTTGCAGATTTCAGCATTACAAGGCCGTTTCTTGCCATTCCGCTTCCACCCTGTGCTGCGCTGACAGTGCTCTTGGCCGCCTTGGGCACCACCCTCCGCAGCTGATTGCAGAATGAGTGCAAATATCTAAGTAAAGTGGGATGACTAATTAAAACATCACCACCCTTAAACCCCACCCCACCCACCACCCCCAAATAAAAAGTGTGGAGGCTTCATCTTGAGCTTCAGAACAACAAAAAAAGAGTCATTTAAGAAGTTTGAATCTGAATTGGCTTTCTTCTTCTCACGTGCACACAAAAGTAACGTGGATTTTTTTGTAAGCTCAGCAGAAGTTGGGATTTTGCACCAGGGCAGACTTGGGCACCCACATGACCTGACTGGTTTAGCTCAGGGTGCTCTCTGTAGCGACTACATAGTGTCTCCAGACCTGAGCCCTGACTTGCTGAACAGCTTTTCAGGAGAGAGAGAAAATTGGCAAGGACCAAAATGTCTTCAATGTGGTCAGTTTGAGAGTTTCTAATGTGAGAGAGAGAATTACAGCTGAGGCATAGAAACATCGTAGGAAGAGTTCCTCTAAGTGGATGAATAAGAGTTACTGGATGCTAGAAATAGTACTATGAAGTCTGTAAAAGCTACCAGATTTCCTGCTAGGATTTTTAATTAGTTATTTGAATAAGACTCAAACACATGGTCATTTAGCCAAAAAATATCCAGTATCCACATATTCTGCTTTATTCGACCCACGTAGATTTATGGCACAATCACTATAATGCATGAAAGGAGTAATGGTTTTAAACTAAGAGAGTAGATTTAGACTAGATAAAAGGCAGATTTTTTTTTACGATGATGCTGGTGAAACACCCGGAGCAGGCTGCCCAGAGAGGCTGTAGATGCCCCGTCCCTGGAAACATTCAAGGTCAGGTTGGATGGGGGTCTGAGCAACATGACCTAGTTGAAGATGTCCCTGCTTATGGGTTTGGGCTAGATGACCTACAAAAGTCCTTTCCAACCCAAACCATTCTCTGATTCTATGATTAGATACTCAAAAGCTGTTAAGTCTCTGGCTTGTCAGATTGATCACACTCTTACCAGTCTCACCTGCAATAGCAACTGGCAGGGATGCAGTCACAAAGTGGAGATGAAAACACACTTGTCTTTTCCACTGAATGGTAGGTCAGAACTTGATTTGTTTTCTTGTGCAGCTATTCAGCTAAAGGTAAACAGTGCATAATTTCTGGAATATAAATTACAATCAGCTTGATATGTATTGCTACTAAATTCCTCAGGCAATTAATTCTATCATGGCAACAGTAGGAGAGCCTGTCTTCAGGTGTCTGGCTCCAGCAGTTTACATTCCTGTAGTGCTAGGTTCGATGGTCATTGCTGCATGGCACTCGAGAACATTCATTGGAAACATTTTTTCTTTTTTGCTTCTCATGTAGGTACTGTTAGATGTTAGAGAAGCTGGGTGGTATTCTTGCTGGTCTTTAAAAAATGGCAGAGATCAGGGCACACATCAGTCCTAGAACAGCAAGGCTTAGCTTGCAAGTGAGGTCAGCATCACGCTGCAGATACTGGTAAATGTTGCTCATCATTTCTGGACTGTGGCCTTGTCTAATTCTCTATTTACAAAAAAATGTTCCACAGAATCTATGTGGTATCTTTTTTTACAGCTGCTGGCATCCTAAGCAAGATAAATCAGTCTGTAGATCCATGTGAGAATTTTTATCGATTTGCATGTGATGGCTGGGTATATAATCACCCTATTCCTGAAGACATGTCAAACTATGGTGTTTATCCTTGGCTGCGACACAATGTGAACCTCAAACTAAAGGGTAAGTATGTAATTTCTGAAAGTGTTTGGTTGGCTTGTCACTGTAGCTTGTTGGTTGGCTGGTTTTGAAATGAATAAAGACTCCACTCTTCTTTCTGATCCTTGCATAATATTCAACAGCCCAACTTGAAATTCTCTTTTACGTTTATTTTTGTTGGTTTTTCTATTGAAATAACACTGTAAGTGAATTATAACAGAGTTTGGGAGGAAGAATACAACTGCTGGAAACTCTACTAGTTAAGAATGGAGGGATGAAAGGGTAATCCTTAAATGAAAGGAAAAGGTGAGGAGATTTGAACTCTTTCCCTCTCGCAGCAGACAGGTAGACCAGGGTGCAGGAGCACAGCACGCACATTTAAGAATGTACCAGATCCAGACAAACATCAGTCTAGGACAGCACTCTGTCGCTAACAGTGGCCAATAGTGGGAAAAGTATATAATAAGGCAAAACCAGAGTGATATTTTCCAGTATACCTACCTAGCTTTTGGCAGGAGGCAATTTTCAGGCTTCCGGAGATGGGGGTTGTTGGAGTGTTGTGTTTCCTCTGCGTTGCCATTCAAACTGCTGTAGAAGTGCCTGAGCTATCATCAGTGAAACACGAGGCTGCGTAAGAATGTGTGTCTGGAGGGAAAAATAGCCCCAGGATGGAAATGTGTAGGAAGAGAGGTATTTTAATTTGTGTGACTTGATATTGTGCTATAGTCTGCAGCAAGGCCACCTCATCAGGAAGCTTTGCAGACCAACTGGGGGGAAACGGTGACGATTATTTTCAGGTAGGAAAACCCTGGAAGATTCTTACAATCTTCACTAAAACAAGTCATGTGAAAGATAGGAGGTGTGCAAGATTTGTTGTTGGTGGTGTGCTTGACCATGGCGTACCTTGAGTGTGTTATTGACCTCTTGGTTGACATAAGAGCCTGCTTTCAGCTACCACAGAGCAGAGGTCAGTTTTAGGATGTTGTGCTTAAACATAGCATTTATTTTTCTCTTGTATAGATTTATCTTATGTACATTTCTCATAGACATTTTGTACACGTGTGTGCTGACGTCAAAGCCCTTCTCTGCTTGTTTTCTTCGGTCATGTCATATCCAATTTTCACATCGTTACATATTTTAAAAGCTGGATTCAATTTCAGAATATGTCTTTGGAATTTCAGCATAGGATATGATTGATGACCGCTGTTTTAAGTCAGCTGAAGATGTCACAACCAAAGGCAAAAATATTACCAGAGCCTGTTTTAAGTTATGTTTGCATTCTAATTGTTCTACTGCCAGAATTGGGCTGTATTAGATAACTGCAGATCCTGCATGAACCACAGCCACAAAGAAAGCAGTCCTAATTGAATATAGAGTAGCAAGCTGTGACTCTCATCCTTAATTTCCTCTTTTTACAGAGTCTAATCAAGGACATCATGCTAAGCCACATTTTTATATGGTTTTCTTACTGCAGTCCCTTTAGAAGTTGCTAATCCATAGCTAGGAAAATACTTCTCACTTAGATGTTTCTTTCTTTGTCTTGTATTTGCTTAATGGAAACTCCATACCAGAAAAAGAGTGTAATGAAGTGTCTGATAACTACTTTAATAGGAGACCTAAACTGCTCCTTGGCATGGTACAGGGACAAAGATGTGAAACTGTGGGTGGTGTAGAGGAGTTAATATAACTTTCATCATCTCCTCCTTAATGTTTTACTTAATAAACTTTCTGTAATATATTCTTTGTAATTAAAAGAGGAAAAGGAAAAAGAAAAAAAAATAATTGTTGGATGTCAGTGTTAGTGGCTGAAATAACAAGGCGTAACTTCAGCCTCTATGTTTGTGTTTTAACTTGAGTTACTTCAATAAATTGGCTTGACAGAGAGTTATTAATTTGTGAATGTCCACAACTTTGCCATCCAGTTTGAGACAGACTGAGAACTCTTGCCCAGAGGGAAAAAAAAAAAAGAAGTGTATATATATATGGCTGACCAGACCTTGGAAGCCAATTCAATCTCTCCTTCCTAAAGAACTCTTAGTGGAACTTTGTACTTTGTTGTAAATGTCCCTGTTTGACACTCAGATTAAAAAAAGCCCCAGTCTTTAAAGAGCTGATTATTATGCAAGTTCTATGTTCTGAAATATTTATCATATTAAAGAAAACTATTAATCTGAAAGTGATAACATGGCTTGGCCAGAAAGCCACATTTTTCATGTTTGATATTCTTTGATGGTGTGATATAGATGGAAGTATTTATTCAGCAATATATTAAAAAATGTTGTTGCTTAAAAGAAATTATTTAAAATCTGATCTGTTTTCTGGTCTCTGAATGTTCCTGAGCCTTAGACAGAGAGGGAGTTTTGGGTATTTGTGCAAAGACCTGTGTATGGCCTTGCTTACACAAGGGTATCTTCAGTCTTCCGGAAGCTTCAGGGGCAATTGATATTGTATTTTTGTTCAGGGGCAATTGATATGGAAGATCTTCCAGTTGATAATGGGTAGCAAGTGTAAGAATTAGTTTTGCCTTACCAAAAAGTGGTAGGTGTAGCTGTAGTCTACTGAACCCTGCATAAAGTATTACCAGGTTTGAAAGTTGGGCTTTTTTCTTCCTTTTTCTTTTTTTTTTTTGAGGTTGCAGACAAACAAGAGCATACGACTTTGCAGGCGTCAGCTCCAAGAAAGGGTAGAACATTTCCTGTATCAGTGAAGGTTTTTGATGCTTTAATAGGGAATTCCAAAGAAAGGGATGGCAATGTGTCAATGGAAAATAGCTGAGAACTACTGGGTGGTAGACCTTTTGCCTGCATGTCTCCCGTTGGTTGAAGTAACAGGACAAGAAATGTTTATTTCGGGGTTCTTCTGGATTTGCAAACCAGAATGTGATAGTTAAAAATCCCATTTTTTTTGTAGGATTTAAGTTTATAATGGGGTAAGGAAAAAAAAAATATATAATGCTCCCATGTCTTTCTCTAGCTGTCTTTAGGATTGATCCAAACTAAAATGGTACCATCGTTTCCCCTTTAATTTCCTTTCCATCCTTTGTTTGAGGGTCAATTGGATTTCTTTCTTTGCTCTCAGAGGAATACACAAACCACATGTGTAACTCACTTTGATCTCCTGGCTATTCAAAGTGTATAAAATCCTGTCCTGGTGAAAGCAGTGGTAGGACTTGGAATATCAGCAACAACAGGATTTCATGCATTGTGAAGGTATAGAAGGTATAGAAGAAGGTATAGAAGGTATAGAAAGGTATAGGAAGGTATAGAAGACAACTGTAGATAGCCAAAGATATGCCAAAACCAGAGACTTGTGGCTTTGGTTATGACCTAGATCCAGGTAATGAACATCTAATATTTAGGTTTAAATTTCTTGGGTCCTTACAGAACTGTTCTGGGGAGAACCAAAATACCACAGCTTGCACTTAACCATTCCTGGCTGTCCTGACTTGAAGGCAGCTTTCATTTGCAGATAGACTGCAGGCATGTTAAGAAGTGCCTCTTGGTTAAGAACAAACACTTTTAGTGCTGATGGGCCTCTGTGGAAGCTCTTGGACTCCTTCAAAATGGAAAGAAAAAATTATTTGCCTGTGACACCTGTTGTATGAACAAAAGCTATCTCAAACTGCAACTGTTTTTCAGCCTTATGTCACGTTAAGACTGCAACGTTTCTGTGAGTTGATAAATGTTTTTCACTTACCATAAAATTTTCTGCAAAGCTCTTTGTGCTCCTGCTGAATTTTTCCATTTTGATTGGTGACCTTAATTAAGAGTTTAGGAACACTATTGTCTTACCATTGAAATGCAAGTGGCTTTTTGTGAATAATTCAGAACTGGAAGACTGAGGAAAGTAAATCAGTTCCTGTTACCTGTCATGAATGTTGATTGTGAACCAAGCAGTTTCTTTTCCTTTCTCTGAAGGCTGCAGAACAATGATGTACAGCTGGATTTGATGTTTGTTGGTTTTTTTTTAGTGACCAAGCAGGAAGCAATAAATTAAAAAAACCTCACCAACCACAACTAAAAGTATGCAAACATTCCTAAATCTCAGCACTGCAAAGGAGCTGAGTTAAATTATGTGAATCATTTGTGAACATGCCTTCCAGGCCTTTTAAATTTAATTTATGTCTGTGGAAACCAGTTTACAGATTAAGTCTCCGTACTGATCCTGGCCCAGTGAGACACCCACTTCAGACTAATTTGCTGTGCTAAGCTTTCTTGCATTGCTGTTTTCTGAATGCCAGTCAATTTAAAGTGAGGAATTTCCAATGTGGCAAAGAGAAAGAAATGGAGGCTTTTTTGGAGGACATGGTGTGTGGGTTTTTAAAGAACATGAGGCAGACAGCAAACATAAATAACTTAGCAGTGTAGGCATTTTTTCCCAAGATAATCTGCAATGGTTTTCTTTAGAAAATAAATTCTTTTCTAAGTAAAATCAGTAAGGGAAAAATATCTCAGTATGGGAATTTATACTATTTGACCATAGGATAGTCTTTTCAGACAATTGCCAGAAGTTGCTGTTGAGTGGCTGCTGTCCTGCACAGAAGACCCTGTGCCACAGGGCTTTTCAGGGCTGGTTTCTCCCACCTTTCAACAGGTGCTCGGTTGGGACCATTGGAATGGCTTGGACGTGGCCAACGAAATCCATAATGTAGCTGCTGACATCCCTAGGTTTCTGTATTAGCTGACCTGTATTTTTTTGGTGGTTTTTATTTCCCTTTGGAAGTAGCTTGTTGAGAGCTGTCCCAAGTAAGAGGGAGAATACCATCAGTAATTAAAAGAAACCCCATAGTCAGATGGTATTTGTTACTGCCTCCAGTATCTTCTTGTTGGATAGCTGCTCCTGGATAACAAGATAGCAGCAAACCACAACAGTGCTTAATGCTATTTTGCTTGGTCTTTTCTACTACAAACAGATCTGTTTTCAGTGGTACAGACATTTTTTTTTCAGTGGTTTAGATCTTTCCTATAATGTGTTATTCATCTAAAGGTAAGAAACAATGTAAGTGGCACAAGTCAGGTCAGTGTCTCTGGGCAACAAGTTAATAGCTTTTTGGTAAAATGAAGCACCTGAGTTAAAGGTGAAACAAAGACTTTTTCCAGGCTTTGAGGCTGCTCGTAATGAAACTTGCATTTTTAATGGTTGATTTTTGGAAACCATGAGTACAGAAAGGAGGTAATTTTGGTTCCTAAATGAGGTTTGAAAGCCGGGCAGTAGCTGAGCCACAGGATTCCCACAGCATCTCCCTGTTCGGGAGACCACAGTGGCATTCTCCTGCAAGCCCTGCGCTGGAATGGGAGTGGGGCTCATGGCACGCTGCTGTTGCATGTGTGGCATGGTATTCCCCCTGGGTTTACAGTGAACCTCTGTTTTGGCTGTTGCCTGCAGAAAGATGATATGATCATACCCACAGATATGGAATTTCAAAATTACTCTGTGTCTGTACTTTGGACTGTTAATTTTGCAGAAAAGGGATTAATGCCTCGGAAGGCGTAACAATCCATGACATCTGATTTGCCGTTTTCTGACTAACAAAAAAAACTATGCAAGTACATGTTGAAAGTATTAATATAATGAAGTAAACTTAATGCTGCCATTTAGTATGGAGCTCCATCTATATTGTAACAGTTGGGGATCTTGCAATCTTCTGGTTTAAATGCAGCTTAAACTCTTCTGCCTAATATTATAATGACATGTGTTATCCCCTACAGCATAATACTGGGAGGCTAGAGGGGCACGGTAGGGGAGGGGGGAATATTGCTAAAAAGATTAAGATTTATTATTGAAATCAGATTTATGAACAGAGGCTTTCACATCCCTATAGGATCATTTTTGATTTTGTTACAGTTTGTGTACAGTTATGTTAGTTGGCTTTTGGAGGAACTCATATGACGTGCTTATCTTTTCATATACAAAGTCAGAGAATTTACAAAATGCTGAAACTGGAAACAAACAGCATTGCCATTTAGGAAATGTGCTGTATATTAGGGCACTGAGTAGCATTAGGAAGAATTTATGTAAGCACAGCTGTTTGAATGCCATTTCCATTAGTATGTCCATATTGCCAAAATGGATATTCAAGAAAAAGATTGGGGAGTTTCTTCTCAAGGGGTGAGGGGAACCCTACAATATCAGTATTTTAGCTGGGTTTATTTGTGTAAATGCAGCATCCGTTCATGAAATTAGTGGTTGGAAACATTTGTTTGATTTACTTGATTTGTGTTCCTTGGAAAGTAGAACTTATATAAATTGATTACTAAATCTTCATGAATTCCTATGGATGTGCATATTAATTGCATCCTCATTAATTCAAAATTAATTCATAATAATTAAATGTTCTATCAGAATGTCAGAGGAATTAATAATGATGGGCCGGTTATTTTCAGGAGTTACTGGTCTATCCATGGTGAGATGGACCCTGCCACCAAGAAATAGGTTGATTGACATTAATTGTATCAAATACAAAACATGTTTGCCTAGATTGATTAATGGTGTGTTGATCATCATTAAATGTGTTTTTTAAAAAATGACAAAGCAAACAACCCTCTCCTCTGGCCCACAAGATAAAACAAGGGGAGGGGGAGATGCAGTTTATCAAAACAAGGCAGGCCTAGATTAAGGCATCAGCTCCACAAAGGCAGTTCTGAGCAATGAGCTCCTGGAGCTCATTTTTTTTTTTTAAAAAAGCAAAAGTTAATGTTCTGAAAATACAGAAACTCATATTTAAGGCATACCTGAGACTACGTAAGCTAACACAAGGCCTTCCACAAGGGACCAACAATCCCGTTCATTGGCATCCTGGATGCTTCTGCCTTCTATAGAGGTGGGAATATATAGTATAGAATCATAGAATCATTTAGGTCAGAAAAGAACTTTAAGATCAACAAGTCCATTCATTAACCCAGGACTGTCAAGTCTACTACTAAACCATGTCCCCAGGCACTGCATCTACATATTTTTGAAACACCTCCAGGGATGATGATTCCACCACTTCCCTGGGCAGCCCGTTCCAATGCTTGACCACCCTTTTGGTGAAGAAATTTTTCCTAATATCCAGTCTAAACATCCCCTGGTGCAACTTGAGGCCATTTTCTCTTGTCTTATTGCTTTTTACTTGGGAGAACTACCTCCACCTGCCTACAACCTCCTTTCAGCTAGTTGTAGAGAGCAATAAGGTCCCCCCTGAGCCTCCTCCTCTCCAGGCAGGAGGTAGGACAGTCTGAGTTGTGTCTAGTACTCTGCAATATTTCATATTCCTGTGTGAACAAGGAATTTGCCTTTATGAAATTGAAGAGATTATTTTGAGACTTTACGTACTCCAGTAAGATGATTCTGGTGACCTGGTTATTTATGATGGGGAACTGAGAGAAAAAAGGTAAGACAGTAGGAGAAGGCTGATTAAGGAGGGACCGCAAAATATATGACAGTGGAAATAATATATGCTTTGGTAAAATGTAAAAGCTACATTGTAAGCACTGAAAAGTGTATTGACTTGCTATTTTATATTACTTTAGACTCAAAAGGGAAAATCTATTTAGGCAAAGATAGTTTGAAACGTATGGAGAAAGATTTTTGCAAGCTAGTTTGTTTTTCCATATATATATTTAGCAAACAGTAGAGAAATCTGGACCATAATGCATTAGAAATTCTAAGTAGGTATTTATAACGTGCATTTAAATAATTTTTATAGTGCATTAGGCTCTGACTGTTTCCCTTTCAGTTCTCTGGTACTGAGCAATGTTTATAGCCACCAAGAAAAAAAAGGAAGAAGAGTCTTAATGTCAGTACGGTGCTGGTATTTTTAAAAATTGCGTAACTACAATGGTGAGAAAAAATTTAATTGTTTGTCTTTTTAGTTGTAAAGGAGTGAAAATTACATCTTTAAACAGTGCATTTTCTTATTTTGGCATCCTGGAAACAAACTTTTATTTAAAAAACAATCATTTGCAGCTTGCTTCTTGTAAAGATTTTGGTGGGAATGAGGGCTCCAGACTGCACTTGTCAGACTGTGCACCAGACACACAAACTAGCAAGAGGCACTGCAGAACAATTAGCAGAACTGGCAGTTTACAAAAATAAGTGAATTTATGTTTGTTCATGTTCTAGGAAGGCTTCAAAACCCAAATATTATTAACAATTATTAATAGAGGAAATGGATGGTACTGTACACTAAAGTTGCATAGCAGGAAAAATTCTCAGAAGAACTTGTGTTTTAAAGGCATAAAGAAATTTAATCAGGCCTTGAAATGATGTATTTGAAGTTGGGTTATACTGGTGTTGTAAAAGAGCTGTAAGTAGGTTTCTGCCCCCTCCACTGAGGTTTGTCTCTGTGGTGTTTTCCAGGCAGGCAAGAACTTGCTCTGCTCTTCTCCCAAGGCTTCCCAGATGCAAAGCAGCTCTGAAATGGAAGTTGAGCAGGTGCATTAGCGTGGGAGTTTGACCTGTGCTAATAAACCTGCTAAGAGGGATAAAGTGGTACTGAAACGTTAAACACATCCTACAGCAGGAGATGTCCTCGTCTTTTTCAGGAGATTACCATGAGAGAACAGATTTAACTCAAAGAATAATTTTGGCTTGACTATACTTGTCTTGATCCCAATAAATATGTAGAACTTTGAAATATGTCAGTTAAGTCTGTCACTTCCTTTTAGAACACACACACACACACACACACACACACACACATATATTATTCACCCTTCCCTCTGTCTCCCCTCTATACCCTTTTCCAGCTATAGGGGTCAAGTTTCCAAACTGCTGAGAATAAAAATACATGTATCAGATTTTCTTTTTTGATGGTCTTGTAAACTGGACCGTTTACGTTGCAGTCTATTAAAGTCATATTTCCCCGTAGCAAGACAGGGAAGTTACCATTGGTGAAGTGGTAGTCTTGTGCATTATTTCGAATGCTGTGGCCACTGTTTTTATTTTGAGGTAGAACATTGTGCCCCTTATAGGCCTTCATCCATAAAATGTACCACTGCCAGGTCTCCTTCACTTAACTTTGGGCTCTTTTTCAGGAATTAGAAACCAGATACTCTAAATGAGTGTCAGCTGACCCCAAACCATTCTGAAATATTCCCTCTTGGAACATCTAAGCTTGCATTACTGTAATTAAGACTGTACATTTATCTAGCTGTGATTTCCCTAACAACAGTGTGGTTCGGAAGGGGTTTTTTTGGGTGCTTTGGCATCCTGGCCAAATCATTGCTCCATGAACTGTACAGAAATTGACTTCTTAAATCCCATGCGCTGGGTGTTTGAAGAAAGGGCAGCGCCTTCATGGCACAGTTGGAGTCCTTAGATACCATTAATGGCACAACTGCAGTTGGTTACTTGTATTTTAGAGGCTGTGGTTGCTTTTCAGAAATGCTTTTGCCATAGCTCTTCAGTGTGAAGAAAATATGGGATTTAAGGGTTAGACATTCTTAACGAGGACTAGATTAATCATAATTCTCTCATGGCTCTGGGACCTCAGGGAATGACATTCCCAAGCACACAAGTATTGTGTGTTTGGTTTGACTGCCAAACCCAAACCAAGGTTTGAGTAGGTTTTTCTTTACTTTTAGGCTGAAATTCCTCATAGGACATCCTTAAAACATCCTGCTGCTGGCATCAGAGGATCACCTGCAAGTTTCCAAAAGATAACTTGGGTTTTCCTTCTTCACAGAGGTATCATGTAGTAGTGCTAACCTGGGAAGAAAACAAAGCTTGTGGCTGATAGCTGGAGATGGGTGAAGAGCTTTTTAAATTATTCTTCTCATCAGTTTAGAAACCTGACCCCTATAGCTGTAGAGCAGCATAGAAGGGAGGGTGAAGAACAGAGACTTTATTGCTCAAGAACTGGAAGAGAAATCCACCTTCCCTCTCATCAAGTATTTGGAAAGAAATTCCCTTTCCACAAGTACAGATCCTGCATTTTGGTCTAAGAAACATAAACATGCAATATGGAGCAAATATTGGTTGCTAGCTACTGCTACCCAAACCAAATGGAGAGCATGCTGTTGGGTGAGGCTTTCACAGGGCCTTACCGTGGACACAGCTGATGAGAGAACATCTTCACCTTTGGCCCGGTGAATGAATAGGCATGGGTTTCTGAGAAACCTTTGGGCTGCTTTCTGGATCTGCTTCTGAAAACAGCGCATTACAAATTGCTTTCAGCTGTAGTACTCGGCATCATCTGGGCAATCCTGAGCAACTCCCACTGTCACTGACATTAAAGGGACTGAGGGACAGTCACCATCTCCAAAGGGTCAAGCTCTCTGAGTGTTTGGATCAAGGTCGGCAAGCTTTATGCTCATAAAGGAGCGCTGCTCCAATCAGTAGGACTCTGACATGAATTAGATAAGGAGGAATTAATCCTCTGTGGCTCCCTTTCTTTATCTACAACAACGGATAATGGCTGTATCTCCTTGGTCTCACATGTCTGAGAGTGCTTTGAGATCCTTATCCTAAATGCATAGAGTGCAATGCCAGGAGTAACCATTAGATTATTTCCTATGACCTTTCTTGTATCACGGACAATTACATTACCCATGTAATGCAGCTCAATAGCTCGGATGGGGATAAAACATAATTCACATCGGGCTAAAGCTTATCTTCCAAAAAGGCATCAAGTCTTGAAGATGTTAAGGGGCAGAGAAGCCACTCTCTTGTCTGGTTGCTCAGCTCCAGCGGTTAATCACTGTCACTGCTGAATTTGTCATCCTCCAAATGTTGGCTTTCTTTGTGCCTTTTTTTTCAGTAGACTAAAGACCTGTTTGGCACCAAGCATTTTCTGATGGTGAAGTACTTTCACACTGTAATCCTGTCACCCTTCCACCATCTTTTGTGAGGCAAATCATGCTTTCTTACTGCATGGCTCCCCCCAGCCCTCACCCATCCATTACTCAAGCCATTCTACCCAAAGGATAACCCAAGTGCTTGTGGTGTTTTTTTGCACCCTGCCAAGCTGTCCAACATTGTTTTTACAATACGGACAGCCAAAGGGCAGGTAGTGTTCCAGTCTGTCTCACCAGCCTGTACAACAGTAAGATCATCTCCCCACTTTGACAGTTCTCTGTTTTTGGAGTCCAAAGCCACTGTTTGCTCTAGCATTTCCCTGGGAGTTCATGCTGAATTACTTGTCTGCTTCTAGCTTTTCACTCCTGCAGGGTTACAACTTTCCAGGAAATAGGATGTCTCCTTGGGGTTCTTGTATAGCTTTTTTTTTTGTGTTTAAAGTGCAAACATGTTCCCACTGGGATATGTGCACATACGGTTGTTTTTTCTTCAAGACACAAACCATTATAATATATTTGAGATCATCATCAGATATCACTGTGCAAACACTTCAGCTTGCATTTTCCACATACAGCAAATGTTTGGAAAAGGATAAGGACAAAAATGAATGGAAAACAAATGCTACTATTTTACTAGGACAGTGTATTATTCTCCATATCTAGGGTTGGAAAGTGCAGAGAAAACATATTTTTCTCTCTAGAATAATAGGCTTAGCAAATTGCATAGTGTCTCTCAGGAATCCAACTAAACTGTATACGTAGAAAACTGATAGCATACAGAATATATACAATCTGCAGATCAGGACAGTGATAATTTGAATCAATATTTCTAATCTGAATAAATGGTCTGCATAATATTTTCCCTGCGAAACTGGCTGTACAATCCTTTTTTCATGCACTCCCTAGTCAGAAAAGGGAAAGGTACAGGAATTACTCAGTGCCCTGAATAAAATACAGTGGTTGAAAACCAAAGTGAAGCTGTGTAAGGCAGTAGGCTGGAAAATCAACAAGGTCTAGAAATGGAAAGTAAGATTAAAGGTAACACTTAGCCACAACACTATCTTTAGCAGCTTCGGAATAGTGTGCAGTTAAACACACACAAACACGCTAGCGAAGCTTACTTTGTAAAGTGCCTTGCTCTCACTTTTAACAGCAGCTGATTGCTATTTACCGTAGGGTAGGGAACCACAGGAAGCTGGCCTTTTTTAGCCCTCTTGCCCTGGAAAAGAACTGTCTGAAGACAGCTCAATATAAACTTAACTTCCTTTCCTTCCCAAACCCAGCTTCCTACTCCCCCAGCTGTGGCTTTTCTTCCTTGACTATCTTTGGGAGTATCTACACTTCAGACAGCTGAGGATCATTCCCAGCTATGGAGTGTATTTTGTTGGCAATGCTGAGTCTTTTTGTTTTGTACAAGAGCCAGGGAGAGCAATGATGCAAACGTGCCTGACCTGGGCTGCCAGAGGTACAAGAACTTTGATTTGCAGTGAGAACCTCCTCACCCTCAGCCCCTTGGCAGAATAAAATGAATCATGAAGCACATTGCAACCTCAGAAAGTTTAGGATATCATGAACATCTCTGGTCAGTTTCTGACTGTGCAAGTGGTAGTTGCTTAATGAGATGAGTTACGTTATTTCAGCACTGTGGAGCAGAATTACCCATACTGTTTGACGCTTGCCACAACTAAGTTATATGTGAAGGGAAACATAAATCTTGCATCTGGGCATCCTGTGCATATGGAAACATTGACAATGGGGTGCTGAGATCACTAGCACAGCCTAAGATCCGTTTTATCCCAAAGAGAATGACTTTGGAATTAATTTGAAAGTAAAGGAAGTAAAACACATAACTGAAGAAAAGCTGCTTTGCTAGAATGGCCATTCAAACGTGTACTTTATATTTGGTTAGGGAAACATGATTGCAGACTTTATATTCAACATGGCTTAAACTATGCTAGTTTGCTTTGCTTGTCCTGGTTATGATATTCTGCTTTGCATTTGCAGCAGGCTATAAGTCTGTAGCAGCAACAAGTTGTTAAATTGTGGTTGGTGTTAATAACAAATCCATACTCTGGTTGTAAATCAGCTTAGATTGTGGGTTTGTTTTAATCTCAGCAGCCAGATTGCGATTCCATGTCCAGAACTGTAGCATTTAACTGGGAGCTAACAAATGAACTATTATTACAAGGTGGCTCTTTTTTAAGTATAGTTGGAGTGCTGTGTTTCCTAGTCTGGTCAAGGCCATTTTTTCCTAAAAATTCTTATTTAAAGATGAAGCTAAAAGATGCCAATCAAAACTGGATAAAATTTCTTTCACAGTCAGTGAATCTGGTGAAGGATTTAGTTTTTGGGCTATTGAAACTCTCTATAAATCCAAGTTGAATTCAGTTAATGTTTGGGATCCTAAAATGGAAGGAAATTGGAGCTTTTCATTTTGAAACAAAGAAACTGAGTTTAAAAAAACAAACAAACAAATAAAAAACCCAACAAAGAAGAAAGCTGCAAGAAGAACAAACTTAATGTCCTTCTTAGTGCTGAATGAGATGCTTTAGTCAAAATGCTGATAACCCTGTTCTCGTTAACTTGGCCAGAATTTTTAATACCAGCTACTGACTTAAGAAAAGCATACTAAACTATCTCATGAGGCTGAACGTTAACTGACTTGTGGTGGTCTTCCTCTCCTTACTCTCTTATAGGTTTTGCTTTTGTTCTGTTGTCCATACAGAAACTATCTGAAACCATTAAAACTTTTCAAGGTGGAAAGACAGTCCTCCCAGCCAGTTGTATTTATTTTCAGAGGGGCTGGATTTGTTCTCTGTAGGTCACCGGCTGGCATTTCCCTTAGTGTGGATGAGAGCCTGAAATGCCATCTTGCACCTCAAGAGATGGAGCACTATTCAGAGAATGCCTTTGCATACTGGTGAGAGAGAAGGATAGCCCTGAGGTAGGTCTGTTCAACTTGCGGAGGTCCTCAGAGAGCAGAGGCTCTGAGCTGCAGCCCTTCCTTCAAAATGCTGCACTGCAGAGCTCAGCGTGTACCAACCCACACAACTAGACACGCTCAGCGCAGGAGGGGGGCTGTCGCAGCTTGCCATTATGGCCAGGCTACTCACAGTACCTGACGTTGCTAATGTAAACGTGGCTTGATATGTCTACATTGATTTCAATCACAGTAGTGACTTTCTTTCCATGGATACAGCAACCTGTAGATAGATTAATTGATTACCCATATATTTATTAGTATGCATCACTTGCTGTTCTTGCTCTTCTTCTTTAAGAAGAATTTAAATATTCAAGGACGTGTAAAAGCCATATGTATTTGTGAGTTAAATAAGACACAAAGTTCTAAACCTTGTGTTTGGATTTTATACTAGCTAATGCAGAATTTGACTGGATATGACCAGTGCTCTAGGTTTGAACTTCTAAATCTTTCTGAAAGCTTGAGGCTAAGGCTGAGGAAACTCTGTAGCCTAAAGAGCACTCATGGATCACATCCACTATTTCAGTGTCAACAGGATTTAGCTGTCTTGTTAAGAATTTCATGTTTGATCACTGGATTTTACATTATCAGAACCAAGAATTTTCTTCATAAATTAATTCTGAGTAAATTGGCAGCACCTACCCCACTTCATTCTTTACAATAGTGCAGGGAGTGTTACAGCTTTGTTCTGTCGCATAATTAGATGGTTTGATGGGAAAACACCAGGTCTGACTTTAACAGAAATTTATGCAGGTGTATTCTTAAGAGTTGATTTGATTTTATTGGATCTCACCCTCTGTATCTCTCCTGAGCAATAGCTGGGCTTTTGCCATTGAATTTTATTAGCTTCAAAATTTCACGGCTGTGCAGCTCACTGGCCAGGAACAGAAGTTATTGCAATAGCTTTAATAGGAGTGTATTTTTTCATCCTTAGTTTTATGGAGGTTTCATTTATAGTTTCTTTTAAAATGCCATTCTTAAACCATGAGCAGGTCTGATTATTCTGCTAAGGACTGTGCACATTGAAGATATGTGTCAGTGACTGACATTATATTATATTTAACAAGCTAGGAAATATTAACAATTTCAGGATTTGAAACCAAAGCTGTTGGGAAACCTGTCCAGAAGTATTTGCAGGGAAAATCTCATCCATAATTAAAAGGGCATGATGTCATTACATCTCTCATGGATCCAAGCAAATGAGTTCTTGTTTTGTTTGTTTGTTTGTTTGTTTTTAAGTAGAAAAGGGATTGGAGGGAGGGAGAGAACAGGTGACATTTGCTCATTGCTAAGGTATTCTTTGACTAATAAAGGTCAGCAGTAAGGTCCCAAGTGCTCACATGAGCACAGGTGGGGAATATCTGAGAGGTGCAGCATGGCAGGTTCTTCCAGGTGCTAGGGAAATCCTGGGAAATAAGCATCTTCAAATCCTGCCTCCAGCAGTGAGCTCCTAATACTGAGTGGAATAGTGCAAACCCAGACCGTTCCCAGCTACAGCATCTACTGGTACCAGCCAGCTGGACTGTCTCCCATGAGAGGCAACGTTGCAGAGAGGACTCTGGTGAGGTGCTGGGAAGGGCAGGGGCTGGACAGTAAGCAGCTGCCACCTGCTCGCAGGAGGGTGCTGCTTTTGGATGGCAGCACCACCACGTCTTCAGCCAGTATTGGCAGAGTTTGCTGGCAACACCGAGCTGTG
>JAVJGJ010000014.1:89244630-89258748 GCA_035590215.1 Microhierax caerulescens | reverse complement strand
GGCAACACCGAGCTGTGTGGTGCAGTCCACACGCTGGAGGGAAGGGATGCCATCCAGAGAGACCTGGATAGGCTTGAGAGGTTGGCCCCTGCAAACTTCATGAAGTCCAACAAGGCCAGCTGCAAGGTCCTGCACCTGGGTCAGGGCAACCCCAAGCACAAATACAGTCCAGGCAGAGAATGGATTGAGAGCAGCTCTGAGGAGAATGACTTGGGAGTGCTGGTGGATGCGAAGCTCAACGTGACCTGGCAATGTGCGCTGGTAGCCCAGAAAGCCAACTCTATCCTGGGCTGCATCAAAAGAAGCGTGGCCAGCAGGTTGACGGAGGTGATTCTACCCCCTGTGCTCCATTCTCATGAGACCCCACTTGGAGTGCTCTGGGGCCCCCAACATAAGAAGTATGTGGACCTGTTGGAGCGAGTCCAGAGGAGGCCACAAAGATGATCAGAGGGCTGGAGCACCTCTGCTGTGAACACAGGCTGAGGGAGTTGGGGTTGTTCAGCCTGGAGAAGAGAAGGCTCCACGGAGACCTTCCAGCAGCCTCCCAGTGCCTAAAGGGGGCCTACAAGAAAGCTGGAGAGGGACTTTTTGCCAGGACATGCCAGGACAAGGGGTAATGGCTTTCAGCTGAAAGAGGGTGGATTTATATTAGGTCGTATTAGTAAGAAATTCTTTCCTGTGAGGGTGGTGAGGCACTGGAACAGTTGCCCAGAGGAGCTGTGGATGCCCCATCCCTGGCAGTGTTCAAGGCCAGGCTGGATGGGGCTTGGAGCAACCTGGTCTGGTGGAAGGTGTCCCTGCCCGTGGGGGTTGGAGACAGATGATCTTTAAGGCCCCTTCCAACCCAAACCATTCTATGATTCTATGAATAACATTGAATTAACACCTGATTAAGCTCCATGTGGAAGCTGTTTTGTTTTGCCGTGGGTGGTGGTGTGAAGTTCCAGTGGCCTTCTGCTTTGGCAGGCCACTGACACTCCTGCATTGCACTTTGTTCTGCCTTTTGTGTGAGCCGTGCTTCTTAACTCAGGCACAGCACCACACAGGGCCAGTCTGCACTGTGCTTTTGCACATTTGAAACCCAGAGCACTGGTGACTATGGTATAGAGAAGGCACTCGTGAATTTTTTGAGGCTTTTTAGCTCTGGCTGAGCATAGAACAGGAGGGACTTGGAATGGTTCCAGCAGAGCTGCTCTCTTCAGTGGTCCCAGTAACAATAAGGTAATGCTCTGCAGGACCTGTCTTGTTCTTACAAAACCAGGTGAGGTCCAACAGAGTTTGCTAGCCCTGTTTCCATGCTGTGCCTAAGTATTACCCTGCTTCTCTTGGCCATGGAAGTGCTCATGCTGTGCTGCACCTGAGCTGCTAGACTTTGCAGAAGCTAAGCTGCCTCTGTGCCATGGTTTAACCCCAGCCAGCAACCAGTCCTCGCACAGCCCCTCGCTCATTTCTGCTGCATCGGGATGGGGGAGAGAATCATAAGAGTAAGTGATAAAACTCGAGGGTTGAGGCAAAGACAGTTTAATAGGTAAAGCAAAAGCCACACACACCAGCAAAGCAGAACAAGGGATTCATTCACCACTTCCCATGGTCAGGCAGGTGCTCAGCCATCCCCAGGACAGCCGGGCTCCATCATGTTACTTGGGAAGACAAAAGCCATAATGCCAAATGTCCCCCCCTTCCTTCTTCCCCCAGTTTATATACTCATCATGACATCCCATGGTATGGAATGTCCATTTGGCTAGTTCAGGTCACCTGTCCCAGCTGTGTCCTTTCCCAGTTTCTTGTGCCCCTCCAGCCCTCCTGCTGGAACAAGAAACTGAAAAGTCCTTGACTTAGTATATAAATTACATAGCAACAGCTCAAAATGTCAGTATATTATCAACATTATTCTCACACCAAATTCAAAACACAGCACTGCACCAGCTACTAAGAAGAAAATTAACTGTATTCCCGCTGAAAGTAGGACACAGCATTTAGCCATATTATGTGTAGTTGCAGCTGCATCATGGCTGATTTACAGCTTGAATAAAACAGCTCGAGGCAGCTGAGAGTGGACTGCTGAGATTCAGATGCACTTTTCATACTATTTCATTTCCATAACATAATGTGAGGAATGCAATGAATGTAAAGACAGTTTAGGAAAGCTAGTTTGGGTTTAAGGCACCGAGGAGGTTGACGATAGTGTGAGGGAGCTATATCATGCAGCTTTTCAAACAGTTGGACACTTGCCCTTCTGTGCCATTTACCAGACATGTTGTACATGTTTGACAGACAACAGGGCAGTTCTCTGCTGTTTTCCTTCAGCAGCAGCAGAGCTGGAAAATGTGAACTCCAGCAGTCTTGCTCCTGAGATCGTCACCCACCCCATTAGACCCTGATTTCATAATGTACCAGCACCAGAGGCTGAGCCACTTGAAAGAATTCCTGACTCCATGCCCTATGCACTGGTTCCCACCCCTGCCTCACTATTCCCTGTCCCCTCAGTTTGCTGAGGGTAGCTTTTTGTAAGGATGAGAAGAAATAAGCAGTATCTGTCAACTGGCTTTAAATCAGTACTCTTAATAATAAATAAATAAAAAAATCTTTCTCTGTTGGGGACTGAAAAAAGTGCAATAACGTCTGCGTTACTGTGTAAGAAAATACACATGGAACCTCATCCTTAATTAAACAAATGCTATGATTAAAGCAAATGCTGAGACAGGCAAACAGACAATTCCGACATTTTCTGATGTGTTGAAAAAACCCTTTCATTTGTTTTTTTCAGCATTGCTTGAGAAACCCATCAGCAAAAGACGAGACGGTGAAGCTGTACAGAAGGCTAAGATCCTTTATGCATCCTGCATGAATGAGAGTAAGTGGCCTCATCTGAGAGACACACATAAGTTACCTGTGTTTGTAAAGGCAGGGTTTTTTTTTCTGTCTGCTGAGTTCTGTGAAAATTTGTGGCAACACAAAGATTTCAAAGATGGGATTCAACTGAGGTACACCAAGGCACAAGAAGTCAGTTTTACAGAGACCTCTGCTTGTCAGGAAACTGTGAAGGGTATTCAACTGTGGAAAAGGATGCCAAAACTGTGCCCTGGGGGTGTGGGGGCAGTGCCTGGTAAATCCGAGAAGCCCTCTGATGAAACTCTCATACTGACACTTTCAAAAGACTGTTGTTGCTCAGCATCTTCCACCTTTCTCTACATCCATTTAATCAAAACGCTTCCATGGGGCTGAGTGTAGACAACCCTGGACCCTTTAGCTTAGAGTTATCTGCATGTCAAGCAAGTTTGGGTAGGAAGCCCTATGGTCACACTTGCTGAGTGCTTTTCCTGAGCTTGTAAATGTTACTGTGAGGTGCTATACACTAGGCTGGGACAGATCCCTACCTTTATGTAGCTGCGTGGGTGAAGGAAGGGTTGGGAGTGCCCTTTGTCCTTCTGACTCTTTCAGACTGTGTTTCCCATGCTTTCTTCCAGCACAGCCTGAGACTGACTGTCGGCAATTGAGAAAGCCTGCCCTGCAGCCTCGGTGCCAAGATGCTGACCCTCCTAGCTTTGATTATGTACAATAATCCTCTCTCAGAAACAGTGGTTTCTATGCTAGTTCTGAAGTGAGGAATGTTTTTTTAAGTGACTTAATTCCAGCCCTTGCCTTTTTTGAAAGGAACTGATTTGCCTCTTGATTCAGATAAATTGGGTTGGACTCTGGTGCTTCTGTGCTCACAGGCAGAGCAGAGGCTTTGGGTTTCAGCTGTTGTGTTGGAAATTGATCAATGGTGATAAATCTTTTTGTCTGAGGTGACTGTTGCTGGATTTTAATTTTCTGGAACGTAATCGTTGTCACACTTTTACATTTCAGATAAAATTGAAAAAGCTGACATGAAACCCCTGTTAAGTATACTGAGGCATTCACCTTTCCGCTGGCCTGTGCTGGACTCCAACATTGGACCTGAAGGGCTGTGGTCAGAGAGGAGATTCAGCTTAGTCCAGGCCTTGGCAACTCTTCGTGGTCAGTACAGTAACTCTGTCTTCATACGCTTATACGTGGCTGCTGATGACAAAATCTCCAATCAGTATATCCTGAAGGTAAAATGTGACATATCTAATAGGTTACTTTGCATACTATTTTGTGGTCTCATTTTTTTAAAAACATGCTTACATGCCAAACGTTTACACTTGATTATTGTCGCTATTACCTACTGACTTACAGGTACATAGGTGACAATTCATGGGAATGTAGAAGTCACCAGCAACCACACATTATTGAAAAAACATTTCTGTGCAGGATATTTTCCCCTTTCAAATAGGAAAAAAAAAACCCAACACCAACCCCCAAAAGGTAAAATATGTTCCCAGTGGACTAGTGTCAAGGGTCAATGCGCATGAAAATGGGAGAGGTGGATATCTAGTCCTGGGGGTGTTCTCTGTGCTGCCTATGACTCATCAGTTGCATGAAAAATAGTTTTTGTCTGTGAAGGTGAAGCATGGTGCATCAGTAGCAGATATTTTGCACGTAGGCTATTTTTCTTGGGATGGAAATGCATTATACTGTGCTTATACAGCAGCTCACAACACAGATGCATCCCAAACACTTCTAAACCTGAAATGCAGAGTTTACCTTTTTATTAAAATGCTATTGCTTTTGGACCAAAGCATTACCGATTTGTTAACAGTGCATGGCATTGCACAACAGTTTAGATTAGTTAGAAAAAGACCCAAGAAATGTTGCTTGTAGTCTGACAGAACTCCAGAGAATTGTATTACTGTGAGATGTCACCAGGACAAGACTGAGTGCCTGGGCCAAATGCATTGCTGTTTAAGAAGTAGAGATGAGTAACCAGAGCAGACCAGCCCTCCACTGCTACAGGAAAATATTTATGAAGGCAGAAGAGAAGGGCCAAAGAAGAAATTTATGATGCCATTCATCATAGCAAAATAGGGTCTATGATTCTTAAGTTGCTAGCATCTTGGCTAGCTGTTGGGAGTGTAGACATGAGTACATTTTATTTGGGGATCAATCAACAGTTAACTGTGGAGGTACTGGAGTGGATGTCAATTCTGAGTCAGTTCTTTAAAATGTCTTTGACTGAGGCATTTTACAGGTATAAAATTGAAAGGTAACTTTTCCTCATCTCTAGGACATTTTCCTGAACAGTCAAGTCAACAGCAGACCAAGTGCTCGCTGTATTAAAGATGTCACTCTGCTAAGATGCTCTTCAGATCCTGTCAGGATTGCCTCAGCTGGAGATTTGTTTAAAAGAACTGAAACAGCAGAATCAGGAGAGATATTTAGGTATCTCCTGACATAATATTTTAGTCCAAGTCACCTGTCAGTGAAGGGCTGGTTAGTTAAATCCTTATTGCTGGTCTCTTGGAAATGAATTATACCTAGCAGTATTTTCACTCAGGTTAGTGGCACCTAAACATTAGGTTCCCAAATAACTGTGCCACTACATGCTATGAATACATATTATTCTGTAGAGTATTCTGTTGTTAATTTGCTTAAGAACTTGATCTACAGAATACATCAGACAGTATTCTACTTTCTCCATGTTTTAATGAATTCCCAGGGGTGCAGATGTACCATGGAATATTTCAATCTGCTTATGAAAATGGCTCTGTTGCAAAATTCTTTGTTCAGCATTGCAAAATCATGAATGGATCAGAAAAAAAAAGTAGAAACTCCAAATAAAACTTTGTTCAGCATGGAACATGATCTTTTTTTCTTGGGGGCTGAAGAAATTGGTTAACTTTTTTTGTTTATTTCTCATATTTGTGCTTTCTTGGTTTTGGTGGGTTGTCAAATCTTTTAAGCCAGGAAAATCTGGATGAGCATGTCATGCAACAGTCACATAATTGAAACAGACCAAATTATCTAAAGTTAACTATTACTGGGACACACATACACAAGGCATAAGGGTATATTCTTTTTGCTTCAATATGCTGAAAAAAGGTGATAGTGTTTTTCAAAGAATCAGAGTTGCACTGAGCATCACAGCCACTGTCCTTTTGGCAGATGATTTGTTTTATTTGTTTATGAATTATTTTAAAGGTTGAGAACAGCAACCAGTAGAGGAAAGGATGACACTTAGTCATTCATTTTAGATTCTAAGCCATGTGTATTTAGGTCATCATTATAAATGTAGAAAATGTGAAACATAAACTGTGTAGGATTTAGATTAAAAAGACATGTGAAATTGTATGAATAAATACAAATCTCTCTTCACTAGACATAACTTTTAAAAACAATTACAGCATCAAAATAATAATTTAAAACATAAAACCTGCTGTTTATTCTCCAATCAGTATCTTATTCAGAGTTTAGAAGCTGATTGAATTATGTTTTCAGCTTTGGCTTCCATACCTTAATGTAACCTGATCGTGTTGAAGTATTTGGGGAAATCTCAGTTTCTAGTATTTTTAAGATATATGCTGTGCTGTGAGTTTTTCTGGTTAGGAATTTGAAAAAGTATGCAAATACTCCCATGTAGTCATTTCACTCAAAGTCTAAATGCAGATCTCAATGAAATTTCAGGACTGGTCTAGAAATTACCTGGAGGACCTTATTCCAGTATTAGGGTGACTGTAGACCAACACATTTGAACCATGTTTAGATCAAAAGGATAAGTGAAAGTCAAAGATCAACCTGGACGTCTACCAGACATCTTTAGCTAATGTACTGGAGGCATAAGAACTTCCTGTGCATGCGTGCAATCATTTTTGTGGCTGGTATCCAGCCGTTTCAGTACATCTGTTTAAAAAGCCACATACAGCACTCACTGCCAGTCTAGGGTGAAGCTCAAAAGTGTAACTTCAGTTTCAGTCAAGGAAAGCTGACGATGCTTTCCAGATAGACAGCAGCTAACATGCTCCAGCGTCTAATGGGCATTTGGTCCATACACTAGACTAGTGTCTGTCTCAAGCTGATTCTTGTGCGCCTGAAATATGTGTAAGATGAGGTTGTCAGCACCAACTGCTTGGTCCTGTAGACCCATTCCTAGTGCATTATCTACTTGCTAATGGAGCCATAATCACACAAATCATGTAGGTGATTCTTTTCTGTAGTAGGTGGCTCAGATATTGCAGGGGGCATCTGAGGCTCCCCAGATCACAGTAATATGATTTAGGCAATGTCTGCCAGCACAGTATAGCTTTTTTTTCTGTTGTTTTGAAATCCTGTGGAACTCAGGCTGGTGTAGCGTATTATGTGTTAGATAATTACACACATCTAATATATTGCCAGAAAAATGTGAACTGTTCCAAGGTTGCTTATAGGGCTACATTTGAATTGTGATGAATTTGCCTATTAAATGCTGCTTCTTGTTATTTTTAACAGCTTGACCAAGCAAGCCTCTCTCTTGCGTCTCGAGAGGATTACCTGGAAAACACCACAGAAGCCAAATCTGTAAGTATTATTAACTGGAAATCAATGTGACCATTTTTCCCCTCGTTTCTTTTCATTGTTACTTTTCTTTTGTTGAGCGCCAAACTGAGAAGGGGTTGTGTTTTATTTGGATTTGGATTTTTCAGGACATCCTATATCAGAAAACACCACCACTACAAGCACCACTACCACACTCTTGCAAAGATTTTCAAATGAAAATTTTTGTAAGATTTTGAGTTCCCCCCTGCTTTTTCTCCCCCTTGGAAGGGCATCTGGAGTTCACCTTATCCAACCTCTCTGCTCAAGCAGGGTTGACCTCTGGAATGTACTGGTAGTCACTGGCTTCCAACTGGACTCTTTGCTGCTGATCACAGCCCTTTGGACCTGGTCACTCAGCTTGTTTTCACTCCACTTTACTGTGCACTTCTCTAACCTCTACTTTTTCAACTTGGTAAACAACCACAACTTCTTGCCCCTCATCTATCAAGATATTAAAGTAATTGTAGAAGGTTTTCAGGCTGGTTAAGTATGATCTCCCATTCATAAATCCATGCTCCTTACTCCTGATCACCTTGTCCTTCATGTGTTTTGAAGTAGTTTCAGGGAGGATTTTTTCCATCACCTTCCCAGGGATTGATAGGAAGCTGACCAGCCTGTAATTCCTTGGATCTTCCTTCTTGCATTCCTTGAAGATAGGGGTGATACTTTGTCTCTTCTAGCCTTTAGGGACCTCTCCCAATATCTGTGACCTTCCAAGTATTATCCAGAGTAGACTTGCAATGATTCAGTCAGCTCCCTCAGCACTCATGAGTGCAAATTATCAGACCCTCTGGATTTACTTGTGTCCACTTTTCTGCCTAATCTGGTCCTCTTTGACTGAGGATAGGCCCTCCTTGCTGCAGAATTCCTCTCTGGTCTCAGGGGCTTGGGATTCCTGAAGGTCAGTCTTACCTGTAAAGACCGGAGCAAAGTTGGCATTGAGCACCTTGGCCTTTTCAGTGTCATTTGCTACCCTGCTCCATTTAGCAGCAGATCTATGTTCTCGCTGGTCTTCCTTCTGCTGTTACATACTTGTAGGGTGTTTTCTCGTTGGTATTCATATGCCTTACCAGATTGAACTTCAAGTTGGACTTGACTTTTCTAACCATATCCCTGCAAGATTTATCAGCAACTCTATATGCCTAGGTCATCTGTCTGTGCTTCTACCTCTTATACCCTTCCTTCTTATGCTTGAGTTTAGCTAGGAGCAACTTCTACACCTATCCAGGCCTCCTAGCACCGTTGCTTGATTTTCTACTTGTCAGAATGGACTTTTCTTGAGCTTGGAGGAGCTCAGGTAGAGTTTCATGCATTCACACTGCTCTCTCACATAAAGGACAACTCCCATCTCCTCAGCTTCTCAGCCTGTCCTTCCTAAAAATCCTGTATCCATCCACGTATAACTCCAGCTGTGCAAGTTATCCCACTACGTTTCTGTGACCCCAGTGAGGTCATAGCCCTGAAACTCCACACAAACTTCTAACTCCTCCTGTTCATTCCACATGCTGTTTGCATTAGTGTAAAGGTGTTTCCAACAGACACCCAGTCATGCTGATTTGTCAGTGTGTCCTTGAGAGCTTTCCTTGTAGGGCTGTCCTGTAGGCACTTCCTTCTTTGCATACCTACCCTCAAAGTGTCTCCATTTCAGCTCTGTTTTGTTGATGGTCTCCTCTTTTCCCATTACCCTGGGCCCTTGGCTTGCCTTCCCTATCTGTACCTTCCTTAGTTGTTTCTTCAAGAATCACTCCCTTGCCCACTGTATCTAGTTTAAAGTTCTTCTTACCACATTGGCCAGCCTGTTGGTGAAGATACTCTTGCCTTGTTTAGTCAAATGGGTCCCATCTCTTCCAAGCAGCTGTGAATTCTCAGAGAGGGTCTCATGAACATAGGAACCAAATCTCTGCTTCTGATGCCAGCTGTGCAACCAGTTGTTAACAGGCAAGATCCATCATGTCCTCCTCAGGCCCTTACCCCTCACCAGCAGGATCAAGGAGCACACCATCTTGGCCTCAGGCCCTTAACCTCTGTCCCCATAGCCCTGTAGTCATGCCTGATACTTCCCAGGTCACCCCTGGCCTGGTGGCCCTGGCACATTGGTGCCTAGCCAGTGGTGGAAGAACACCAGGGAATTGGAGTCAGAGGGCTGGATAAGCTTGCTAGGCTCTTCACAACATCCTGAACGTGAGACCCCCCAGTAAAAGGGAAACCTCCCTAGATGATAAATCAGGTTGGCAGGTGGGGCCATCCATCCCCTGCAGCAGTGAGTCTGTTACCACTGCTGCTTGTGTCTTCCTTCTGTTGGTCCTGAGTGCCTCAGGCTCAGCCACAGCACCCCAGCTGATAGTGCTCCTGAGTTGTCGTCAGCTACAAGAGCAGTGGGCTTAGGGCCTTTGTTGTGATGGGAGTTGACACTTTCCAGCCTCATAAGCACAGGCTTCACCTGCTCTTGTGCTGCAGCTGAAGGTCCAGGCTTTTGAATCTCCAGGGTCTCCGGGGATGTCTGGCTGATCTTTCTCATCTCCTCTGAGGCCGTGTGATCTGCTGATCTCTCACAGCTCTCTCACTTGGCAGCACAGCTCAGCAGTAACTGCACACCTCCTGCACGCTAGAAGACCATGTACCAGGCACTCCCTGCAGCCTGAGACTTGCAGAGCTGCGTCCTTCCTTATGAACAGTCCCATAACAAAGAGACAGGTACACTACTGGTGTCTGAGGATCATGGCCTGTGGCATGTGACTACCATATCTAAGGATGGGTATGCCAGGCGAAGTTTGCCATCCTTTTCTTCGTGAACTGCTGCATCTCTCGACAGCCTGTGGGAGCGGTGCTCTGGGCCTGCCTCTCTGGCACAGGCTTAAAGGGTGCTGGACCCCCCCAGATCAGGAGTCAGATGGAAGAAAGGCTGTGGGCACCCTTTGGTCTAGCACAGTTGCCAGAATTAGCAGCTGCTAGAGCTACCTTCCCCTTAGCTTTTACCTGACCTGGTAGCAGTGGGAGCCTTCATGTCTCTTGGGGGGATCCAGGAGTTCCCAGATTATGGACAAAGTGCCCAGAAGCTCAAGAACATCTCAACAAAGTGGAGCCCAGAAGCTGCCGTGTCCTCGGGCTGCCTTGGTGAGCTGCCATCCAGGCCTGCCTCTTGGGCTCAATTAGACCAGAAAGCCGAGTACATTTCAAGAGCCACCACAGGTCATTATCATCAAATTAAACTGAATTCATTTAATGATCAGAACAAGAGTTCCTCAACAGATTTCAAGTATTAAGTATTCATTTCCTATCATGGCACTACCCCCCCCCTGCTTTATGGTTTCTCTGCTACAGCACAGTTTCTTGCTGCTTTTCTAAGGGCAACAGTTGTGAAACCATTAATGTTTGTCAAAGACTTTGATGTATCAATATTTGGTAATGGCAGCACCTTTTCCCCCCTCCCTCCATGAAGGCCTGTGGGCAGTATCCAGCACATGCAGCCCAAGGCTCCAAAGGAAACAACCCCTTCGGTTGTCATGGGGGACAGGTCATTGCTACTGACAAAGTTTTTACAGTTTTGCTTCCCTTTTGAGTTCCCTGAGAGGCTAGCAATTTTTTTTTAGCTGCATCTATCAGACTAGATGATGCCAGGATACAAATAATTGTTATCTGCTAAAAGATTGAAGGTGGAAATGTGTTGGGATATATTTTTGCTTTTGTTGGACTGTGAGCTGGTGGGAGTTGGTGAGGAGTAATCTGATCCTTCCAAAATCTCTGAAAGATTATGCTGGTGGGGAGGTAGCACATAAATCACTATGGTATCATTGTGTATTTTTCTAAAATTTGTGTATACACACTGAGACTAAAATGTGCTTTATTAGGATAGCCCATGGAGAGCGGAGCAGAGCACTGTAGCAGGTACATGTGTTGCAGTGCCATGTCAGGGATGGAGAAGAGAGCTAAGTGGAGCATCCCTTTATCTTCTTAGCCACTAAGTTTGCACTTACATACAAGTACTTCAGTCCTACACTGATCACCGTATGAGTTGGTGCTGGTGTACACTCATACATGTTGTCTAAATCCCATAGTAAGAGTTAGAAGTGTTGCCAGTCTAATCCAGAAGTGTCATTTGTGTTTCCTGAGATTTATACTCTGTGAACCACAGCAGGTATCTCTGTCTGTCATGCACAGTATGTTTATGGTGTTATTTCTCCTTTTTCTTTGATGACAGCAGCCATTCAAGGTAAGGAAAGCACAACTTGGATTGCTAGGGCATGAAAGTACAAAGTATTATATTCCTTGCTGTAGCTGGGCATTTCTGATCTACTGCTACAGCTGTGCTCAAGAGCAAATCCAGTGGTCATTTCACTCTTTTTGTTTCTTTACAGTACCGAGATGCCTTTTTGCAGTTCATGGTTGATACAGCAGTGCTTCTGGGTGCAAATGCCTCACGAGCTGAATCTGATATGAAGTCAGTTCTAAGACTGGAAGTTAAAATAGCTGAGGTTAGTAATCTAACATGGGATTCAAGCTAGCTTTTATTAAAAAAAGTGCAATCCTTTTTCAAAATGGAAACCCATTGTACTAACAGCCTTAGCAATAGTGGTTTTATAGAATTAGAAGGAACAGAATATGATGAAGAAAGGATGAACAATATTTCTCCCTTAATTAATTGTTAAACTGATTATTTTATTCTCGGGGGGAAAAAACCTTAAACAAATGTTCTTGGTCCTTTAAATTGTTAATGTGTCATAGAGGCTTGCTAGAGATAAGCCTGGGGTGGCATATGAATGTTTGAGGGATGGTGGGCTAGTGAGGCCATCTCAGTGGAAGTAGAGGATGGAGATTAGTGTGGCTTCAAAGATGCAGGGGTTATTGATGTGTTAGTAACCACAGAAGTGCCTGAGAATGGTCACGTAGTAATTAGGGTTTCTCCTGCCAAAAAGGTGACAGTATTGATAGCCCAACTGAAGTTCACACCAATACACCAGAAGCCATGGTACAGCTGGAAAACTGTGGTACAGTTGCAGTCATGGAAGCATGGTGGGATGACTCATACAATTAGAGTGCTGCAATGGATGGCTATAAACCCTTCAGAAGGGATAGGGAAGGAAGGAGAGGCAGTGGAGTAGCCCTGTATGTTAGGGAATGTTTTGACTGTCTAGAGCTTGATGACAGTGATGATAGGGCTGAGTGTTTATGGGTAAGAATGAGGCAGAAGGCCAAGAAGGCAGATATCATGGTAAGAGTCTGTTGTTAGACTGCCCAACCAGGATGAAGAAGCAAATGAAATACTCTATTATAAGTAGCTGGGAGAAGTCTTATAATCACTAGCCCTTCTTCTTGTGGGGGACTTTAACTTATCAGATGTCTGCTGGAAAAACAACACAGCAGAGATGAAACTCTAAAATGTTCCTGGAGTGTGTGTAAGGTAACTTCCAGATACAACTGGTAAGTGACCCAACTAGGGAAGGTACCCTGCTGGACCTCTTGTTCACAAACAGAGAAGGACTTTGGGGTGATTGGAGGCCTTTTTGGGCATAGTCATCACAAAATGATAGGGGTTTTGTTTCTTGGAGAAGTAAGGAGGAGAGTCAGCAGAACTGCTACCTTGGACTTCTGGATGGTAGACTTTGGCCAGTTGACAGAGTCCCCTGGGTTGCAGTCCTGAAGGGCAGAGGAGTCCATGAAGGCTGGACAATCTTCAAGAAGGAAATCTTAAAGGCACAGGAGTAGGCTGTCCCCATGTGCTGGAAAATGAGCTGGCAGGGAAGAAGTCTGGCCTGGCTGAACAGAGAGCTTTGGCTGGAATTCAGAAGAGAGGAGTTTATGACCTTTAGAAGAAGGAGGAGGCCACTCAGGAGAACTACAAGGTTGTAATGAGGTTATACATGGAGAAAATTATAAGGGGCAAAGCCCAAGAGTCAATAAAGAGTGTTTCTAGAAATACATTAGCAGCAAAGGAGGGCTAAGGAGAATCTCAATCTTTTATTGAATGTGGGGGGAAACAGTGAGAAAGGATGAGGAAAAGGCTGAGGCACTTCATGCCTTCTTTGCCTCAGTCTTTAACAGTAGGACCAGTTATTCTCCAGGTACCCATCCCTCTGGACTGGAAGACAGGGATGGGGAGTGGAATGAAGCACTCACAATCCAAGAGGCAATGGTCAGTGATCTGCTGCCCACTTAAATGTAGACAAGTTTATGGTGCCAGAGCTTGTCAAGCCACTTCCCACCATTTATCATCAGTCCTGGGTAACCAGGGAGGTCCCAGGTGACTGGAAGTTGGCAAATGTGACACCCATCTACAAGAAGGGCCAGAGGGAGGATCCAGGGAACTACAAAGCTGGAAGTCTGACCTTAGTACCAGGGAAGGTTATAGAGCAGATCACCTTGAGTGTCATCACATGGCACGTACAGGACAACCAGGTGATCAAGCCCAGCCACGACAGGTTTGTGAAAGGTAGGTCCTGCCTGACTATGCTGATCTCCTCTATGACAAAGTGACCCATTTAGTGGGTGAGGGAAAGGCTGTGGATGTTGTCTGCCTGGCCTTTAGTAAAGCCTTTAACACCACTTCCCACAGGATTCTTCTGGAGAAACTGCCTGCTCGTGGCTTGGACAGCTGTCCTCTTTGCTGGGTTAAAAACTGGCTGAATGACTTAGCCCAAAGAGTGGTGGTGAACAGTTACACCCAGCTGGTGGCTGGTCACACGTGGTGTCCCCCAGGGCTCAGTACTG
>JAVJGJ010000014.1:89222701-89244111 GCA_035590215.1 Microhierax caerulescens | reverse complement strand
CACAAGTCTTCTGAGGAACAGCTGAGGGAACTGGGGCTGTTTAGCATGGAGAAAAGGAGGCTGAGGGGAGACCTTCTTGCTCTCTACAATTACGTGAAAAGGAGGCTGTAGGCAGGTCGGTGTTTTCAGTCTTTTCCCCTAAGAAACAAGCGATAGAACAAGAGGAAAGTGCCTCAAGTTGCACATGGGGACTTTTAGATTGGATATTAGGAGAAATTAATCCATAGAAAGGGTTGTTGAGCATTGGAACAGGCTGCCCCGGGAGGTGGTTGAGTCCCCATCCCTGGAGATATGTAAAAGACATGTAGATGTGGCACTTAGGGACATGGTTTAGTGGTGGACTTGTCAGTGTTAGGTTGATGGTTGGACTGAATGATCTTAAAGGTCTTTTTGAACTCAAATGATTATACTGTAATTTTGAGAATGGGCACAATCTGAGTCCCTGCTGGGCCGCTATGTTAAGGATACATTACCATGTATTCAAGAAGCCGACCGGCTGGTTCTCTGAGGGACAGTCTAAAAGCCGTGCAAGACCGAGATGTGATATTGGTGCTTGGTAGTGAGAGGGCGGTTGTTACAGCAGTACCACAGTTAGCTCCTGAGCTGCTTCCATGGGGCACCTTGGGACAGGGGACGAGAAACTTCTTAATTTTTAATTTAGGGGTCCAACTGAATTTTGTAAAGCTAAACAGATTTATATTTGATACTGAGTTCTGACTGATTTACTTGGTGACTTTTTTTCCCCCTTGTGGAGTTTAATTCATGCTTTAGGACTGTTGCAGGCTGAAGGAATGTTTCTGTTTCCCTGTATCCCTGTTTCAGTGTGGCTACTGCAGGAATCCCACTCTTGGGAGCTGCAAGTCCACTATTGTTTCCATTTCTTCTAAAGCCAGAGAGAAGAGTTAGCTTCAGTGTTGGGAAACCAGCAAAAGTTAGAGCTATAACCCTGACACTGATTTGCGGAACTACCAGCTGACACGAGGATATTTTCATATCACCAAAGAAAGACGCAGTCCCCTGTGAGATGCTAGGTCTCCTGCTAACACAGAAGCCTTTTGTACAGGACCAGTGATGCAGCAGAGGAGTTTTTTCTGGGTTCTGCTGTTGCAGTCTACCGGAGGAAAGACAGTGATGCTTCCCAGTTGTGTGAGTGTGCAAAACTGAAAGCCATCCACAACAGTAGTTACTCGGTCTTTCCATCTCCCTGCTGAAAGAGGTGAAATTTTGTTCAGCTTCAGTTACCCAGTGTGGATGAACTAATGAGCAGATACTTCATTGTGACCCAGCAGACTTGAAAAACAGAAAACATTTCTTCTGTTTACCGGTTAAATGGTAAGAAGATGCATCGCTACTTCTGGTAGCTCTAATACTTTACTTAAAGAATGCCTTACAGAGTTTAAAACTATAAAGTATATAGCTGAAGTAGGCATATAAAACGACTTAGATCACGTAAGAGCCTTCAGGGTCAGTAGCATGTACTGTTATGCAACAAGCCATACTTGCTTATGGTTCCCTAATTTCCTTTTAGTATGAATAATCCTGCTAAAATTCATTCAGATATTAGACATGAGCGCAGGGACATGGATTGTTGTATAATCCCTAATGAGCACAATGATTTATATAAACATTTTACTGTGATTTCAAAGGAGATAGTCCTGTTTGCTACTTAGGATTTTACTGTATCCTGTGTTCCTCTGCATTTGTTGTAAGGGAATATGTAATGGAGAACTTGTGTGCTCAGGCAGAGACAGCAAGAATCAAGGGAGGATACTTTGGATATTGGAGGGAGCAGCATGCTGCAAGAGAGCTTGTTGTGTACAAGGAAGATTTCAGTTAAATTTAAATTACTGGAGGAGGGAAAAATTTTGAGAGCAAGGGAGCAAAAGGGTTCAAGAAGAGTTTAAAGATTTGTCAGATAAAATAAAATTTGCAGAAAGGGAGAAGAAAGTACTTTTTTTTTCCTGTGTGGTTTGAGCAATAGTAAACCCGCAGACACTTACTGGAGAATTTTGGTTGGACAACTGCCAGCTGTCTGGTTAGTCTGGCATCAATCTCTGTCCTCTTTAAACTGCACAGCATACAGCCTGTTACGTAGGATTTACCTTAGAGCAGAGCTGGAATTGCCATCGGCAATTCTTGTTTCTCTTGAACACTGAGAAAATTTTGAGCTATATCTTGTACTTGGTTTGTTTTTCTATTATGAATCATACTGCCGCCTTTGAATCTGAATGTCCCCTGTCATATAAAAGAACTTGCTTTATATTTAGGATTTCTTTTGCTGTGTCCTTGGACTTTGACACTACAGAGGATCCTGATGTCTGGCTCCTTTGGTCACCCAGATGAGAGGCCTGGTTAGAGAATACTTCAGTTCACGTCTGGTATATATACCCAGGTTTCCTGCTATGGATATCACGATGGTAGGGTAAAATGAGGAGAAACTTGTGTGTATCTGGCTCTTCCCTCAGATTTAGTCAGGCCATAGCAAGAACATGTTCAAATCCAAGAGATGAGATGCACTTCCAGCATACTTACCTCAGATTTGACCTTTTAAACCATATAGTTTGGAAGTGGCTTCTACCTGACATGACGGGATGAATAAATATTAATGGTCTAGGTGTGCTTGTATCTCTTATGAATCAACATGCATTTCCTTAGTATAATCAGAGGTAAAATTGGTCTAATATCTTCAAAGAAGACATGCAGCTCGTTAAATTCCCCAGTAACGAGTTAAGATGATGATGAACTGTATTCCATTTCTACTAGTTAAATGCCATCTTCAAAAAAGGAAGTTAATACCATGAACACTTGGAAAATAGGTGGTAAGATATTTCTTCACTGGGATTATGATGGACAACAATGATATAAGAGCAAGTCCCTGCAAGATAATCCTTGTTTTGATTTTTTTTTTGTTTGTTTGTTTTCCCCCCAGATCATGATTCCATATGAAAATAGAACAAGTGAGGTGATGTACAATAAAATGAACATATCGGAGCTTAGTGCCATGATTCCACAGGTTGGTGGGGGGTAATTGCAAAATTATTCTTTTAACTTCTGCCTATATAATTAAAATTGCCTTCAGTGCACAGAGCAGTATGTTAAAGGAATATCATTAGGAATGTGTGTACTCAATTACAATATATGTTCTTTTAAATATAGTTACAATTTTACTGAGGTTTGAAAATATGTGTAATGACAAAGTGCAATAGTTTCTAAATTTTTAATAAGCTTTTGAATAAAGCTTTGAAACCATTAGTCTCAAAGCTGCAACTTAGTTAATAAATCATCTCGCTTCATAATCTGCTTTAACCACCCTTCTTTTTGTCATTGCAGTTTGACTGGCTGGGATACATCAAGAAGGTGATTGACACCAGACTCTATCCTGAGCTCAAAGATATAGGTCCTTCAGAAAATGTGATTGTCCGTGTTCCCCAGTACTTCAAAGATTTATTCAGGATACTAGAAAATGAAAGGAAAAAGTAAGGATCCTATGACGGTTTCACCCACACTTACGAGGGGACATCAAATGCTGGACTTTTCCTGGGTTTTTCAGGTGTTCCAGATATTCTTGGAATCAGGTCTCTCTAGTCTCTAGGCAAAAGGTCTGTTGTCTGAATGAGGATATACATATTAGCTTGCATGTACTAGGAGAATTTGCAGTTTCAACAATTCTTTTTTTTTTTTTATGGAAAACACAGGTTGCAGTAAAGCTGCTCTTTCTGGATACATTCATTATTTCTTACTTGTATAGGGTCTTGTATCTTGTGAAATCATTTACATCTGTAAACCATAGTGGTAAAATGCAGGTAGCTTAGATGAAACATAGTAGATGTGCTTTGCACATAGGGAAGCTTTGGGCAGTGTGATGAAAAAGTGTATGTGAAGATGACATCCCATTCTGAAATATCATTATTGATGACATCAAAGTGATTTCTGTGGTAATTTGCTCTCTGCTGAGGTGTGTTGCTGAACTTTTAAAAAAATATTGTTAGGCTGTTGTCTCCAAAAGTCATTCTTTGCTGATTGTACAATACAGCCACAACTGAATTTATATTTCAGAAAAAAGAGATTAGTTCAGAAGCATTAGTCTTACATTGTTGCTCTCTGTCGCCAGTGACAGAATGCTTACATTAATTCATAATACCTGTAAAAATAACACATAGATAAAACAATAGGAAAAATAAAAATGATTGATCTGCCTACAGATCATCAAACATCCTTTCTTTATAAAATTCAGACAAATGTCATTAGTGTGCCACCAATCTTAATTTCCTGAAGAAATTCTTCTAGACAGTTTGAACTGTCGATGCTTTGTATCTCAAAGTTAGTTACATCAGTAGGGATAAAGCAGTGATTTAGACGATCCACATGTAGCAAGACAACAGAGAATTAGTTACTCCCTGTGTACAAATATGATTATACACAGATGTATTGTGTAATGATGTAGTAAATACCTGAAGTATTTTTCCATTAGGGTCTTATTCAGGGAAAATCTGAGTATTCAAGAAGAGTTAAGCCAGCCTGTGTGTTATGGCAGAGCGATGCTGGAGTAATGACCAGAAAGAATGGCAATGTCGGTCTTCAGCAAAGCTTGAGACCAGCTTCCTGACCCCACAGGCTGGGGTGGGTGGGTAAAAGCAGTGTCTGATTTCCAGTATATTCACACTGCATATCTTAGAGTTCATGATGGCTTAGGCATTTTCTGTTCAGTCTTACCCTAAGAAATTTGCATCATAAACTGTTAGAAATGGCAAATAGTGCTAAACTCCACCTAGGCAGGCTTCAAATTCTTGTAATTGAAATCCATCCAAACAGTCATTGCATGATAACAAAGATCATGCTTATCTATTAAATGGTAATGTTCATTACTTAAAATGTCATAGTCTGCTCCAGAAGTAACTTTGTTATCTAGCCTAAGAAAATTAGGAAATATCTTAATACGAACTCCTAGCAATGAGGTCTTAGCATTTCCCTGTAGGGTGAACTCTGAAAGTTTAACAAGTCTATTTTCTTTCTGGTAATCTCATTTGACATTCTCCATATGATATTTTAAAGGTTAAATTAAATCAAATATGATGAATTTGGGCAAATATCTAGACCAATCAAATTCCTAGTAAATCATTCAAAAATTTTGGATTTGCTACAGTGATTAGAACGTGGATTAACTTCTTGTCATTAGGAGAAGCAGTTACTTTCACTGAGTTCATATACTTTTCAGTTACAAACCTTCTATCCCTAAACTATACTTTTATCCCAATGCCTCATGTGTCCCCTTCCCAGGTGAGCCCCTGTGGCATAGGTACTGTTCAAAATGGCATAAAAAGATGGTTCATGCCCCAGTGATCTGGCAAGTACTCCATGAAGTTTGCGTCAGGCAGAGGGAAGAATGGAGCAAAAATTAAGTCTGGCTACAGCAGCAGTTCCCTGTGATGGAGGTGGCAAGCCATATGGACTCACAGTCATGTTATTGCTCCCTTGGAGAACCTGCTGAACAATCTTGAGTTGTGAAATCATTCACATAGCAATGTAACTAGAAAATAGCACATTGGCAGGGTGTAGAGTGAATTTAGTAGAATAAGGCTGTTATTTACCTGACAGCCCTGCTGCATATAATCAGGTTACTTTGTGGAGCTTGAAATATGTGTAGCGGTGTGATCTGGAGGTCTGTCTGGAATTCCCAAGCCAGGGCACTGCTGTGAGTCCAGCCCATGAGCTGCCCAATAAGCTGAGTAAGTAGCCCGCAGGAGTTTCCATCTGCCGTGGGCTAGCTAGCCTGTCACATCAGGTGTTCAGTGCTGAAGGAAGCCACACCTTCGTAAGAGGTCTTCAGGGATTCCTTCAGGTTTTTAGTGTACTGACTAATTTTTAATGGAGTTTATACCTAATACAGGAAGAAGAGGTGTATGTTGAAAACATAAGCGTAGCTGTGGTGTAAATGAGATATAAATGTGATATAAATAAGAGCTCCAATACAGCTGTGCCCTGTGAGAGGGGAGACAGGATGGCGCTGGCACCAGTTAAGAGCCCCTTATATCCCTTCTCTGTTACCTGTGTGCTGGGCTTTATGTGTGAGCCATAAATAGGATACGGTAAATTGCGTCCTTGGTGGAGATGTTGAAGGAAGCAGCTTTATCATTCTAATGGATGTCAGAATGAATAACTAGTTTGCTTTGCCTTACCTTACCCCATCTTTGCAGTATGGGACAATTAATAGAGAAGTACTCTGTAATTACTGAAGCCTAAGAGCAATTTTCTTTATAGAGAGGGATGGGGGCACTCTTCTTTCTGATTTTAGCCTGCCTCAGAAAAATTAGAGAAGTTCCAATAAATTGACTTGAACTAGTGCCTTTAGCAATACAGGAAGAAGTTTTTCACTACTTATAATTTGATTCATTTCTCAGTTCTGGATACAAAGATTTCAAGCAGATCTCAAAATTTGTGAAAGGGATCTTTTTCCTAAAATCTATCTTTGTTCATCTATCTCATATTAAATCTATCCTCTTTAATTGCCACTATGTCTGTTGATTGGACTATTACAAACTCACAGAATTTTACATGAGCAACAACTTTATTGCCAGACAGGGTAGAGAGTTCCTTGGTAGATATTCATAAACACTGTTATAATTTTAACTGTTCCAGCAAACAAACTCTACCACTTCCTCTGGGAGTGTGTATCACAGTAACGGTCATATTGGTTAAGAATACCTACGCTTCTTTCTGTAACAGTCAATCTGAAGTTAAAATAAGGCACTATGTACTGTACTCTTCTGAAAGGTTACAACAACAAATGTTCTGGTCTCTTCAAAAGAGCAGAGAGGATTTGTATGGTTTGTGTGTTGGATTTTGCTCCATGTGAAGAGGTTAACTACTCTGAGCCTCAGTGAACTTATTTGTAAAACTGGAATGCAAATCACCCCAAGATATGCAGTGGAGGCATTTAATAAGCAAAAAGTGTCAGTTTTTAAACCAAATGAAGATGACCAATTGTTTTAAGTTTGTGTAGTTAGCCAAAAAGGTAAAATGTTCATCTCCAAAACAGGTAAACAGCTAATATGATTTTGTTTTGTTTTGAAAAACAAAATAAAGAACACTGCCCCTCAAACAAACAACAGCAAAACCTCTCAGCTTTTCCCCTGTTGCTCCCCTCAGCAAATAAACACACCTCTGGGTTTTGAAGTGAAACCTTCCTGTTGTTGTAAGCATCGTATTCATCAGTGGATTCTAGTGTGATTACAGTCAGGAATTATTACAATCTCATCAGACAACTTGATTTTAGGATGTGTCAGCTTCTTTTCCTTCCCAACTTAAAACATACCCCATTAATTGTGGGATATTCCCTGAAAGTGACAGCTGCTTTCATTACTTAGGCCCAATACAAAAGTTTTTGAATTCCCATTGATACTAGTGTCTTTGAATAAATCACTTTTTTGAGACTCATTCTTTACAAATTTTTGATCTTTCATTCACTACCAATTTGACAGAGGTTCCCCAACTCAAACATAAGGGCAAATACCACCAGATAAGAATAAGAACACAGAAGGGAGAATTGATAATTTTGTGTCAATTAAGTCCTGAATTGTAACACATAATTGGTTTATGATAGCGGTCTATTTAGCTGAGGCTTCTTACCCAAGACTTTTGATTGAAATTAAATCTTTCAACCTTTTAATCTGTAGGACTTGCATACTGGTTTAGATCCACAGAGTAGGTACTGTAGGAACATGTATGGTGTTCAGCTTTGCTGAAGTACCTGAGGCGGATGGCTGTGAGGCTTGTGGAGTTCAAGCCATTTCAAAACAATGAGAGCAGAGCATTTTTAGGGTGCTTCAGTTGTCATTGAATGAGGAAATTCCGCATTGTCAGAAATGTGTTAAGGGAAAAAATCTATACTTGCTGGTATGTCGTAGGTTGGAATGAACTTTTAATGACCTTAAGCATTCCGTCAGAATGATTTGATCCATCTAAGCAGAGCTAACTGTTTTGGCTTTTGCAACATGTACTATGTTATAAATGTACATTATTCATGCCAAAAAGCTTTTTCAGATATGTTTTATGAGTATTGTGTGTATTGTGTGTACTATATGATATATCTGTGTACTAAAAGAGGGAATATGCCCGGTGTGAGAGATTAGGAGGATAAAAGGCAGGACTTATAAATCACAGCAATTCTCTGCTTCCCTAACAAGCCACCACTGGCAATGAAGACTAGTGAGTACCAGGCCTTTCAGGTGACAGTTAGCTTGAGATTGCACCCTCAGGTTTTCCAGTGTGGACTGAGTTGACCATATTTCTGACCTATACAGATATGCAGATTTAACTGAGTAAAGCAGGCTTTGCCCAGTGTGTCACAGATGTACAACTGCCCTACAGGTTCACGTGGGTGTGCACACTTGTGCCCGCTCCAGTGCGGCTGGAGCAGCCTGCAGGGACAGCCAAATCCAGCGGCCCTGCGCAGTGCCTGCCTTCCCTGGCCACCGACTGGCAGTTCCCAGGGCACATCTCAGCCAGCCCTCCGAGAGTGAACAGCCACCCATCTGCTTTTGCTGTAGTGTCCCACCTGGATGTGCACGTGCTGCTGGAGTTAGGGGGTCATCACCTGCGCAGTCACGAATAGACAACATAGCTATAGCTTGCCTTAACCCCCTCCGTTCTCACCTCTTTATCACCTTTCTGAATGGCCCAGAGTGTAAGCTTCCCCCAACAAGGTAATCTTAAGCTGGAGATCTTGTGTGGGTGGACTGAACCTTGGTTAGAGGCAAAACTCAAGTTATGGCTCGGGCAAATGCTGCTGTGAAGACAAGACACTCGCAAAGTGTGCTTATAACCTGTTATTCAGAGGAGGCGACAGTATGGAATGTGTCTGTGATTTCAGTTAATGGAGTGACACTAGAACAGCTATGCTGCTCTGCACCTGTGGCAATGGCAGATTGCTGAAACGGGATTGTTAGAGGTGGGGGAGTAGTTCAGACTGTCCATAACAGCAAGTTCGATTGCAAAGTAGTAGTTTTCCTCCCTACGGAGAAGTCTATAGCCTGCCAAAAAATGTTACGTATATCCCAGTGGAGAGCAAACATGTGGATATCCATAGCTTCAGAGCAATGACTGTACCTGAAAAAGATGTCATGTTCAAGACAAGTTGAGAATAATACATGTAGGCCATTGTTTGGACTTGTTTTGAGGCTGTTTGAAGTTGAATCATATATTTCACAATGCACCTTTACCTCATACAGCTACTGCTGAGCATGGAGACAGCTCAATCTAGACTAAATACATCCTCCAGTCAAATGCCTGAAGTTTTAGAAAAGGGGCATGGATGTCAGGTCTCCCATCAACTTTAAACAAGTTATTTCTGGATCTTTCAGCCTCAGTTCTTATGAGGTTTTTCTTACTGAGACTTCTCTTTTTTGGCATTTCAATTATCCATCTGACAAAACAAGAGTGGTAATACTTTAATAACTCTGTGGGTAGAAAGAGCTTTTAAAAGCATATTGATAACTTCTAATGAAAGATACAAATATGAGATAATGATAGTATATAAGGGATAGACTGTTACCTGTTCTGTTTCATAGTTACAGTTTATGTGCCCTACTAATAAGGAAAAAGAATATTCACTTTGATTTACAAAAGAAAAAATCAGTTATTTTCTTATCTCTAGACAGAACTTTCATGCAACTATTATTATGACACAGTTCTTGCCACTTCTATGGAAAATGAAAACTGCCTTTTGAAAAACGCATTACCTAAAAATGACATACTAGGAGATGGACTCATTATAAATATTCCCTAGAAGATGGTTATCATGGTGCAATTACATATTAACTGGCTGCAATCATACAGATTCTTCTGTGTAATAGGGATTTATCAATTTGCTCATCGCCCATTAATTTTCAAGGTGAAATTCCACCATTCGGTTGAAATGTTTGTAGAGATAATTCTATGAGTGCTTTGTGGTACATCACATGCATTTAGATGTCTGATAAAAAAAATATGTCTGATTTAACAGGACTCTTGCCAACTATCTGGTGTGGAGGATGGTTTATTCAAGGTTGTTTAACCTCAGTAGACGTTTTCAGTATCGGTGGCTGGAATTTTCTCGGGTAAGTTAGTGTAATCATAACATTTACAATAATACTAGTATTGACACTATTGGTTTTCCTTATTGTTGCTTACACTTTTGAAATAAGAAATGTTTTCCATGCTGGATAAATTTCTCGAATAAGCTTTTTGTGTTGGATTCTTCCTCTAAAAAAATTAAGACATATATATTCTTGTATATGACACTAAGGAAAAATGTCTTTTAGATTATGTTAAGGAGTTTTTGAGACACCCCACTCCCCTTTAAAAAATCTTAGTCTTCTCATGCAGAAACCTGAAAGCCGGAAAGTTTTTGACTTATGTGCCAGGGCTGCGGCCTGTGCTATTCCTGGAGGCCAAACCTGTTCAGCCAATATCTAAGCTTTTGAAAAAACCTAATGTTTACACATGTGTGAGTATAGCTCTGGTAAAACAAAAGCCTAAGATTTCAGCTTTTCTACGCTTGCTCAAACCACTTTCTTGCTCTAGTGCCAGCCTGAGCTCTAGCACATCCATATACCCGCAATTTCCACAGAGAAGCAGATCAGGTGCCTTCCAGCTTGGGGCTGCAGAAGCCCCAGAAGATGTTAGTCACTGCCCCAAGCTGTGAGACCAGACCCAATTATCTATTACGTAATATAGTCATTTATGTAAAACACATACATTTGATTAAGTGAGGCCTGAATAGAGTGTCACCCTGATAATCCTGTGGGCTCTTCAAGCAAACCAAAGATGAAACTGAGAGGTGCTTTGTATTCTAGTTTCCAGACCACTTTAGATGGTGAGCTTTTTGTTTGTCATTATGAAAGTTAGCAGTTTGGTGACATCAGGACAACAAGAGGCTTGCATGATGCTACCAGGGACGTGGTACAGGAGGTGTGGGTCCTCCCTTGTGAGGCATGCAGGTGGCTAATTGAAGCATCCATAATAACTTTCCTTGAGTAGTACTGGAATAGTTCTGAGTTAATCACATACCTAAAAATAACATCCCAACAGCCTGATGGAAGCTACACAGGAAACACAGTCTTTTACACTTCTGAAATCATATTCAAATCAGTCTTGTTAAAGACAGCATTTTCTTTGTGCAAAAATGAGAAACTGGCTGTCAGAATCACAGTGACAAGTTTGTAAGTGTGTCCTCTCCTGGGACATCCCTTCCTAAGCAAACAAAATAGACTGTTGCTAGCCATCAGCCAGTCTGCAGCATAATGCTGAGTTATATCGTGGCCAGAAAAATTCCTGGAAGGAAACTTTAGGCTTTGTATAGTGTGCTTGTTGATATGGTGACTATCTGCTGTCACTTCTCTGGGTACTTTCTGCAGAAGCTTAGGGAGAAATCTAATTCAAGTTGATTCAATGCATATTAACAATGTCATCATCAAGGGTTTCGTGTAAGTGGTTGTGAAAACTTAAGAACAGCACAGTAAGGGCAGTGAGTCAGCAGCTCATTCCCATTATCTGCCCCTGGGATCTGGAAATGGACTTAGTTAGGCACAGTAAACAGCACTAGCTAATAGTTAATAGCTAAAGTTAAGTGCCTTAAATAGCTCGGGGGAACAGACTTCACAAGTCAGCAGAAAGGACGTGAGAAATGAAGTTTGAGGTAAAGGCTCTGTTGAACAGATTTGTGCAGTCAGAGGCTGGAGGACTAAGGGCACACAGGTCCTTTGGGTTCATAGAAAGGACCCAGCAACCTCTTGCGAAGTGGGTGAAGAAAACATTGAATGACTAACTGTCATGTGAAAAGAGGCAGGGGAGATTTTCTCAACCTTGGGTGTTTGATTTTTCTATCAGCACCCCAGGAAAGTCGAGACCCTTGTGCCCAACAGCGTCCTTTACAGGGACCCTTCACTGAACAGTGCCACTGGATCAGGGGGGCATTTGACTGACTTGTTCAGGGAAACACGCCAACGACATTAGGGGGACCCGTCAGCAGGTCTTCCCACTTTATTTGAATGTGCTACCCACTGCCGGCAACTGCTAGTGTCTGCAAAGGACTCACACTAGCAGCTTGTGGAATAACACTCTTTATTATAAAATCGTGACAAGTTAAGATTCGTGATTGCCGGTGATAGGGACTGTCTGCAAAAACAAACTTGAAATGATATACAACCAAACTATATACAACCAAAACCTTAATCACTAATAACAGCTAGCATGAGTTAGTTGTTTAGCATGCGTAAGACAAAGTTCTTACCCAGTAGATGTCCCTATGGGGAAGAAGACTGAACCTGCCTTCTTCCAGCCCATCAACTGATCCCAGCAGTTATGGCGGAGTCTTCCCTAACTTCTCCCCTCATTCATTAATGCTTTTCTTCACGCTCAGGTGGAGCTTGAGTGACTCTACTCATACATTCGTTATTGATTGGTGTAAAATTCCTTTTGCTTTCATTTAAAAACACAGTTGATAAGAAATATATAGTGCTGCTCAGTGGGAGGTTGTCATGCCTTGGAGCTGGGTAACTTTGGGATGGAGGTGCGTGTTAGTATTATAACAAGATTATAATGAGCAAGTTTGATCTAAGGAAAATAATTTCACCACAGGTGTTGGTTCAGCAGCAGTCATCTTGTCATATTTCTCATCTGACAGCCGCTATGCAGCTTATCAGCAGTATGTTACCATCAAGTTCCCAGCCCTACAGGGAGTACAGCAGAGCCTGGCTGTGGGGTCTCCGCATCACCCTCCACTGCTCCTCTAGGGTAGCATGTTGTGTTGCCCAGGGAACCATGGTGGAGTAGATTCCATGCATGCCAACTGTCCTGAAAGTGCCAACTGTATTTTATCCTTGTTGTTATAATACTACAAATTCTGTTAGGTCCTATTCTATAATTTCCCCCCTCAAAGTGAATTTCCTACAACTGCTGAAATGGCATGACCATATCTTTTATTCATTCTTTAATTTAGTCAGCCTCACCCATCATAAGCATAATATTTTTTTTCCTACCAGGTTCTCATTTTCTATTGGTGGCTTTTATATCTTACACATAGAAATCTTAGCATCAAGACACTTAAATGCTTTTCAAAGAGAGGGGAAAAAGACATGATGAAACTTCAGAAAACTTCAGGTCAAGAAATTGGACAAACCTGCTGACTCTAGGGAAAGTGCTTTGATTACCACATCAGCAACAATCAGCAGCTTCTCTGCATGGTGCTTTGAGTCCTAGCAAATGTGCAGTGGCACCTGAGGGACAGATCAGTTCACTGTGTTGTGGAGCTCTGAATTGACTGGGAGGGCTTGAAACCTGCTATTTATAGTCACTGTTACTACCTGGAGTACTGTGTTTTAGAGCGCTACATTAACATTAGAAGGACCATTTTGAGGGAGTTCTAGTTGGCTGTTGTAACATAAATATCAATAAACCAGCTGCGAGATATGATCTGTTCCTCTCGGTTCTGTTTCTATTGGTCTCATAGCCTCTGCTGCCTTTCTGTCCTCCTTACAGCCAAGCTTCCCTCAAAATAATGGTAATTATTATGTTATAATAATAATCTGCCACAGTCTAAAAGCCAGATCTGTCTCCTGACTCCTTCTGTGGCTGATGTGTAGTCAGAGATTTCAGAATTTCAAGCTCTGATGACTAATGCCATGACTCCCCTTCTTCCCCAGCATCAGGAAAATCTTCATTGTGGTCTTGCTTAGACCCTGGAGAGAAATTTTCTTCCTTTTTTATCTTCTTTTTTTTTTTTTTTTTTTTTTTTGAGTGCTGTGTTATATATGAAGGTTGAAGAATTTGGAAAGGGAGTTTATTTTCAAATTTGGCTTTGTTTAGGAAACTATTACCTTATTATGTAGTGGTTGGTTAATGTGGTTTTCTTACAGAAGCAGTGTTCTCTCTGTCATTGAAAATCTATTAGTGCACATAGTATTTAATAAAAAGCATTTGAAAATGCGATTCACTGGTGTATTTAAGTATGAGTCATTGATTAAGCTTAATTACAGGCAATACGATGGAGAAAATCAATCTTAGAACTAGCAAAATATCTGACCTTCAATAGCTGAGGGTTGAACTACTCTGGAATTTTCCAATGAAATTGTTTCCTGTTGGAAAACAACAAATCCGAACCTTTCAGTTTTGCTAGAAACAAATCTTGGGCTCAAAAGAGAAGAATGGGGAAAAGAAGAGGCTTAGAAACTGCTAGATCAGTGCTTAAGAGGTCTGTATAATATGTGAGAGGCCAAAATTCCTATGCTGCCTGACCTGGTCCAGTATTGGCGGTACTGTGCTTTTACACATCTGACAGGTGTTAGCTACTCGACTGGGATTTTTATTCCCTGAGGAAAAGCCTAAGAAGTTCCTTACGTGGAAAGGGAACTCTTTGAACCTTGTAAACAGCAAACATTTCTTAAATCAGCACTACCATTGCTTACATGGGCCTGTCTCATATTTTGTTGTGTGCACTTTTTTAAAAAAATCAACGTCTACATTGATAAGAAAATGTAGCGTTAGCTGGGTAAGCACCTACAGTAGCAATGTGTTTCCCATGAGAAACAGAAACCAAGGTAGCAATGTGCTTGAGCTCTATTTTGCCTTGTTCATTGGTGTGTTGACCATTCTTGACTATGTCTTTTTTTAAGCTCATGTACGGTTGTGCAGGGACATCATCAGAGCCTGGAAGTGTGTGTTTAACCACCAGTAATTAGTAAAATACACAGACTGTTCTTACCAGCACCTTTCCACCACAACATGGAGTGAGATTTTTGGGGTACAAACATGTGTTCAGTGCTCTTGATGATTCAAACCTGCTTCCTCCTGAAAATACTGTTTGAGAAAGGAATTGAAGGGAACTATTTATTTTACACAGGCCGTGGTAAGAGTAGCTAGACAGGGAAATGGCAAAAAGGCGTGGAAGTGTACTTACCAGTGGTAGACAGCACAGATAAGTTCATGGCAGTGGAAGGCCCTGTAGGAGGTGTTTCTAAAGACTGACCTCATTTTTGTGAGGATGATCTCCCTAGGCTTCTCATCTAGTCAGTGGAGAGAGAGAAACTTTTTCAGAAGATAGCTCAGAGCAGGGATTTTCTAGAGGAAAGTGTCTCTCCACTTAACACAGAAAGACTACCAAGGTTAGCCCAAAGCTGGTGCTTGGGAATGCCATCCTGTAACTAACTCTCTAAGCTTAGCCTCTCTAAGTCATTAGCATTGTAGTCTTTCTCAGTTTAAAGTCTTACAGCTGTTCTGTGCCGTTCAAAAGATTTGTCATAGCACTTGACGACAATGGAAATAACTGTAAAGTGTCATTATTGTTTCCTTTTGGTAGCTATTTGACAAATAGGCTTTAGACTATACTGTATGTGGATGCAGACTTGTTCTTCTTAAACAGTATGATGTTAAGACCTACTACATGCACCTGCCAACAGGTGATCCATGGAACCACAACTCTGCTGCCTCAGTGGGATAAATGTGTGGACCTTGTTGAAAGCGCGCTCCCTTATGTTGTGGGTAAGATGTTTGTGAATGCCCATTTTCAAGAAGACAAGAAAGAGATGGTGAGTCCTCAGAGATCTCTGTCTATAAACTTTTAATTAGTGTCTTCCTCCTCACAGGTTGCCTCTGATGTTAGACCAAAGTTTAAAAAGAGACAAGATTATTGAAAATGCTTTAATTGGGGGGAAAGGAAAAAAAAAAAAGACAAAGAGAAAATGGAACAAATTTGAAGAAACGTCACCTTTTTGCCCATCTGAGCCCTGCATGTTCTTTCCATCTTTAGTCCTTCAGACAAATATGTAGCCAGACCAAAACCAGGTTGAACACCATTGATTTGCGTAAATAATGACAGCCAGGCTGCGCAGGAACAGAGTGAGAGGTATTGGTGAGAACTGAGTATAGCTAGTGTAACTCATTATAGTAAACTTTTTACTGACTAGTTAAGACTGGTCAAGATCTCTCTGCTTCAGGTTTACCCTTTGGAAGCTGTCTGTGCTACACCTGTAGTCTAAGAAAAGTACAACTGATGTTTGGCCCAGCTTAAGGGAAGCTTAGAGCCACATACTGATAGTTTATATTTGTGATGCAAAGCTTTTTTGCTCAATGGTGAAGGAGAATGTTCTTCCACACTGCTGAGTCCAGAGAACAGCTTTTAGTGGGATGTTCATCCTCATTCTAAAACTTAAAGCATAGCTATGTTATCACTTCTCTTAATAACATATTCAAATGATTAATAACCCTTCACCATAAATTATGTCTTATTTTCAGTTCATATTTTTCTTATAAGGTTTTCCAGTATCTATTTCCCAGCCATTGATTTTCCAACAATAATCAGCTTAAAATTAGATAATTTAGTCATTGAACTCAGCTGTTAGTGCAGGAGAGGCACAACCATTTAGGAAACATGAAATAGCATCCTGCACTGAGATTGACAGCTCTGTGATAGTCCTGCACTGCCCTTGCTCAGTAGCCTGAGTGTGTGTCTGTTTGACTTTATCTAGCTTGACTGTTTTCTCAAGGAAGGACTTCATTTTAGACAGATCAACACTCTGATTTGGCTCATCCAAATCTTTATGACGTATGTTTCCCTCTCAGGATCTGCATTTTTTTTGCTACTTGCCTTCAGCTAGAGTTTCCTTTTTGAGATCCAGCTTTTCAGTCACTTGCTTATTGATTGAGCTTGTGCTGTGCTGTTTGGCAGTTCAGTGGCAAAAAAATTTCAGGGACTCACAGTATCACCTCTGTGCAAGATAAGTGGGAATAGAAAGACTATAAGAAATGTACACTTTATGGAGGGGCAGACACTTTTTCATGTTTGTGTATGCAAGGGAAAAGAAGCTGATAGAGTAGAAAATGGGTTTCTCTTGAAAGGTGACCTAATTAAACTATTTCTTGGAATGTACATTCCTCTCAGGCCAAGTCTTTGAAAAATTAAGTCTGAATTCACAGTAGTATCCATAATAAGAAATGCATATAAAATTTATAGAGTAGATCACAAGATTCAGACTTATAATGAACTGCCCACAGAGATAAAATTAGATACAGGTGAAATTTGTTGCAATCCATTTAGAAGTGTGCCTTTCAGGTTAACCATTTACAGTGTTATTATTTTAATTTCACTGGTTTTCGGTTCTATTTCTCTTTCTTGAGCAGTAAGAAAGCACTTGAGAAAAGCATTCTTAATTGTACAGATTCCCCCCCTGGCTCATGACATATATCTGTCTATGATAAGCAAATCCTGAGTTATGGATAATATGGATTCTTTTTCCTCTGTTTGGTGACTGATGTTTCATACCTTACGTACTTCTCTCCTTTTATCAAGAAAGACATTATTTGTGTCTAAATATAGCACTGTTTCTAACCCAGAGTGCCTGCAGTGTTTCTTACAGCTATGCCTGAGCAGTTTCAGTAATAACTTTGGTTGCAGGAATAGGTTTCTCCCCCTGCCCCCTGCAGCTACAGCTGGTGCATAAAGCCTAAGTATACACCAGGGCCCAGCTGCAGAGCTTGAGTTTGAACTTGTAACCTCCAAATACAGGGAGTTCACCTCATTAGTGCACTAAGTTAATTGAGTCACTGCTCTGTCATCAATATCTTTAAGTTACCCTATTCCCTGGGAAGCAGTTTACTGTGAATGTTGCCTGTTGAGTCATATTTAATGCTAGACCTGTTCCAGTTATTCCATATTGTCTCTAAAAATAATAATAATAAAAAAAGTGTTTTTTGAAAAGGGTTGGAAGAAATGAATAATCAAAGGAGCTTTGCTACGTTTTGCCTGGCTCTACCACAAATAAAGAACAGTTCCAGATTAAAATATACATCTGATACATAAATGACTGTTTAGCTGAAGGTAATGTTACTTGCCAGGGTTTAGTCCCTGTTTTTTATGACATTTCAGAGCTACTAATTCTATAGAACAAAATTATATAAAACCGAAACTTGACATTTTCATTATTTTTAAATGTAACAAAATTGATAACACAAAGCTTAATGTAATGATTATTTGTCATGTCTTTTGCTATCTCAGCTCTGGTTTGGTCTGTGCTAAAGGATTCAAGCAACAGCTGGATCCCCTGAATTGCCTCTCCTGAATACTCTCACAATATTCTCAGTGGCTATCTGTCGTGAGGTTCATCTACTGGAATGAATAGAAGCAGCTGATTACATACACTTTTCTGGGCTGTGCTGCCAGAGAGATGCACAGGCATGAGGGCATTTCTGCTCTTTAGACTAATCTAATGCATCTCTAAGCCATTAGATTTCTTGTTTTGTGTCATTTCATGGTTTTCTTAGTGTGCATACTCACGAACCACTCCTTTATATACATATACATATATATATATATATATTATTATTATTATTATTATTATTATTATTACTTGTTTGTAGTAGGCTCGTGGCTTTGTATAGATGTTTGAAGAAGCAGCCAAGCTAAAATGGTTGTGAGTTTTCCTATTTTTGCACAGATGCAAGCTGTCACTGGTGGTTCAAGACCATAGGAGCAGTTAAGGCTGCTCAGTGTTGTGAGCCGTGGACTCTATCCTTGGAGTAAATAAAGAGTATGAGTACTTCACAAATACAGCTTAATGCAGGCTAAATATTTGGATGCTGCTTTATATTTGGATCATGATCCTGCCAGCCCAAATTCAGTCCTTTGGCAGTGTTAATAAGGCGTGTCTCAGTTTGACATAAACCGAACAAGGCTACAGATGCTCCTCTCTCTGCAGAAAAGGTTTTATCTGTGCAAATGCCTCAGAGCTGGCTCCTTCTTCTGCATGGGTAGTGATCTAGAACTGAAGTATCCACAATTGTGACATGAAAGAATTGGCAATGACCAGGTTGTCTCATTCACCTGAAGAAAAGAAAGTGGAAAGAAACTTATTTTCTGAAGTGTTTGAGGACTGGGGAAAGAAGAAATTAGCCTTCCAGAAATAACAGCAGACGCTGTCTGAGATGGAATCATTTAAGGTCTAACGAAATCCATTGCCTCTGTGTGCACCAAACCTTTTCTTATAATGATTCTCCCATGACATATTTTACTGGGGCGGGGTTTGTTAAATGTTTTGCAGATGGAAGAGTTGACTGAAGGAATTCGCTGGGCTTTTATTGACATGTTGGAAAAGGAAAACGACTGGATGGACTCTGAAACAAAAAGAAAAGCTTATGAGAAGGTAACAGATATAAATGTTGAATGGGTAAAATCCTGTTACAGTGAAGATTTGACTTGAACGAGAATAGAATGTCATGGACTGTACTTGCAGTTCCAGTTATTTACCTGTCGTTTTTTTTTGTGAAGGGGCACGTGCCACATTTGTTTTGCTAGAAGCTTGAGCTGTCTGAGCTCCTGCTTCTCTGCTGAAGTTATTTTTGCTACCTTGTTCTTCCTCCCTTGCCTCCATCTTTCCCCATCTGGTTCTGGTTGATGTAGACTGTGAGTTTATTTCAGATTTGCCTGTGCAGTGGCTTTTCTTGACAAGGTCTTCATCTTGATGGGGATGTCAGGGGCACACCAGCCTACAAACAGAAAATGGTATCTAAAATATCCGGGACAGCTGAGGGTGTTTGGTGTGAAGATGGAGGATTCAGCCTACAAGGGGTTATGAGAGTAGTCCAGGTCTTGTACCTTCTCCAGTGTCATGGTGGGAGGCCTACGCTGAAAGCCATCTTCCAGGAGTGCAATGGCCATCCCAGCTGAACACCCATCTCCCAGTAGGGTAATGCCAGTTATGAAGTGTTATGATCAAGGATGACATTACTGGTCCTGATTACTTTGGGATGAAGTGACAGTAAAATGCAGGATGTAAAGGTGAAGGCAGGATGAGGTAGTCAAAGCTCCCTTTTCACACTTTTTCCACGTTTGCAGCATGTGATACATGGAAAGGGAGCTTTTCCAAAGGCAGAGCTCTGCCCCTAGAGCAGCAGTTGCAAGAAGTATAAACAAGGAAGAGTGGCATGAAATGTGTAGGACTGTCTCTTTATTTCTTGAGGCAGTGGGTATCAGTGAATTAGTGAATACCCTCTTTGAATAAATGACATGCAAGTACAGCTGAACTGTTCCAGCTCGCTGTGCTTGAATAAAAATAGCAGCATTTTGATTTAAAAACAAACATGGACTTCAAAGTTTTTTTATAATTCTGATGAAAATGCTGTTGAGACATTTTATCGTTGGAAAGTTTTAAATGCCATATACAGCCCATTTACATTTTATACAGCAATTCTCTTCACAGATGTGCAAATGAAATAGCTGCATAAACACACCAATAAATGCTATAGCAAGATAACAATAGTAAGAGGGCATTTATTTACTGCTAACCTGAAGGTAAATGGACTGCAGTTACTACTTCTTACTGGCTGTTATGCTTGTTTTTTTACTAGAAATACTTTTAGAAATAGAATGATCTGTAATTTAGACATTTGACAAATTTGGTGCAAAATAAGCACAGGAAGATTTTCTAATTATTTCCTTAATAGAGATATTTTTATATACCTTTACAGGCATATGTAAGTCTGATGCTGATTTTTCTAGCAAACAATCTGCATAACCATTCTGTTCAAAGCTGCTACCTGCCTTTCAGCAGAGAAACAATAGAACCATTGCCACAAACTAATAAACTCCCTAAAAAGTTCTCCCTTTCACAATTTAGGGACAGTTTTGTTCAGAAGGTAGGCTAGATCTTTTGTAGATAGAGATGCCTGTTTCCCATTGTTGACACATTTAGGCAGCTTATGGCACTTTGCTCCCAATTTAGGCATCTCATTTAGGTTTCTGGAGTTAGTGGGGTGAGTCTGGGCCAAACAGTGCATGATAAACTAAATTCAAGCGGTACGATAAAAATAATACTACAAGCCATAGTACTATGAAGAGCAAATGGTTTAATCCAGTCTCACTGACTTGAACAAAAGTTTTATAGTTTACTGACATAGGAACAAGGTCAAGCTTGTAAGACACAAATGTTGCGTACTGACTTAGAAATTGCAGCAACAATTATGAGGTAGGACTTATAACTGTAAGTTTCAGTTTAGATGCACAGAAACAGCTAGCTGGCTAAAAGGAAAGAGTCTATAGGGACATTTTGGTAGATTTCCAGACATGGATTTTGTGTATGTTTATTAACTACTATTTGTTGCTAATGATAGATATTGGATTTGTCCTGGGATATTTGGATGGACGTGTTTTTAATTCAAGGAAAAGATTCATTGCACGTATGGTCAGATAATTCACTGGGGAAATCTAAGATTTATAATACAACAGAACCTTCAAAATCTGTTACTCTGTTTCAATTAGATCTCATGAGCCCAGCACATAATGCTCTCACTTTTTTAATACTTACACTTTAATAAAGCAGCACAGACAACCGGAATTTTGGAGTGGGGATTGGTTGTGGTGGGGGTTTTTTTTGTTTTTTTTTTTT
>JAVJGJ010000014.1:89198523-89221470 GCA_035590215.1 Microhierax caerulescens | reverse complement strand
GAGCCAAGAAGTGCTGAGGTTGGGGATAAGTCAAGTGGTGCTAACCGAGAAAGGTATCCAAGCGGCAGCAGCTCGCCGGGTTGGTGGCCTGGTGACAGTGTCTGTAGCTCAGGTGCCGATTTATTTTGCTTTTCTAGAGCTGCTTGAGGATGGTTTTGGCGAGCATCCGTTCTACCACTGTCTGGTTGCAGAAGTGCCAAAAGAGCAGTGGTCGTCTGAAGGTGAGGATTCCCAATACTTACCTCTAGATGCTAAATACACAAGAGGCATCTTATACGTAATGTTATCGATTTGTATGTAAGGCTCTGCCAGTCAGTTGGGGTAGGAGGAATAGGTTAACTGTTAAATGCAGTAACGTATTGTGATACTCTGCTGAAGTAGTTGCTAATCCTGGAGGCGTGGGAAGATCAGGTGTAACATAATTTACATGACTCCGGTTAATTAAATGGCTTTTCTTGTTTGACCCTGACTTACCTTGATGTAATCCTGTTGAATCACATTTTTTTCTTTAATTTGTCCCCAATCTTCAGGTTACAGTCTCTAGCTTCGCCATGTACATGGCCCTTCTGTGTACATGGATGGGCGGGGAGGTAACTAAAAGATCCGTTACACAATAAAGTAGATGATCATAATATGAGGTAAGGTCTACAGGGACAAGTGCTATTGCCAAACCTTTACCAAAGACACAGTAGATCAGAAATCTGTTCGCACGCTTCTTTTACAGTATGTGCAGAGTGTTACAGTACATGTAGCTAAAATACTCAGGGTTTAGGTTTGAGTGGGCTGCTGTTGGAAGAGTTGGTTTCTCTTTCGTGTTGAGCCACAGAATTAAAATTGAAGCTGCAGCTTTACTTACCATGACTTTATGGTGGTGAAGGTAAAGAAAAGTGTGATACTCTCTGTGGAAGCATAAATTGAGGTGCTGGAAATGCTGCTGTAAAGGTGGCCTGTGAGCATGCCTTTTTGCGCAGCGTAGTTAGAGGAATATACATTGAAAGGTCAGTGTTCTTTATAGAGTTTGGTAGACTGTTTTGGTTGCTGAGGTAGAAGAGTTGAGACAATCATCAAGATTGATCTGCTGTGTAAAGTGTTTTCTTGTCTTCCAGAATGGAAATACTGATAAATCAGTAGGGTATGTGTGTGTTTTTAGAAAAAAAGCCTTGTGTTTCTTTTGAGGATTTCAGGGTATGGCAAGGGCAATCTTGATTCTGTTGGGTTGATACAAGTTTGTCAGATCTTGGATCTTCAGTTGTGTGCTTACTTGCGAACTTCATTCCTAATTCTAAGCCAGTAGCAAATGTCTGCATGTCACAGAATCTTTTTTTAAACATGCATGTAAGACAAACCTTTTTAAAATTCAGACTAGTTAACTTTAACCCTTTGTTTCAGAACACTGCATTGTGGGCTTTGCCATGTATTACTTCACTTACGATCCATGGATTGGAAAACTGCTGTATCTTGAAGATTTTTATGTGATGGCTGAGTATAGAGGTATGTATTACAGAATTAGATGAGTTGCTTCCTGTAGGGCTTCAAAATTAAAACTTAACATTTCTTGCTGTGGTTTGTGTTTTATTTTTTTTAGGACTTGGCATTGGGTCAGAAATTCTGAAGAACTTGAGTCAGGTATGTCTAAGTGATAAGCCTAAACAAGCAGAATTGAGAACACAGTGTTCTTGCTCTTCTGCTAGCTGCATGAGAGGTTCTCCTTCAGCACTACTCAGAATTAAAGGAGTTGACAGGACACTAGATGGCTTAAAAACTAGACTTGTCTAGAGTCTCTTAAATGGTGACAGGTGCTGAAGTGACAGACAATGAACTTGATGACTTCTGGTGATACACAGTTGCTGAATAGTTTCACTAGTTCTTACTAGGCTTCCCTGGGGCTGTTGGTTCAAATGTGTTGCACACTTGCAGGTTGCTGTGAAGTGCCGCTGCAGCAGTATGCACTTCCTTGTTGCCGAGTGGAATGAACCGTCTATCAGGTTCTATAAGAGAAGGGGTGCCTCTGATCTGTCCACTGAGGAGGGGTGGAGGCTCTTCAAAATTGACAAAGAATATCTCTTGAAGATGGCCACAGAAGAGTGAGAGATTATTCCAGCAAATAAATTCTTTCTGTGAATATATGTGCTTTCTGAATAAACTTCTTGCTTTCTGTGTACAGTTTGTAGTGGAATAAAGTAGTGTGGATGCTAATAATGAAATCTATGCAGGTGTGGTCCTAGAGTAATTGGTACTGTGATCTGGAGTTGAGGCATCTGTGAAGTTGAGTATGTGCTTGTGTGCATTCTTTACCAGTGTGGGCTTGTAATCTTTGTATATGGAAACTTCATTCTTGTAAGTGTCATTCAAATGTGTACAATGTACACACTGGTAGGGTTTGTTTAATTATTGTCTTTTATAAAAATAAATAGTGTTTTCACTTCATGGCAGTATTTTTGACTTTAATTTTCACAATTTTCTGTTAGATGACATGCAAATTAATAAAAGACTTTAATTCACCTGAATTGGGTGAAGCACAACTTACCTAGTCCTGGTCCTTGTATGCCTGCAGGACCCAGTGGTGAGGCTCTGGGCACCAGTGCTAAATCTTGAGTGTTTGGAGGGGTTAGAGATCAACCTCTACTTCCTATGTGATAGTGTCCTGTCCCATGAGCATTCTGTGCAAGTCAGCTACCTTTGAGTTACAGTGGGAGCCGCTGAATTTGGCTAAAGGTCTCTGTTCTCCGGAAAGCAGCTCCTCTCCAGAAAGCGTGGAGCTTGTGGCACTGCCTCCTTGGGCGTTCCAGTTAACTGCAGAACACCTCAGTCAAAAGGATGTAACCTTGAAGGGGAAAATGTATCTAGCTGTAGTTTCAAAGCCTAAATCACAAAAATAGGTTTGACCAGTCAGGAGAAAGTGTTTTTACTGACCACAAAAGCACTCCTTTATGTGATACTTAAAACATCAAACTTAAATGCTGGTAATCTGGATTTATGCATATGATTCAGATATGGTACAAAACTCTTGCATGTGTCTTAGTGGCTGTGTAGCCAGTGGCAGTGCTGAGCTGCCTGAAGCTAAGGGATGTGCTGAGCAGTGGAAAACATCCTGTGTGTTTCAGCTTTTGCACAGCAGTCAGTGAAAACAGAGCTGCTCATCAATGTTTAAATCTGGTTTGAAACAAGTTACCAGGTTTGCAATACTGTGTCTGCCCTTCTCATAAGCTGATGGTGAAAGTGAAAGTTTTACACTGCACTCCACTTGCTCCAGCAGTGTTGCAGCCTTGTTGCAGCCCTGCAACAAAAGGCTGCTTTTGGCCAGTGCTGCTTTCACGTCAAAGAAAGGGAAGAGACTTAAACCTGCCTGGTAATATGCACCAGTTTAAATAAAGGCTTTGAACAGATTTTTGTCACTGCATAAATCATGTGTCCTCTGGAAGATGTCTTTTCATCCTAGAGTAGTGGGTAGCAACTGCTTCAACCACAGGTAATGCTAAACTGATTTTAAGAACAAGATATACCTCTGCCTGATGCCAACAGCAGGCTGTGTGGGGTTTAGTGTGAAACTATTCTTGTTTTCTGTTTTGTTTTTAGCTAAGGCATAGGCAGTAGTGTGCCAGTGCTGCCCAGGTGTGAGATATGACTGTCAGCTGTTGCCTCAGGAATGAGAAGATCATGAAGGAAATACAGGAGCTCTTGGAACAGAGCAGAAGGTAGCATATGCACAAACACAGGCAGGACTGAGCCCAGAACCTGTCACATAAATTACCGTGGCTTAGCAGATCAGGTTCTCGTAAGGAACAGTCATTTCCATACACTCCCCATGGCTGCACAGCATGTCAACTGCTGCGAGAGAGTTCATACCACTTGCAGGATGCTGAAGCTCAAGCCCCTCTCCTGCCCAAGGGGAACTGAAATCTGTTTCTCAATCACTGAGCAGATTAAATGCTAGGCCACAAACCTTCCTACTTGCTCTTGCTGAGCATGACCTCTTTCCCAGTTCAGTAGGCCAAAGGAGGTGGGAGTATGCCCACTTGATGAACCAGCCTGGTAGCTAGTACCGGAGGCAGCATGGGAAGGATGAGTTGGTCGTCAGCAGCTCTTGCTGAGTGTCAAGGTGTTGTATCTTCTCATTGGTAACCGCAGTAACTTCACTCTGAGCTGTAGTAACTTGTGCATCTCCATCCTAATGGAATCCGGTTTGAAGCTATTTTAAACTGGTGCTTTTGGCTTTGTATGTCAGTCCAGGTGACTACTAGTAGAGCAGTTTAAGAATGCTTTTATTTTCAAATTAACGGTTCATTAGATATCTAGGACGGACCTGCTTAAATCACAGGCCCCGGACTATCAAAGCTGCATGACTGAATGGAAAGAGCTAACTAGTTAGGCATGATAATTAGGAAAGTAAGCAGCTTAGTCAAATTTTCAATCAATTTAAAAGTGTTTATCATATCTTTTTTATCATCTTCTGCCATTGTGGTTTACCATTGCATTTTCTGAATGTAATCTGCTGAAACAGATTCTCAGGGAGTCACAGAAAACAAGTGAGGCAGTGCTCTATGAGATGACCTTTTCTAGCCAGCTGTGTAAATTTTAAACATTCGCATGTGAAAGTAAAGACAAGGACTAACCTTTCAGATGTGACTTTTACTGAGATCCTGCCAAGAGGTAGGGTTTTTAAAACCAGCAGAAATATTCCCATAGTTCTGGTAACAGTCTCTCCAACAGAGTGATATGGTAATGCCATGGCTCAAGAAAAGACCAATTTTTTTAATTCCCTCAATAACTTTTCCTCCAGCTACTGGAGGAGCAAAGTGACTCTGTAACTACAATCGAGACATACAACAGAGTTTATTTTCTGTGGGTTTAGACATGAAGAAACCTCACCTGGCTTGACTTCCTTCATTTCCAGGATCACAATCACAGCACCAAGCTGCAGTGTGAGCGTATGATCAGGGCTAAGCAATACCAGCAGGCTTTGAGCCAGCCACTGGTATCACAGCAGTGGGAATCCATCACAGCACAGGCACAGGGCTTGCGTGGGGCCTGCAGGTGTGTCAGCCTTCTGCGTTACCCTGTTCCCTCACTGCAGCGTGCCTGCCTCTGGGGAAGAGTTAGAGAGCAGGTGGTGTGACAGCGCTGATAACATCTCTGGGAGGTGAGGTGCAAAGATCCTCCTTGCTCTTGCTCTGGAGCTCATGACCCAGGAAGTTCTCAGGCTGAGCCAGCCAGCAGAAGACCACAACTGCAGTGTTCCCACGTTCCCATCAGGTGGGGATGGAAAAGTGGCCTCAGACAAACTTGCAGACAGCGGATGCAGCGGCAAGTCATACCCAGCTACAAGAAGAAGGAGTGCCGGGCTCGCTGCCCCCTCTCCACTTGGCATTTTCCTGCTTGCAGGCTTCTGCACAATGCTCTGAGCTGTAGCCATAGCGACGGCATGGAAGGAGGCTTTTTTGTCTACATAATTTGAGTTAAAACATAATATGTGCAAGAAAAACAACCCTCCACCCTCCCCTCTTCTTTTAAGGAGCATTTGCTCTCAACGTAATTCAAAAAGCCAATGTAAACTTTCCACCCAAAAGAGCATAGAGGTGCTTTAATGCATTCTTGCACATGGTGTTTTGTCTTGGGAGGCTTGTCATCCTGGAACCTGTCCAGCTGAATGCAGAGGTCTCAGCTTCAGGGACAACACCAGCTACATATGGAGCAGGGACTCCAGAAACCATTACATAATTCACTGCTGCACAGCGATACCTTGGGCTGGAGGCCAGCCCAGAGATGTGCTTCATGCCTCCCTTTCTTTGAATTGACCAGAAGGTTTATTTCCTTCAGCTTGCACAAGTTTCCTCCTCACAGCACTCACTCCCCTGGGCTCTCCCTCCACACGCCTCGGGGGAGCAAAAGCTGAGCTGAAGGAATGTACACACAGCCATGCACGCACGCACGCACGCATGCACAGGGGCATGGGCTGACTGTTGGCAGCGCTGATGAAACCTGCAGCATGCAGCTGTTTTTCTTGGTTTAAATAACTCACCTCACATAACAGACTCGGCTTTGCCCAGTTGTTTTGCTTGCCTGGGCAGGATTACTTAAATGTTTTTTGGGTTTTTTTTTTTTTTGGAACTCAGGTTTCGGGGAAGTGGCTGCAATTTAAATAAAGGCATTAGCTGCTATCTGAAGCAAAACAACGCAGGACTAATGTGCCTACTACTAATGTTTAATGTCACTTGAAACTCAAAGCAGGGTGTAACTTCACCATTCGGGCACAACTCCCTCCCAGGACTCTTCTTTCCCTCCAGAAGCCCTGGCTAATATTTTTTGTTGTCAAGCAGGTTTTTGGTAAGTGCAACCTTGATGGAGGGCTTTAGAGAGCCCATCAAGAGCTCAGACTAGTCCCTGTAGGGAGCACCTGGAGGAGAGTGTAAGGCTGAAGATGGTGAACGTGGGCTGTGGGGTAGGAGCACAGACAACACCAGTGCAGCACTGCCAGGTGTACTTCTGTTCCCCCGGCCTCTCTCTACCACCCTCCGATTTTTTCTGCAATCAGAAACACTCACCGTGGTTAATAACAGAATAAAGCACAGGCACATACCTCTACAGAAAACTGGGGGGTGGGCGTGGCAGAATTCCCTTTTGAAACCAGTTTTGGTTTCATTTCACAGACTTACTGGAGGCCAAAGCAAGAGATATAAAACCCCAGGGGATAATTAGCTCATGAGGATGAAAAACAAACGAAACTCCTCTAAGTTTTATTTGCATTTGGACCTTTGCGTATTTCTATTGTTCACACAGCAGGTGTCAGCTGGTCACATTCACCCAAAGGGAAAAAGCATCTCTGTTTTCTCAAGCTGTTTCCCTTCTCCACCAAAACGGGTTAAAAAGAATGTGCTTTAGTAAAATGAAACCAGGTGCCCATCCTGTCCTGAAAGTTTGCTTACAGCATGATGAGGCGGCTTCACATCTTCCAAGTCACATTCCAGGAGCCCACCAAGTGGGGGAGGGACATGAACCCCTCAAATTCCTACTAGAAACCTTCCTCCACCTGAGAAAAAAGCAAGAGAGAGGCAGTAGTTTTCCAAATGAAAGCCCATTGGTGTTTCCAAGTAACCTGGATATTGCAGTGGTGTTTTCAAAACACAGTGGTAAAACTGCAGGGTGAGATTTTTCCAAAGCTGGTTACTATAATTAGGCACACAGATACCACTGAAAGGTTCCTTTAACAGTCTCCTTTTAATTGCTGTCATGATGAGCAAACTCCAGTCTGGACTCTTCACAATCTCTCTGAACTTTCACATTTGACCCATTTCAGTCACCAGCATAGAAACACCACTGCAGCTTGTACAGGAATAAATAAAAGGAGTCTTAGTTCTGGTCTATAGTCCTGTGCCTTTTGCAATCAGTTCATATGGTAGAATTTTGGTTTTTTTCCCCAGCCAACTTCCTACCATGGGCTAACATGAATGTACAAAAACATTTCCCACCACACATCCTGAATATGTTTTACATATTTACATATTTACAGTTACATACAGTTGCAGGCACGTAGGGTGGGATTTTTTGGGTTTGGTTGTCCCGTCCCCGTCCCCGTCCCCCCCCAAATTAATGTGGAGGTTGTGTTCACCACTGCCAGAGGTAATAACCTCTGTACAGAGACATAGCTTTGCGACTGGGCAGAAAATGTAAAGAAAAAAAGAGGCAGGAGGAGACAACTGCAGTGGTGAAGGGATGCAGGGGCTGGCCACGCCCCACGGAGGCAATGGCATCAAGATAAATGGTTTAGGCTTCATTCTTTCCAGGTCAATATAATCAGAAGAAACTAGAAGACCCTTATTCTGGAAAATTAAAAGTCTCAGAGGTAAATTCCTGGGATATATTAATAATTTCTGGATTATTTTTACCTCCCATTGATCTCATTAGCCACAACTTGAGGGATTAGCAATCATTGGATTTAGTGGTGTAGGAGCAGGAATTATTTGTTGCTGAAGAGCAACAGGCAGAACTGGCAGACAGAGGCAGCAACAGGCACTAGTATCAAAGAAATAACACTATATTAATCCAGTTTTAAACAAAAGCAAAGCTAGCTGAAAATTCAAGGGATAGTGGCAGTCAGTGTATGCTGTTCCTTAGCCAGGCAAAGTAGCACACCCATTTCATGTAACTACATAACTCTGAAAACTGGCAGACTGTAAAAAAGACTGATAAAACAAAGTCCACTGCATTGCAAAGTACAGCTTGTCCAAATGATGGTGAAGTGAGGACAAGGTTAAAGAATCCCAGAGGAAATAAAAACCCTTTTCATAAGCAGATACTCAGGATTTATAGGCACGAGTTGACTACCTTCTCAGCTCAAGGAAATAATAAAATGATCCTGCATTTCCATGCTGATTTTGCTGTCACCAAGATATGACTGAAGTGTGATTATAGAAGTCCTGCAGGGAATCAGAACCCCAAAGGTCCTTTTCTTGCTGTTTCAGCTTGGCATCATCAAGCTGTTATTTTCTGCTGCTAAAAGCCAAAGAGCCCTTTTCACCCCTGCAATTCAACATACTCAGATATGCCTGCTTCACTCCCAGGCAGGACCAGGTTTGTCTCTACACATCCATAGCCACGTGCCTCTCCAGCACAGTTCACACAGCTGGGGCTTGCCTTGCACACGCTTACATCTGGCTTCTCGGCTAGGGTATTTTCTGGAATAAGCACAGGACTGCAAAAGCCAAAGGTCCTCTTTACACGGGTCTAAAATGGAGAAGGGTTTGTGTGGTGTAGAGGAGGATGTGACATCTTCTCCCGTTCTTTCTTAGAGAGGCTGTTGAGCCTTTAGGATCCAAGAATTTGATTGTCCATTTGTTTAAAATATAAAGCATCAGGTGCTCCTGTTTGCAGGGGTGAAGAACGTAGATTATTTGATGCACCTAAAGCCACGTGCAGCTTGCACAAAAGGGCTGGAAACCAAGTATCCCTTGAGCTGTGCTGGGCCAGCCCTCACTGCTTGCTGGCTACAGCCCCAGCCCCACGGATGGCTGGGTGGCCCCGCGTGCTTCATAGGCCCGGCGCTATGGGGACAGTGGCACTTGCAGCTGGTCCTACTGCTTCATGACCTTTTATAAGTTCATCCATTGTGGTCTTACTTTACACAGCTCCAAACAGCACCTGCAGCCCCCACCCCAAACCCACCACAGGCGCTGCGGTGCATGTTCCAGAGGAGCTTCCCTGGGAGCCGGTGCAGGACGGAGGGGCATGGAAGTGGCTGTGAGCTGTTGGAAGCCCTCAGCTCCTTGGTGCACAAGCATGAGTCCTGTGCGGAAGGTCCCGCCAAGGGCACCCTGGGAGAGCCCGCTGCCTGGGGAAATGGTCACAGACAGCTCCAAGCGTCAGTCTCGTAGCGTGGTGTCACTGCAGCCAGCAAAACCTGCCCGGCTGCAGCCTGTGGAATGTCTTCTGCAGGTCCAGCCCCTGCTGACGCACTGTGCAGACATGTGTCACCACCAAGCAAAGCCAAAATAATGTCCCTTTCATGTGAGGCTGAGCCCCAGCAGTCTCACAACATGGCAAACAGTATTTGGACAGAGCCCGGTTTCACCTGAGACATCTCTGCAGAGGGGTTGAGCTGTGGCGGGTGAGATTTAGTGCCTGACGGGATGTGCAAGCCAGAGTTATGGCCTTGTGCTTGCTATGGTCCATGGTAGGAGCATGACGGAAGAGAAACCCACTGAGGTGAGCGTAGGGAGACAAGGGAGCCTGTGTGGGTTTGTCTCTCCTCAGGCACTTGGGCACCAGCTGCACTGGAGGGCCGGCAGCCGGTCTGCTCCGCTGCAGGGCCCCCTCGGCAGCCATTTTACATCCAGGGAGAGGAAGCTCACACTTCTCCTTCAGACAAGGAAGTGTCTCGACTGAAGAGACTTTCAGACTTGAACGCAATATGCAAACATTGTGTTGTGGGGCCACGGACACACACTCGGGTAACGCAGGGTCCCCAGAGATACCACAGGCTGCAGGGTAAAACATACACTGGGTTTTATAACCTAAGAAATACAGCACCCTGCAGTGAAACAGCTGGCATTACCAAAAACAGCTTTCTGCAACACGGGTGGTATGAAAGGTGAATACTTTTTCCAGAGAGCATCTTTTACCAAAACCCTGCAGACCCGGCCAGCGCCCCAGCCGGGCAGCTGGCAGCAGCTTGGCCCATACACTCATGGCAGGCAGAGCCCCGCAGTGTGTGGGGCCGGCAGGCACGGCCCGGGGTGCTCAGGAGGGTGTTCCTCAGGGCACAATCCTAGGCCAGTTCTGGTCAATATATTTACCTACAATCTGGATGCAGGAGTTGAATGCACCATTAGCAAGTTGGTTGATGATACCACACTGGGAGGTGCTGTGGGCTCTCTTAGGGGACAAGATGCCTTGCAGAGGGATCTGGATAGCTTGGAGCATTGGGCAATGATTAATGGGATGAAATTTAACAAGTCAAAATGCCAGATTCTGCACCTGGGACAGAGTAATGCTGGGCACAGGTATAAACTGGGAGAGGAGCGGCTGGAGAGCAGTCCTGCAGAAGGGATCTGGGGATGCTGGTCGGCAGCAGGCTCGGCAGGAGTGAGCAGTGTGTCCTGGCAGACAGGAGGGCAAACCGCATCCTGGGGGGCATCAAACACAGCACAACCAGCCCGTCAACACAGGCGACTGTCCCGCTGCGTTCAGCCTTGGTGCTGCCTCACCTTGAGGACCGTGCGCACTTCTGGGCCCATTTAAGAAGGATGCTGAGGTCCTTGAATGCGTTCAGAGGAGGGCAACAAAGGGGTGAAAGGACTGGAAGGTGTCCTATGAAGAGCAGCTAAGGACTTCAGTCTTGGCTAGTTTGGAGAAAAGGAACCAGAGGGGTGACCTCATTGCTCTCTACAGCCTCCTGAGGTGGACAAGTGGAGGGTGAAGCATTGATATCTTTTGCCTTGTATCCAGTGACAGGATTTGTGGGAATGGTTCGAAGTTGCATGAGTGGAGGTTTATACTTGACGCTAGGAAGCATTCCTTTACGGATAGGGTGGTCAGACACTGCAACAGCTTCCTAGAGAAGTGGTCGATGCCCCGTGCCTGTCAGTGTTTATGAGGCATTTTGGACAATGCTTTAACTTTTGGTCAGCCCTGAAGCGGTCGTGAAGTCGAACTAGATGATTGTTGTAGGTCCCTTCCAGCTGAAATATTCTATATTCTATATCGTTATATCCTATTATTTTTGTCTATTAAGCAAAGAAAGGAAGTTAGGTGAAAAATGTCTTGGTCTTTCATGTTTTCATCAGTAGCTGTCACATTGTCCCTTATAGCAAAGCAGAATAAAGGTCCTGCCTGAAGATCTATGGCAGAGCATATACTGCATGGAAATAACTGTGATTCACACATTTTTGTTTTCCTCTGTATTTTTAATCTCATATTCTTGAATTCTTTGAATGCTCTGGAAAGAAAGGAACTGTAGAAACTTGTTTTTTGTTTTCTGGGCCTGCTCCATGTGATCCATTTAGTTTGTCATTAGCCTTTAACTTCAGACATATTTGTGTCATTAACAAATTTTTTACTCATTTTCTGAAAGAAAAAAACAGTTGATGCGTGATCTGTATGTCTGGACTGTAAGCATGGGGAGCCTTCCTAGGAAAACACCTCATCTTAGACTACTTTTCTGTTCCTTATGGTGTCTGTATCTTTAGATGACAACACTGTAATGCAAATGATCTGGCAGGCTTTAAAGAGAATTAGTTGTAAATCCTCTCTGTGACTTGGATACTCACTGTTTTGCATGTTTCCTGCTGCCTGCTTTCTGACTGATGCCCACCTTTCTTCTGTACTCGGCTGAGGCCAGACTTGTATACCTTGCTGTCAGCCTGATGCTTTGCAATCAAAGGGACCATCGACCTCGAAGGACTTACAAAAGGCCCTCTGGTAGAATCGATGCTTGAATTTTGCTTTAGGCAGCCTGTCAGCTCCATCTAATCACTGAAATATTTATCCGTCTGTGACTCTCTTTGTGTCTGTGCTGTTGTTTTAAGTTACCCAGAGCGGACACTATTAATTTGATGAGCCCAAACCATATTGAAAGGATCAAATCGACTGGTCCATGTGACATAGGGAACAGTTGTCTTGCAGCCTTGAGTTCTGAGAATCATGCTTTTAGCCCTTGTATACTTTGAAGTTAGGGTTTGACTTTCCCTGTGTAACAAAGCAATATAACGAGATAACATCTAATAATTTCCTTCTATCCTCCCTCCATTCTTCTCTTTCTTGATCGAAACGCGGATTTAAATCAGACCATCTGAAGGCCAATCTTACAAAGAAAGTTTTTATCAGTGTGAGGTGCCTCGGTCTGTCTGCACGTGCAGTTCTCACCTAGCTCTCTGGATGGAGCTCATGCTGCTTCCAAAGGAGCTCCGAGTAGGAGAGAAGCATTCAGCTCTGTGCTGTAATGCAGTTTTCTGCCCTGTCCTTCCCCCTCTGCTGTGTGCAAGCCTTGCTTTATTGCTCTGTGTTTGACTAGCATCTGAAACGTGCTTAACCTATGCCTGTGAACCTCCCGAATTGTCAATGGAGATCTCTGGTTTAATAAGAAAAAAAAAAAAAAGAGAAAAAGGTTCCTTTTCTTGCTCTTTTAGCCTCTCTAAGGGTCATTAAATGTTGCCTTCATTTGAAGAACAGGGAAATTATCCAAATAAGTACAGCTCCAAGGGTGTGTCTGGCAATAATCTTCAAGTACATGGTCTGCGACTTACAGAAGCCGTGCAGAATGATCCCTCGTTGGCTGCCCAGGCACCTGGTGAGCTCTGGGCCACCTTGCAGCCTCTGAGAAAGGTGGAAGATGAAGAGGGAGGGGAGAGAGGAGAGCCTTTTGTTTCCCTTACAATGAAGGTGCAGATTTCAGCCCAGGATATCAGCCAAATGGTATTGACGGCTCTGTCTTGTAACGGTGGGCAACAGCAGAAACGGAGAACCTGCGACTGAAACTCCATTGACATGTCTTGTGTGATCAGGGCTCTCATCTTTAAAATGATAATGTATTGCTTCTGCTTTTCAAAGGATAATTCAGTGGAAGATCATCACCGAGATGTAAAATTATTCCCTTTTCTGGGCAGGTACCATTATTTTATTAGTAGACTGGTTTTCCTTCCTGAAATGCCTTTTCTGCTTGGGTTTAACTGGAGGCTTGAAAAACAGACCTTTACACAAAAGCCTGTTTTCTGAAAGTTTGCAAGGCTCCTGTAAAATAGCCTGCACTGTAGGAAGTTGGGTGTTTGGTTTTTTGTTTGTTTGTGGGGTTTTTTGTCTTTGTTTTTGTTTTGGTTTTTTTTTGCTTTGCAATATTATTTTTAAAGCATGGATGATAAGCCAAAAAAAGCTTGTTTTTTCTCTAATAAGATTTTTCTCTAACATTATTAACCTCTTTAGGTCATGGAGCACAAATCCCAAGGTCACTGTGCAATCATTTTTTGCCTACTGAACTTGCCTGCTGCTTGGCTTTACTTCTCTCTAAGGAAGCTGTATAGGCAACATTTTTTTTCTTCACATCTCTCTGAGTCTGAAGACTGAGGCAAGAGGACCACAGGGAAATATAAGGACAGTGGGCGTCTCACAGCTATATATATACTCATAGCCTAGCTATGGGTGTCTCAGGCAGTGTTAGGTACCTTTGTTTAGCCTACAGGGTTCGTTCTGCTGCTTCAGAGAGCTACAGCAAACCTCCCTAGATAACACAGTGTAATTTAGGCCAATAGCCCTTAGGAAATCAAGAGCCATCTGTACAAACCCTGATTTAACAAAGTATAGATACTTTAAATGAGGTAGGTGTTCATGGGTTATCCCACTGAAGCCATTTTCTTCTCAGCTGGAACTTACTGGCCGTATCCAGCCCTCCAGTCAATTAACTGAGCCCCTGCCATCTTTCCCAGTTCTCCATCTCTCTCTCTTCACGTTTGGGTGATTTCACTATGAACATGACAGCCGTACTGCTCACACCAGCGGTCCAGTGTCTGGTTCGGACAGTGGCCAAAGAGCAGCAGATGTTTAGAGATGAACATAAGGACAGGGCAAGCATAAAGGGATACATTCCCACTATCCTCTCCTGGACTCTGACATTTGCAGCTCAGTTGCTTCCTAAATCAGAAGTCATGTCTTTGTATTTATTCATATTTTTCTGCTGTGAGTTTGCCTAATGACTTTTTGAACCCAAGACAATTATTATCATCTGCAGCTCCCCAAGGCAATGAGTTCCACTGCCTCACTGTGCTCTATGTGAAAAAGCATCTCCTTTTGCTCGTCTGGAAAATGTTAGGTTTTCCCGCTGTGTTCTTGTAGTGGGGAAACGAGAGAATCATCATCCGTTCTTTTCTTGTGCCCACCCTTGCTTCCGTATAACCCTGGCACAGCAATACATCCAGGGAGTATGGAGCCTCCTGCATTTGTTCATACAGACTGGCTAGAGCGTGCACTAGATATGGTTCTGAAAAATAACTTTTCATTAAGATCTGAGGCATACCCAGACAAAAAGGCCAAACACCACAGCTTCAGGAGCTGAAACTGATCTTGCTTAATGCCATGCTAATTTTGCACAAAGATGCCAAATCATCCAATCATGAGAGCGATCACTGGGTGCTCTGCAAAAAGAAAAAATGTCTTTTGTGCCTTGTGGGGTCTGTGGACTCATCCTATATAAAACAGTGCAAAAATATAACAGAGGAACCAGACCTGAGTCTCAGTGCCTCCCATGTCTCAAGTGGGCTTTTTCTGGAATGAAGGCCAGCACAAGGCTGACAGAATAGCATTTGGTAAAAGAGCGGGATGGAGTTTCAAAAGCGAAGATCCCGATACTCCTTTTACAAGTTCTTTTAAGATGAATTTGTATCTTTGGTTCAAGGATCTCAGAGAACTTCACAAAGTGTAAGACTGCTTCAGAGCACTAACAGAAGCTGCCAGACTTGCTTCAGAAGAACTAGGAAAAGAAGAAGTTTCCAAAGGCTCTAATTGAATTTCTGCACTTCACTCCTGTTCAGAAGCCAATAATAGTGACTTCTGACTTCCAAATTTACTAGTTTTACTAGAAAGTTTGATTCAGATCTTCTTGAAACAACCTTGTCATTTCTAAATGGGAGAGTGTACTTCTGCTTACTGCCAATTGAACCTTGGCCACACTTTTCCTTGTGGAAGTGAGCTTTCTGAAATTAGGGTAGTCTCTGTCTAAACTGAAGCAAAAACTGAAGGTCCTTCCAGCGTTGTAGCAGTTGTATTGCAAGGAGAATGAGCAAGTCTCCTGATAAAGTTGAAACATGGGTTGGAGTTCAGAAAAGGCAGTCATGTTTTAACTCTTTTCCTACAGGTCTACAGTTCCCTTGGACATTATATATATCACCAGAAACTTATCTTCATAGTGTAACTCATCTTTATCCTACCATGTGCATGGACATGTGAAGAGAAGGGGACAACTCAATAGAAAGCAGGAAGTGAAGTAGCTGCTGCCCAGCTCAGAAATGATGTAGGGAAATTGAAAAGTTTGCTGTACTTATTTAGTTCAGAATTTAGTCAGGACATTGAGGCGAGGCTACCATTCCCACATCATCCCTGAGATAGCTGTTTGGAAAATGCCAATGTTTAGAGTAAAATTTTTCACCTGGAAGATACAGGGAATGCAAGGTACTTTCCTACTAGTGTAGCGTTCCACACTTTCTTCTGAGTAAAAATAGGTCTTCAGTTTCCATCAGATTAACAACACTTATCTTTTTAAAAGTCAAATGTTTATTTCTCATCACAAACTTTAGATTTTGAACTCAAAGAATCATCTCTCTCATATCCTGAATTTAATTTAACCTTCTCAATTAGAGAAGGTTAAATTAAGAAGGGGCTTTCCTGTTCAGTAACCACAGGAGATGTTCTTCACCATTGGCCAGAGTGGAAACTAATAGCCATGGCATGTTTGCTTATCTCTTATCTCTGGGGTTAGATTGCTCCTGTCAGCTTCTCCCTTGTTATCTGGCTGCTGCTACTGCTCACTCAGTTGTGCAGGGATGTCAGTTCCATTAATAACCTGAGCACCGTGCAAACAGATAGTGGAAAACAGGTGAAGGGAGAGGAAATTGTATTTAACCCTGATCTCACAGCTGTCATTTTTCAGACTACAGCACAACTCTGTAAGGCCAGAATGGGTGCGTGACATCAAAACATCTGTGACAAATCTCCTTCTTGAAATAGGAGGGAGACAGATGGACGGACACACCTGCAGATGCTCAGGGACCAGGGTGAATCTGAAGCTTTTGTGGCAGAACTGCAACATGAAAGTATGAGTATGCTAAAAAACAGATTAGGTCTTCCAAAGGGCAGGAAGTCCTCTGCCAGCCTTGGAAGCCTCATACAGTTTCAGCTTTAACTTTCTTTATTCTTGTTGTTTTACCAAGTAAAACTGCCTTCTGTAGAGGAACAGTTACAAAGACATTGTAGTCCCCCAGCTCGACAGTAACAGATATTGAGGTGTGGGAGACCCATTCTCGGTATGGAGGAGCCTACGAGGGCATGCTCAGGTATCCACTTGGCATTCCCTCTCTGTTTGCAATGAATGTGCGTTTTCTGGCGGTGGTGATCTCCCTGTCTTGTATCTGTCTGCCTGAGCCACCAAGAGCAAAGCTGCCTGCTTGCTGCGAGCCGGCAGGAATATCAGCAAGTCAGGGCCATGGGCTGGGGCTCTGGCATGGGCCCTCAGCCTCAGGCACCAAGCTCTCCAGGAGCAGGAGCCTTAGCAACACTTTAACTTGCTCAGGTATTGTACTAGTCGTGGAGGTCTGAATCAAAGTGGTGAAATGTGAAATGGCTTCTGGTACCGGTATTGCTGGAGTTTACTTTTAGAGGAGCTTTGCCACAAGGAGCTCATCAGACTCAGGAATTTGTTCCTTTAGTGACCTTTCAGAACAAAGGCTTCCTCAGCTGCCTTATGAGGCTCAGCTTCATGAGGTAGCTGTGAGGTGTCTTGTGCTCAATTTCCCGGGTGAGTGGTGAGTCCCATCACTGTGAAAATAAATACACATCTATAATTTATTTAAAAATAAAAATATGTAAAGATTTGGAATAGAGAGGGATTTGGTCTTGAGTAGAAAGTAGAGTGTTTTCTGCATATGTTTTTTCTATATTCTGCAGCCTACATTTCTGTCTATGTCTGCATCTCTTTCCCCCATATACTATAGAGCATAGGTGTATAAGATGGTGACCTGCTTACTGATACAGTGCTGGTTGGGCTCCCTGTTCAAGCAAAGTAATTTCTCCCTGGAGAGAAAACCTGAAGTCCTGAGACAAGTAATGCTTGTTTTCAGCTCCTCAGTCCCTATTTCAGTTCTAGAGTAGTGTAAGAATGAGTCTCTGCCATGCCTGGTCTCAGCTGTACCTAGACTGGGTCTGATGCTCACTTGTGGCTAGAAATGAAAAGAGATTTTTTCACATGCTGTTCATTAAAAAGAAAAAAAGTTGCTCTGCAACCTTTGCTTAAGCAAAGATAACGATGAAAATGTTAGATGAATATAAACTGATGCAAGCAGAGGCTAAGGTCAGAAGTTGTCCCTCTCTGGAACAGGTTATTCAGAGTTTTGCATAAAACTGCCAAAAGAAATGCTGTGGTAACTCATACTGCTGTGACAGGGAGAGAGTTTCCTCGCCCTTTCTTAGGCTGTGGGGCTGCCCCTCTCTCAGTGTTCGGCACCAGAGATCTCTTCAGCACACTGGGGTTTTTGGGCCCATAGGACTTTTTTTTTTTTTTTTTATTAGCACAGTGTTTCTTGTTAAACTTGATGTTTTCCCAGATAAAAAACCCCAGATGTTTTCTGCAGCTCACTAACATTCCAAAGCCCAGTCAAAGGGGGCTTTTTCTTTGTGACGTTCCAAATCCTTAGGATTCTGGTGCAAAATTTGTTTGGTAAAGATATCTGATGTAATTTCAAAAGGCAGATAAAGAGAATTTTGAGTTGGGTGCATGCCTGGTTGGGTGGGTTTTTTGGTTTTGTTTTTTGTTTTAAGAGACAATTGTATCAGAAAACATAAAACATTGCCAGAACATAAAAGCATGAGGAGATACAGTTTTCTGAAGTGCTAAAGATGTGTCCAGGCTTAACTCAGGTGCATGAACTATTACAGCTCTGTCAAAGGCAGCTGAGCAGCATATACCATGGGACGTATCGTGACACTAATGATGGTCTGTGTCTTCAGAACAACGCTTGCTTCTGGCTTGTTTGAAGAGCAGCTCGAGGAGCTCCTAGCTGTCTGCGCACACCCCGTGGGGTGTAGTCATTCTCTAAGTGATCTACAGATGTGTAGAGGTAAATCTAGTGCAGAAATCCTCATGCTGCAGTGGACCTGTTATTGCTGGTGTGGAGCCACGATGCCACAGCTGGACATAGCGCAGACTGAGACAGTTTGCATATCCATGCACCGTCCTTCCTTCTGGTCCACAAGCATGATCCCAGCTCCATTGGGAACCTAGAGACCCTTAAAACTAACCGAGGAGCTTTAGACACTAATGGTTAGGTGTTAAATATACCTTTTGCCCGGTACTCAGGTGCGCTGGTCTGTTGTATAAGTGCATTTATGTATTGTATAATGACAGAGGAAGGCAATTACTGTGTGCCATGAAGAAATACATTTAATTTACGGAACTGTGGTTCCATTCATGAAAGACAGCATTTATATCTGTCATTCATAATATTCTATATATAAATTAATGGAATCATGGTAATTGTCATACAGAGGTTACAAATGGAAAAAAGGAATTAAAATAAAATGGACAAAGGAACTCTTTTTCTTAGCAAAATTAAAGCAAAGCTGGCAGCAGAACGAGTTTGGAACCAAGCTGGCAGGGAAAATATGAGTAAGTCTATTCATTACACTGCTGCATTGAACTAAAGAGTTACACTTGTGAAAATATCACAGTGGATTTGTATATTTATGTATGTAAAACTGTTTCACATTTTCTGTCTTTTAATTCAGTTATATTGCTAAAAAAAAATATTAAAAAAGTGGGATTAGTTTAAACTGAAAATTTTATTCCTATGAAATTATTGTCACAGTGCTTGAACCAATGATTGAGTCTTTGTCTTACAGAGACCCAGGAAGCAAAAGGGATTTAGGACAGGAAAGAGTGACACGGATGCACATTGTTGCTTTTTCTGACTCTTCTAAACCTTTAGGTGCTTGCAACTTTATGGTTAGTAATAATAATATTGTCTTGCTAGATGGTGGATATTAAGACTGAACATACAATCCCAACCAACAGTTTACTTAGAAAATTTTGTGTCACTTTTCCATTCTGTTTCCTATGATGCTAATGTGTGGTGCAGTGGTTTTAAGTGTACTAGCTAATATTTTCTTGTCAGGAATTTTCTTCAAGTGAGGCTTTGGTTTCAAAAGATGATTCAGAGAAAGAGGTAACAGCAAATAACCCGTTTGTTGTTCCTTCTCCACCTTCCCTCATGATGTGTTCCCAGCATTTGTCTTGTGCTAGTTCTAGCACTTTCTGGGTCTCTCCACGTAGTGAGTAATTCAGCTTACTGATCTGGTGGAAGATTAGCTGGGGAAAAACTTGGATAGATTTCTGCTATGTTAGTGAGCTAAGTGGTCTCCCAGAAAGATTGTGGCAAGAAGCTGAGGCAGCCTTTGGAGACTGTGAGCACAGGCAGCACGAGCAGAAATATGGACGGATGTGGGAGGAGCAGGGGAGGAGAGTGAGAACTAGGACATTTTTTTCCTTTGTCAGCACAAAGTTCTTAAATTGACTCAGCTACTTTTGAAACCACAATGTGTATTTAACTGAAAGCAATTTTATGTGTATGTGATGGATATGATTATTCACATAATCACTTGCGGGTGTTTATTTTTTTTTTTTTTTACCCCTGGCCTTAAGCTATTACAAGAATGGAGTGATAGCTGTATTTTCCATCTCCATAATCAATTAATTTAGAACAATCAAAACAATTATTGAAATAGAGAGGGGAGAGTTATGGTGCTGTGTGAGGTCATGGTTTGTGAATTGTTATTAAATGAAACACTGGCTCTGAAAATCTGGAGAAGTCTACATAGTTTGTATTGTTGGGATATGCAAATGTAAGAGAAAAGTTAAAGCCAACGTTTAAAAATAAATTTGATAATATAGCTATATTCTGGAGTATGAATTACAGCCAGTTCACTGCAGATCAAGTACTCTTAGAGATTATAATTTCAGGCCAAGTGTTCATTTTTGAGTTATCATTTCACTGTTGACTGCAGTTGACGATGTGCAAATCCCTGATATTTCATGTGGCCCTTGCATAGGAAATAATATATGTTATTAAGGTGGGCCCAGTCCATCTCCTACTCAAGTCAGTGGGTCATTTCCTACTGACATCTGTAGGACTGGGCTTTAGCCCTGTGATGGAACTTTTTAGTGTTTTACCAAGATCCATCACTCTATTTTCCTACTTTTTCTATATGTAAAACCTAGATAGACGCAGTGATACCTATGCAGCAGTTTTACCAGATGACTCTTGAATTGTCTGTTTTCAATGAAAAATGAAAAGACCAGACATACATAAAGGCTGAATTAATCCTTGTAATTAAATGGAACATTACTCTGCTGTGAATGATTTTAGCTTTCGGAATGTATTTCATGCTAATTTTTCAGTGGATTGTAATTGTATTAATTTTTTATAATTTTAGAAGCTTGAAAATTATCTTCACAAAGTTATTGTGAGTCAAGTTGATCTACTGAAGATCCATGTCAGACTCATAAAACTTTGTCAGGGGTGAGCTATGTTTTGGTTTTGTTTTTTTTACAGGGGGTACAATATGTCAGTACTTGGTGTTGCTAGCGGGCCTACAAAATATCCAAATCATACTCTGATAGGCAAAAAAGACTCTCAGAAGGCTCACATACTGAGTTTGGTTGTCAAGTGGGAATTTTGACTAGATTGGAAACTGGGATGCTTTGTAGCATTGAAACACATGTGCGTGTTCTCACGTTGGCAAGCTGTTAAGTCAAGAGTGAAAGATCATTTATTATTTTGTCTCTGTAGTAAACTGACTTAGAGTGCTCTCGTTGTGACAGGACACACTGATGATAAAATCCCAACTGTGTTGAAGTCAGTGGGGAAACTTCCATGTGTAATCAGTGGCAGAGGGAGTAGTCCCACTCTGGGTCCTCTGCCTTGGAGCCTGCTCTCTCTGGCTGCTGGGATAGAAAACAATTATCGTGACTTACCTGAAAGCATGCTGCTTCTCTGCATCACCCCCTCTTGCTTTCAGTGGCAGGAAAGGAAGCCTGAGGTTATAAGATTTCTTAATTTACTCAACAGTCTAAGGTAGGCTTAGTATTTAACAATAGCTGGGGGAAATACACCATCCCCCCTTTTCTTCCCGTACATGTAGTTATTTAATATGCAAATTAGAGAAAGGAATTAAGTGAGCCTTTAAACCATAGCAAGTTGTGCACGGTGCGTTTGTGGCAGACTCGTGTGCAATTACCACATGGCTGGGTTCCTGTACATTTGTCACATTTCATTTGCTTCCCACCATGTGTGCATGCCTCCTGGAAGGCTGGTCTTTTAAGCATACTTTTAATCTTGTCAAGGGGAAAACACTGACTTCATTATCAAAGAGCAAGCCAGTCATAGAAGGGTTTTCCACTTTCTTGTCCTGTATGAATAAGGAGTCTTTGAACGGCTGTTAAATATTACTCAAGTGAACAGAAAACATAGTCAAGGAAGCAAGAAACTTCCAATGGACAAGTTTAGAAACCTGCTCTTAATATGATGCTTTCTAACTTTTCTGTTGTGCCAATAAATTGGGCTGCGTGCTGGGCTCAGCTGAATGGGCTTGGATCTGATGCAAAGCCCCTGGGAGGAATCCCAGTTGGAGGGATTCCCAAGGACTTCAGAGGGCTTCTCGTGTCCTCTCACGGGTGTTGCTTTGGCTGTAGGAAACAGTCCTATCCACCAGGAGCCACATGTCCTGCACTGTTAGCACCAGGGAACACCATGGTGTGCCACAGCCTTCTGGCCTGCCACCCACACGTCCTGCCCTAAGTGCTTGCCTGGGCGTCTGCATGGGCCTGGACCTCATCCCAGGCTGGAGTCCGGATGCTGGGAGCAGCTCTTCAAAAAGAGAGATGCTCTTGGCCCTTCAGATCAAGCAAGCTTATTCCTCTGTTACTCCCACACCAGTATGTTCTACACTGTGGAGATAAGGTGGCCCTGGGCCACTACCTCAGTAGGATCTCAGGAGAGCATGGCATACCTCTACATTTTGGGCTGCGTTGTAGATACCATTAGGACCAACTCGAGACACACTCCTTTTCTGGGAGAACCTGCGGAGCAAGACATGGATTGCATGTGACAACCTTGTACCAGCATGCCCTCCATAGCTCTTGCTCTAGATCTTCTCAAAAAGGCTCCAAAACGATCTTATTTGTGATTTTAGTTGGTTGAGAAGCTTTGTAATGGTGTTTAAACATGTACTTATGTTTTCTAATAGCAAACTAACTTGGTGGTGTAGTAACAATATATGTAGTTTTCTAAATTTTTTCTATCCTGCATGTCTGGTGGAACATTTAAGAAGGCATCAGAATTACAGTGCTAGTAAAGTCTACCTTAGAGTTTAGTCATTACAGAGTCTATCGTCTGTCTTGTTTGCTCAGACTTCTAAACCACATATATCGTGGTAAGAACTTAAAAGTAACAAATGCAATAAAATAACTTTTTCCTCATACACACACACACATCACAAGATACAGACAGCTTTAACCATTGACAAAACATCAAAGTACTAGGAGCAGCATTATCTTTTGGGTTTACTTTCAAAAGTCTCTTTGAGAAAAACTCTGTTATTTACTTGGGTTTTATATAGCCTTTATAAAAAACAAAACAAAACAAAACAAAACAAAACAAAACAAAACAAAACAAAACAAAACAAAACAAAACAAAACAAAAC
>JAVJGJ010000014.1:89156709-89192043 GCA_035590215.1 Microhierax caerulescens | reverse complement strand
CTTTTCTTGTTATCCCATGGTGCACATTATGACCTGGGGGATCCCAATTTGATTTTTGGTCTCTTTCCTTTGTCAGCACAGCTCTACACTCTGCCTTCTGCGGGGCTGGAGGTAACCCCTGCCCGAGCCCTCAGTTGTAATTCTTCTTGCTGGGAGATTATTCTGCCTTCGCACCTGCTTGGTGATAGAAAAGGGCTCTGAAAATGGTGTCACTGTCTGCTTTTGCTGTGTTTGCTGAGAGATACCAAGGCACAGAAAGTCATTGCCACCTCCAGTATTTTTTTAATTTATTATAATAAACCAATAACTTCCACCCACCAGTCTGAGACGTGTTGAATCTGGCCTTGAAAATATCAGCACTTGCCACATTTTAACTATCACACTCTACTGCTTTCTGATGCTTTCACTTCTCTTTAGTCTTCCTTTGTTTTTCTGTTGGGTTTTTTTAAGCTTTTATATTTCATAGAACTCCACAGATCTTTGGTTTACACTGAAGCTTGGTGCTAATACAAGATTACCCTTGGGGTTTTGTTTCGGTCTGCTTCATTTCTTCTTTTGCCTAGTTCAGTAGCTTTTAGCATAGCATTTATATTTAGAAATTCATATTATAAGGTCTTCCAAGATATGGACTAAAAAAGATAAATAAGAAAACAAGCGTTTAAGGAAATGAGTTACCAGAAAGTAAAGTAATATTACCCCCAAAGGGTAAAACGTTATATTCATTTAGCAGACAGTTCAGATTTCTCAGCACTACTATTCTAAACTGGACTCATCAGCAGAGTCAACTAAATGGAAAATCAAAATGATGGTTCACTCAAAACACCAGGGAAACACCACAAAGGAGCTGGGAGACAAAACACAAAGGAGTTTGATAAAGCAAGGGGGAATGTGGATATCAAAATGAAAATCAGTTATTCTGTAAATTTAACAGTTTTGTAATCAAAAAAGAGGGGGGAAAAGTCCCCCAAAGCAGAAGTAATAATAAAAATTCTTTGTCCTCTGTTCTGCTCCCTCACTCTCTAGCAGTTACCTGCCTTACAGGAAAAAGGAGCATGGAGGAAGTCAGGCAGGGCACTGCTCAGGGCATCGATGGGGGCACACACCTGGCCCACCTGGTACCAAGAAGCTGTGACAAGGCACTGAGGTGCCAGAGCCATCTGCTCTGCCAGTCCTGAGGGCCAGGACCCTGCCATGGGCACCACAGTGGCAGGAGGTGCAGCTTGCTGTCCTCAACACCTGCTTTGGGTGCCAGCTGCAATCCTAACAGCTGGCTGGGGACATGGCTGTCGTCTTCGCAGCTGACTCTATCAAGCAAGAGGAAAAGTGCTTGGGTATCAGGAAAGAGACATACAAAAGTGGTTTGTGGTGGGAGCTGAGGAAAATGTTGCATGAAACAGGTTGGATCAAGAGGGCTGGATGGAGAAGGCAAGACTGGAAGGGGGAGTGTGGGAGGAAGGGGACGAGGCATGGAGGCAATTATAATAAGCCAGGTGAGATGCAACTAGAGCAGAGGGAGGTGAAAGGCAGCGCGTGGGGAGGTGATGGCCATGTGGAAGGGAGAGATAAAGGAGAATCAGGGGTTTAGTGGTGTTTGTTTGTTCATCCGTGGAGCCATATACATTCATACATAGAAATATACACACACATCTGTATGCATATATAAACTCACGTCCGCACCTTTTTAACAGCAATTGTATCTATCCTTCTTAATACTGATATTGTACTTCTAAAGAGCAAGGCATCAGAGGACTTCTTGGGCATACTGCTTCATTATTATTGATCTTTCTCCTTTGAAGTCAGGACATCTCCTCTAAGATTTTTAGACCTGGCCAAATCTTTCTTCCTTTTCACTCAGCTTTCAGTGCTGGAGGTAGAAGCATCTAGTATCCCTATGAGAGGACAGAGAGGAAGTGTACTATGAGAAGATTCTTAGGTGTCCTCCAGGACCTATTCCATTTTCTTGACTACACACTATTGTTTGTAAGCCCTGGATCTTGGTTTGCTGCAGGGGAGGGCAGCTCTGAGAGGCGCTGGGTTGGATGCCATTAAGGACAGCGTAAAAGCTCCTCCTGCAAAAAGGGGAAAGCAGCCATGAAAGACACCAGGCAGGCTGTTGTTGGAGAGATGCTGCTGGAGAGCTCAGAAATCCTGTGGGTGGACCTGCACTGGAAAGGAGAGGCTGGAAAGGAGTGTCCTGGAGCCTTTTCCTGGTCTTTGAACCTTATCAGAAGCAGTGATGTGGCACTGGTGGCTGGGCCCAGCCTTATCATCCCAATTTCTTGCCAAGCCCCAGGGGAGACAGATGGCAGCCTGGCCTGGGAGGCTAATCCTATGTTTCTATGTGGGGAAAATATACAAAACAGACTAACAATGAGAACAGGAAATACTTTTTTGAAAGTCACCTTGAAGATGGCCTCCCCTTTAGAAGATTTTTTTTATAGTCCTTTCTTGAAAAGAGATTTTCTGTATTGCAGCTTCATTAGCAACTTTGTACAGCCTTTCACTTCTAATCAGCTTAAGTGTGTTACACATTCACAAGTTCATTTTCTTTACTTAAGTGATTTTAAAAAAAATATTTTTACTTGGGACATTGGCCACCAAATTCTGCTCAAATGAGTGATTTCTTGTAACTCAAAAAGTTGAGAGTACAAGCTGCAAATCCAGTTTGTGTGTTACAGAGAATTAAATAAATTAAAAGCTTTTCCCTGTGTTGTAAATGTTCCCAGTTACCCCTCTTCATGACTGGCGATGTAGCACACTATACTCTTAACTCAGAAAGGAAGATATAATGGAAAAAATTGTAGCTTAAAGAAACACAAATGTAAGAGAGTGTCTGTCCCACTTGCTATCTCAGAGCAGATTTCAGATTTTATGTCTACAAGAGAAATCTCAAACTTAACAAGTGTCAAGTCTGCTGCATTAGGTTTTGACTGCTGCAGTAGTTGGTAGGTAGTGCTATAGGACATCGTTCAAAGCTGTCCCTTGTTCACATGCTAATAGCAAATGGGAACAGTGTAAACAATTCTAATTTTTTTTAAATTTAGTTTCTAATTAAGAAAAGCTTAGAGTTTGTTTTGCCTGTCTTTTTTTATATCCTGTTAATACATTAAATGCACTGAAATTGTAACTGGACCTAAAGCAAATGCCCAGGCTGCCCAGGCAACCTGACTTGAATGACAGTGCTATTTCTGAATTTGCTTCACCTTAAAATGTAACAGCAATAGCTATTTATTACGGACCTTCATAAAGTAATTTGGTGTATTATGAGTTAAGGTCTGTCACTGAAAGTTCAGTCATTTCAAGGAGCTTGCTGAAAGAGGATGACAGATAAGAGGTGAAGTTGTTCTGCTAGTCTGAATGGAAGCAGTCTCAGTTATTTCTGCTCTGTTGTGGAAAAATGCTTCCTAAATCTTTTTGAGTGGCTCAGAGTGGTACAAAAAATGCTGGAGTGTGAATATGCTCCTTGCTGAGTGTCTAAACGTCAAATATGAATGAAATTCAGGAGTATACTCTGCTTGTCACTAGAGAGCTCTTGTTCTTTCTGATTCCTCAGTACAGCTGCTATGTCTCCTCTTCCTAGCTGTTTAAAAACACAACAAACTTCATACAGGGTCATGCTTGAAACCTTGTTATGAAAGAGTGACTTGGAAAGAACTTAATTCAGTTTTACAGTGAGAAAATCAAGGCTGCTGTCCTTCTTGGGCTCATACTAAGCTCAGGAAACAGGATGGGCTCTGTTGTTGCAGTGGCAGATCATGAAGAAAGAAGCAGTCTCAGGATGGAGATGTTGTGAAGAGCCTTAGCAGCTAGTCTACAAGCTGAGAGTCTATGAGTTCAAAGGCATGAAAACAAGCTGTCCCTTGGTAGCTGTGGGCAAAATGGCAACAGCACTTGCAGTTGCTCTCCAGCAGTGAGGTGCTCCTGTGGTGACAAGGACATGCATCGCTGGTTAGCTCCTCACATGATAAAACCAGGTGTAATCTTGTGCTATTAGACAGATGTCTCTTGTCAGTGAAGAGTCTTTAACCACTGCTTGTGGTGGTTCCTATCTTGAACTAGCTGGCAGTGAGCCCCTGGGGCTGCAGCAGCAAAGAGGATGGGGAGAAGAGCAAAGCACATTAGTCTGTTTTGAAGTATCTGTTATTTGTCTCAGGCCCTTGAGCCTGTGACTGGAAATGAGAGGCCCTGTAAGACACTTGCTCTAAGATTTGCAGAAAGGGAGGGTTTGTTGTTCCAGAAGCCTTTTTCATGCGTAAAAGTTGCTGTTTGAGAGAACAGAAAGGCCACTGTAAGTAGAACAAGTCAATAGGGTGAGGTAGAAGCCACAGTGCTTTGTGTCTTACAGTAAAATCTAAATTAAAGTACTGAGTGTTTCAGACAGTCCCTTTCAGATAGGTTCTTTCCTTATCAAAAAAGGGAGAGTCCTCCAGTGCTACTTCTAAGCCTGGAGAGCAGGTCCCACGGCACAAGTGATTGGCTTGCATCCTTCAAAACATTTCAGCTGATTGCTGCTGTGAACAAATATGAAGTTGTAATGCTGTTAATTAACCCCCCTAATTTTTTCTTTATACCACCACCATAAGCATTCTTTCTTCAGTTTTCCATTATCTCACTACATTACCTCTAACATTTAATATCTTTATTATAAAGGAAACAGAAAACACACCAGAAAACAACCTCCTCCTGCTCCTCCCCTTCAGAATCTCCTAGTAAACAAAACAAGGAGAGTTATCTGTGGCAATTAGAGCCTATAGTGTGAGGGATGGTTAAGATATTTACATGTTATCATCCTTTGCTTTCATTGTTAGTTTCTCTAGTTCCTGCATTGTAATATAAGCTGCTCAACTTCGAAGATGAGAGAAGCAGATGAATTTACTGATAAAAGACAGAATGCTGCCACTCTAAAGCTCTCCCCTTTGTTATATGGTTTATGTGAGGGCATCAGTTGCCAGAAAAACAGTCAGGATAACTCATTCATTTGGTGGTGCTTTTTAGAGCACAGATTGTGTATGTGAATGTCACTGACATTGCACATTTTCCATGTTCTGGTAGATCTTCCTTTGTCTTGCTCTGTGTTTTGTAGCTCCCATCTCTTCTCTTTGAAAAAAAAAAAAATCCAAAGCAATTGCATTGCATTTATTTGGCTTTACAAAACTTCCAAATCATGCATGGCTAAAGATGTCAGGATGTTCCTGTTTGGACATTTGCTAGAGTTGCTTCTAATTTATTGTGAATTAACCACTAATTCTCATTATCTTTATTTCTTTTCTTATATCTCAGTTCTTCCTTATAAAATCATAAAGTGAAATCTTGGACTTATTGAACTCAGAATTCCATCTGAGAGGATTTGCATCTTGCTGAAGCCAGCTGAGATTTTTCACTCATATGGGTGAAACCACTGTCAATACAGATGAGCTTAGGCTAAGGAGATTTGTAAACCCTATTTGCTATTCACATCTAGGTTTCCCTCCAGTATGTATGAGAAATCTAACTGTGAGAAGAAATGCTAATATTCCTTTTCAAATGTTTTTGCCTATGTTTGTTTATGAGTACACTGATGGCCATGTTCATTGTGTAGGGTACAGAACATGAAGCTGCTTTGAATTTAGATTCCCACAAAGCACCTGCCCATGTTGCTGGTATCATCCTAATTGTTCAATTAGCTGTTCAGCAAAGCTCCTGAAGCCACTTCACTCGTTTCAAAATCTCTCCTCTAATTTCAAGAGGGAGTTTCTCCATACATGGTTGAAAGACACCTAAGAGAGTTTTCACAGCTGCTGTCAGCGTTGCAGTCTCTGTTGGGTGAACTTCAGTTCATAGCATGGCAGACCTCCCAGGCACAATGGTCACTTAGAAATAAAACAGATTGGGTAATAGGAAGCTTAACAATTGCTCTTCTTGAACATTCATTGACTATATGCACATCAAATGAACCCATTAAACAATAGATTTCAATGTTCAATAAAGTGTAGGTAGCGTGTGTTGAAATGGAGAAAAACTTTAATGTATCCTAGGTCTTAGACTTTTTTGCTTCCTTCCACTGAGTTCACTTTTTATCTTTGCTCATTCTATTCATAAAGATGTGTAAGTGTACTGACAGCCAATTTCTTTTGCTCTTACTGCAGGTGGTTTACAAGCCCAACTACAGTAAATGCTTTTTACAGTGCATCTACCAACCAGATCAGTGAGTATCTGACTTCTGAGCCTCCTTATAAAGTGTCTGTTTAGGAAATTTATGTATCAAGCTTCAGATAATATCTGTACAGTTTCTGTGTTTGTGACTGAAAATCAAAAGCTTAAACCTGGTAATTCAGCTGAGAGACATCTTAAGTGAAAGGATAGTTCTGGAAAACCAGGGGGCGCACAAATTTGAATTACTGTTCCTTAATGAGTTACCCCATGTCAGCTGAGTTGCAGTGACCCCCATGTCAGCTGAGTTGCAGTGACCGCTTGTGTGTGTATGCTGTCCATTGCAAGTGTTAGCTTAAATCACTTTTATTAAAGCTTGATGTTTCTGTCTTCTGTTTTCTGTAGCAAAACCATGTGTACACATGCCTCCATATACAGTGATAGCAGCTCAGTCCCCTAGTGTTAATAAATACCTAGCAATAACCGTGACTAGAGGAGACTGATATAGCCCAGAAAACCTAAGAAGTGGTATCCAGTGGATTTATTCAATACCTTCAAGGACAAGGAATGGTATCTATTTAAGTTTTTTACCTGTATGGTTTGATGATCTCTTCTATGTACAGTACAACCTGTCTGATGAAAATTCTAGTTCTTGGTGGTTTTTAGAGTGCGTAAGTCCTGATTTGGGAGCATATGAGGTACAAGAGTTGAGTTTTTCAAAGATGTGTATGGATTTGGATATTCTCTCCCATTTGTTTTAATGGGACTTTGTGTAGAAAATGTCTTACCAGCTTTAAAAATCTATACCAGTGTTTCTGTGTACAGTGCTGTTATCTTTACCCTGATGTCTCTTTGCTCCTAGCTTTGGAAGTTAAATCAGTCCTCTTGTTATGTGCTGTCAGGGTCTGGAAGGCAGCTGCCATAACTTCTGTGGTCTCAGTCCCCAAGGACAGGCATGTCAAAAATCGTTGAGTGACTCCTTCTTTTTCTCCTGCATCTTGTTTGGTCACAGAAAGTAGTTTTTGAAAGGTACAAAATTAATGTATCACACTGAAGAGGTTGCAGCAGAGGGCTGCCAATCTGAGTCTGCTGGCATCTGCTCCTACCAACAATTTTTCCCTTCAAACTACTCAAATTCTTTGGTGTCTAAGTGAGCTCATTTATAAAGTGTGTGTGATAATTAGACAGTTCTTTTGATTAAAATTAGTTCTAGGCCTAGACCGCTCTACCTTAATTAGAGGGCTGCCGTCATTAAGCAACCGCGTTTTTGTTGATCGTCTGAGGGAGCACCAGAGGCACTCAGAGACTTCTCTGAGCTGATCCTGCTGAACTGAGCACCGGCCACCACTGCTGCTTCAAACGTGTTGTGTGAATGGAGAGGAAGCCTGGTCAGTGCCAAATGAGAACCATTGCTGTTATGTCTTCTTTAATATTGGGTCCTTTCAAGTTTCAACAGTGATCAGCTCTCTCAGCCTTTCTGCTGTGGCACATTAGAGAAAGCTTTAATGAGAGGCTGGAGTCACTGAAGCTAAATTTCACACTTGCTGTATCTAATGGTGTCACAAAGCAGAGAACTGCCAAACGTAACCAATCAGTCATGGGTGTAGAGCCAATTGTATTTTATATCATAACTGCTGACCTTCTTACACTGCTGGCATCTGATCTTGAAGTTTTGATAGTGCTGCTCACTGTCCTTTTAGGACAGTTCCTAAGAGGAAAAGGATTTAGGTGTCTGAACAAAACCTTCTCTTCTACCTGAGAGAGAAGTACAAATGTAATCATACCCTAAAAATGATGTGCAATACAAGGGAATATTCAAAGAAGGGCACAACGCAAACAGTCTTCCACTGCTGGCTGGCGTGTTTTGCAGGGGAAGAGGCCCTGTGAGATGTAGGAGGAACATGCTGAGATCTGAAGATGCTGATAAATATTTGACACATCACTACTGAGTTCCCATTAATGCTGCTAAGAAAGAACTGCACTGCAGGAGACTGAAGTTTGTGAGCCTATGCATACTCATATTGTGTGATGTATCCACTGGGCAAATCTTGTGCCCAGCAGTTATTACTTTACTGCTTTGCGGCTATGTTTTCAGTAGTAACCAACACAAAGTTCTGCAGAGACTGGTGATATCCTACAAAAACCATGGCCTTTTTAAAGACCTAGTTAAAAAACAGAAAAAAAAAATTCTACAAAGGAGAGTCATTTGAGAATAAGAATTAAGAATGAACTCTAACATCTTAAATGTAAAGTTGTGATAGTGCAAGCTCACAAGGATTTTGAGTACCAACTTTTTAAGAGCATAAGTACTACTAATAAAACTTTTTTTCAAATACTCTGAAAGAGGAGACACTCTAAGACATAAAAATAAGATAATTTTTTGCGTTGAAAGAATTTAGGAAGTTCTTATCCTGGAACTTTTTCTTGTGGGAGGTAAGTCCCCAAAAGTATTTCAAGTTTAATGCCAATAGAAGGTACTTTAGAAGAAATTCATAAAGTGAACTGTACAAATATAAGGACCAGATAATATTATCTCAGTTTTTTCAAAGGAACTTAGACAAGAAATTGCCAAACAACCAGCTTTGCTGTATTGCTTATCACTTGTATTGGCCTTAGCACAGGAAGAATAGGTGTGGCATGTGTTAAATCCTTTTCTTCAAAAGAGAATCCAGAGATCCACATTAAAAGCTATTCTAGCCCCTATGTGAAGGAAACCCGTTGTGACCACAATACAATGAATAAGGGAGAATGAATAAGCAGATAATAACTGTAATGGGGAAGAGTCAATGTGACTTGGTTTTTGCTTTTTCTTTTAGAAAATAAATCATGCTTTTTTAGTCTATTAGTGTTTTTTTGAAATTCAGAAAACCAGTAAATATGCTTGATATACTGTGTTTATTACCATAGAATACTTTTAATGAGGTTCTTTTCCAATGCTATTAACTGGAAATTGTCATGGAAAAAGAAAGAAAGTCCTTTCAAAAATGAATGATTAGAGATAAGAAAAGGAGACAGGAACAAATTACTTGTTTTCAAAATAATTGGAGGGGCATGTTATGAGGATTTGTGCTGGTCACTGTGTTAGCAGATGATCTGGAAAAGGGGGCATTCTGTTCTGAACAAAAGGATAGACACATAAACTCAGTCCAGGAGGACAGGTCCCTCTGCTGCTGATTGCTGGAAGGTAGAAGGATACACTAGTAGAAGATTACCTCACAGATAGGTGCCTGATGCCCTTTGCCTACACATCTGTTACTGATCACTGCTAAAAATAAAAGAATGAACCAGAAAGGGTCTTTATCTGCTTAAGTGCACCTGCTCTTCAGTGAGCAAACTGCTTTTTAGTGTGTTCAAGGCCCATGTATTTCTGCTCCTGGTAAATGAGTTTACTAAGAAGGAGAATTTGAGAAATGAGAATATTAAAATGCATTACAGAAATTGTTTCTGGAAAGCAGCTTCTACATTAACTGGAAAATACTTGGTTCCAAACTTGATTCTGAAAATTAAGACCATTCAGTTTGGAAATGGAAATGTATGGGGTGATGTTATCAACATAACCACAGCAACTCCAAACTTAATTAGTCACCAAAGTCTTCTTGAAAGAGTTTGGAGAAAAAGCAACATCGGTGCCTTGAACCATGGATTCTGGAAAGGAGCTATCATAAGTTACCTGCAGAAATGGAGGAGAACATGGAGGTCCTGATCACTTCTGAACTTCAGAAAGGTGTTTTTGTTTTCTGTGCTCAGATCACAGAGAGGTTTTTGACACATTCCTGATGGAAGGATTACAAATTCTTCTGTCTCTGTAGTCTGTATCCCTGAAATAAGCATTAAACAAGAAATCACTTCCATCTCCATACAAATCCATGCATTCTTCATACACAGGGAAGCTGTCAAGTGTTTTAACTGGACTACTTGACTGCTCAGCTACTTGAAAGAAAAGGTCTTTCTTCACTAAAAGTAAAAATTAATAGAGAGCAGAAACTAGAATATTTGGAAAATTACTAGATTTGGGGGAATACAGCAAAACTTGCAGATACAGTAGATTGTAACAAATTTTGCTGCACTTTAGTGCAAACAACCTTCTATTTGCTATTGCTTCATTTCATTTTCACCACTAAGCTATTGAGAACTTGAATGGCCAACAATTTTGTTAATGTCTCCAAAGGAGAAATAAGTAGATATATCAAGGTAAGACGCGCTGCAAAGAGCAGAGTTAAAAAATATGGTACATATAATTGATCTTCTTATTAAACATGTGTACTCCTGTTGTTCTATTTACATGAGTTCCATTTATTTATTTCTGCTTTTTGTTTAATTCGGAGTGTCTTATATTAACAACCACGCATGTTTCTAATGTTTGTTAATAACTTTTCAGTCCTAGTTTGGATCGTTTTTCAATTTTCTTTGCTTTTCCTCATCAATTTCCCCTCAATTATAGGTACTTAACAAGGACAACAGGTACATGGCATTGCCTTTAGATTCCCAAAATGTATCTAAGTGCACTTCATATAATCTAAGCAGCATGAATAGTATTTTTTTAATTATCATAATTGGAACACAAAAAACACTTTCCAAAAGGCACTGTTTATTTCAGTAAGCTCTAGAGCATTCAGCAAGTATGTGCTGAAAATAGATACAAGTGATGATGATCAAAGTGTGCTAGCATACTTCTGCCACAGAAAAGGTTTTATTTCATTACAGCACTAAAATACTGGTCCTTGAATATGTTAAGGATAGAAGGGAACTGCTCATTAGACATTTGGTGTATTTAATTTTCTTTCCAGTGTAAATATGTATGCTGGTAGAATACATTAAAAAAGTAACATTTATGGGTTATGAAAAGTAATGAAGGGGAGATTTACAGTGAACTGAGGAAAATATAAGCAACACACTCATGAGGTGTAAGCTTGAATAGATGTATTGGATAATTAACTACTGTGACTATCTCTGTAAGTTTATACCCATGCTGCTTCTAAGTCGTTTGTGCTTGTGTGCAGTGAAAGTCAAGAGGCCTCTTTAGAGAGCAGCTTCATTACATGTTACAGAAAGAAGATATAATCTAAAACAGAATTTCAAAATTATGTTTGAATTAGCATCCATAGAGAACCCCACAGATGAGAGCTCATATTAGCCAATAAGTGCCATCTTCATAGAAAGTGGCATGCAGATATTGATGCTGGCAGCTTGCTAATGTTGTGAGTAGTAAGGAAGAAGTCTTATCTTGCCAGGAGGCAGGGAAGTGCTGGCAAACAGCACACGGTGCTGTGGCCAGGGATGGACAAGGGGACTGTGCACAGGGGCACTTTCTCTTACCTTAAGAACTTGACTAATTGGAAGGTTATTGATGAAGTAGTTTCAAATGCACCATTAGTTTCCAGGAGGTTAATGAAGGTAACAGATCTGGACTGAACACTATCTGAGCCCTGTTATAAAGTGAGCTTGAAGCGTTCTTAAGTGAGCCTTCATTTTCAATTCTCCCTATTTACTAATGACCAGTATTCTCCTTTATTTAATTATGGTCACAGGTGAGAAGATGCATGATCCTTACATACATTTTTTATTTCTTCCTAAAATTCTTATCTATAAATGTATAAAATAGGAGAAATTTTTCTTTGTTCTTCTCTTTTTTTTTTTTTCCTTCTTTTTTTCCTTTTTCTGGGGAATCTAGTAATCTTTTTCCTTTAGAAAATAAAGATTAAAATTTCTTGTAAAAACAGGTGTTTTCACAGGTTTTCTAGTCCCTTAGCACACAGTACTCCTTGGCCCTTCACAAACTATCTCATGTTTCTTCTCACATTGCCCTGCTGAGGTTGGGAAATGCTGGGTTCTCTCTTTTTCATGAGCAGCAAAAAGCCTCTTGAGAGATGAAGCAAAAACTGAGACAAGAATTAAACCAGAGGCTGTGGAGTCCTCTGATATTTAAAATTTAAGAATATTAAAAATATTATTTAAAATTTAAGAATGATATTTAATATTTAAGAATATCACTTATCTTTATCTGTTAGTGAATTTGTTCACTACTACTTGGAAAGTTAAGCTTTGTATTCATGCATGGTGTGGAACAGTTACTGTGCTATACAGAATCTATATTTTCTATCCTTACACAATTTATGTTTTCTATCCTTTCCACAGGATAAAGCCTGAAATTAAGTATAGGATTCAGGTCCATGTTATGACAGAGAGTTTGATCTTAATCTCCTGCATATAGGTGCTGAAATCTGTCTGGGATGCTCTGCAGCATCTGATATATTTCCTCATATCTGAGAGAGAACTTGCAGGAGACTCTTGCCCATCAAGATTGGCAGCTAGAGCTCAAGCAGGACATACAAAGTCATCTTAAAAGTCACTAGGAAGAGATTCAGTTGTCTAAACAGAAGCCTGTGGAACCATTCCAAACAAATGCATCCTACCCTTCATGCTGTTTTTAGATAACTAATCAACACCCTAGTCATGTTCATGTTTAATTCCTTATGTAAATTCAATATCCTTTGTTTACTGACCAGCAGTTAGTCTTCTGCTTGTATCTTATCCCTTTAAAACTCTCCATCTGAATTCATTTAATGACACTTGAAAAACAAGTTACAGCTTTTAAACACATCTGAGAATTGCCAGTACAACAGTCAGCAGAGTACCCTGTATATCGAACAATTTAACACAGCTGTCTCCAATACCTATTATTTACATACTGGATTCACTGGCCCATCAGAAGTTGCTTTAAAGAAACCAACTAATTATTGGAAACAATAAATGCACTAACTTGAAATAAGGCTTTGCAAGATCTTGTCTACTCAGTTAAAAATACCATGCAATATGACTGATTAATGTAATTGAACTATAGAATTTTAATTCATATTTAGATTTGAACTCCAAATTTCCTCATGATCTGGTGAGCCATCTCATTTGGTTTTAGTTTACTTCATCCATTATTAGTCTGCATCGTTTCAGTGAACTATCAGGTGAAATGTGATTGCTTGTGTCTCCTCGGCTAAGTGACAATATTACACTGAGTCACAGGGCGTTCCTCTGCAAAATGTGTATTAATAATACCATTAAGGTATTAGCTGGTAAATGGATTCATTAATGGCAGTAAACCTCCTGTAAGATTAGAAAAAAAAAAAAAAGTTTCAAATTTGAAATACATTCTAACAAGCTTTAGAGCACCTTGCTGCAGAGAGAGGCTGGAAATGATATAATGGATAAAATGATATAATAGATAATATGAAGCTAGAAACCTTCAATTAAACAATAAGTACTCCTGTGCAGGTAAAGTACTGTGAGATCTTCAAGATCTGCATAAATTCAGAGTGAAATCTTTGAAGTAAGACAGATGTACTCCACTGCTTGTAATTCCCCTGCGTTCCAGAGCAGTAAGGTAAGAGGAAAGTTCAGCAGTCCCTGCCCAAGGGTCCAGACACAGGACTTAGCAACACCAAACCTACCTGGAGGTGGATCTGGTGAGGAATGTTAAGGGCAACAAGAAATATTTTTGCAAGTGTAGCAGCAGCAGCAGAAAGTCTACGGAAAATACTGTTCTACTGCTGAATGGGGGAAGGGGACCTGGTGACAAATGACATGGAAAAGGCCAAGGTACTCAATGCCTCCATTGCTGTAGTCTTTAGTGGTAAGACTGGCTTTCAGGAATTGCAGGCCCTTGAGGCCAGAGGGGAAGTCTGGATCAAGGAGACTTACCCTCAGTGGAGGAGAAATGTAAGGAATATTTAAACAGACAGGCTCTGACAGGGTGCACCTACAAGTGCTGAAGGAGCTGATTGATTTCCTTGTGAGGCCACTCCTCATTATCTTTAAAAGGTTGTGGTGACTGTTGGAGGTTCCTGAGAACTGGAAGAAAGCAAATGTCACTCCTGTCTTCAAGAAGGAAAATCCAGGGAACTAGAAACTTGAGGTCAGCCTCAAGTCAGTCCGTGTGTACATGATGGAGTAAGTCCTGGAAACAGTTTACTTGACCAGCCTTCTAGGATGAGATGACTAGCTTGGTGGAGGAGGAGAGAGCCATGAATGCAATTCATCTTGACTTTAGTAAGACTTTCAGCACTTTCTTCCCAACATTCTTAAATGCAAACTACTGAAGAATGGGCCAGGCAAGTGGATAGTTGGGTGGACTGAAAACTGATTGAACTACTGGGCTTAAAGGGCTGTCATCAGAAATTCTGGGCTTTAAAGTGTTGTAATCAGTGGTACAAAGTCCATCTGGAGGATGATCTATCCTGGCTGTCCCACCTTGCCACCTGTAAAATGCATGGATGTAGGATATCAGTGCTGTTATGATGCAACTTGAACTCAGCTGTCCACAGACCTCCAGTGCTCTTGTGGCATGTGACACCAGTGCCTATCCCAGAATAATGCTTCAGTCCTATGACATTGCTGCAAAAGTACATAGGTTGTGAGAAGGTAGTCCAGGAAGAGTCTGAAAGTCCAGGTCCTACATATGGGCAGATAGGTTTGTGTGGGGTCTGTAATAAGACAACACAGTTTTCTTTCTGTGTGCTGTTTGTAATGGCCTTGAGTGTAGGCTTCAAGCCTGCACTAGCAATGAAGTGCACGAAGAGAGGCTTTCAGCCTATATCCCTCTTCTGGGTCTGTGTAGAGGGAGAAAGCATGAAAAGTTGTGCTACAGCCTAAATTTACAGTGAGGTGATAGCTTAAAGTACCTTCCAAGTGCCTGTATCCATTCCTTAAGATGTGAAATTCTCTGAAGTCTGGCTGACTTACTTCTCCAGATCAGTCCTCTGCTTGCTTGAACTCCAGTGGCATATAAATAATCCCATTAGTATTTACTGCTTCTACAGCCTATAAGCTCTCTGAGTTTTGTCATTAATTCTTCTAGGTGCAATATGCCAAGCAAGAAAGAAACAGATTTCACAAGGGATTTGCCTAAATTGAGGGATGCAAAACAAAATAAGAAACTCAGGTTTCTATCTTCCGTTATAACTCCAAGGAGATTCTAGGTCTAGGACACTGTTATCCTTGATCCCTCCAAGAATGATCTGGTTGATGCTTGCCTGAGGGAGACATTGCATACGAGAGAGGATGCCCTGTGTTGCCAGCTCTGAATCTGTTCCTTGTAGCGCTGCAATAGTGAACAAGCACCCTCCCTCATTTAGTGCTACCAGTCTCTGGAGAACAGAACACCTTTCCTTTACTAGCTGCTCAAGAACCACTTTCAAAACCATATAACTTTTTTCTTAAAAAAAGAAAAAAAAATCCTATTTTGGGTAATACACTACCCAAAGTTCCCTGAATTTTTCTTAAATGTGTGCTACATTCTAGTGGCTTCTGACTCTGCTTTGGCCTGAAAATGTTTCTTAAGCTTCCTTTAGTGTAATCAGACTACAAAGGTTTTTCACACAGCTGCCCAGAAGCAGAAACAACTCCTTCAACAAGCTCTATGCTTAGGCATGTCTTACCTAAAATGGATCCTGACTTTAAGTGATTATTAGCCTGTTGTATGGACTCAGGATTGGGCCTTCTCCCTGTTCATTCACTTGATTTCTTATGTGAAAACTTTATCTCATGGCTTAACTCACAACTGTCTGTGTTTCAGCAGTGTCCTATGAAGACATCTTTAGATTGTGGTTCTTAGATGGATGGAGCCTGAGTAAAGTTTTGCACCTACTTTACTGTAAATAATGTATATGACCTCTACCTGGCACACAGACAAGTGCAAATTCACTACACAAGTCTATACTGGACAAAATAATTGCAGCTTCTTACAAGATCTTGATAGCAGTGACAGGTGACAGGCACACAGGATTTTGTGACCCCTAAACATGATTTGTGGGATGACTGTGCTACCTTGGTCCATACCATCTTCAGTATGGGCTCATTTATTCATTTTGGCCATAGTTCCACTCATCTGCTGTTGGAGGGAGAGGACTGTTCGGAGTTAGCAGACCCTAGTGATTCCTTCAATAAATGGTTTCTTTGGCATGTCCAAAAATCTTTACTGAGGTTCAATATTTGGAAGGAACCAGGCTATGTAGTTCAGATTAGATTTCCAGCTCTTAACACCAGCTCTTAACTTAGCGTAGTAACAAGCAATTTTCGTCAGGTTATGTGAGTGCACCATTGCTGTGAGATATTTAAAAGCATACATGGTAAATTCTCTTCTGTGTGGGCTGGGAGGCAAAGAGATTAGATCAGGAAGACTTTGTCCTTGACATTGCTACAATTGTGTTTTGGAGCACTGGAAAAGCAAATGATAATATGCTCGAAACAACAAAACAGCATCTGGAGGAGTAAGAAAAAAACACTTGGAAAATAAATTTGAAACCCACACTTTTTGTAAGGTAATTGCAAATAGGTAATCCAGGCAGCCAGGGAGGAGCAGAAGAAAAAACCAGATGGGTAGGCCAGGAAGACGTGCCACTTGCCACATCATTTGACATGAATGACACAAAGCATAGTGTCTTTAAAAACTTTGTAAGGAAAGGGCAAAAATCTTGCCTGACAGTTTATCTCAGATAGGAAGAAATCCATGCCCTGTTTATCAAAAAAACCTGAATAGGGTTGGAATCAAGTGAACGTGGTTTTAGTTCTGATCTGAGTGGCCAGGTGATTTCTTGAAGAGAGACCCATAAGCTGAAGCAGATTTTCTTGGGAAAGCAAGCGAATCACCTGAGGAAACTGGTTCTTCCTTGACAAGGTGATGTCCATGTGGGATGACCTTCGAAGTGGATGTATGCCTATGCTTTATAGATGGGAGTTCCCGACACAAGACTGCAAATTCCACATTTGGGCCTGTAAGGATGACACTTTTCACCAGCATACAAAAACGTTGACTGCAGGTGTCTGTTTTGTTTAGCAGTTCTTTGGGCTGTTAAACTGCTACCATGTTCAGCTCCACTGTCTTCAGAATGGTGGCACTGAAATGTTTCCCAGGCATTAGAAACAGACCGGTGACTTTCAGTTTATGCAACAATTTTGATTCCTGTATGCAACATCAGTAGATCATCACTCACTTAGAGTGTCTCCATTGACAGGTTTTTGGCAACTAGTTAGTCTACCAGAAGCAGCCAGGTAATTCCTGTAGCAACTGACTCTACACCCTTAATGGTCTATAGCTCTCCTTTACCAAAGTGCCTAAATATGTTAATTTACCTTTGATTTCATGGACTATATAGAATTAGGTTTACATTTTATCACTTTCATATGTCTCTTGCTGCACTGAAGCATCATGAAGCTAACACTTTCTGAATTCTTGTTTCATTTTACCTATCTATTGTGTTTTGATCTGCCAACACATCTGAGGGCAATCCAATAATTTTCTTCACAGGAAACACTAGGTGTCTTTTTCACAGGAACACGTGCACTTACACACACAGACATGTGTGTAGCCGTGGAAGAAAATAAAGTTCTTGCAGTACAGCATCTTGTTGCCAATGTGGTCCTGAAGGAGGGAGGATCTCTGCCTCTTCTCAAAGATCCTCTCGCTATCTGAGGGAAAGCTCCTTTAGCAAAACCTTCTGTAACAAAACAAAAAAGGTCTTAAAATTCAAACCCTTGGGCCTTGTGACTGTTATTCAGCAGTAGTGAACTAGAGACCTCACTATTACTGGTTTTGCTGTTGCAGGATTCCCAGCAGGAGAACTGCAGAAGCCTTTCTTTTGGGGAACAGAGTATCCTAGGTAAGTACTGCAGTACAGAATCTCATACACCTGGAAATGAGGATTAACAGGGAAAGGTATTGGAAATACATACAGACAAATAATAGGACATGGAGAAGGCAGCTATGCTGCTGGAGATGACCAACAGGTAGTGCATAGCAATACTGTGTTGTCCTTCTGTGGGGAAAGCTTGGCCCTTGGGTTGTGTGTTCTTCCCCACTGCATCCTGCTTCCACTACTGAAAAAAACACTTTGAAAACTGCTGCTTTGTGCAACAACTTTTCTTACCCTTGGGAGCTGTATGTGTTGCTGTTGTCTTAAACTGGTGACTGATTTCTCACAGGATTTGCTAATTAAGTGCACCTGAGTGGAAGTGTTTCAGTGCTACAGCATGCAGATGCAGCAGTGTGCACATAGCTGGTATTAAAAGGAACGGTAAATCAGGTAGCTAACGCTTCCTGAACAGAAGTGAATACCCTGAGAAGTCATTTATTATCAGTTTATTGTTCACTCTCTGCTAATATTTAAGATTAACAGTGGGCCTTCATCTGTGCCTGTTGAGGTGCGTGAGAATATCTCCATGTGCATAAGTGATTGCCTGAGCAGGCCCATGTGCTTCTGTAGTTGGGGAAGAGTAATTACAGGTCACATATATTTAATTTTGAAAAATCACTGCTTTTGTGCAGTTCGATAACTTTCTATTTTAGGGCAAGATAAGATTGTGAAAAGTTTCTGATGGCAGTTTCTGAAAGTTCTTTTGTAGTTATATAAATCTAGTTACTGGTGAAACATATCCGTAATAAATCTTTGTTAAAAAAAAGCAAAGTTTTCAAACATTTTAGGTTTGCTATCTTCCAATCTAGACATGTCCTTGTAAACAGAAAATTTGGCAATATATGTAGAGAGACACATTCAATTTAGGAACAAATGAATCTGCATTCAAAGAGAATTCTTATGAGCCAGGTGACTTTCTAAGTGGTAATTGGAGATAGAAGAAAGTCCTTTCTTGTTAAGGTGAAGGAACTTTTTGCTGTGGTTATTGCAGACCTGCTTCCAGCTTTCCTTTCTGAAGAGATTTCTCCGTACCCTGACCTTCTGCCATAGCAATAGAATTGTGGTTCTTTCAAAGAATTATACTTTCCTCGTTTCTCTTCTTTAAAGGTTACCTTAGCTTAAATTGGTTTTGCTTCAGTACATATCAAAATGAAATTTAGTAAACAAATGTAGCTGGTTTATGTCAGACAATAGATTGCTTTTGTCCTTGAAATATTCTGGATCTGTTTTCTGTCTGCTTAAAAGAAGCAGTACATGGCAGCTGAATAGAAAAATCATCAAAAAGTCATCAGCATTTGCTGGAAAACCGATTTAGCAAATTTTTAACATTTAGAGGCATTTTAGTGTCCAGTTCCAGCATAACCACTATAAAACAGTTGCATGTATTTGCATAAAGGGAAGCTAAGTTACCACATTACATTTCAATACATGAAATAAAATACCATTTAAATGCCATCATTCATAGTTATGAGTCTTCAGTTGCCAGATATATTGAAATAGAGACTTCAAACTACTTGAGTTGGTAGCTTCCCTACAGTGCTTTGAGCCTCTCCAGTCCCAGAAAGTTCCCCTTTAATATAGTTAGTACCTCTTGGGCTGTATCTAATCCCCTGCATCTCTCTCCAGCTGTGCCTCAGAAGTGAAGAGCATGAACAGAGCTGGGAGCATTTCTGGCAAAAAATGTTGTTGAGCTGGGCAAAATAGCATTCACAGAAACAAAGGCCAACATCCATGCCAAACTTCACCCCATCCTTTGGAGCTGGGGAATGCCCTAGGAGTGCCCAGGCACCAGCCTGTTCTTTGTCCCTGCCACTTGTGGTGACTGAGAACCTTAGAGGAAAAAAAAGATGTATTTAGTAATAGGGCTTATTGGTTCTTCTTGTCCTCCTTAGATATTTAGTGTCTTTCTTTTTTTATACTTCTCCAGCTGCAAAAAAAAAAATCCTATATAACTTCTTTACTTCAGATGTGGAAAACAAGTCTAATATAGTACATTTAGTGTGGGTAATTATCAGTGTGCTACACAAGATTACAAATTTGTCACACAAAAGGGTGATATTTCCATTTCTGAAATGTATAATTTTAACTAGTATTTTTTAGTGAAGGTTTGTAATAGTACTCGGGGAAAAAAAAACAGTAGGGAAGATTTTATCACATGCAAATTACCTTTCAGGAAAGAAAAAAAAACCAAAGTGAAGAATTGTCATGGGACCAGGGGGAATTAAATGATATAAATACTTTTTGGGCATGACTGAGACAAGCAATTAGTGTGCTATGGATCATTATGTCCAGTAATAACATGTTAACTGCAAAACCCTCTGCCTTTCTCCTGTATCAATAGAATGTGTTAGAAATAATATAAGCCACTTTGAAGTATAGCATCTCAATAACTGAAATAATTAAAATCACAAAGTACAATTTAACAAATGAAAGATGCATTCAGTAGATCACTTCCCCCTGCAATATCCACGGCATTTGATATATAAAAGAGCCCTGAACCTTTCCCTCTTTCATCCCTATTTCTCCCAGATGCATGTTTGTTTGGACAGAACAAGGAAAACATAATTTTCTGTTGGAATACAAAATATTTCTTTCTATTCTGTTTCTCCAGTGCATTAGATCTGACTGTAGATCATGTCCTGTTCCTGGGCAGGTGAATGGAAATTGTATAACCTCTCTTTTTAAAACCAAATGGAAATCTCTTTAACGCAAGTCAGTCATTTGCAAGTCTGTTTCTCGTGTGCCAGCAAAGAATGACTGGAGATGGCATTGCAGAAGCCCATTGCAGCCTTTGATCTATTCTTTTTTCACAATGATGCTAAAAGAATCATTTCACCTATAACTTTAGTTAGACTATACACAGTGCAGGCAGCTGAAGGAGATGTTTTGGACCTCATATGATGCTAGTAAGGGATTTGGTTAGAAGAGTGAATCATCACAATGCTTTTTAAAGTTTTTTTTGTTTTGTTTTGTTTTTTTTTTTTTTTTTATTAAATGTTTCTTTTAAAAAAGTAAGAAGTGAGTGTTCAGGCTTTCAAAACCTTTAAGTCAAAATTGTGCAGCTATGATTTTTACATCCATTTTCCTCCAGCTTAAGTAAATAATGGTCTTTCCTGAGGTCTTCTTTTCCTTCATATTCATGAGTGTGGACACTTTCTGAGGAAACTGCTTTGTTGTGTTACAGGTCATTAAGCTATGGTGCCATAGGGGTAATTGTTGGCCACGAGTTTACTCATGGATTTGATAGCAATGGTGAGTGTCTGTATGTTGATAAGTTGAGGGGTTTTTTTTACAGAGCAGACAGATTAGAAAGCTGACTCGTATATGCTGTAGCATTTTTTTGGTATTTAGCAATGCAGAATTGTGTGGAAAAATTATAAATTTGTGTTTATGAATTCATTTACATATAATGTTGCTTGTCTGAACAAGATTTTCTTTGGTAAGGAATGCCACAAGTTTGACATTTTCTGTTTATTTTGAATGGAAACTAAATCAGCCACAGATTCAGAAAGTCCTGGCTGGGGGAATGAGAAGGGCAGAGGGATAAGTTCTCATTGATAAAAATGATTTCCAAGAAAACTTTTCATTTCAGTTTTGACTTTTTTCAAAAGGCAATTATTTATAGATGTTAAAATACAGCACTGGAACAAAAGTGGAACAGAAAATGTATTGCAAAATATTTAAAAAAGAAAAAGAAAGAGAGAGAGAGAAAGAAAGAAAAAATGGTGTGGAAATGTCAAACCAACTGTCCTGAAAAACTCGATGGAGTGGGCCTTTACCACCATCTTAACTTCAGTATCTCAGGAAAGTGCTTTTTAAATTGGGCTTCTAAGAGAGGGAGGGGAGGAGGGTGAAGAGAGAAACACGAACCTCCTTCTCCAGGGAGCAATTCTGAGTGTCTGACTGACATCCTGCTCTGACTCACTGTCTGAGAAACCTCTTTCCACTGAAAATACAGGGAGTTTAAGGAAAAGCAAGCTTTAGCTCACTGCCTAACAAAAGTTAGGTTGCTTAATGTTGCATTACTTTGAATACCTTTTAAAAAATAAAGGAAAATCTTGTATCCTGTTGGCAGTGCTCTGCAACATTTTGTGTCAGCAAACACTCCAGAATGGAATGGTTCTTCACCATCTCCCAACTCATTTGTAGGAGTCATTTGTAGGACTCATCTTATCTCCATCATGTCTTCAGCCAGTCAGACAGGAAGGTAAGATTTGATTCCCTTGGGAGACCACTACCTCTTGCCGAGGCTCTTACCTTCCAAATATAGAAATAAATACATCTCTAGGGAATTGAAGAGGATGACACACAGGAAAAATATGAGGAAATAAAAAGATGAAAGAAAACATTTTTTGTACTTTGTATCATGTCTGCTGGTTGCTTCCTACCTCTCTTTCCTGCGATCATAATGAAGAATCAAATCACAGAGCAAGGCTGAATCCACATGGGCAGCTAAACCTGCTCCCAAAAAGTGTCCTAACATGTCTTGTCTCTGACTGGCTGAAGGCATGATGGAGATTAGATACTTTCCTACAAATGAGATGGAGCAGGGACCTGAGGCAGAATCTTCTATGAGCCATTGCTGTCACTGTCAGCTTGAGGTATGGGATGTATGTGTTCTCCTTGTTTCCATGAATAGCGTTCAATGTTCTGGTTTTACTCCAACGTAAAAAATGAAAACTTCAGAAGTTTCCAGGAAATGGATTTTTTTTCTGGTCAACTGTATAATTAATTAATAATAAATTAGTTATCATCAGATTTGCAGAATCAGAGACATATGTGCTGAGGATGAAAAATACTTACAATTGTACTTAAAAGAAAGCTCATAGGTCTCTTACACTATGTAATTATAAAATATGTTATAGAACTCGTAAGACATGACTATTTTTTTCTGAAAATGGAAATTATGACAATAAACAGAATACCATCTTTTCACCACTGACATGAATGGGGTCAAGATTCTGCTCACTGATCTCGCCCATTTTGTACAACATTTGCATGAGTACATTCACTTCTCATTTCTGTGCAGGTGATAGATAACAAAACTGGGAAAATATGTGGGTTTCTCCTACAAAACCATGTGTTTTCTTTCTTTTTTAAGGTCGGAAATATGACAAAAATGGAAATTTAGACCCTTGGTGGACTACTGACTCTGAAGAAAAATTTAAAGAGAAAACAAAATGCATGATTAATCAATACAGCAATTACTACTGGAAAAGAGCTGGCTTACATGTATGTAAAACACCAGTGACTGAAAACAGTGGTGCATTAGGAGTTCCAGGTTTTTTTTTTAAGTTTTCTTTTCATAAATCCCATCATGTTGGGATATTACGCTACCAACTTCATTTCTTACAAAAAAACATTTTCTGAAGTGAATAATTGTGATTAAAATTGTCTGTCAGGTTTGATCAGTCCAGTCAAATGCCACTACCCACACCCTGGTGACAGGGTTAAACCACTTCTCCCCATCACATTGTTTCAGAATCAGAGGAAGAAGATGAAGCCACTCAGCAGGGCTGGTCTAATTACTGTGAGCAGCATGTTAAATGTCTTCTGAAGATGAGGTCCATAATGAAAACTGAGCAGTCACTCGTTTTAAAAAGAAGACTATAATAGCATGTTTTATAGATTCCTTTAGCAATTCTGCCTGCCATTTATTACAGCTATAAAATGGATACATAAACCCTACTTCATTTCAGATTCAACTCTTGCTATTTCTTCCATGTGTGCACGCAGACCCAATTTTATCTCAAATGAAGGGAGTATGATAGCAGTAGCTTATAGAAAAGGATTGAGAAAAAAGTGCAAGCGAGTGATTTCTGTTTCATTGTCTATCAGTTATGGGCTTCCCTGAAAATGTGCACACTATATAAGTGTCCAAAATGAAGGAAATAGAGGGCAAATACCATATATTCAGAAATCAATAGCTAAAACTCCAGTAATGCTGGCTGGGACATGAATTTAATCTTAATTTTCAGGATAAAACACATACCCCACCTCCTACTCAATTCTACCACCTCTATTTAAATTTTAGAATAAAAAATACTATTACATTCTTGTTTTTTAAGAATAGAGAGGTCACATTGAATGCTTAGGAATAATTCTAACACTTTCCCCAGGCTGTTTGTGTTAGTCTTGGAGATAATAAAACCATATTGTAGTCCAGTCTGAAGTCCAACAACTAACTCGTGAAGTACTTCATATAAGGTAATTTACAAATAAAGATTCTCGGGCTCATTCCTGACAAAAATCATTCTAGGACAAAAAATGTAAATACAAAAATGCCACATAAAGAAGGTCATTCAAACCTTCCCCAAAGATGTGACTGAGCCCTTCCCATGCTCCTGCCATTGTCTTGGCCGCCTGCTTTACTTCTGTGGTGTCTCTTGGCATGGGTAGATATGAATTTCTCCTCCAGTGTAGCTACTGCCTTTGAAATCCGTGAATGGATTTACTAGACAGATCCCGTTACCCACAGCCTTATCCACATGGCTTTCCCCTCTTATTTCTGTGGGATAGCCTAAAGCACTTTTTAGATGATAGAAGAAGAATCTTTGCATTTTCTGCCATATTTTATAGCTTCTGTATGAAGAGCTATGCATACAAAGACTTTTTTGTTGCCTGTCATTCACATCAATATTCTGCAGGTTTTTTACCTCTGTATGAATATTTTTCATGGATCGAGAAACCTATTTACTCTTCTTCTTTCTCATCCAGTTTACAATAAAAATGTCTCCAGAAAAGAAGTGTAATGAAAGAAAAAGCGGATATAGAAATGGCTTCAGAGTGCAGCATTCACATAAAGTCATCTGATCAAATAAAGGGCTTATCACAGTCCCCTGAGCCTTGTCATGAACTGTCTGCGTACAGTAGTCTCTGATACCTGACCCAGAGCTGCCCAAGATCAGCGGAAAGACTTCTGCTGCTTATTAAAATGACCTATTGTCCAAGTGCCACTGCTAGGTTACTCTCATCTTATGCTGTAAATCAGACTTCTTCACAAGCCCACTGTAAGTGAAATGTATGAGTAGGCAGGCCAGAAAAAAGGCATCTGGTTTGTGTGCGTGTTCCCTGGTGACCCAGCACCTTTTCTGCTAAAAGCCTGACTCCCATCTCCCTCTCCAGCCCTCTGAGGAAAGGGATGCACTTTCCTCTACTGCTCCCATTTCCCCTTTATTACACCCTCGGGTGTAACATTGGACTCCAGGCATCAAGGAAGATGCCTTGAGTCCAATCTGGGTGCTCATCTGCACTGAGTGGTGGGGCTGTGCACACATACCTGAGTATCCCCTAGGTCCTTTTACCTCTTTTCTCCCATTTACCATCCTGAAACTAAGGTGAGTCCTGACGCCAACCCCCCTGTACTCATCCCTGTGGCATGGGAGGGCCCATTGCCAGAGGATCTGCAGGCCAACATTGACCTTCAGAGCTCTGCTCAAAACTCTGCTCCATTACCTTGCTTATTCGAGGCATAGCAGAGAGTAAAACTGCTTAATACAAATACAGTTTGGTAACACTAAGACCTTAGTAGGCTGAGTGATCAGAGATAATGCTGCCCTTGCAGAAATGAGGATTTCTTCACAATGATACTGCACTTGGTAATACCAGGAGACTAGCTTTTTTGCAAAGTTTAGATAGTGCTGCTTCTCACAATATATTCGCGTTGCTCTTGCTCTTGTAATCAATACTGGGGGAAAGCAGTGTGAATCTCTTTTGCAGATATTTTTAGAGCACTGAATATACTATCAATTTCAATTCCGTCTCTGACAGTTATTTTTAATTACGCTGGTTTATATTATGACTTAAAGGTTATTGCAGCATCCCAGTAGTATATTGAGTTAAGCAGAGAAACAAATATAACCTTTTAGATAAAAGTCTAAGAAGGTGCTACTGGCTCTCACATGTAACCAGATAAAAAAGTCTTCAGGGGAAAATTATTGATGCTCAGATCAAAGATCAAGCACTGGATTCTTGAGTGCGTTTTATCTACTACATTTTGTGCTACAGAGATCTAGGACCAGAACCAGGATAACTCATCATGGAAAATTGTTTACTGACAGTTTTCACATTGAAACCCAGTTTTCTTAACCAGAGGTATGATGGTTGGAATTGGCTGAGATCGTTCTCGTCTTGTTTTATTTTTTCCCCTGTTTCTTGAAGTTGATCAAGAAGGCAGTTCAGGAACAGGTCAAATGACTGATGTTCTTTCATTCTGCCAGGTGAAAGGCAAGAGGACTTTGGCAGAAAACATTGCAGATAATGGAGGTTTGCGAGAGGCTTTCAGGGTAAGTAAATGAAAAACATCTGAAACATAGTATTATTTAAAAAAAAAAAAAAAAAAAAAAGGAAAAGGCTGTGGTTAGGCTTCATGTTGCTGCAAGGCACTTTGTATCTCTTTCTTATCAGGCATACAGGAGATGGATTACAGAAAAGAGGGGAGGAGAAGAGGAGCCTCTACTGCCAGGCCTTGAGTTCACACACAACCAGCTTTTCTTTCTGAGCTATGCCCATGTGAGTAGTACAAATGTGTTTCAAGGCCCCATCTATTAACCAGTACAATGTACAGTGCGGAGATGAGACTGCTTTGTTTCAACAGTCCACGCCAGCCAAATCCAGACTTCTCAGGGTATAAGCAGACTTCCTCTCCCAGGACCGTTATTTCTTTTCTTTTTCTCTTTGTCCTCATCTATTCATGGTGCCAGAACTGCTGAAATTATTCCAGGTTTTGCACAGTGTTGTCAGCAGCTTTCTTGCCTCTTCCTGCTTTCCTCCACTACAGGAGTCTTCTTGCACATCTTAACTCCTCAGCCTCTTTCCATTTTAGCTTCCCAGATTTCTGGCACTTGCAATACACAACAGTTTCTGACTGTTTCCACCACAGACTCCTATTGCAAATGTACCACCATTCATTACTGACAAAGTTGTTTGAGGAAACTAAACAGCAGTGAAGAAAAACAGTTTATTTTTTTTTGCCATCTTTCTTTGCTGTACACTAAATATGCTGTAGCAAAACTTTGATAGGGGATGGGAGTTTTTTTAGAAAAAACCATGTAGAATAAGGGAAAGAATCAGAAATTATTTGGTTAAGAGACTTGGGACAAAGTCACTGTATATGAAAGGTAAAAATTGCGCTATAAAAGTTTGCCCACCAGTTTAAGGAATGAATCATCTAAAACTGAAGAAACAGCATCCAGTGCAATCAATGCAACGACACTGGCTGAAAATAATTTCTCTGCTGAGAGTGTAGCAGTGAGTGGGTCTGTGGCCATTTCAGTTTGACAATATTGACCAATGACAAGACTCCACTTTGGTTGTTTATGCTGAGTTGAGTTGATTTTCACACTGTGTCAGTTTTTCTCCAAGAAATTTTTGAAGCCATGAGGAATATCTGAGGATTTTATGGGACCGCTGCAGAAACCTTATGTCCAGTGAGCCCTCTGGGGGGAGGCACATTCACAGTGAGAGCAGTGTATCCCAGGTACCCTTGAGCTCAGCCTGCTTTCACAGAGCTCAAGACACTCATCAGACTCATCCAAACTGCCAGGGCTGTCTTCAGCCAGACAAAATTGCACTGAAGTCCACATATTCTATAGGCAGTCTGACTTAAAGGATTTTGTTGATAGGAAACATTCAGCACAGGGCTGTGTAAGTAAGGTAGGGGCTGCTTAAAGGAGATTTTCCATGCAACGAGTACAACAAAAGAGGGACTATTTAGCTATGCAAATATTCTCTCTACCTTGTTTTGTGGTCAGTTACAGTCAGGTCAGGTATCATATCAGGAATAGTGAATAGGGGACCACTGATGGAAACTTGAAAAATGTATAATTTTAAAAGAAACTGACATTCCAACATGGAACAGATACATCAGGTAATACAGCTGCAATTCTAGAGATGATAAGCATCATTACGGGTACCTTGTACACACATTACATAGCTTTGAGACCAAGAAATATGCTTGGAAACTGTTAAGGCATGAGGTGCTGCAACACAAGCTGAAAAGCAAGTTAACATTATAGAAAACATTATAGAAAAGTTAACATTATAGAAACATTATAGAAAACTTAAAAAAAAAAAAAGAACTAGTAACATGGTTATGATTAGATGATGGGAATGAGTGGGTGGAGACTCTATCCACTAAGGGATTTGAAAACCAAGGGAATATACCAACAGAAAACTGCAGGTTAGCAAAGGTGAAACAGAACAGGAGTTTGTGTCTTGCCATTTTGTGCATATAGTAAGTAATAGGCATCTTAACAGAGACATTATATTCTGCTTTACTTACAAAGTGATCCCAGATAACATGCCTATTTCTGCTTTTTATCTTTTATCAGGTAAGATGCAATTCCTTTAGACCAGAATCTGCGAGAGAACAAATATATGTTGGAGCTCACAGCCCTCCTCAATTCAGGTAGTGCAAATAATGTATTTACTCAGCACACATGTGGAATCAATCACTGCAGCATACAAGTGCAGAAATTTAGTGTGTTAAGAGGCGTTTAAGAGCCAACACAAAATTGGACTATGCTCTTGCTTTAGACTGAAATTGAAATGTTGTTGGGTTTTTTTTTCAGCTGATCTTTTGCTATTACAAATACTCTTCTGTAAAAATGAGGGGCTTGCATTTATCTTCAAAAGCAGTTGAACCAGAACACATTCTGATACCTGTGATGTCCTGCAATCATGGCCTGGGCATCAAAAATGTCTCTTCTATCACTTCCCCCCACCATGCAATTCTAGGTTAGAAAACAGTGAATATTAGGAGAGTCCTTGATTTAATTTGCCTGAGTTCATTAAAATCTTTAAAGTGAATATCTTGAATTATATTAATAATGCAAAGCAAAACACGCCCTGTAAGTTCAGTTCAAGATTAAACTCTTCAGCTGAACTTCAAGAGACACTTTGCTTGAAGCAGCTGGGGGAGTCCCTCCAAAACAGAGTGTCTGTGTCTTTGCTCAAAAGCCTCCCCCAGGCTCCCCTGTCCACAGGCACCCATGAGCCCCAAGAAGGAGAGGCTGGAAGAGGGGGAAGGTTGAAGGACTACATTTGAATCAGGAAGCCAGAGTTTTTTTCTCTACTTCTCCACAGAGGTTTTATGACCAAGAGCAGTTGTTTCTGTTGAGATTCATGTTAAGAATTGTGCGTTTGTGCTCAGTCAGGTGCTACATCACCTCAGTATTTGGGGAAGGATGTTGACTCCACAAAATGATTCACTGGATTAGTTGCCTTCTGGAGATTCCTACCACTTTCTGTTGATCAAAGAGGGAGCTGGGATCCCATCTTAATCCACGGCTAAATTTAGGTGATATGAGCCCACTTTGCCTTAGTTGTCTCTTGGTAAAGTTAAAAATAGCAACACTGTCTTCACAGGGGAGCTCTGAGGTTGCTTCCAGGTACTCTGGCATATTCAGCCATGCCAAAGCTGAAGATACAAACATGGCATGCATAGCACACCTTGGGCTATGTATAACCAGAACAGGTTAAGAAATAATGGAACTGGAAACAGGTTGACACAAATTTAATATAAGCTAGCATTGCAGATGTGTATGCTTGGTCTTGGTAGACCTCTGTACTCCGCATTGAAACCTGTACTCCCATACCTTTGCAATCCCTGTTATGCCAGCTAGCCAGGGTAAAAGTAGTGCAGTATGCAAATCTGCATGCCTTTGAACCATTGAAAATAGATCGTGACAACAAGGACAGGAGTGTCAGGCTGATCTTCACCCTACAGCATGATATTCTTTTATAATTCCTACCCTTGTTAAGATTTTGGTAAAATAACCGTCTCTTGCCTTTTAAAGGCCTCAGATTTATTTACCTATATGTATATTTATATATTCAGAATTATTACGTAGCTACATTCCCATGAGGTGATGCAAATCACAAAATATACAGGAAAGCCTGGGGACAGAGGATAAGGAAAAGTCATGAAGGAATAGGGCTAAGAAAGAAAATTCCAGAGATTAGATGAATTTGGGGCTTGAAAAATACAGACAACACTTTTTTTTAGTTTTTATGTGAGATACCCAAAGCAGTCTTCTGTTTCAGATCTGAAGAGAAACTGTGGTGCTTATCTGTTCCTGCAAATCCTATCAACAGGGCTAACAAATTATTTCCCCCAGCTTTGCTTCATTTATGTCCCAAGACCATTATAACAGCAGTACAGCTAGTTTCAACGTTGACAGCTCTTGCTATCCAAAAAGCCCAAACAGCCCTTTTAAAAGTAATTAACAAAAAGTAACTTTAAAAGATGGTAGAAATGAGCAACACATATCCTGAGCATAGGTGTGTGCATCTAAGCTAGTCACCCCAGTTTCTTTTCACAGTTAAATAAAGAATAGGCATTTTTAAAGTGTGTGTGTCTAGACATACATATATATAACCCCATCCTTCTGTAAGTAATAAATTTAGATTACTTAGTACATCTGCAAGTGCATCTTTCTATTGACTGCCAGTGGAGCCCAGGGTGACTCGTTCAGGGGAAGACATCTCTACTGTAGTTCAATGGGTTGAAATCCAGACAGCCCACTCCAATTCCAATAACAAACCATGGGTAGAAAAGTCACATGCATAGACACATAAAGATATTTCACTGGCTAGATTCCAGTTTTATTTATTTTTAATTGACAGATTTCCAGATCTTCGTTGTCAGTGCTATTTTTGAATGCTGGTTTCCGAGTGAAATCCCTCCCATGGCAGGCAGAACTCCCACCACCTTCAGCAGCAGTTCTGCATGACCAGCTGTTACTGTTCCAGTCCCTGAATATGTATTTGCAATGTTTTTACAGTAAAGCTGTATATCTTATTTGAAAGCTAACCTAATTTTGTAATTCTCCCTACAAAACTGACCTTTATACATTTTTGCACCAGCTGACTGCAAATTTTCTTACTCACAGAGAGTCTAATCAATGTAATAAGAATGTTCTCTACCATGCTGAGCTACGCTGAGAAGCTGATTGTCTGCAGTGGAGAAAAATGCCTTCCCACTGCATTACAAAGAGGGTGAAAAGGCATACAATTAATATCTCAGTAGATACTTTTCTGCTTTTAACTCAGGTTGCTGTTTACTTTAATACCATTGCAAATTTCAGGTTAGTAAATTCCAAGATGCTTAAAAGCATAGGAAAAATCTGCAAATACCACAGCCCCAATCTAGCAATGGTAAAATAATAATTTCTAACAGCACGAAATATCACAGACATGGAAGCAGGAGCCAAGGATGGCTGCAAACAAAGAGCAAGCTCTTCCCCTATGCCTGAAAGTGCCAGTCTGCGATGCAGACACATTGTCTAGCTCGTGTGAGGCAGGGATGTGCTGTTCTGTCAGTATCACACCACCTGTGATGGAAGCAAGAGAGAGCTTGGGAGCTGGTCAGGGCAGAAGCCTCAGAAAATGTATTTCCAAAATATCAGAAGAGTTGAGATGCTCACAGGTGTAAGGCTGAGCTGGCCAAGAAGAGAGTCTGTGCTTGTCCCTCAGGCCTTCAGGCTGGAAAGTCCCAGGGAGCCAGCATTTGTGGGGGGTGGGGGTGTAGGGGTGTGGGGGTGTGGGGGCGGGGGCAGAGGGTGCTGTTGCAAGTATTTGGCTGGCATGAGCCACATCAAACCGCTTCCAGCACAACCACAGTGCGTGCTTATGTCCGCCTGCCTGCTGGCCTGCAGCCGTTTGGCAGGTGCTGGAAGGATTCCACTGTGCAAGGCTACGGCTGATCTTCCACCTTTGCTGCCAAGGGTCAGATTAGAAAATCATTCCAAATGACATGGTATCCACAAAATGCAATTGTTTTCTGTTGAGTTTCTAGCAAAGTTAGATGCTTCTTAAAGCACCAAATGAAACAAGATTGTCTTCCCATTAACTTTAACTGGAAGTGCTTCTCCTGAGCTTTTTGGTTTTATTTGTGGAAAAATGACATGGAAAGCCTGAAAATTCAACCTGAGGTGAACACACTGAAACGCTTATGGGTCTGTAGTGTTTAACAGAAGACAATGTGCATGTCAGTCCCTTTTCTCTTTGCAGAGTTATCGGTGCCATGAGCAACTTTGAAGAGTTCCGTAAAGCTTTCAATTGCCCAGCAAATACAACGATGAACCGAGGGGCAGAATCCTGCCGGCTGTGGTAGACATCCCTTCCAGGTCTTCTGTCAAGAGGGATCTGCAAGGTGAAATGCTGCACCTGAGCTCAAGCCCACGGGCTAGAGTTTCAGAATAAACTTCTGCAATCTAGAGAGCTGTTACTTCAAATGCATCTTCCTTATCCATGCTGATGACCTACATGGATCTAATCACTCTCTATTCTAAGCCTAGAAACATTTCAAATAGAAGAGGATAGGTATTCTTTAATAATAATAATAATAATAATAATTAAAAGAAGGAACTCCTTTTAGCCATAAAACTACTAATGCTCATCTGCAGTTGCTGTTGATGGGCAGCTGCCATTATCAGTTGTAGTTCCTGATTTATAGTTGAGCAAGAGGTAAAAGCTAAAATCCAGTTTTAATCTATTCTCTGCAGGGGTGCTATGCAGAATGCTCCCACACAAAATTTATCCTTCCTGGATGAAGAAATTCATGAGACCTGCTACAAAACCAGGCCTGATCTGCTCTGTGATACAGCATTTCATAACTTAAACTATCACTGCCCAGCATGCCATAAATGATGCTGCATGATGTAAAAACACAAGACTTTATATAAATTCAGTTTAATATGTCAGATTAGTGCCTTAAATTTTGGAACAGTTTCAAGCTGAGAAAGCACCTCATGGTTTCCATCTGCAACGACTGAACAGAAAGGATACTTGTCAGATTGTGGCCTCTTCTAATTTTAGAACAGCTTATGATAAAAATCAATGTCTGGTGAAAGAAGAGGCTTGCAGAGGGAATTCCCAGCACCATGACACTCAGAAATATTACAGTACTTATTCCTGTTCACAGTGTGGGCAGGATTTTTTCCCAAGAGTCTATCTTTGCCTTTTGCTTCATCTACATTTATTTTAAAGCCTGAAATACTATACCATTGTTAATTTAGAGATGTCTTAGTGTCTGGGATTAACAGAAGAATGTAAGTAGTGTGCATGTTGGTCCTCATGTTCTGGACAGGGCACAGTGATTTGTGATTTTAAGGAAAGAAGAATATGGGACTGAAAAACAGAGTTCTGGTACCATTTGACTTGTCTGGATAAAAAGAGCAATGCAGGAGTAGAGGACATTTAAATACAGTATACATGCAGGACAGTTGAGTTTTTAAGTTTATTTCTGACAATATTCATAAACCCCTACATTTTATTGCAGCAGAAAAACTTTAACACACAACTATTACTGGGGGCAGGGTGAACAAACCAATCCTTTCTTTCCCAACAGAAATATATGTATTAACTGGTATTTATTTATAACTTGTGCCTTAATTTGTTTCAAGTGAAGGGTTTCTTTACACCGATTTAATTACTGCAAATCTATATATGTCTCTGTGTGTATAATACTTTCATATATATATATACATGCACACAAATATATAAATTTTATTTGCTTAAATTTTATTTTACCAGTATAGAAAGGTAAGTAAGATAAACTTTTTTTACAAGGATTGGTGAAATACTGTCCAACAGTCAAGGTGCATGAAGGTTCAACTGAAGCAAAGTTTTTGCAAATGGGGTTAGTACCTTATGTTTCTTTATAAAGAAGGGGAATAACACGGAAACATGATTTAGGGAAGGAGACAGGCCCTCAAGCTACCTTCCAGAGGCAAGGAAGCAGACCCTCCTGAATTCAAGGCACTGTTCCACTTCTTAGAAACAAAATACTATGTTTTGGGACCAGGACATTCTTTCTTCAATTTTTCCCTGAAAAAGTAAAAGTTTTCTTAAGAGGAAAAGCATTTTTGCTTCCTTCAAGCCAGCTCTATTCCTGAGTTCTGTGGATTACAGTTTGTCATTTGAATTGCAACTACTACATTTTTTTTCGTGGAGATACTTTTCACATAAACTGTGATGGCAGTATTTTCACAGACACTTTCCTCAAATAAGTAGGTGTGGGTCTTGAGCAAAGTGATACCATTTGCCTGCCAAGGGGAAAGTTCCCTAGTACATTGAGTACTGAACTGAATTGATTCCTGTGCGCATACGACCACTGACATGACTTGATGTTGGCTGCTTTGGATCAACAGCACAAAGTTCAGGGCCTGTTAAAGGTAGTACCGATATGGTCATCGTCCTCAGAAAAGTCAGGTCATCAACTCAAACACTTATCTAAACTTCATAAATTACTGGACAATGCAAAGCTTGTTTCTCAAGAGTCAGCTTTAAGTTTTCTAATTTTATCTCTGAGTTCAGAGATGCATTTGCAAGGGCTCGTCTCTCATGGCTGTTTTCCAGTGGGACAGATTCTGTCATTCTGTGGTTTATGGGGTTGTTTCTCTGTACTGGATAGCAATTTCTTCTAAAATGCCTGATGTTTGCTGCCTTAAATGTCACTCTTACTATAGCAGTAAGAGTGACTAGGCTCAGGTCTTTCATGTTTAATACCAGGGATTTTTGGACTGTGTATGCATATTCCAAACAGCAGAGGAACTGCTGCAGAACTGGTTTGTCTTTGCTAGGACATATCCTGCAGCAGTCAGGGGGCCAGGTCCTGGTCTGGGAGGATAGTAGGAAGCTGGAGAGCTTGGGGGCAGTGCACCAGGAGATGGGAAGAGACAGCATGACCAGATTTTGTACCTTGATTTTAGCAGTTGAGAGGGGGCCTATACACTGCCAGGAAAGCCAGAAGCCCTTGCTGCTGACTGGCACATTCATCGATAGTATCACAGCTTGGGGAATCCTTGCTGCTGACTCAGGTTTTCAGTGTAGGGCTTAGGACTTGCATATGCCCATGTGAGGATCCCAGCCTGCCTCACCTGCCCGCTTTTTACGTCAAACCAGCCAGCTGGTAATGCAATTTACAGTTCACTTTGGAGTCAGCTATTTAGGTACCAGTTGGAAACCAAAGCAGAAGGTAATTAAATTCATTATTAAATCTTGGTCACCAAAGATAGCCATAACATAATGATGGTTTGTGAGGGCTTTCCCCATTGCCTGTGTTTTGCCAGACTCCCTGGCCTTGCTTTGTTTTCACATTGTGCTATCTGGGACTGTGCTAGCAATGCCTTGCTGTGTTGCTATCAAGCTCACTTATTACATCTATGCAAAAAGATCCTTCATCATATATATTCTTCTCTCAGAGCTTTCAAATTGGTTTTTGGGGGGGTTTTAATTGCCAGTAATATTGTGAAATGTTTCTTCCTGTTGGCTTAGTAATCTTCTCTTCCAGTGATCTAGAAGGGAAGGATCACCTATGAAGGAAACATTTTTAGCTGTGTAAATTTGAAGAGATATTTTTCTACTGTGTAGACATAAAGAAACAACCTCTACTCCTGTCCCACGTCCCCTTCTTTGGGTCCTGAAAATATACAAACTTTCTATCCTATTCCTATTCCTATTCCTATTCCTATTCCTATTCCTATTCCTATTCCTATTCCTATTCCTATTCCTATTCCTA
>JAVJGJ010000014.1:89122925-89147882 GCA_035590215.1 Microhierax caerulescens | reverse complement strand
TGACTGCTGCTGGTGGTTATACCCGAGCAGGGTTATGGGAAACGAAGGTCAGGCTGGGGCAGGGGGAGCACACCATCGCAACAGGGAATAACATTTCTGCCAAAATGACTTGGAAACAGTCATGCGGGTGAACAGGTTGTTGGACTGATGTTATATTAGCATATGAAGATAGATCAGGTGTAAAATTAAAAGTGACGGGTCTCTATCCAGGTCCTGCTCTTGGGGTGACCGAGTGAAATGTCCTTGGTATCAAGAGCACAGTGGGAGAGGCCCCAAATGACAGAGCAGAAACACTGAATGTCTCCTCATCAAAGGTGAATTTTCCTGGAGGTCAGAGGGCACCTGAAGAGCACTGAAGAAGTGCTTGGTTCTGCTTGTGCAGAGGGAGGATATCAACACAACTATTTAGAAGGAACATTTAGTCCTGAAAATAGCTGGGTGATTTTAAAAACACTTTTCAGATAATTCTGGCAAGAATTAGCTAACTATGATTATGTAGTACAGCAATTGGAAGAGCCCTGCACTCCATGTTAAGATGACACACAAGTGTGGTACAATAGAGGTGTGAATCTGTGATAGAGCTCATGGATTTTTAAAAGCAAAGAGTTTAAAAGCTGTTCTTGCAAGGTGGACTGAAGGGGAGAGGGTTAAGAAAGCAGGTCCTGGGTGGGATTTGAGTCAAAATATGCAGCAAGAATACAGGAAGATCTAAAATGAATCCCTGATGAAAGCCTTTTCATTTGCTAGGCAAAGCTCCCAGGCCTTGACTGAAGTGGTTAGATAGTCATTAAACAGGAAAGCATCAGCCAAAATACTACATGAAATGAGAAACAGAAAAGTGATTCTCAAGCTGATGTGGGAAGAGGCTTCAAGAACTAAAAAAAAAGTAATGTATGGTTCAGGAAATCAAGTTGGCAACAGTTATAGCATCCCTGAAGAGTATTTCATAGGGGCAATGGACAACAGTGCAAGAGATGATGTATAAATGGACAACTTCAAAGGAATGTACTATTTTGCCATTTTAAGTTGGAATACAACTGGAGAGCTGCTGCCTTAGGTCCCTGCCATGGAAAGAGCAATGTGTCCGAAGGCAGGGGCTAAAGGAGGAGCCAGGTGGGCTTTGGGTGTTAATACAGCAAGTAGCAGATGCAAATGTGTGACCATGTGCTTTGTTTTAGTGAAAAATGAAGTGAAGCTGGAACTCTTCCATTGTGCGTCATTGCAAAAAGTTGAAAAGAAAGAGATAAAACATTTGCCATTAAAGGCAAGAGGAGATAATTTTGGCAAGATAGCTGATATCAATTCTTCTAGCTTTACAGTGACAACCTCAGGCTGGAAAGTAATTTGAAAAAAGAGTTCAGGCAGCACCTTCTTTGATAGTCACTCTTCTCTTCCTGCCATTTTCACACCTGATGTATTTCATGAAAAAATGTCACAAATTTTTGATAGAAAAAACAGCAAATGTGTTGAACCCTCTGTAAGCTACAGCGTAGTTCACACAAAAATATGAAGACTAACGCCTGACAGCAAACTATAATCTTTAAAGGAAAGATCAAGAGCACATTTTATCTTCTCCTAGGGTTTTTATATTTACATGTTGGAAACATTGTCATCTTTCATTATGAGGACAAATTGGAATATAACCCTTACTGTTTTCCAAAATTTTGTTTGCATCAAGATTCTACTAGGAAGGCCCTAGGGAGCAAGGATTTGAAGGACACGGTGCTTTGGCCCCTGAGTGTGTGCTCAACCATGGATTTCTGAATTATTATTTTTTTCAGAGCTGTCTTTCATCTTTCAAAAAAATGATGTCTTACACTTGACAGAAGTGGTAGCATTTTCCAATCATCTGAATCCAATTCTGGGCAGCTTAATTAATGAAGTGCTTATCTTAATGCCCCATGGGGAAAAAACAGAAGTTTTCCAAGTGAAAGTAGATACAATGTGCTGGCAGAATGTTAAAATACAACTGGTAATTAATGTGCATTGTGAGTTAAAAAATATAGAGCAAGAGTCAGTTTAGGAAAGGATTTGAGAAGCATAGTAACAAAAGAGAACAATGACTTTTCTCTTTCTCTGATGTCTTTTATAAGATGAATTTTCTATGAGCTGTTTTCTTTGAGGATTTGAAATCTTTCATGGAGGGCTGACATCTGGAAATTATCCCTTTCCATCTGGGTACTGCTTCCAAGTCTTGAAAGATTTAGATACATTTGGCTAGTTCCCTTGTGTAAATGGCTCCAGTGAGTTCTTCCTTAGAGTTTTCTTCCTACCAGTGGGATGAATTTAACTAATTTACTGTAATATAAGAAAACATAGAGATATCAAAAAGGCAGCTGGAGTTTAAATTAGCAAGGGATGTGAAGGACAACAAGAAGGGTTTCTATAACAGTATTGCAAAAGGAAGACTGAAGAAACTGTTAGCCTGCTGCTCTGCTAAGTACAGCTAAAGATCAAGGGACAAAGGACATGAAAAAGGCTGAGGTAGTCAGTGTCTTTTTGGTTTTTTTTGATACTGAAGACTGCATTCAGAACTCTCATGCCCTTGAACCTGGTTGCAGAGTTGGAGGGACTGCAACAATACCCAGAAGAGAGGAGGACAGAGTAAGGGAGCACTTAAGAAAGTTGGACATATACAAGCCAGATGGACCAGACAGGATATCTCTAGGAGCACCAAGGGAGTTGACCAACATCACCATGTAGCTGCTCTCTAGCAGCTTTGAAAGGCCATGACAAAGTTTATGGAGCATGGCCTCTTGGAAGTCCTGTCCAGGTCCTTGAATTTCAAAAAGGTGATTGGAAACAGCCAGCATTGAGTTACCAACTCCATATCCCTGACAAAACTGATGGCCTTCTGTGATGAGATAGATGATTCTTAATAAGAGACTAATGGATGTTGTATATTTTGACTTTAGCAAAGCCTTTGGTATGATTTCCCATAATACTCTGATAGCCAATTTGGTGGGATAAGGTTTGCCTAGGTGGACAATAAGCAATAAAGTGAACAGAACATTGTCTGACTGCTGGTCTTAAAGTATTGTAATGAATAGTACAATGTGCACCTAGTTGGTGGTCACTAGAGATGGTCTTCAGGGACTGATACTTGGGACAGGACTGTTTAAATGTCTTTTTTAATCACCTGGATAATGGGACGGTGTGCGGTCTCAGAAAATTCACAGTTGACACCAAGTTGGGTTGAGGGAGATCTTGTTAGACAGGAGCAATGCATTGATAGGATCCTCATAAAGCTCAGCAAAGGGAAGTGCAAAATCTTGCACCTGGGGAAGAAGAATTCCTGCAACTGTATGGGCCAGGGTCTGAGTGATCAGTGAGTTACCTTGCAGAAAAGGAGCCAGGGACCTTGGGGATGCAAGCTGAATACTGGTGAGCAGTGTGTTCTTGTGGCAAAGACGGCCAATCACACCTTGCACAGCTGTAGTGAAAACATAGCCAGCAGGTTCAGGGAAGCGACTATTCCCCTCCATCCAGCACTTGTGAAGCTGTACTGAAAGTTCTGCACCTGATTTTGGGCTCCCCACTACAAGGAAGATACAGACTTTCTGGAACAAGTCCAACTCCAGTTGCCAATATGGTCATGGGGCTAGAGCAGGAGTCCTCAAACTTTTTAACCAGGGGGCCGGCGCGCGGATGAAGTGGCAGGCAGTCATCTGTGGCTGCTTGGTTCCCCCCCAACCCCCGGCGGAGGGGGCGGAGGGGTTCTGTAAATACCGGGGGTCTGGATTGAGGACCCTGGGGGGCTGTATCGGGCCCACAGGCCATAGTTTGAGGACCCCTGGGCTAGAGCATGTGACATAGAGGCAAGGCTGTGGGAACTGGTTTTTTTTCAGACTGGAGAAGACCAGATGAAGGGGAGAACTTACTGCTGTCTACAACTATTTAATTGGGGGAGTATAGAGATAACAGAGATAACACTGTCTTCTCAGAGGGGTGCAGTGCTGAAAGGTAACAGACAGAAATAGCTATAATAGAAATTGTAAATAAATAGTAGGAAAAAAAATCTTCTCTGTTAGGGAGGCCAAACATTGGCACAAATTCTCAGGGAGGTGTGGAGAACCCGACCTAGGAAGTACTCAAGCTTCAGCTGGAGGCAACGTAGGCAACCTGCTCTAGCTGGTTCTGCTTTGTGTGGGAAGTGCTCTGGAGACTGCCAGAGGTCTCTTCCAACCTGAATTACTCTGTGATTAGGCCTATAACCACATCACGTGTTGATTAGAAGAATTAGGTGTGAGATTAGAAGAAGGTGGATTTTATACCACCATCAGAGCAACTGTTTCTGTTAGTCAATTTAGGTATGGGGATGCTGACAACTTTTTAGTTGCAAGGGTAGACACAAAAACACGTTGGGATTTATTTGACAAGGCAAGCCAGTCTTGCAAGAGGCAGGGAAAGCAACTGTTGCGGGGGCCAAACACAATGACTGTGGTGCTATTAAGAGCCTTATGGAGCATCCTGAATAGTTACATGCTTGTGAATGCTGCGCATGGAAAGTTACAAGTGAGCAATCTGATCACCCTTCATTAGAGAGACTGGCATTTTATGATTGATAAACTGTTTCCAGGGCAAGCTGGACCAAAATGCCATATCGAATGCTCCAGAGCTTTGATAAGAAGGTCAGCTCTAGACCTAACCAATACATTGGAGAAAGGGCAGGTGGTGTTTTCAGCTGTGCTGCCGTACAAATAGTCCTTCGTGAAAGAACAGCAAGGTGAGCAACCGTAAAAGATGGTTTATTTCTGAAGTTAATCTTCAGAGTTGTCAGCTAAAATGCAATGATTTTTAAACTGACTCTGGAATAAATAGTTTGTGTGGCTATTTATTGTGAGCTGACTGTAGTCAGTGGCTTGCTTACCATAGCTTTAGCTCAGACATTTGTCTATCCACTGTGGGACCCAGTCTGTGCTCAGTGACCTGAATGTATGGTGCTGATCCTCTTCTTTGGTGAAAGGCTCTAATTAGTACTGAACTTCTCCACAAAATGCATTTTCTTTAATTGCAGAGTAAAATTAATTAATTCTGGGAACTTATTTTCACAATCGCAAAGAGTATTTCAACATATTATTAGTTACTATCTAGAAAATGGCTGCCAGCATCATATCACAGGCCAGTTTTTTAAGTAAACAGATTTGTTGCAACTTGCAAAAATATATTTTGAGGGAGGGTACTAATGCACTCTGGCCATTATTACATACTTAACAATTGCAAAGACATAGCTACCTGACTTTAGGATTTTTGTTAATAAGTTGCTATTCTCAAAATTCTCAAAGGGCTGTGTCAAATGTCATCCTAGAATGCTTCTCCACAAACCCATTTGTATCAACTAGCTTACAATACTGTTTCTGTCTCTGCTGACATATATTGATCCTAAGTTCTCACGACAGAGATAATGCCTTTGCTAATGGCACAGTAAGTATCACAATTTACATCAGCTATAAATCATCGAGCATCTCAAGAGCATACAATCTGCCATGAATGAGCTGAGTCATAAATTATGACCCTGTTACATTTGTGCCAGTCCAGCAAACCTGTATCACTTATCTCCCTCCAGCTCTCACATTTCAAAGTGTTACAGCAATAATAATAATAAAAAAGAAACAACAACAAAAAAAATCCTCAATAGATAGCTAACAAAAAAGACAACAGATAACTCTAGTAATTTTTATTTCCAGACATGTAACAACACTTCTAAGAAAGGTCAGATAGCAAAGTCCTTCTTGGGGTTGTTGACAAAATAAAGTAACTTAAAAAAAAAAAAAAGGTGACAGCAAATTCATTTATCTGTCCCCTAGCTTTCAAACACACCATCATTTAGAAGGAAAGGCATGAAGCCCTGACAGAGCCACACACACTGACAAGGCATTAAACTGGACTTTTTGTCCTTCATCACAAGCAGGTGGGGTTGTCTTCAGAAGTGGCGTGGCACTTCCCAGAGCTGCTGTGGAGCAATCTTCACAGACAACCAAGGAGCTCATTTAAATGATGTTATCTCTGTTCCCTGCTGGAAAGATGAGCCTTCCTGGCCAGGGCAGAGGGCAGAGTTACTGGCTGCTGCAGGAGACACAAATGCAGCCTCAGTATTACTTAACCGCTTTAAAAAATCTAAGCTGTCGTGTTCCAAGACGTAAGGACTTGACTGAATCCAGGGAGAAATCCTTGGCTAGTTTTCCACTAATCTCCTGACATCCTGACTGCCTTGCATTTTATCTGCATCTGGCATTGACAAACACAGTGGTTATAAAAGCCTTCAGTAAAAGGGAAAGATTGAGGTAGGGAAGCAAATTAACAAAGAGTTTAGCCTCAAGCTGTTCTCTGCTAGATGTTTTTCTGGCATTCGTTCTGCTGGGGCAGTGCTACTGTGGGATCTGGGCTGTCTGTGATGTGCTCTGCCATGTGGGCTTCTAAATTAGTAGGCGTCTGGTCAGGCTCTCCATCTGTCTCTCCCATGGGCACTAGTAGTTGTGAACAGTGCACTTAGGGTTTCTCTTTAGACTTCGCAAAACTGTGCTGAAACTGTTCAATAGTCACCCTCTTTTACATCCAAGAAGTCACATGCAGGTCTTGTATATTTTAGCTTGGGGGAAAGCAGATCAGTCCGCTGGATGGCTTATCAGGATTGCAAAAATAAATCACTCTCTTTTGTGGTTTGTGTAAGGTCCTGGTGGAATTAGCAATGCAAGGCTAGTTCAAAAGTTTTGTTCATCAGAAGCACTAGTAAAATGAAGCTTGACTGTGCATGAGATGCAAAAATATTTTGGCATGAATAACAAGAAAGGAGTCTACAGAATAGTTGGTTGAAGTACCGTCTTTTAGTGTAGCCTTGAACAGCAAGCTGGTCCCATGGAAAGTATTTTTAAATGTTGTGATATCATTCTTAGGCAAGGAAAACCCAAGAGATCGCCCCACCTCTGCTGCAGAAAGGTCTTCAGCTAATTATAGAGGATAGTCATTCCAATTAGCAGACTATATTACACATACTGCTAACAGTAACCTTGATATGAACTTAACTAAGGTATTTTGTGGAATAGGTGTTTATAAATAACAATTATACCTCTTGATCATTGCACATTTCTCATATGATTTAGAAATATTTCTAACGGAAATTGTGGCAGTTAGTGCAGAGTGTACATATGAAAAATTGCACATAATAACAACACAGATATAAGTTAAATTGTTGAACCATGAAGCAATTAGCTAGTTTTGTGCAACGTCCTTTCCAAAGGCACAGGAAAGCCATGAGAACCCACCAAGTCATCCTAAGTGCCTTTGCTATTGTGACCAGAGACGTAAAAGCCAGAATATGGAATTTTCTAATTTCAGCCAATGCAGAGAGCTGGGCAAAAATACTATTCTGAAGACAGAAACCCAATTCACTTCACATTGGACATGTGGAGTCACCTGTTTGGTGTTAAAGACATTTCATAGGAGTTTTTTTCACTTAAACATTCCCTATGTAAAACCTGTTGTTGAGCACAGGTTTCTGGGAAACAGAGCAATTACTAGCTAGAATGCTTCTGAATTCACTACTCATTCTTCTGTAGATGAGAGTGCATGATAAAGTATGTCATGACAAAGTTTTCTGCCCTGCTGTGTGCGTTCCATTTTAGAGTAATAACAAATTTTCTTCATAAGTAAACAATATATGATCTTTAATATTGGACTAGACCCTCAAACTGTAAAATAAAGTACACTTTGAAATGTTTTACTCTCAAATAATACTATAGTCGGTATATGTGTCATTACAAAGTTTCTTAAGAGTTTTCCTGTTCCTTTTCCTAAGAAGTACTCAGTCTAATCCAGCTATTCTGGGGCTGGAACACCAGAACTGCTGTGTGATAAGATTAGGATGCAGTGTGATTGTGGTGGAATGGGAGCATCCTAGCTCCATAGAAAGACATAGATAATTAAGCAGAACTGTTTTTTTCATGAAATGCTTTTCATCTATGAAACGTAAAGATATTTTTCTTTCTTTTAAAAGCCTGAACATTTGGAAAGAGCTATAAGCACTTTTTCAGCAAGGTTGTTTTAGGTAGAGGCTAAATTTCAATAAAGTATTTTCACAAAGAAAATACAAAGTTTTTGTAATAATTGTCACCTGGTTTTGTTTCATCTTCAAAGTTACATATTTTACCTTGGGCCTTTACCTACAAACTGCTATGATAGACAATAAATGCTATACGGTTTGTTAAATGTTATTTTTCTGTTCTTTCTGTTTCTGCGAATCCTGCCCTTTTCTAACATTAGAAAAACTCCATGGTTGGCACCTAAAAATATTTTTCAGCATTAAAAAAAAATGAGCTTCACTTTCCTTTATTCACTTGTTCTTGACGAAAGTTTATGGGTGCATTTCAGCTGAAAAGGAATTAATACCAGGATTGGGACTCCCTTGATATCATTGCAAAGAGCTGTGGGTGGGAGGAGGGGAGAAAGGGATGATTGCCTCTCTATAAATAGAATATTTTCTGCACATCACTGATCCTGCACAGATGTCTGTCAATGACATAGATGCTGCTTCAGAAATTACTTAAACTGTTGCATTCCAGGCAGAAAGGAGACAATTAGCCAATGGATTTGGGTTGCAGAAACATTAAGTTTGGCGACAGATGTTTGGATATAATCTTACTTTTTATTCATGGAGTAAATGCTCTTACTCTGCATTCCCTTTTATTATTTATCAGAAGAACATAAGTAATTATTGTCTAGGTGAAAGTGCTTATATCACAATTTAAGATTCACTAATTTATTATTTTACTAGGAGGAAATAGATGCCTTTGAAATACTATTTGACTAACCACAAACCTTGTCTTTGGGCAAAGGACAAGCGTGATGTTTGATGAGAGAATATATAAAATCTGAGACATGGGAGCTCATTTTCATGAAGAGAACAGTTCTTCTCAGGGAGAGCTTCTTTAGGAGGATGTTGGTCCACCCCTTCCAGATGTGCCTTATGGGGATATAATATAATGGGTACGGTATACTCAATTTTTCAAGTTTCTAAACCAAAAGTAAATTTCTTTCTGTAAATCACTGGTAAATTAACAAGTCTTAAATTGGTTTATGAACACTTTCACCTAGAAAATAATTCCTTACAAAATAATAAACTATTGGATTTCGTAAGGGAACACAGAACAAATTCAATGTCCAGGATTCTGAGACCTACTGGTGCCTCCTAGTCTTAAATTCTATGCATCCTTACAATTCAGTGGCTAACTTTCAGAGTCTGATAATGAATGCCACCATATATGTTCAAGTTGCTCAGAAATATCCTAGATAAAGGTTTACATTGCTTGGTAGTTCCCTCTCATTCTACCAGTGACTGAAACAAACCTGGAGGGCTCATAAAGGGACTAGGACTGCACGACTTAGTTTTGCAGTTATTTTCCTGAAAGCTTTTTCCTTTTTGACTTGCTTTGCCTGATAATCTATGCATTTGTTCCAGATCAACTGGCATTAACATGGGGGGCAGGGGTGTGAGTGGGATGGTGAAGGAGAGAAGGAGACAAGTCACGGGGAACCAGAAAGATGTTTGAGGTCGTGTGGGGAGTGATGCAAGTGTGATGGGAAGGAACCCAGCTGCTGTGATTTGAGGCATGTGGCACATGTTAGCATGGAGCAAAATACTTGCAGGGAGCTAATGGAGCTGGTGTACTCTCTCAGAGGAGTTAATTTAAGTATGCTGGATATTTTAACTACCTTTTTTAATGCCTGGAATAATTTGGTTCTAATTTCTGAGCAGGGACTTGCAGCCCACACAGCAGTAGGTCTTGATAATTATTAATTATATGTTTTTCCTCTGTTCTGTATGACCTTGTTTGCAAAAGCTGTGTGGCAAAGCTAGAATATTAAGAGGTTTATGGGACCTGTCATGCCACCTAGCTGGAAAAGAGTAAAAATTTTAAAGAACAAATGGCTAATCCAAAGCATAACCTTGAATTCGCACCCTTTCGGAAGGCACTGAAATCTGGAGTGCACTCGTCCAGTGCACTTGAGAAATGAAAGAGCAAGTAGGTGATTTTCTGGTTTAGCTACAATTAAAATTCACACACACTCCCTTCTGACAGTCTGACCTAAAATGGCAGTAGCCTGCAAAGGCAGACAGCAAATTGCTTATGCAGGGAATTCTAGCTTGAAAATCTGCATTAGCTTTATCCTAGCGGAGACCCAGATACCATGGCTTTGGCCCAGGCATTGGAGTCTATAGCAAAAAGAAAGACCCAGGTACCATGGGGGATCCAAATTAAATCTGAAGAGGAGAAGCTTTGGTACGAAGTTTCTGTCTCTACTTCATCTGCATTACCTTGTAAGAAGCTGCTCTACCCTCCTCCTACAAGATCACTGTGTTCCTCTTCAAATGTGCGTGTTAATCTAAAAATCCAGCCTTCTGTAAATGTGCATGCTTAGATTGTTTTTTATGTTGTACTTAAGAGAAATGCTGCCGTCTGATCTTTCTCCAGTTGTCCAACTCCCCCAGAAATAATTTTTTTTCCCCATTACAAATGAAGCAACCTGACTTGCAACAGCAGAAAAATGTCCTGTAAACCCTGAAAGCAGCCTGTTTGCCACAGTTAAAAAGAAGAAGTATCAGTGGACCTGGATTTCAAAATGCTGAAGAGATACATATTACTCTTGACTTCTCTGAAAAATCAATTGGCCTTCAGGCCTTGACACACGCAGAAGAAAACTTATTTTGTTATTAACTATGTTTCGTTTTCTTCCACAGGTTTAGAATACAATGTCATTCTCTGCATGGTAGCTGGTACAGTAAGTGAATTATTGCAGAGTTGCTGGGAAGAGGGCCTGAAGAGGTTCGTGCACTGTAAGACCAGTGTCCGCCCACACTTTTCACATTACTGCACAACACAAGCACAGAATACCTCAAATTAAGTTAGAAATCTCAAACCTTTTTACTCCTGCCCTTTTGACTAACGATGTAATGTGCTTCTCAGCTCTTTAAATTGCAGAAAGTGGTCTCACTAGAGTAGCAAACTTCTGTGATATTTATGTACAGTTATCATTAGTAAAAGAGGAAAATGAAAAGCAATTTCATGAAAGCCTAGATGTCTGCTGCAAAAGGTAGCTTGGCTGGGAAAATTAGGACAAGAATATGACACCCCTTCTCATATGAATAATATTTTAAACACAAATGGTGCCCCTGAAGTCACTGCCTGCAGTGTGATGAGTACTGCAAAGTCACAGCCAGCTCTCAGAGCTGCTTGGAAAATGGAAGAAATTATGAATTCTGCTGTTGTCTTGCTTTGTCTTTGTCCTCCCCACATTTGTTTCATCTATTACTTATGCTTTTTTGCTGAATCCATGGCTGTATTCTCTCTGAGACGAAGAACTGCCTTTTTGTGTGACTGACGTCTCTAGCCACCAATGAATGTAGAAGCAACGTATATGTATAACAAGGCAACAGTGGCTCAGCTTCTCCTGGTGGGGACTGGAAACTGAAACTGGTTAGCAGGACCACTGATGCTCAGGTTAAAAGCTGCCAAAGCCAACTGCCTGGGTAAGACTTGGAATAGATTGCACCTGGACCACTAATTTTATTTCACAAATGAAGTAGCTAGCTAGTGTGAGAAAGTAAGGGTTGGGTAAAAATGGGAAGAGAGCATTACTGTGCCCACCCACTGTCAGTAGACTGAAAGACACCAACACTAGATACAGCTGCAGCTTACAAGCACATTGAGGACAAAAGCAGAAGCACAGGAGGAAAATGTGGCACCAAAGAAAAGCAACAGCCTTGACACTGACTTTGGTGTCAGCCACGGTTTGGCCCTCAGTCCTCAGAAGAACAACAGTTATCAGAGGGGTCTGCATGGATGGGCCTCAGAGAGTAGGAAATCTCAGGCAGATACATTTTCCAGGCAGAAAAACTGTCCACACACAAAGTTGGGTCTGAGTGTATGTATTTCTGTGTTAGTTCATGGGGAGCTGCAGAGATGCGGTTGCTTTAACCTTTATGGTGGTTTATAGAAACACAGAACTGTAGCATCAGGTCTGCTCTTCCACTGCTTTATTCTTAGTGCCCAGCCATCACTCCTTCCCTTAACAGCTGCTCGTAAAACTCCAGTGATGCACATTTTCTAATCACCCTCTCAATTTAGTTAGATTATCATTTAGAAGTCCAGATGCAACTTAGGAAAAAAAAAATAGAATTAATGTGCCATTACTTTATTTGTAATCCCTGCATCCAGTGTTACATTTCCAATTAAATATTCCAATAAAATACGTTAAGTGCTAGAAACATTAGCACGGGGCTATGTAACAAAGCAGCTGGCACAAAGGAAGATTTGTCCTGCTACAGTTTGCTACCATAAGGATTTTTCTTGATTAAATTGGGCATGCAGTGAGAGCTCTGTCCACATCAAAGAATGGAAGCTCCTCAGCAAACGGAAAACACCGAGGAACAAATGAAACATACAACAACCTCTTTACACAGTGTGCACTTCTGACGGTAGTCACCTGGACTCAGATGGGTTTTGAACGGTGTGCACTGGGTTATTATATTTCTGTTGTATAGCAGGGATATTACTGATACTTTTAATTTTGTGCTTTTTGCAGCTTTATTGTACAGATTCACATACCTGTCACCTGACAATACCCGAACACATAGAGCTAATGATGATCTCTCCTTAATGTTCTATTCAGGTCCTGAAGTCTTAGTGGGTTTTTTTTTGGTTGTTGGTTTGGGGTCTTTTATTTTTTATTTACTAAAATAAATTTCTTTCTTATATTGTGGTGCTAGAGTGCCTATAACTACAGCTGTCCATAACAGTCATTTGTGGCAGAAGAAGAGGGGTTATTCACTTTAATGTATGACTCAGCCATGAGCACTTGGGTTTCTGATAACGAAGTTGGTGCTAATGAAAATCTACTTTTACAATAAGCCATTTACATCACTGAAGAAAGATGGCAGTGTAGTGAGAAAATATTGTCTGGGACAACCAGACCCTGTTAGGTGTGGTTAGGCTCATCCTTCCTACGGTATTATGAGAAAGACAGCCAAGCAGTGAGTGCGTCTGTTCCTCAGCTGTACAATAACAGTGCTCATTCTTTGCCTAGCTATTCCTTTTTTCTCCTCTTTTCAAGGCACAGTCTGCATGGTGTGGGACCACCTTACAGTGTGTTATTTTTATAGCGTTAGTGCGTTTAAACACCAAATGCAGGCTCAAGTTGCTGGTTTTGTTGTCATTACTGTAATAAAGTAAACCCTATTTTAGATTTAGCAGGGCCTTCAACACAGAATATAGCTGTTAAGTGAGCCATCTATTTAGAGTTACTTTTGGATTAGTCTCCATCAGTTTCTAAATCATTCCAACATTTGAAAGAACTGTGGTGTCATTTTGCTTATGAAGGGTAAAATGTTCAAATGTTACTCCTTTAAGATTGCTTGCCTGGTTAGAGTGCTTTAGCACATGGTCCCTGCTGCATTAATTTTGGCTATGCAAAGCATCGAGGGTGTTGGCTTTTCTTTGCCAAAAAAGAGAAATTCAGTTTCTAAGCACAGAAAGAAAATGTAATGTTCAAAGCTATTGCTTTGAATTGCATGGCATTGCTTAGTCTCGTTCGTGTTTAGCACCATTTGCCACCCCACTAGAACTGGGACTGTGGAGGTAATTTTCCTCCACTAGTGGGTTACGGGGGGACATGCTGGGTGAAGGGTAGATGATTTGCAGTGTTAAAACATCCAAAGAGGAATTAAGGCAGAAAGTGGGAATACATAAAAGTGTAAACTAAAGGGAATTAAGGGCAAGCATCGGTGCAGCCTTTCCCAGTGCAGGGACATGGCAGCAGCAGGCTGTAAGTGGTGAGGAAGATGCAGGGAGGTGCAATGGCCCTGAGCAGGATGCTGCCATCACCACAGCGTAAGGGACTGTGCAGGACAGAGAATCTATGAAAACACTTTGACCTCCTTACATTACGAAGGTAACATGTTTTGGAAGTGTCACATTCCCTGCAATCTTTCAGAGCCTCTCAGACTTCTTCACAACCAGCTCCCCTGCTCGTTTCCCCTAACTTTTTCTTCCACACTTTCCTACTCCATTGCTCAGTCAGATACTCTGACGGAGATTGGGGCCACAGGAAAGGGTAGCCTGACTGTATCGTCCGTTGGCTCGTCATATTAAACCCCTCCATGCTCTGGGCTTCTCTGAGTCAGGCAGGCTCACGGTGCACCTTGGCAAAAGCAGTGGGGAGGGTGGGAGAGGCTTTTCACATGTTTCAGAGACATGTGTGGACACAGGCAGGGCCTCTGTGGTTCTTTCAGCAGGACAGAAGGATAGGCAGGGTGGATTTTCAGTTCCCGGCTTTAGTAAATCAGCTTTTATTAAGCCAGAAATTATTTTAGCTCTGTAGGTTTGTTTTTTTTTTTACTTTGGCCTGGCTGTTTGTGTATTAACTTGGGAGATTCAACAAATTCCAGTCCATGCCTGTAAGGTTTGAATCGCCATGCCATCTTGCACCATAACCTTTTCTCTTGCAGCTAATAAAGGAAGACCTTTCTGTGCTCCACAGGAGCACGAGCATATTATTTTTAGGCATCATATTGCTCCTTTCCCTTTCCTCCTGCACCACCTGTTTTGAAAAGACAAGATGCCTTTGCAGCATGCCACAGGGAGGCATATTTTCTTCCTAGATGCAGTTTTAACCTACATGATTCAAGCAACAAATACCGTGTTTTGTGTAGTCGTGGGGAAGTGGCTGTAACAAATGATCAATTCCAAGAATCGAACCATTGCTCCCGTTTGCAAATTATCAATAAAAGGCCTGGGTATTAATGATTTGTTACTCATTCCAAAATAATTAATCAGGAAAGAGAATGTGAGTTAGTCACAGCAGCTTCACAAAGAAGCTGTGGATGGAGATGGCTGGGAGTTTCACAGACAGGGTGAGGGGAGTTTCAGAGCCTTCAGGAGAATCAGGTGAACATCCTTGGCAGGGTGATGCCTGCAGCACAGCCGCCTCCGTGCCCAGCTGCTGGGAGCTAGTCACTGGGGAAATGCCAGAGCCAGATGAGTTGTAAATCCTGCCTGTGAGGTCGTCTGCGTGGGACAGTGTGGTGGCCTTGCCACACGTCCAGTGTTGGAGACCTGCTTTCTGGTAGAGAGCAGAGCAGGGAAAAACATCCCTGCTCTCCTGGCACTTGCATGGTGACTGAATTGCCATGTTGCCATCAGGCTACCTTTTGTGTGTGCCTTCAGACCTAATTACTTGGGATTTCCCTGCTGCATGGGGTTCAATGCACCTGATGCACCAGGGAAAGCCTGTCCCATAGCCATCCCATGGGATCTGCACTCTCCTGAAGAAGCAGTCTGGCTTTCCCTGGAAAGTTCATGATCCAACAGAGCATCTAAAATGTGCTCCTCTGTCTCCTCCTACTTTAAATGCAAGCAGCAGTGTGCCGCACTGCCATAAACACAAAAATGTCCATATGTTTTACACTTGCTCTAAAAATGCTTTACAGATCAATACTTAGAGCAGGGTCTGGTGGGAAGCCATGCTCTGCATTGATGTCCATCAGTGTTAGCATCTCTTCAAGCCCATTCAAACCTGATAGAAATATCTAGGAACACTGCAAATCTTCATGTACATGACTTTTCATCAGAGTGGTAACTTTCCTCTTTGCATCTGGCTCTTCCTCACCATACAGTAGCTTTTGGGTTCATGATGTTCTTGGGCTTGGAAGCCCCCAAGAGTTGTATTTTAGTGATCTGAGTCACCTGCAGGGCATGGGGCAGCCACGGGCTGGCTTCTGGTACCATGTTGTGCTGCCTCAGCTGAGTGTGGGTGCTTGGAAGTGGTGGGGACTGCAAGGGCTATGTAGCAGAGGTGAGGATTTTGGTGCAGAAACTTTACTAATGGGTAAGGCTTGTCACTTCTGTTCAAGTTCCCCTTGAGCATCTCTTTAGCATTTCCCTGGGTTTTAAAGGTTTTAAGGTTATTCACATGACCAGGATCAAGCTGCTGGTATCATGTCTTTGCTGAATATTGCTGTTCACTCCTGCAGATAAATACCTGACTCCTCTGGCCAGGGAGGTTATACCTCCATGTCTAATCTGTCACAAAAGATTTGTGTTTGAAAGCAAAAGTGAGGGTTTTCTTATTTTATTTTTTATTACCGTAAACCTGTCAAAGGGAAGCAGCTGTAGCAAAGCTCTACACCCTGAGGGAAAAGAAGAAAAAATAATGTTTTGGTTGGAAACTCAGATAAATCATTTAAATTAGGAATTACTGGCACTGTGGCTGCTGGAGGTGCAAATTGAACACCTAACTGCTTGAAACAAGAGACTGGGAAAAGTCAGAGAAGTTGTGCAAAATAGATCATAATGCTCCCTCTTCTTTGGTGCTTGCTAACCTAACAAGATTTTCCTCATCCAAATACCATGTGGTGTTCTGAGGAAATGGTTGATTTACTGCTGAACTGTAGGGCTGGCGCCCGAAGAATCAGTGGATAAATTATATCAGTGAAGAAAGTAGAGACTCAGGTTTCAGATCACGTTATTTGATTTTTCTGTGGCCTCACAGCTATGAAACCCCAGCCTCACACAACAGCAACTTCTGTTTCAGTGATGAGCAAGCACTACATCACCTGCCCAGGGACACCGAGAAGGCTCTGGGCTGGAGTATGTCTGTGTCAGGGTGCAGAGGTATCCCAAACAGGTGCATGAGCCAGACCTGCTGTCTTTCCTGGCATCAGGTACCAAGGGGGCTGTCCACCCATCTCTTAATTCACAAGATGAAATTGGATGATGGTGTGAAGTACCACAGAGATTACTTCAGAGGAGATGAGCACGAAAGCACTGAGCCTCTCACAGCAATGCTCACGGTAGAGGCTGAGCAAAGCCAGGACCACGGTATCTTTCTCCACAGGTGCAAGGAAGGGCCAGGCTCTGCAGCTGCTCGCTGGATGTGGGGATGGGAAAGCTGGGGAGCTGGCAGCACGAGGGTGCGGGGGTGACTGAGCCATTGAGGGGTGATACACTTATTTCACACCAGGAGCTTTGCCAGATGCATTCAGATACACAATCTCTAATATCCCAGCTGCTCCAACAAGCATCTCCTGGGGAAGCCATGCAGCATCCTTGGGGCCACTTCATGCAATGGCCAAAGCTCTCAGGTACCTGCTGTGTCAGGGGTTGGTTTTGCTTCTGGGTTATACTGAGCTAGACAAAAGGAAGACAGTGATCCTGGTAAAAAACACTAGCCAGATGTTTCCAGAAATTATGCTCCAGCCCCAGATACTGAGAAAGTGGGAGGGCAAAGGGCTGCCTCCAAGCCACGTATGTGCTGTGCAGGAGAGCAAGGTGGCTTCAGGGCACTGCTCCTGCCTGCACGCAGCGTGGCACATGCCCACGGTAGCTGTGTCTATTGCTGTCAGGAGCAGCAGTTGCACAAGGGAAGTGTGAGAGCCCTTGCTGCAGCAAGAGGAGCTGCCCCACAGAAATGGGAGACCTGAGTCCAGCTCCCCTCACTGCGCCCCTAGCTAATGCAGAGGGTGCAGGGGCTTGCTTCGATTCCCCAGGCAATTTGTTTCTAGTAACAGATGTTACATCAGTTCAGGACCTTCACTCCTGTTGAAAGCTGCTTTACCGCAGCAGGAGGCCCCTGGAAGACAATCAAAATGTTTCTAAAGACAGACATGAAAGTCGGGACAAATTGGTGGAGACAGTGGTACAAAATGATGCTGTGCTTCCCTGCAGAAGGCTGTCTTTCACTCCTGAGCAAAGACCAATGTCCTGAGCTATAAGGGGACTCCACTGCAGCACTTTCCATCAAAGTTAAATTCACAGCTCAGAGTGAGACAGTCACCTTCCCCAAGTAATGAACTGGACACATCAGCAAGGGCTTCCTTAGAGACAGCACCATAACTGGAAATACGAAAAGGTGGATGCAAAATCCTTGTGTGTGAAATGGCAATATTGATTGCACAGACTAGATGTGAGGGAGCACAGAGACAGTATGTCTGAACAAGTGTATATGTGCCTCACTATTTATGATAATTAAAGTTTGAAGGGCAAAGTGTGTGTGTTAGATGCAATTTGCTGCATTGATCTCAAAGCTCTTCACATAAAGAGTATTTATATGTCACGGAAAACTGTCCCTCACTTCTACATGTGCAGCCCTGGTTGACAGCAGGAGCTCTGCACATATATCCTGAGTGAACGTGACCCACCTCTGAACTCCTATCCCATGCACACCAGCCAGGTTAACCCAGGAAATGTGAGATAATTATAACCCTGCAAATGACTTTGCTGTAATTACTCAAAGGCAATAAACAAATGTTTATGAACAGAACACAAGACATTAAACATTTTATTAATGACAGCTTGACATTTCTTTGAAGTCATTAAGACTAGAGAAACATAATATAATAATGCCTTGCATTATGAAATTGCTTAGATTTCAGTTTCTCCTACAGTGGTTACAAAAACAAATCTAATATGTGGTGGGGTTTTTTTCCTCCTATAAATACACCCTCTTCAGTGCGGTACTTCCAAGGCACACATTTCATTTTTATTAGCCCGGCAGTGTGAGTCATGCTATTAATCGGTATCAGTAGCAACACATCACCAGACTGTCCTTTGCTGCACAGCCTATATTTAGAAAGGGAATGAGACTGCTGCTGGGTTATATAATGATGCAGCTATTTATAGATCTCCATTATACCTAGAGAGCACTGTCCTGCCATCCAAGCTGTGAGCAGCCCGGCTGACAGAGGTGTGATTATAGATTCGGCATCCTCCCTACCTTTCCCCCAGACACATTTGCAATTTTGTTTATTTGCCATTTTTTTCTGTTCATTCTGCCTGCAGTAAAAGTACATTTTAAATCCTGTGTGTTCAGGCAAAAAAAAAAGGTATTAGAACCTGTAATTACTTGTGGAAAGGTAAAACAGACTTGTGAAAGGTAAAACAAAATAACTATATTTTCATTCACCTTCCTTTTTGGTTGCATGAACTAGCTAAATGTAGCTGCCTTAAATATACCCCTATTTCTGGTAGCACTGCCCTAAAATTCTCAGATTCTGAGGTTTTTCCACTTTTTTATTTTTTCAAACTGATTTTTAGTGGCTAGCGGTAGAAAAAGCAATGTAAGACAAATGACTTATTGTTGGGCCTGAGCAAAACATAAGGGTGGGGGAGGCAAACATTTGCGTTGGGGGTAGAAATGTGGTTCTGCTGTATCTAGCATGTCTCACAACAAAATACTGGTCCTGCACAGCAGTTAGTTCAGCTGGAATACAGCTTCAGACAAGCAGTTGCAAAGCAGTTATCAACAGTTTAAGGTGAGCTACATAAAAAAGGCTCAGGGCATGGTCTCTACCCTTGCACACCTGAGGCATTTCAGACTTCGAGTGTTCATTTGTAAATTGTCTAGAACTGTAAATTTACTTTTAGAGTAATAAATGGACTAGATCCCTGCTGTGGCCTCCTGGTGCACACGCCACCCCAAACAGCAGGCTCTGCCTTGGCTGGAACTGCTGAAGCAACGCAGTTAGCTCGCACTGAAGCACAGTGTCATCCCACAGTAGTGTGTTGGCTGTGGGAGAGCATAAGACTTTGCAGCTAGTACAAAACTGGGAGGAGTGGCTGATGCACCAGAGCATTGTGCTGCCATCCACAAAGGCTTCTACAGGCTGGAGAAATGGGCTGACAGGAACGTCACAAAGTTCAGCCAGTGGAAGTGCCAAGTCCTGCACCTGGGGAGGAACAACCCCATGCACCAGTACGTATTGTGGGCCAACTGGCTTGGAAGTAGCTTTTTAGAGAAGGATGAGAGGGTCTTAGTGGACATGAGGCTGGACATGAGCCAGCTATGTGTCTTACCCACAAAGAAGGACAACAGTGCCCTGGGCTGCATTAAGCAGATTGTCACCAGCAGGCCAAGGGAGGTGACTCAGCCCTGATGAGACTTGTCTGGAGCGCTGGGCGTTGAACTTGACCATCTCAGCCTGCCTGCAGGCCTGGCAAGGCTGTTCTTCAACTGCAGGATTGCTACCTTGCAAACGGAACTGTGTTAGCACGGGGCAGAGAACGCCAGGCGCTACTTGCTCGAGGAATCTGTGTCATGCAAGTGTGGTGCCTGGGTCCCTTTTGCAGTGCACGGGAGGGGTAAGGTATGACAGAAGGATCCGTGGGACCTAAAGTGCTAAGAGCAGAGCTGCCAAGGGTAATCTGTACAGAGCATGGATGACTGGATATTAAAACTTGCCCCTTTGTGGTTTTTGGGTGTGGTCAAACACCTACTTCCAAGAGGGATGCATAACAGACTCTACAGTTGTGCAGCTTTTATTTCAGAACAGCAGACAGATGTTTGTCCTGCAGTGTAATAACTCAGCAGTTAAAGCTCTCCATCAGCTGTGGGAGACTTGGATCTGTCCCTTCCTCCACTCCAAGGGATTTATAGCTTTGGGGTGGAAGTGAGGGTTGTTTGGAGTCTTGCTGGCTGCAGCACAGTTACGCTCAAATACTCAGGAAAGACCAGTGTCCAGCTATTGTAGCGGCTCAGAGTAGTAACTCTTAGTTGAGGAAGTCAGATGTGCTTTCCTCCAGCTCGCTGCTTTCCCCTCCAGCCCAGGGAGGCCCACGCACCAAAGCAGAGCACAGGGAACCCCAGAGTGGTAAGTCTGGGTGCCTTCATGCTGTGGAGCATAACTGTGCGTGGCTGCTTGGCAGGGTTTGAAGTCCAGCTGCTGCTTTTTAGCTGCTATGCACCGGCTGGGTTACATGGTGCCAGGTGCTGGGGCAAGGCAAGTGGCAAATACACCGGGGTCTGTGTCCAGCAACAAGTGTGCTGATGTCTAGTAAGATGAGAACTTTGCTCTTCCTCCTTTTCCCTTCCTTTTTTTATGTCCCACTCTCCCCTCATCAGAACACTAAATGGGTCTCCCTTAACTCAGTACACCCAATGTTCCCAAAGCTGGCAAGAGTAGGATACCCTTGGAAGTTCTGTCAAAGTTGGTTGAAATTGATTACTGACTCAACGGGTTTCAGGCAACTACAGACACAGGCACACTCGGTGCAATCATATAAACCTCAAGAAACCAAGATTAAAAATGTTTCCTTGTAGGAGCAAAATGGTTTATCTTACAGCACCTATGCCTGGGGTTTGCTTTTTGCAACACCCCATGTCATCACATTCTGTCAGGCCACTCTCTAGAGCAAGTACAACAGCTCTAGCTTATATCATCATGTGCTATTTAAGGTGCTTAAAATATTAACCATCACACATCAAACTCTTCATTACAATTATGCACATTTTGTTCCTGGAAAGGGTTGCATTTCTCTCAGGCCCCGGCATTTACTGAATTCCCTCCTCCCTTTTTGTTTGTACATGTGATGCATACTTAAGTATCACAAGAGAATTACAACATAAAGAGGGGCACCATCAATCTGATGGCCATTAAAATATGGTCACTGACCAAATCCCTTAATATACTGAGTTACTGCAGTTGGCTTTAGAATACGCTTTGGAGAGGATTAACTGCAAAGCATGTTAAACCAAGGGCATATCTCTCGTTCTCAGCTGCCACAAATGGGATGTAAGTTTTGCATACAGAAGGAAGGAGAAGGTTTTTGACAGCTGGAGATGCTTATCTTTTCTTACCACAGGGAAGGCTGGACAAGATGCTGCCTGCCACCTTTCTAGGCTGACATTATCTACACATCAGCGAAGCTGCTGAATGTCAGTCTGTGATAACCAGGGAGCACCAGCTCCATATGCAGAGGAGCTCACTGCCACACAACAGCAGCAGATAATGCTTTTTGAAACGGGGCAGGGGAAGGAAGGCAGAAAGCATGCATTCAGAATACACACCATCCTCATAAATTAATTTGAGGACTGTTTATTAAAACATGTAATACAACTACAAATGCCTATGTTAGCTAGAAATCATTATCCATCATATTTTATTAATCCATTGATATTTAACTTACTCTGAGCCTCTTGTCAATATATAGAGTTTGATTTATTGCAGCAACTATTGAAGAGTAATAAAATACCTTTTCTCCCACAATGAGGACAGGTCAAAATGCTGTGGAAGACAAGCACTGTTACTGAAATTTTTAACAGCTTTATAATGTCCTGGAAGCAATACAGGTGGACCTGTCCCAGATGGAAATGACACAAGCCCTAGCTGTGCAGCCACTGTGGAGCAGGTGGGTACCATTTTATCAGCACTTGACGGAGCTATGGAAGTTATCTCTGAGGCCTGGAATAATGCACTTTTTGGAGAAGATTTTCCAGATCCTATAGAGAGTTTCTCAGAATATCATAATTAAAATATTCAAATATCCCCACAGGATATTATTTTGGTGTAACATTACTCTGTGGATCCTGTTTGCATGTTGTGCTGTATTTATAACAGTGGGTATTGTGTCCCCCTAGGGACTAGGGCACTGGTCACGTTTCTTGGTTGGGGAATCCCTTCCCCAGCAAATACATGTCTTCTCTATCCTGGTGGTCTCTTCAAACAGGGATGCTTATGCAGCAAAGAGCTCTCTGAATTTTCCCTCCTCACTGTGAACTGTATGAGACTCAAGACCAGGTTACAGTGAGGCCAGGAAAGGAGTAGCCTCTGAAGCTTCTTTTTCTGCTGCAGCATAACAAAGCCAGGGATACCAATGACAGTAAGATCAGGCAAGAGGGAACTGAGCTCTCTAGTCCTGTGATATACTAAGTCACCTGGGAGAAAAAGTCAGATGTTGCTTCCAGTTACAGTGACTGATGATGTATTTTTGCACCCCACAACTAACTGCCCCCAGCCCCCCCCCAAAAAAAAGAAAAAAAGCCCAAGCCCTACAATCCAGGATCAGGAACTAGATCCTTTTTCCCATGGGAGTACTCACCATATCTGTCCTGTGACCTTTCCATTCTTGGCTGTGCATGGCCACCACTTTGGGGAAGAGCAGTTTTACCAGTCTCATCAGCTATTTAAGGAGGACTAGACCTCATTCAGCTGTATACCTACCTTCTGCAGAGGACATCTGCTCTGTTCCCATGTGGATGGAGGCATGTAGGTGCCTAGGTGAGTAGGAATTCAGATGCATTACTATGCTTAGAGTGAGATTCAGCTCCAATTTAACATACCAATATGTAGCTGCCTACATAAGAACCTGGCAGCCATGCTCCCATTATGGGCAGTGGACCATACTGTCAATACAGTTAATTGAGCCAGGAGAACTATTGACCGGGCCAAATATTGGCACCTGTTATAGCTGAACCCTCTTGAACCTGCCAGCTGGACTGAGCAGGGGCATGGTTCAGTTGCTTAAATGCAGCATTATTCCAGTGTTAAGTCCCGCCTCTCTCCAGGAGGCTGAGGTCTTCCCTAAGCTCCATATCACATCAGCCAGCCCTATGTGGGTATCTTCGTTACCCTTTGGTGGCTCAAATGGCACCAGGAGGTGATGCTGGGGAGCTGAACTGGAACCTGACTCCCCACTTACAGTCCAGGTCTGGGCCTGTTGTTCACATCTTGACACTCAACATACTGCACTCAGCTTTAGGTATCACACCCTGCCAGCAAAATCTCACTGCTAGTGTTTCCCACCGACAAACTCTTGGCAACTTCCCCCTCAGACTAAGTTTTTGGCTCCTGGTGTCCTCAGCTGGCCAGACATGGCACCTAGACCCCAGATGTCTGAACTCCAGGTTTTGGCTTTAGGTCTTGGAGTTATGGTTGCAAGAGAAAAAAACCAAGCTTCAGGTCTTCATGAGAGCAGAGCTCAAAGTGTGGGGCAGGCAGGGATGAATGGGGCAGTGCACAAGGTATGGCAGAAGAAGTCTCATTGTTTTACTAAGCAGGCTTCTTGGCAGACCTGCTTTTCTTTAATCACTGTCAAATGTGCTCTCAGTGAAATGTCTACAAATGAGCCTTCAAACATATAAACAATTTTTTGTGGTTTTGTTTAATAGACACACAGCTAGTAAAATAGTGATTGCTCATTCTTGCTTAAGTCCTGGCAGGAGCTTGAATAGTTGGGAATAGCTGCTATAAAAGGCTTGAGGTCAGGATCCTTTGAGATTTTAAAGTATGTCACCAAGTTTTTAACTAGTTTTAGTATGCTGCCTCTCCCTGCCCCCAGTTAGTGGGCTTTGTATTTCAGGATCCTGCTGTGCATAAAAGATATGCATTACCTAAAGGAAAATAAAACTGCCCTTTAGTAGATATATTGCTTTTCAAAGCAAACTGGTTTCACTATATTTGGAAGCCCATATGTGCTGAAAAAAATCCTTTGACTGAGAAGAGTTACCCAAAGCCCATAAAATAAACACACAGTAAATGTTCACGAGCTCAGAACAGGGAGTTGTTTGGTTGAACTGCAGGAGATTGAACACAACTGTAGAACATTGTTTTCTCCATTCCTTCGCTTTTTGCTCATTACTATGCAAAGCCAGCCCTATCTAATAGTAGAAACATTTCTGGCTATATCCCTTCTGAGGTATTTACAGAACTGATACAATACAAATTAAGTGAATTCTGAGGCTTCCTTCAACTTTTCAGTTAACTGGTTTTAAAAACTCCTGTTATACTGCAGAGCTGGTTCAGAAGTAACAATGTCCTTGTCAGGCACTCAGTTTGGGACACTCCTTGGGTACATACCTATGCCTCACATTTTGCTTGAACCTTAGGAGACCAAGGAGACTCCAAGGACAACCCTGAGCTACTGAGCTTCATACAACTACCAAAAAGCTGGAGCCTGGTTCCACTGATGAGCTCTCGGATCCCCCATGGCAAAGAGCTGTATCTGTGTGGGTGTCCGTGCTATGCCTCTCAGGGACTAGGAGATAGGCAAGGGCTGAGTTATCCTGGGACTAGGGGATAGGCAAAGGCTGAGTTATCCTGGGACTAGGAGATAGGCAAGGGCTGAGTTATCCTGGGAGTAGGAGATAGGGCAGGGCTGAGTTATCCTGGGACGAGGGGATTGGCACGGGCTG
>JAVJGJ010000014.1:89085147-89102449 GCA_035590215.1 Microhierax caerulescens | reverse complement strand
AAGAAAAGAAAAGAAAAGAAAAGAAAAGAAAAGAAAAGAAAAGAAAAGAAAAGAAAAGAAAAGAAAAGGAAAGGAAAAGAAAAGGAAAGAAATAAAAAGAATGAAAAAATTATCAGGCGATAAGGCAGGCATTGGCCACGAGGTCTCAAAAAGAAGACCTGGTTGTAAGAGGTGTACTGCCAAAATCTGAAACATTCAAAACCTGAAAATTAGACTTCAGCAATTCTGAGTTCAGATTTTAGATCCTGAAAATTAACAATAATATTCAGATTTAGGTTTTTTTTCCAGCTAGGAGCCTGAGTTCATAGGATTCATGTAAGTTATGTTTCATAATGGTTGTCCATCACAACCTCAACCTGGTGTAAGCAAGAAAAATTATTAATTCACAGACGGTGTCCCTTTATCATCACTCAGTTCCAAGAACCGGAAATTCAAAAATGCATTAATCAACTCCATTTCAAGAGTTCTGGGAGTACATCAGCACCTAAGGATCCATGACGCTGGCACCAGCTGCGAAAGGGAAAATAGGGCAATAGTCTCCAGGCTGGCTGGGCAGCAATCAGGAGGCAGTTGGCTTTTGGACCTCTGTTCTGTGAGGTCAGGCAGGGCTCTCATTTATCACAGTTTAGGATGCTTTACCTAGAGGTTGGCAGTTTCAGCTTTTACCTGTGCCCTTGCCTCCTTTCCTCTGCATTAGAGCCTGGCTACATCCCACATAATATTGTGTAACTCCTCAACAATTCAGTAGATCTGAAGGTACTTATGCAGCAGCTAAGTCCCACAGAGCACTCCCATATTACCTAAAATTACATTTTCTGTAATCTTGCATGAAAGGAGAGATTTCCACATTATCTTTACTTTTGACAAAACACCTTACAGCTTTTAGAAAGGTGCAGAATAATACAAAATACACAGCCAGTTCAAAATCAGAGACCATTAATAAATACCTGTCCAGACATTGATTTCCCAGAACAGCTAAAAGAGTGGCCATTCCTCCTGGGTATTCACACACAAAGAAACTTTCAAAAGATGGAGAAAGAGATTGGTAAATAGTTGAAGAAGGAATGGATATGGGCAGATTAAATATCAACTCCCACTTACAACTTTGAAACAATAACAGTATGGGTCCTGGATACGGCTCATCCTAATGTGGGAATCCAGGAGCCAAGCTGACTTGTTTCTGAAGGATGCAGTTAAACTTTTTTTTGCAGCTAAGTGTCACTGACTAATGAAAATCTATTGGCACAGTACTTGCAGATTATTGTTCCATGTGGCTGTACTTCTTAGCTGGGAATTTGTAAGCAGGTCATGACTGAAAGCAATATGAACGCACTCAGCTATTCAAATATTCAAAATATATCATGCTATATTTATTGGAAACAAAGTCTGACAAGATTATGTGTATACTAGGAACTGATAATGAAACATTGCATTGCATTGGCACTGGAAGTGTCAGCAACAGAAAAATTACAAACCTTAAATATTTATATAGCAAAATGAAATGCAGCTATTAATGCTTCCAAGAAGCATGTACTGCAGTGCTATAGATACACATGAAGAATAGAGTTTTGGAATATCTCTAACAGGCAGATTTATCATTTGTACACAATAGCTCCATGTCTGTGGAAACACATTCTTAAGGAAATTAGAAAAAGAGTTGCAGAGAACCAGCGAGGTCTGAACACAAAAAATGGATCTTCCTGAGGCCTTAAATACACAATGGAAAAACAAATGTCATAAGTAATCCATTTTTCTGATTGCTGATTTATTTATGTTGATTTAAACACAGTAAGTACACGTATTTCTTTAAAATGCTTTGGAGGCCAACACCATTTATGGTCCTTGAAAAGATCATATACTTTTTTATTTTCATTAGTTTACTTCTTGGAAAAATTACTGCTTCAATGTTTATTATTTTTTGGTGTGAGAAGACTGAGTAATAAAAAGAACAGCCCTTAACATAGAGTTAATGGTGCTTAATCCCAGTTACCATTTTATTGTCATTGCTGGAAGAAATCCCGTGTAGAGCATGAAAAAGGAGCCCTGGGAGGATTTAGGACCTAGGCCCATTATGTGATTTTCTTCAGCAGCCTGATGGAACAAAGCTTCCTTGTGGAGTCCCAACTTCATCAACAGCTATAAACCCAACAACTACAGAAAAGCTGGGATTTCATTTTACTTATTCGCAAAATGGGATGAAACTATGTTGATTTCTGCCCAGTGATAAGAAAACCCTGCTCTTTGGTAATACCAGAGTTATTAATTTAAAGTTCTGGAAAGCTATGTGTATCAATTTGGATTGTTTTCAGGGGTCTTGCCTGAGCTGCTGCTGTAAAATTATAATATTTTTGAGAGACAGAAGGGCTAAGGAGATGGTGTGGAGCGCTGGGTTTCATCTCCCATTTCCTGGATTTATTTTTCAGTTGTTGTTAAGTGCAAGCTCACTTGAACCATCTGGAAAGGTGAACTGGGAAAAGGTCTCCCTTCTGAGTGAAGCTGTGAGTGATGGCCACAGCAGTATAAATCAGACTAGTTGCCAGCTAGGGCTGCCTTCCTCTTCTCTTACCCTGCACAGACTGGTACCAGGAGAACACCCAGCTGAGACCTAACCCAGGAAAATGAAGCAGCGTTTAGTCTAAGGCTGAAGAGATCTCTGAACATCTCACCACCCAGCTGGGTGAACTTCACCATCAGCTCAGGCAAGGAAGGAATTGAATACTGCTGTGGTGCTTTAAGGTTACATCAGCTTAAATTGCTGGGGAAGCACAAACTTGGTGCTCATACAGCTATGACAGAGCCCTTAGTGACTATAGCCTTCTTAGCTCAGATTCAGCAGAAGCATCCATGGGGTAACCAGGATATCAGAATCCCATCCTTTGGTATCAACAATGTATGCAAAATACTATTCCCCCCCAACGCCCATCCCATTACTATATCTCTTTACTCTGAAAAAGTAATGAAAAAATAAGAGGACATGTGCAAGTTTTTTCCTCACTTATTTTCCATTTCATACATTTGAAAATGTATGATACATTTGTATTGACATTGTATGAAAGATGCATTTATATCTTTTCGTGGCATGCATCAGAGCTTTTCTGAAGGCTATGGCAGAATGAATCTAGCATGCTGCATACAGGCAATGCACCCACACTTGTGTTACGTGGTCCTGAGGCTGTCCAGCCTCTGGATCTCCATGCTGGCAGGCAAGGAGGGCACAGTTTGATATGTTGATTGTAAGACATGCATGTTCTATGCTTAAAACTAATCATGGTTTCTGAGCTATATCTATTAGAAAATGGATTGATACCATGTTGCAGGTCTCACACACTATCAAGCAGCTGCTGGGACCTATGTATATGCAGTGATCCTCAGGTCCTCAAAGTTTTAGCCAGGCCTAGAAGGTTATTTGAAAGTAAAGGCACTTGTATTGAGCTTCATAACTTCTGAGCATAATTTAGTCTGTCATTAAATCCCTGCCTTTTATTCAACTACCAGCTTCAAGACTGGAAAAAAATACAGACTTTTTTCTTATACAGGCATGGAAATGCTAATGCTAAGCTTAGTCTCGTGGCATTACATGCAAAGAAACATAAGTTCAGGTTAGTAGAACTGTACACTGCCTAAATTGTGTATTTTGCTTCTTGTCTTACAAATGATGTGGCAGAATAATGTGGCCGCTTGCTTTGGTTTATCTTGGTGGATGATGGACATTTACAATTCTGAGTATGGATGCTCCTTAGAAGACGGAATAGTCATTCTATGTTTCCTCCTCAAAGTTGCTGTGCAGCAAGGGAAATACCATAGTATTAAAAAAAGTTGAAACAGTACTAGAAATACAGTTCTATAAAATTTGGCTGATTCCAAATTTTAAGATTAGCCATCCCTTAGCTTTCACATTTGAACCCGATGTAGAGATATTTTGCAGCCTGGATCTGTCTCTACTGCCTGCTTTTCTACCATCCAAGTGGTCCACTTGATTAAGCAACGAACAGGGAAACCCAAGGGATTCAGATGACTTTATGGTCACAGAATACCACAGTACTCAAACTGAAAAGTTGCAGTAATTCCATTGCACAAAAGGGCACACGTCTTGTCTTCTAAACTTTGGAAATGGGAAGGCCCAGATAAAAAGGAAAAATACATTTGCATTATGCATATTCCTCATGTCTAAATGACTCTCTATGGGAAATACTGTGGTAGAACTGGTCATGAATACTTTAGTGCCTTTTGTGAATTTACAGTCAAATGTCTGTTCCATTTTAAGAAAAATCCATCTTGGCTGAATGCCCCCCAGTAGGTTTGCCTAATCTGGGACTGGGATTTCCTTTTTGCCATTAAAGTGAAATACTAAATTACAAGTTACAAGTAAATTTGCAGTCTACAGTGACTTCAATGTATCATCTGTTACATATAAGCATTTTCAGAGCTCATGAAAACAGCTCTCAGCACTCTCAAATGTCTGAGTGTTTCAAATACAGACAAAAGTGTCAGCAGCAGCATCTTAACCCTGCTACCTAATGGCCAGTGTTAGGAGGAACTGGAAGCGTATTTCACATCCCATCTTTCATGTTACAGCTAAATCAAACATGGAGTATTATGCATATTTTTCTATGTTTGTTTTGGCTTTTTTTGGTTTGGGTGGGGGGACACAAACAAACCCTTGTTCAAACTGGATCAGGATATTTTCAAAAGAAAATAGATATATTTTTTTAGGATAAAAATAAATTTAAACCCTAGGCAATATTTATTCTGACAGCATGTTTGATGATGAAAATCAATAGATTACTAACATGATGTTCATCAATCAGAGAAAAAAATGTAGTAATCAATATAAAAGGATAAGGAGAGTTTTATAGGTCAATTTATTATACAGTGTCATAACTCTGACAAGCATAATGAATGTTGTTTTACTTTACTGCCCAATACCATGGATGAACACACCAAAAAAAGGGCAAGGAATATAAAATTTTAGATGAATTTTCATTACCCTCCTGATATTTTATAAATATATCTATCTTATGACACACCTCTCGCATTTCTCTTTATTGTCAAAGAGATAAGCTCTCTCTCTAGTTTTATTAGGATTATAAGTATCCTCACTACCTGGTGTTGGTGGCTTTACTTTGGCATTACAATATTTGCAGCATCTGATGTCTATAATTTTATGTTGTACAGAGGGCAATAATTTTCTGATCTGCTGATCTTGTTTGGGAAAACATGACGCATTAACCTAATTCTGATGCAGCCAACGGAAAGGAAGAAAGCACACATCCAGCAGTGCTTGTCTAAGGAGTTGAACAGACCTGCATGGTAATGACACTGAAGCATTTCCTTGCCATAATGTGTACTGTGCTTTTCCACAGGGAGTGATTTCAATTCCATACTTTTCTAAACTCTTGCTTACCAGGACGGTCGGCTTAAGCTTGCTTCCAGGATATGATTGTAACAACACTCCACAAACACAAAAATCCCTCAAATACAGAGTAATATTTTCTAGAGATCTTGAGTGGCTGTGGAACATTTAAAAATGGCTTAGACACTTCGAGCTAAATTTTTAATGGATTTATGGAGCTCTGTGACAGCTCTTAGTCAAACTCTTTGACAGATATCTGCTGCACTCATCGTTTCAGCTCCCATTGCTTCTGCTTCCAACACATACCTTTGTTTTCCCTAACCAGCACCTGCCACGGGCAGTTTTCTCAGCCCTCATTTTCCAACCAAATGTAACAAAGCTGACAAATGAGCAATAAACATATATGTAACCTCGGATTTCAAAACTATTATGAGCACAAGCTTTCTAACTGAGCTTTTTACCAATAACCTAAGAGCTCTTTTCAGACACTGCCTGGGCAACTCTTGGCAGTGTCCCACCCTGCTCCTGATGGGTAGAGGCAGAGTCATTTGTACCACAGTTCCACAAGCCAGGCTCATCTACATTAGTTTTCTGTGGTTTGGTTTTGGTGGTTTGGGTTCGGTTTGCATTTGACATCCATAAGGAAAATAACGGCTTCATATCTCTATCACTTTCCTTTTGGGAGCTGGAGGAAGTCAAGTGTTCCTCTTTGCTCAACACCCACCAGAGGTAGCAAACAAAGTGCCACAAGGAACCATTTTGGAATGGCATGGTTACTATTAGAGGTACATGTGCCTGATTTTTTTTTTTTTTAACAATGTGAGGTTTCAAAGCAAATGGATAAATTCTGTCTTGCTTTCTATAAATTCATGTCTCATTCTCCCAGGGTTGTCAACCACTTACTTTCCTGTGTGGTGTCCAGCATTAGAGCATCTTTGGTGGTGTACAAATGCAAGCACATTTTACTCTTGGTTGTTTTGCAAAGGAACAGGACAAAGACATAAAAAATTAGCAGACCAGATCATGCTACGTATGACCCTTACATTTCACATATCTTCACCAGATCAATCACCTGTCTTGTATACTTTGGACCTACCAAGAGAACACAGAGAGGTCATCTAAGTCTCTCAACTTGTTGGCATGTTTCTATTTATTTGTTAATAATCTTCTGCCCCTGAAACTCAGTATAATGCAATAAGGGCCACTTTCTGCTTGAGCGTGTTATTCCTCTTTCTGCCAATAGTATTCTGTGAAGAGAGCTCTAAATGCAAGTTTTATCTAAAAAGAAAGACGAATTAAACCTTTCAGCACTGACACCTTTATTTTTGCTCCTGTAAAAGGCCTTAGGTAATTTTCATTCTTTCTCTCTCCCTGAAACCTCAGAATAGTTTTCACTAGTACTTCCTTATGATTCATATAATTCAGTAATTGGTTATGATCTGTTGCACTGCTTCAGTTGAAATAATTTCTTCCTGAAGAAGCAGGAGGCTGCGTACAGAAAGAAATCTGCAGATATGCAGGCAGATGCTTCTATTAGATAATATTTTCATTTATAGAGTTTACATTTTCATCACAGTTGTTGGTTAATGAATCATTTGGAAACCAGACATACTTTGCATGAATCAATAGCATTGTTATAAATATCCACCTACCAATTCACCCAGTAATTTTCAGTGGATGCCTTGCTCATGACTGGTTTGCTTTGCATGCTGATGCTAGTTATCTATGTTAAATGCAGTGGTTTCCTTATTATGAGTAAAAGATTGAAATGTTTTAAACAGAACACTAAAGAATAATGAACTTCAGGTATCAGATCTGCATCAATACCTGCGATTTGGTAAATTAGACAATGGACATACTCACTGGCCCATGATGGTGGTAAAAATATTTGTGATCGATATTTTAAGCCTTTTTAGTCAGAGACAGCTCAGGTCTTATTTGCCATATTTGATAGGTTTAAACTGTAAAGTTATGATAAAGGAACAAACTAGTTTTTCACAGGACCTCTGTTCCATTCAGTGGATTGAAATGCCCTGTGTTCACTTACAGGTCATTCAGCATTTTGTTTTCCCTTTATTGTTCAGTGCATATCCCACACCTTATTTACTTCAAACAACACAGTCTTTCTTTCAAGACAGATTGACTTGTGTCCTCACAGCTTTTCTGTGGCTTTGATACCTAGTTTTGTGGCCCCGTAGATGTTTCCACAGGCCCTCAACACTTCCTTATGGAAGATTTCCATCTACATGGACCCGGAATACCAAGAGATACAAATCATCCTGTAGAATTGACTCCTGATTATAATTATTTACCAATCCATTAATGTTTGTGCCATCTGAAAACATGATTCATGTCACAGATGAGAATTTTAAACAGCACTGAGCTAAAAAATCTCTGGGTGATTTGACCAATAGCAATACTTGGAGATGGTCATTTTTTCCACTTAATCCTGTATTTTGAGATGTATCATCCAGGCAGTTTACAATCCATTTATGAAGGATTACATTTTATTTCATGTAATGCTATTATTTTAAGCAAATAATATGAGATCAAATGCTTTTAGAAGTCTGCTGATATCTATCCTTTCTACCAGTTAATGACTCCACCTGACACAGTTTTTAGAAAAGTACTGCCTTTGAAAACCAAATTGTAAGTACAATTTTTATTGAGATTCTTGTCAAAGTGATGACATAAACATGATCGAAAAACACACAAAATAAAATTTTAAGTGTAAAAAGTATGAAAATGAAGTTCAAAAGCCATTGAGCATTTAGTTTTATTTCTTCCCTCCCCAAAAATTATTTCCTAGAGCTGTTTTCCCAGAAAAGCAGACATTTTATGTTCTTTCTGCAACCAGATAAAAGGAAGATTTATGATCAATTTTAAGAAATTTCATGAAAAAAACACAAAGTATCCATGACAAAATTATGGATTATGATATTATGGAATTATGCCAGAAAAGGTCAAACAAGAAAAGATAATTGATCTATCCAATTACATGTTAACAGACCTGTTCAATAAAGTCCTTTGCAAGTGTCTTTGCAAGTGAGAATTACTGGTTGCTAGGGCTCACCTAATTTATTAAGAACTGGCTTAGGTAAAGGAAGAAGAGGTTTGCTGTCTCCTATTCTGAGATGCCATCTGCTTAGTTTTTCTGACATGAATATACGCAGTACGCCTTGAGCGATTTCTGTCTGGAACCGCATATCAAGGTCAACATTACTTGAATCTCAACTCTGGGTTGCTTAAGATCCCCAAGACGGTGGTGCCTCACCTCAGCCTTGAGAAGGAGTGGGAAGTCTTTACCATATTACAGAAATGGTGTCTGCATGCCTCAGCTCTTTCCCTTTCCCTTCCTCTCTCCTACGCCAAGGAAAACCCTACCATTCCTGCATTTCAAAGAGTGGTCACGCCAGCCTCCTTGGAAAGGCACACAGAGAAAGGAGAGCAGCAGCAGCAGACCGCTGGTTTATGGAACATGCAACAGGTTGCTTGGAATAGTGAGAGTGATTGGTTTCTCTACATTGGTTTATGTGCCTGCTATATCATACTGGCACTTTTGCTGCTTCAGTGTCATCACCAACTGTAACAGGGACACAGCACCAATGATGATATCCTCTTCAATCTGATTTATAGCGACCAAATCCAGTTCTATTTAATTTGAAGATTTTATCTGAGGTTTTACTTGCCATCCAGAGACTGAAGGAGCAGAAAATGGCTTACTATTAATTATGAATATCTGTGAGAAACAGAAATCCAATGACAAATTGTGCTGCCAACCCCCCTTTATGCCTAGTATGCATTGGTCATGCTTACTTTGTTCCCACAGAGTGGTTTGTCTGTCATTCCTATCAGCTTCTTTTATGATTGCTTTTGGGTTTATATTATTTTTGATTAGCTCATGTTTTAGATCATTAGTTCAACAAATAACCTGTAGCCCAGTGATAGATAATCTGTGTTGAGCGAGCATCATTCAGCCAAATCCTGACAATTCTCCCTAATTTCATTTCTAATACTCATTTAAAACACTTTAAAGTAGTTAAATGAACGTGAAAATTGTTCTCAGTTTCACATTTTGTATATCCATCATCTATTAGACACCCACTCTGAGCTCCATCATTCTAATCAATCATATTGTGCAAGTTATATTTGTATTACAAAAAGAGATAAATATACTTTCATTCAAATGGTATTGTACCTGATATCCTTCCTTGTATGCACAACCAGTGACAATAGGAATAGGTTAACATCAATTTCTATTTAAAAATTGACCTTTGAATGCCATTATTTTATTGATTTTTAAGTTTCCATACAGTTTAATGTTGCACAAATGATTTTTAAATTACCCTCTGACCAACGCTGCTTTTCTAAAGTCTCCAAAATTTGGGGAAAAAATTGGATTTGGGGCAGTTGAGTTTTAATGGAAAGACATCATTTGGGTATTACTTAAAAGTTAATGCAAAGAACAATGTCCTCCATCAGCACTGATGGCCTGTGGAGGAAAATCAGCTAATGATTACACTGGAGAAATGGTTATCTCCTTATGGAAGTTAAAATAATCTGAGTAGGTATGCACAGACCATTGTAATTTTATGCTCTACAGTTTCTTATCAAAACTGAGAGGAAAAAAAGCAGGTTGAATATTGAGGTGGTTGAGAGATACTCAAAGGTTGCTCGGCAATAAGGACCTTGTTTGGTGTATAGAATCATAGAATCATAGAATCTTTTAGGTTGGAAAAGACCTTTAAGATCAAGTCCAACCATAAACAGCACTGCAAAGTCCACCACTAAACCATGTCCTAAGTGCCACTTCTACACGTCTTTTAAATACCTCTGTGAGTTGAGATTCCACCACCTTCCTGGTCAGCCTGTTCCAATGCTTGACAACCCTTTCAGTGAAGAAATTTTTCCTAATATCCAATCCAAACCTCCACTGGAGCAATTTGAGGTTGTTTCCTCCTGTCCTCCTGCATTTTGCTTGGTTTCTCCAGCTTTGTTGGTCTTCTTTGGACACACTCCTCAATGTCTTTGTTGCAGTGAGGGGCTCAAAACTGAACACCGTGTTCAAGGTGCGGCCTCACCAGTGCCACGTAGAGGGGGATGATCCCTTCCCTAGTCCTGCTGGCCACACTGTCTCTGGTACAAGCCAGGGTGCTGCTGGCTGCCTTGGACATCTGGTGCACTGCTGGCTCATATTCAGCTGGCTGTCAACCAGCAGCCCCAAGTTCTTCTCTGCCAGGCAGCTTTCCATCTGCTCTTCCCCACACCTGTAGCATTGTGGGGGGTTGTTGTGACCCAGGTGCAGGACCTGGCACTTAACCTTGTTTAATTTCGTACGATTGGCCTCAACCCATTGATGCAGCCTGTCCAGCTCCCTGTCTACTCTGTACAGACAGGTACTGTTTCCCTTGAGTAGTGTTGTTTTTACCATTTGAATGGCTCTATGGAGCTGGACACAGAGGGCAGGGTTCAAGAAAGAAAGGCATCTTCAAATTACATAGGATATCTGCATTTACACAGAATATGTATATATATAAAAATATAATGCAATAAACATATACAGAATAGATATAATAGATACAGTACACATATATATTCCACAGGAGCATCTGTGTGCTGCATATATGTATGGTTTCATACCAAGTGCTAGACATCAGCTAGGTCTGTGAGCATTTCTAAAGCAATGCTCATGCAGCAAGCTACAGGAGACATAAAGTATAAAAAGCATCAGTTCTTGACTTACTGCCTTTCATCTGAGACACGGTTATCTATTTTGACCATGTAAACAGGTTTAGGGTGTGCACATCAGCAAAGGACACAACTTAGCGTATGGTAGTAGGCTGGCCGTGAATGAGTGCAGGATTGACAGGTCATTCACTCAACCATTTAATGAGCCCTGAGTTCATGTGAAAAGATGATGGTGAAGATGTAACTGACAATAAGAGGCCACTACTTTGCATTCCTAGCCATTCCCAGAACTGTGCCGTAGTCCAGAAGATAAAATAATTGTCTGCAGATCTAAGACTGAGGTAGTCCAGTGGACAAATGCCCTGTAGATCTCAGACACAACTAGAAGACCACCAAGCCCAATAGACATGTGATGCAGCAGAGGGTCTAATCACCTCGTGTACTGCTGCACCGTTGCAGCACTGTGATAAAGTTTTCTGGTGAAAGACTCTTCTTTTTAGGAGCAGTTTCTATTTTCCAAACTGTAGGCCCCTATACAATGATCATAAACAGTCTAAACACATGGATGGATGGATGGATGGATGGATGGATGGATGGATGGATGGATGGATGGATGGATTGATGGATGGATGGATGGATGGAGAGTAAGTGATTCAGTTCAAAGTCTGACACGACGCTTAAGTATATTAAAATGGGATTAATTAAGACCATGGAATATTCCGATGCTATCACTAACCAGCTTGTACTTTTGGGAAAAGAAGAAAATCTCTCAGAAGCAAAACAAAACACCTCAAAATAGAACAAAGACATTTTGATGTTATTGCAGTCATTGTCTCCAGGCAATTTTATTTCATTTTCCTGCGTATTTTCCTAATGGTGTTTGTTCATGCAAGTTAACATTATAATTTCAAGAGAGCGGCATAATATTGAGTTGGACTTTATGGAAGCCTTAAAAGGTTGCATCTTAAGAACAGTGTACTTACTGAAGTTTGTTTTATTTGAAAGCTTGACTTCTTATAGCAGTTATTTCTGAGTCTTGCCTTAAAATGCATGAATTATGCACAATTAGTGTATTCATATAAATTTTGCTTGAATAATCTTTGTTCTCCTAAACCTGCACAGCCAATTTAGTGGCTTTTCAGTGCTAAAGTCCAAAAAGCTGTCTTTCTTCCCAGGAAGATGGCTGGCTTTGTTTTTTACTATCACTGACAGTGGAAGATTAGAGATGGCAAATCTCCCTGCAAGGGGTGTTTAGTTTAAGATGTATTTCTCTTGCAAGAAGGGCGACACAGAAAACATCTGAGAGACATGTGAAGAAGGAAACAAACAATCCTGTTTTAAATCACCAAAGGCAAGTACATTTTTTGAAAACTCCATGGAGGAAGCAATATATACATGCAAAAATTCCTTGTTGAACTCCAAGCTCAACATCATTCTCTGCCCCTGCTGAAAAAGATGACAGGGGCATGCCCCAAATTCACACATACTTACAAAGTGAATGTGCCTAGGCAAACCAGTTTTCTTTTTCTTAGTGGAGGAAATCTGTCGTGTCAGCTTTTGAATGCTCAGGGGGTACCAGTCATGATATCCATTATTATCAGCCAATAAATCCACTTGTTACTCCTCAGGGAATTTCAGGAAAAGGATGCAGAACTGTTCTGACAGAGGGAATGCTTCAATGTAACAAAAAAATGCTTGAATTACCAACCTCCTGCCTATTTCAGCATATGGGAGGCCTTGCTTGGAAAATAGCTGTCTAATTTAGCCATATGCTACATAATTAAAGTCAATGATCACAGGTTAAATATCAAATTGTGCATGCATGAATATATATATATATATATATATATATATATATCTCAATCAATATCCAGGCTAAAAAGAATGGCAAAAGGCAGAATAGTCAGAATATCCAAGTATGTTGAAATAAAACAACTACATTTACATTTAGGCATCTAATAATGGAGCTTCTGCAGACATGGTATAACGCATTGTGATCGTACTGGCAGAATCTGGCTGGAGAGGAAAGTGTAGAACGAATCCAGCACACCATATTAGCTTCCCATGTATTAGGTAAGCTCTCAAACTATGTTCTGGTTTATACCTTAATTAGATGCCAAAACACCAATGTCCATAATGAATATTTTCAATGTTTGCATTGTGTGTCAAGAAACTCAGCTTTTCCTTGTGAAATAAAGCACAGTGACATTTCCTCTTAAAAAAGGAAAAAAAAAAAAAAAAAAAAAAGACCGCAGGATTTATAGTCCTCTATCCTTTCCTGCAACACACTGTAGCATTGTTAGGATGATAAACAGCTCTGTCCAATTTTCTGGACTAAAACACTTCAGCTCCTTTTTTAACTGTCTGTAAAAACAGTGTCATGTCTAAATTCTCCCATCCCAAGATACCCAAGTGCTAGGAAAGATAATTACCTTGTCATCTCTGTCATCCTCTTCTTCCTCGTCCTCTAGCATGTCCTCCACTACCTGCAGACAGAAACAGTAGTAGTTGTCATGATTTAAAAAGGAAGAGTTTTGTTCTGTCAATTCTAAAGCTTTTGTAGATGAAAACTTTATTAACATTTGAAATAAATGCACAGAAGGAAAATGTACAACTAGGAAAAAACACTTGATCTAGAGATTTAAATTTAGGAAAGTGTTACAGCTTTAATTGACCTACTTCAGGGAATCACATACTGAAAACCCTTCCTGTACAAAATGCTTGCTTGACAATTTAAGTATTTAAAGGTAGTTCAAAATTCAATATATGATTATTTTAACTAAAGGAATCCTTTGTCAGCTCCACCGGTGCCTATGCAGCATACACAAATGCTTGCTTTAAATTTACTGCTACCTACAGAAACATGCAACATTTTTAATAGAATTTACAGCATTCACCAAGAGATTTGAAGAATACAAAGCTGGGAATAAATTCATACTAGCTTATCTCCTTATAATCTACAACAAAGATATATACCATATGCTTTGTCAACATTAGCACTCTGTTTCTTAATAGTCATTTCATATAATCTGTGCATTTAACTTTATGCACATTCGTTGCTAGCTGCAGTTGCCACATGTCTGCATCCCTGTATTTTTCCATTTAAACACCCTTTTCGGTCCAACACCGAAATATACACATACACTCAATTAATTCTACAAATACTAATAATTACTAATCACACCATAAGCACAAAATGAACCACTACTAAAGCTAGTTTACAGAGATATTAAATGACTTTCTGAAGACGATCAGCTGCAGATGCAGACTGAGAACTCACAAAACCCCCTCTCACAATACTGTGACCGCCCCTTCTGCCTACCCCACAGGGAAAATTCAGTTCATGGAACTGAAATAAAGTTGTACCTCCTTATAACCAGAAAATAATGTGGCTCTTTATATCGTTATTTATATGTGAGTACTTACTAGGCTATAAGAACATCCATAATGAAGGTCAGCAAAGATCGACTATCCCAGTGTCATATTACAGATGCAAAAAGTGTGTATTATGTATTATAAAATATGCATAAAAAGGACAAGAGAAGGAAGAACTCGTTCATATGAAACATTAATACTTTGGCCTATTTTACAGACCTGCTACCAGCTAAAATGATAGTTTGCTTTGTTATATAGGTGAAGCTACAAACGGTTTTAGTGCACTTGTCATTTAAGATGACACATTAAAATTACGACTCTATAATCACACACCCCAAACACAGCTGCAAGGAAAATCTCATCATGTCCAAATCCACGTCCAAGAACTAAAGGGACTTTAACACTACCCAACAGCCAAATTCAGGAAAGAGAACTTAAAAATGAAGAGTAAGTGTATCAGATGCCTTTCTCCAAGTTATCTCCACCACCAAGAATATCCCAGTTAACCCTGCTAATGTGAGCCCATGCAAAATGTAAACTCCACGTAGATCGATTTAACATGTATGTCTAGTGCACACAGGTCAACTGCATGGCTCCAAACATCAGCAGTTTCAGCTGCTCATCCTTGTCTGAACCCAGTCTCAGGACACCTCTAACAACAAGCCTGGGACACTTTGGAGGAGAAGGCGCCTCCAATTTGGTCTACTGGCTGCTCTGTCCTGGAGCTTAGAACCCAAAGGAACAGCAAAAGAATGAGCACATTCAAAAGGACAAGGAAGAAGCATGACCTGAGCAATGAAGAAACAACTACTCTTGAATTGCCTCCTGCCCAGAAGGACAATTTCAGCAGGGGGAGCCTGACTGGCCAAATCTTCTGCAGCCTCTGACCTGATGCCAGCCAGGCAGAGGCATTTGTGTCCCCTTGGGCTGAAAAAGGAAACAAGGCTGTGCTCTAGCCACTATCCATGAGAAGACGCCTCCCTCACCAGTTTCCCTTTCTGGCCAGCTCTGCTCCATTTCTTAAAGAAAAGGGATCAGAGACAGTGCACAGAGTCTGGGATAGTCACACCTCAGCATTGAGAGAGGAAAATGCTGAGAGCACGTTGCTGAAATGCTTGTCAGCTCCTGCTGAAGCTCGGTACACTATCTACCCATCCTGTTTGGAGAGTCTGAGGGTCCTGTCTTCACCGACCTTTCTGTAGAAGCAAAGGCATGTTCAGTTTTCCATGAACCTGCATCACCTCCCCACTCCTCTCCTCTCTTGGTAGCTCACTGTCACCTTCCCTGGGGTGTTCCAAGTCTGTGGGGAAGCTGAGCTAAATCACTGAAATGAGTTCTTCCAAAAAACAACGACACTGAAACTTTCAACGCAGATCGTTTTGGTGATCCAGTTTACCACACAACTCCAGAAACACTAGCATCAGCTCTATCAAGAAAATGGTGAACTGAGGAGAAAGGATGAAGAGAAGCTGTCAAGGGCTGCAATGAGACAGAAACCCTCTTACATCAGTTTTGCCACATGCAAAAAAATTTCTGTAATTACATCATTAGGTAACTAAAGCCCAAGGTATAAACCTGAATCTGTTGACTCAGATACTGCCTACGCCTGGAGCTGACTAAACTCACTAGGTCTCCTACTATTCAACATTACGATTCCCCAGACACTTAAAGATCTCTTATGTATTTCCAGAAATCCCTTGTCTTGACAGGATTGAACAGCAGAATTCCTATCTCACATTAGTGCTAAAGTTAGCATGGAGACAATTAGTTGAATTGGAAACCTCTAAAATTGTTGCAAATGATGGCTCCTCACTGAAATCGCTTGCATGACAATATCCATTCTAAATTATCCAGATAATACTACTTCAAACTCACATTTTCTTTTCTTCCCCATCTAATGATCTCAAACTACCTTACAAGCTTCTATAGAGTGGCAAAATGCTAGCTTGCTCAAAGGACAAAAAAAGTCCTTTGAAATCACTTGAAGCCCATAACTGAGCCCAGATTTCCAGCTCCTCCGTTCCATTTTTTACTTCTAAAGCTACTGCAAGTCTACGCTCTTGTTCCAGGTTACTCATATCATCAATTACACTGAGCCTCGGAGTACCAAATTGTCTGGAAAGAAAAAGAGAATCTGATTATTGTACCAAAATAAAATACAATAAAAATGCTCCTGTGCCCAAGATGCCTAAATGATTCTTTGAAGTACATGAAACATAGCCCATGCTTTCACTTGTCTTGAAATGCAAAAGTAAGAGTTAAAAGAAATAAAATAAAAAAAGTGTTCAGACAATAAGGACACAATAATACAATTTATCAAACCACTAAAACAAGTGTTTTCAGAACTTTGACAGGGACAGTAGATTCTTCATAATTGTATTATCTGTGCAGAACCAGTACGCTGAAGCCTTACAAAAGCCATATCCTGAAGTACAACCTGTTTCTGCAGAACAAAGCAAGGCTGTTCAAGAGTGGTACAGTAGATCTCAGCAACAGATTCCAGTTCAACATTGTAGGAAGAATACTCTAGAAAAAAACATACACAATTGAATTTTTTTTCTCCTTTGATTCTGCCTCGTTGCTATTCAAATAAAGTGCACATGTGCTGCTTTGGTTTGAAGGAATACAGTAGCTATTTGGATCTCTATGTCAAACATTGTACCTGGGGGAGGTATGATGGGGGGAGGGAGGAAACAGGGAAGGAGGGAGAGGAGAGGGAGATGGAGGACAGGAAAAAGTATACGAAGATAGAATGAAACATTAGAGATATTTTATTAAAAGTTCGATGGCAAAAATCTTAGATTGCACATAGAATACTCGCTCTAAACTATGCCTTCCAACACCTTGCTTGAAATCAAGTAGTATTAATCAAACAAAGGAAGGGCA
>JAVJGJ010000014.1:89065814-89085047 GCA_035590215.1 Microhierax caerulescens | reverse complement strand
AAATTTCCTCTTAAAAAAGTAAAAAAAAAAAAAAAAAAAAAAAAGACAAGTGATGTTTGGCAAATGCTAGGTACAAGACCCTTTCCAAAAGAAAACAAACTGTTATTCTGGCAAGTGTGATTCTTTTTCTCACAGAAAACACTAAAGCAGCTTTTCGGGTTTATATAGTCCTGATAAAAGAGCTGTAAAATGCTGCACATCCTACCTTACTCTAAGTCACATGTAGATTTAAAAATTACTTGGTAATATTTTATGTGTTACCAAGTAGCATGCAGCAAGGTAACTCAAATCCACATCTTCAAACTGATTCTGATCTCACACTGATTTTCTGTTAGTGGACCACCATCAGTATCAGTTATATTACTTCCCTGATTTACACTGATATCAATCCAATCAGGAAGACTCACGATAAGTAGATTGTGCATGACTGGATGTCATGCACTCTCCCTTTTGCTTTTGGCTAGAGGTACTAAATCAATTTCCTAAAGTGCCATATATCTTTATAACTGCGGAATTTTGTCTCCATTAGCTCCAATTATTCCTGTTTCCCTGGCTGTCATTTTTCAGGAGCGCTTCACAAACATTATTGCAGCGGCAAATTGCCATTGTTCTTTCTTGGCCACAAAATTAAAGTAAATGTTTATAGCATTGTTATATGGTGTTACTGTGATAAAATCTGAGTGTTAACATAGGCAGGGAGGCACTGGGCTGGGCAGGTAGCAGCAGACTCAAGCTAGGGTTCAGAGCCATATCAGAACACCCAGGGAAGTGTTTCCTCTGCCCTGGGGCCATCAAAACTCAAAGCTGCTGGGTGGCTGACTGGACTCATCAACAAGAGGTAAATTAATAAAAATACTAAGAGTTACCTGCTGTCTCCTTCATATTTGACTAAAAAAGTGGCAGGAATTAGGCCAAGAGTGGAGAATAAGTCTTTGGATAAAATTATTGGAGAGATACACTCACTGGCCATCACTCTCAGTCCCACGTGGTCTTTACTGTTACCAGTGGATTGACTTATTGCTGCCTATTGATTTTGACTTTGCAAGATTTTTTTCTAACTCAGTATTCCAGCTGACTGTTGTTCCTCATTTCTAGCTACCTTTTGGTCTGCCCACTGTGTGTCCTCATGCCAAATACTTTTGTTTCACTTCTGCTTGTGCTCACTTACAGCTTCCTGTAATGTCAGTTGCATTTGTGAAGGTTCTTTGTCATGAGGGAAGCTCAGGGCAAAAGAGGTGGATCTCTTTTACCGTGCAATGCATGTAACACCCTTTCTGCCTTTGGCATTTAGATTAACACCCTTAGAGTGGGGGTGTCAGGTGGACACTGTAGCTACTGAAGTTGGCATCAGAAGAAACACCACTGTGGGCCTCCCCAGCTCTCAGGGACCAGGGATGACCATATCACAGGTTGACTGCAGCTCCAGACATGGCTTGGAGAGACTGCTAAGCAGTCATGGCCAGACTGTCAGTTTTTTAGAGGCTGCAGTAACAGTATTTGTTATTCTGCTAGAGACCTGCTGGAGCCCAGATATTTTTTTCTTCTAGCAAGTAATCTGCTAGACTAGAGATTCTAGCTCATCTTCTAAAAAGTGTGAGGCACCAGGAGATCAGTCCTTTACCTAGTAAGAAAGCTTCTCACTACATGGTGCACTTTGTGCTCCAGAAGATGATTTGGAAAGCATAAAAGAAAATCTGTGGACACTAACCCAAGCTTGGTCCTCAAACAGAGAGCTGCTGGCAAGCGGTGGGGAGGGCTGCACGGGAGCGGGTGCCAGCTGGTGCCTGGGGTGAAGCACAAGCAGCCCAGCCAGGCACACAGCACCCCTTCCCACAGGGGGCCGTGGTGCTGAGCATCATGGCAGCGGGGGCTTGCCTGGCCATGGAGGAGCTGCTTGGTGGCATCTGGTTACTCCTGAAAGCTGCAGTGAGTGGCAGCATTCATGTGGGACAGGAACCATGCTAGACCAACACTCACACTTCTGGGTATAAGACAGACATTTTCTGGCTTGGTTGGAGAAAGCAGAACAGCACAACTGGCAAAAGAGCTAACTTTCTGCTGTTTGAAGACTCAAAAATTCATAAACTCTCAGACAGGAATGAAACCAAATACTACATAGCAGTGCTTAAAAAACAGGGGCGAGGGGGGAGCAAAACCCACTTTACACTTAATCATCTTAAAGCAGACAGGGGTCCCGTTGTCTGATGAGGTGTTCACATTTAAGAGCTGACCTTGAACACGGTGTACCCCCTTGCAAAAGCACCCATGGACTTCAGTTCCCGATCTGGGCTGTGGGAAGGAATAATCCGTCCTTTTTTCCTCAGTTTCATGTGCCAGCCAAAAGAGCTTATGAAAGAGAATAAATACATGAACATTCAAGCATACAAAAGAGAATAGAAGATTAATTATCACAGAGGCAGCCTTAGCTTCATAAGGCTCAAGTGGCAAAAGTCCTCAGATGAAACTGTGAGTCTCCTGCCAGATACTTGTGTATGTTAAATAGCTGCAGTGGGATTTTCAGGCTCAGCTCGAGTGTGATTACCTGGCACACGTACCATTTCTTCCCGTGCCTGCTTAAAGATGATAGCCTGGACCTTCAGCCTGCATGGCCCAAATATGTGTGTCTCAGCGCAAGGAGGAACAGTCACAAACAAATGAAAGATTCATGTAGGAAACCTGAACATCTGCAGGGTATCCCCTGTGGTATAAATGACATCTCTAGTCATTTCACTTGCAGCGGTTTTTATTTTTGGTATAAAGGATATACCACCCGCCAGAATCTGTTTGGACGGAAGGAGGTGCAATATCTTCATGTTTTCCTCAGGGGCATCACTTTATCACTGTACAGAAAACAATCTTCTTTGTGTCGGGTCTGAGGCCATTTGTTCTACATTTAAGAAACGCTTGGAGCAACAGAATTAGAGCTATTAAAAATGCAAAACAGAGGACAATCCCCAACTGCGGGGAGCTGACACTGGCCTGTGTGATGACTTGCAGAGCCTGGTGGTTAAATCCATGATGGCTACAAGCCTGCCTATGTCTGGTCAGCTCCTGGGACTTCCTGCCCAGTGGGGTTGTGCACAGCTGATTCCCATTGGCATGTGAGATGAGAAGATCTCAGCCATGGGGTAGGCATGCAACTCTTTCATACAGGCCCTGGCAAAGACTTTTGTGGACATAACAAATTATGAGCCAAAACTCTTTTTTTGTGACATCTCCCCTGCAGATTTCCCCTGTGACCTTCTAAAAGAGATGGTGAGACTTGCTGCAGGTGGATGAAACCTCAGAAAACAGTCCTTAGGGCTGCAGTTCCCTCAAGACCCATGTAACATAACGGCCTCTGGAAATATGCCCTCTTTCTCCAGGAAAACATGGAGATGGGTATCACCTGCACCATGCTCCTCGGAGCTCCCAGCATGGGAGGTGCTCACTTCAGAAGGAGCTCCTGCAAAGGGGTTTGTTAATATGGCTCCTGGCATTTGTCAGAGTTTATGAGGTTGGCATTTTCTATTGCAGTTGAACCAAACCTGCACCTGTAATTTACTTAGCTGTCCCAGAATGGCTGTTGATGGGCTGGAAAGAAGAAAGGCTTGTAGGCAGTTGAGATGGCCAGCAACAAGGAAAGCATAACTCTAATAAATGTCTCCTGTTTGTAAACACATAACTCAGATCTGAAGCTCATTCCCAGGTTTTTGGTAATTCAAAAAAATCCCCAGATCCGAGACTTAGAGTTAGGGCAAGTGTCGTGCACTTATAAATTTTTAGTATACACGATGAAGAAAACTCTACAGATGAAGCTCTTCAGCTGAAAAACAGGCCATTTGAGAAAACAGAAATGCCACGGAAGTATTAGAGAATGCACTCTAACGTCCCTGTAAAAGCAGTAAAAGAACTACAATCTAATTTCCATCCAATTTGTTTTAATTCAAACACTAAATAAATCCCATTGATTTATGGTGCAGGTAGCCCACTTGTTCTTCCTCAAAGCAGCCACTTTAGAGAACAGTTCTATAAAAAAGTCTAATCATTACAAGTTTCTGAACTCTTGCAGCTTTTGATTTATTAGTAATCTTGGCTGTGGAATAGGAAGTATATTCCATCTGTATTTAATGACCTTAGGTTCCTTCTGTGACAAAAACTACAGCAAAAATTCAGTGCCACCCATTCACCCCTAATATTTGCACAAATTGTCTTTGCCTAGAAAGGAAATGCTCTTTTATTTTGTTCTATGCCTTTCTAACTTCTTCAGGAAATGAGGAGCACTGACTTTTCTGGTAGCACCGATTAAATAAGCAGGTTTGTGGAAAATTACACAGCATCCTACATTTTAATCCAGTTGCACAAAGCTATAGGCCTGTGGTGATCCCCAGCACGGGTCTGCTGTTTTGTAAGAGCGGGAAGTGGCAGAGCTGGTCTGCTAGAGGCACTATATATGATAATTGCATACAGGTTAAGTGTTTTGCAAATTAGCAGTGCTTCATCATCCACTTTCTTTTTTTCCACCTGTTCAGGTTGGCATACAGAGCATGCTGAAGGTGACTTGTCTAATCTGCAGCAGCTGGAACGTCCTGCCATCCCCACAAAATCATTTGCTGTCATTTTCAGATGAAGCTTATGGAGACGGCTGTTGTTCTGTCAGAAGTGACACACAGCACCATGGATTTTGTCAAGGAGCAATTTAATTTCCGCTGATGTGTTTCTTATGTAATAAGACCCCAAGGAAGTCATGTTTCCTGCCTGTCAGTAGTCAGTGCAGGGCAACGAGAGGTCCTCTTTTTCACCCATGGAAAACAGAGCACGAAGATGCAAGGACAAAATAGGCAGATGTTATTCTGCACCTCCCTGCCTCCCGTTTGCTCCAGATTCACGCAAGAGTTGAGGTCTGTTGAGTGCTACCCCTGCCCTATATGTCAGTTGTACAACTCTGTAAGTGGACCCTAAATTCATGAAGGCATTTAGGCATGAGACTTCATGTAGCTGGCGCTGGCACTCCATCACCCTCAAGGCTCCTCAGTTGCTCACCCTTCAGACAGATAAAACCCTTGGTGTCATCTTTGCTCCCAGTAATGACCTCTATCCCCTTATATCTCTACTGTCAGAGCAGGCAGACTATGGGTGACCCGACCATGCAGCAGGGCTCAGCACCTTACTCAAGTTTAAAGCCCAAAGCATTCCCTGAGTGGTCCTGTCTCCTGGGCCCAGGGCTCTGTGGTGGCCATGCTCCGAGTGAGCTCAGTCTAGCAAGGGAGGAGGGGAGAGGAAAAATGTGTCAGTGCTTTGCACAGACTGACCTGTCCTTTGAAGTGGAGCAAAGGTGGTTTTTATCTTCCCAGCCAGCTGTGGAGTGAGACATCCAGCCACATCACTGAGTATCCAGCTATGGGGCCAGTGTGCTCCTGCAGAACCAGCTAGATGTAACAGTGTAGTTAGAGATGCACATCCATTCCAACAAGCACAACCGCTTTGCAGACCCAGTCCCCTGTTTCCCACTGGCCAGCCTTCTTTTTGTAAATTTCGTGCTCTTGGCCATCCCAGCATGACAACTTTCTGCTAAATTCATTTGTTACTTACTAGATGAGGAGGGGTTCATTCCACCACCCCCACCCCCCGCCCCGCATCTCAAAATTAAGAAAAGCATGTCTCTCTGTACGTGCTCAGAATTGAATAATCAAGAGTCTCCAGAGAGAATAGGACTGAAAAATGTTGAGCACTCTCTCAGCATGCCATTGCTAAAATGTAAGATAAAGGATCCTGATAAAGGAAGTGCTACTTATTGATGTCTGGAGGACATCCATCCACCAGCTCTATATCTTAGTTTCTGTGGTAGAAACATGGTCACCTGAGCCAAAGGGATGTTCCAGCATGAGGAAGCTTTAGGCTGGACAAGCAGAACTTAACATATGCCACTGTTTGCCTGTACCCTATATTTCAGATATAATCCAGAGAGTGTCTTCTTTCCAGTAGGTAATTTACTCTTTCTTCACATTTTTCTTATATCTGGATATGATTTCATATTTTTACTTTTCCTATTTTTTTTTTAATTTTTTTTTTTAGAAAAATGAAAAATGACATTAAGTATTCTACAGAAATACCTAAGAAAACCTAGCATTAATTCCTAAAATAGAAATAAACACCTAAGTGTTTGAGTTCTACTGATCACAGGTGACGTATTCTAGAGTACCTTAATTGTAATTTTACTCCTATTAATCTGGATACTATAACTAGAAATGTCACGCCTTTGGCACTTCTATTGGGGGTCAAAATTTCAGAATTATGCAGTGTGTTAGGTTACAGGAAAGTACAGATGATCTGGTTCCCCATGATTACCAAGAGATCAAAGACCAGTCAGAACACTTGTTCCTTACAGCATTAGCTCTGTGATACTGAATAATTCACATTTTTAGCTAATTGGTTGCCCACCCCCCGAAAGGAGTCATAGCAGTGATTTTGAAGGGTGTTTCTTGCTGGCATACTCTTCTTACTGGCATCACAACTTTTCAGCTCTCTTATGCCTGCCTCCCTCCCCCTATATTTTGCCCTTGCAGAATCGTGTGAAGATCAAGTAGTAGTGAAGGTACGCAGAGAAATTCAGGCTCTTATTCAAAGCAATTCATAGGTACGAACAGGAGGACATGGCCTCTGTGGGCTCCTGATGCTAGATGCCTTCAGAAAACAAGGGAATGGTTTTCCTGTGCTTCGTTTCTATAGTCTGGTAAGAACCATGTGTCCATAGTGAGCTGGAAAAAGTAATCTGTTGGACTGAAACACAGAGATAAGCATTATGGGTCTTCTCTCCACCCCTTTCCTTCTTCCTTCCAGGGAGCAACACTGATTTAGTAGAGGACATCCCATGCTAAAGAAACTCCCCTCCACCAGGCTGATTTTTGGCTATCCACAAGATAGCCCACATGGCCGGCCGGTGCAACCCAGCTGTACCCACGCTAGTCAGATTCATCTAGTATGGGTGCTAGGGCTGCTGAAGGAGCGGTGTGGCACTGCCACGGCTTGTACCTAGCTGACAGAGACGGAATTGACACTGATAGCTGCGCTGCGCTATGTAACATAACTGCATAACTTCTTGCCCCAGGAGCGATCCCTTCTGAGTAGACTTCAGACACAGTGTAGACCAATACAAAGAATATTGTTGTCTGTGCTGGATTTGTTCTGTCACTGAAGGCAGAGGGATTGTATTTTTTTTTCCTCTGTGCTGTCACAGCACCTTTAATTAGTACAAAAAATCACTTTGAGATACAAAACAGGGGGGATGGGGAGTGGGAGGAAGGTAATCACTTCTGCCAGCAAAGGGATTTCAGGTTTCTCTGTAAGATTTAAATCAAAGTCACCTTCTCTTAGAGGAACCATGTATGCTTGTTTTCTTTTTCCTTTCCCCTTTTTTTTTTCTGAAAAGGCAGATTTTTGAATCTTAGGCACATCATTTTAAAGTTTCCTTGGAAGACACAAGTTAATCTCTGGAACCATTTTGGTTGATGTTTGGCAGCTCCCTTGTGTTTCCTCTTGCTGGCCTTGAGTCATTATTGCTTGCAACTAACGCAACTGTTTATTGCTTTTAGTACAGCAAGATCCCACTTCCTTTTCCCTCCTGCCATCTGCATTGCCATATAAAGCAATCTGTACGTATACTGGAAACCTGAGATCTGTTTGTCGATTGGCAGGAGTAACTATGACTCTTTTAAGACAGGACCATAGTTACTAGCTGGGCTTTGCTACCTCCTCGTGGTTCTGCTGGATGCCCTTTGGGGTAATCAGCTTAGCCTCTGCCCCACTGTTAAGTTATGGTTACTTCCTCCAGCCCTCCAACTCTATGACTGGCTTCAGCAAATACTCAATAATTCTCTTCTAGGTGAAACAAAATTTTGGCAATTGATTATATGGATCATTGTCCTGTGCCCATGAGGGGTGTTAGGTAGAGTCAGGCAGGTGTTTGGGGGGTGGCTTGCCTGGCTTTTGTTTGTCCTCTATGTTATGCATGTCGTTGACCTGTGTTGTGATGTGGTGCTCACAGGTACCATAAGCTGTGGCAGACTGGAGGAAGAATACATGGATTTTGCAGGAATGCAGTTTATAAGCTGGCAATATGTTGGGCTGTAACTATGTCTTCCTTCCTCTGGGAGTAACTGACTGGCCAGGTCACAGAGAGCAGTCTCTTCTCTCCTCATCCTCACCCAGTTTCCTCATATTGCCATGAACCCTTACCTCAGCTGCTGGGCAGGGGGCAGAAAATCCAGTCAGTCATGCTCCAGTTGTGAAGGCCTGGGACAGGAATCCAATGTCTCCACATTGCAGCAACCAGACAGGAAGAACATTCGAAGACCTGACAGAAGGATGTGGCTGTACACATCTTGAAGAGCTCTATTAATGTTAGTGGACATGGCCCATATATTTGTGAGCTCCATGAACCACTGGCTTTGACTGTAAATAAACTGTATTTGTGGCATTGTTCATGATCTGGGAAGGAGGTCCTTGTGAAGCTTGTAGGAAGGATTGTGCATAGGATGTGAATAGGAAATCATATACATGATTTTCCTTCAACCTAGCAACATTAATATGCCAGCCTTACTCAGGTGGATGGACCACCTTATCTAATGCAGAAAAGGAACATGTATGTATGTGTTCAATATTAAAAGAATGAAACAGGATGCTAAAAATGGCATAGCTGCAACCAAAATTTAGCTGAGATTATTTGAGCATCTATCTCAGTCCAACAGACCTTCACAGGCGAGCAAAATCTTATTTATCTCTCCAGCCTTCTTTGGGGCTCTACTTGAATTGCTCACTGAAAGATCACTTGGGCTGAGGAGGCACAGTTTGGGTTCTGAACAGCACCTTGAAAATTTTCTCTCCTGACTTCTGAAATCCATCTCTATCCTTCTCCCAGGTCTCCCCACCACAGCTGTGCTGAGAATTACCTCTGTGCACTGGTAGGAAAACTCACACAGTGGCCCTTTTACTTGACATTTTCCTGGACCTTTTGAGTGTATTTCTACTGAGCTAATGCGAGATATGTGCTCTCCGTAGGTGTCTAAGGTAACAGAAATAGATTATGTTAAGTGCTTAGTAAGAGGCATTTTCCATTTGGAACACTCAACTTCATTTAGTTGTAATGCATGAAAAAATTGACCCATGTGGGTCTTAATCTAGCCATTTAGTTGTACCCCTGAAGTGTCAATGTGATGAGCATCACAGATTTCGGCACTGTTGACATTTCTTTTAAGCAGATGACAGTTTGAAAGGACGGTAGCGTATCCTTTTATCACTGCATCAGACAAATATGTTACTGAGTGATGGCAACAGCTTTACACACTGGCAAGTGACAGAAAAGAAAGTGGTGGGGCAAAGGCACAAAAGGCAAGACAAATTAAACAAAGAAGCAAAACACATACAAGTATTCTTAAAGCCTCTCTGGTGAATTCACACCGTGAATAACTGGCACAGCTGACGAACAATTATCAGTGAGGAAATGACAAGACCCTTAAAACTCCTCAGAAATATCTTTAAAACAGTGGATCTCAGACACGTATAGTGGTAAAGTTGAAGGGAGACAAGGCCCTTTGGTGAAACACGAAAAGGGTGGCTGTGACAGCATAGGCTCTTATGTTCCAAATGATGTCCTCTCCCACACCGTTTTTTTAGTAAAATGTTTTGTTTGTTGGCCTGAGAGTCTGAGCCCTGGCAACACAGTACAGACAGCAAGACCTAGGAATTTTCTGGTAATAGATTTTTTTCATGATCAGAAGCAATATTTTCCAAAAGTGGGCTGTGGGAGAAAAAGACAGGAATGGGTACAGAAAAAAGCTCTGGATAAGGATCATCAGGACTGTAGAAAACACAAACCCTGTGATTTTAAGGGGCTTGGGTTGCTGTGGGGAATTGTCAAATGAACATTTTTATGAAAATCCTTAAGATTTTCAGTAACACATTGTGACACTTCATACATTTTCCCATGCTCCCCAGTTATCTGAATAGCTAGCACCTAGGGAGAAACTCAGCTAAGACTCCAAAGCATGGAAGACACTCAAAATTAGGCAGGTAAATTTCCCTATTTATCAACCTATAATTTTCCATATTTATCAACTTATTAAAATACATGGACAGCTCAGGAAGATCTTTGTATTGAGAATCCATTGTTGTGTAATTAGTGATTGCTTCCCCATTACATACTTTCAGGGTGCAGAAAAAAGAGTTTAAATGCAGATAATGCTAATTCAATCACATGCAGGCACCTGTCTAGCATATAGGTATGTTAGCTTATCACTGGCTATCAGCTAGCTGTCAGGTAACTTGGCAGAGTGAGAAAATCCATTACTAATGTAACAACAGGCTTCCAAAAAGCATTAAAATGGGAGTCTAGAAATAGTTTATGTGAAAAATGCTGTCTGCATCTAAGAGGGCTTTTGATCTCTTTGTAGGAAATTGGTTTGAGGAAGTGATAAATCTAAGTACACACTTACTGCAAAATTGAAATAATTTCCTCACCCAATTTGTAAATATTCTCCCTACTCCCTAAAAAGCACCTAATACTCCCTTGGAAAGAAACAGGAATGCAAACAACATTGATCTGCCAGGCACATAATGGGAGGGGATCTTTTTTCTCTCCTGCCACATAGAATGAATCATAGAAGTTTTAGGGAACCTGATTATGTCACTGAGGAAACACTGAGATGATGCTATGAGCATTTTCTTCAAGCTAACATGATTTTTGTGAGAGCATTATTTTATCTTAAAAGTACTGCAGGACTCAAACCCAGTCTATTTTTAAAATGATTAAACAGAAAAATTGTAATTAAATATTATTCTGATTGCTTTGCCACAAAGAGACAAAAGACCAAATGTCAATTTGAAATTAAACTCATAGAGAAGCTGAGCAAACAATAAAGGGATGTATCACTAAGTAAATTACAACAGTTTGAGATGTCCTGATTATCTTTTACTTATTGTTGTTAAACCACTAGCTAAATGCAACTCTCAGTCATACTGTGTTTCATGATAATACTTTTGAAGAACCTGAGGCAAAAAAAAGCACATAAATTTATGCTCAGTATGTATCCACGAAGACTTAATGGCTGCTTAATAGAGATTTAAAACAGTTGCAAAAGGGGCTTCAGCATTGTGATACTCAGTGCTGCAAAGCCTTAAACTTACTGTACTCCAGGTCAGGAGCTGGTGATCCTGTGTCAGTCTGTCTAAATATGTGCTTCCTACATGCTTAGGGCTCGGAGTTAACAACTCTCAGCTTACCAAGCAAAGAGATATTTAAACCAGCTCAAAGAGAAAACTAAGAGGAGGGTACTGCCAGAAACTGTGAGACTGATTTTCACATGTGGGCACTGTCTTGAGGACCGTCTCATACCAGTATGTGCAGACAGGCTCAGGACTCCCACTCCAACAGGTGGATGGACACTTCTGCCTCCCAGAGCAGGTGGCTCTGCCAGGCTGACACTGAAGGCCAGAAACTGCCTCATTCATGCAGGTTCTAAGCATGCAAGAGCAGACGTGCTCTCTTTTCTTGAGAGCTTCCATCCTTAACTTTTTTTGCATGAGCAGGAGGAACCGGTCTGTCCTTCCCACCACAGAGGCATATTTATACCAGTAGCGAATTAGATACCACAAGTGTAGGTTTCAATTCTTTTCAAAGCCAGGATAAATAAGAATTTGTATCACCTGCTTTCTGAGAAAGTGCCTTTGCAGCAAACCTAACACAAATCCAGTATCCACTGCCTCTGCGTCCTCTCTCCTTCTCCTTCCTCTGAGGGGACGGCGTGCTCTCAGTGCTGTTTAGGTGTTATCTGAGCATGCCAAATAAGCCAGGCTCTTCAGGAGACCTGCCAAATAGGTAGGTGGGGTCGAAGTTCGGTGCACATAACATGGTGGCATTTGTAGGTGTATGAAATAGTAAAACTTCAGTTAAATGAGCTTGCTATGGAAAATTAGGAGACTATGATCTCTTAAATGCCTTAATAAGAGTGAGCAGGGATTTCTTAGATCACGCTGTTGGACTTAGGTGCTTTACCTCTAAGTTGCACTTGATGTGACAACAGTTATTTTGGATCTCACCCTGTACTTGAGTCATCTCAAAGCTAATGAGTTCTGAATGGTATTCTAACAAGGAACAAAAACCTGTTACAAGTTACTACAACCTTATTTTTTGTGTTAGAATTTAAAACATAGACAGAATATGTAGGGACATACACCTTTGTATGGAGTTTAGGAGCAATAATGAAGAAGACTTAGAGTTCATGTTGAAACAGAGTTTTCAGTACTCATGGTTTTAATTTTTTTTCTCTCTCTTCTTTTTAAAATTATTTTTTGTGAACTGTTAAAAATTTTAAAATGAAGGTACAATTCTCTGGATAGTTTATGTAAGTCTGTTCATGATATGTGTGATCCTCTTTGTTTCCTTCCAGAGATATATACTGCTCGCTCTCTCAGGGCTCCACAGACCACCAGTACCAACCCTTTCAAAGAGCTGCTTGTAGCCTTCCTCCTCGATTTTTCCAGATTCTCTTAGCCAGAGGCAGATTTTTTTCCTGTGTTCCTGTTGTTTCTGTAGCAGATATATTCAAGTACATTCTTCATTCTCTCTTACACAGAGCTACAGTTTAAGACCCTAAGGGCTTCCAAGAGAAATTAAAAAATAGCATGAGAAGGAAGCTTCCAGACAGTTTTTCTTCAGTCTGGGTAGAAACAGCAAGATTTTGAGTGCATTCCTCTGCCTTTTCAAAGCCTTCACTTTCTCAGAGACAGAATCTGGATTTTCAAGTTTTTCATTCCTGCCTTTCAATTAATCCTGTCTACCTGTGGATTCAGTGTAAACAGTGGGCTCTATTTGGGACAAACACACACAAAACTTTGGAAGTTTTAATGTAATTAATGCTTGTTCCATTGCCTGCTGGTGGAGCAGGGAACTGGGCCCACAACCCAACTTTTCTCATGGTCTCAGTACCTCCCCACTATTTGCAGGGGCTGGTGGGACTGCCTCCATTCCTCCTCGCCTCCTCTCCAGCTCCCCTGCTCTTCCAGCACCAGGGCTCCCCTTTAACACCTCTCTACCAGATACCGCACTGTCCAGTTGAATCCTTACTTACCATTCTGCCTGGCCTCTTTTTTACTACATTCTCCCCAAAAACTAACTTCAGGCTTTGTCTCCCTGGGTCTCCTATCCTTATCTGAGCTGAACACCTTCCCAGCACACCTCCCCAGCTTACAAAGACCTTTCAGGCTTGAATTAATCCTTTCCTCTGTCTAGGTTTGCACCGCACGCTCTCCTCACGGTGTACCTTAGGAAGCTTTTCTTTTCTGCCTTGATTTAGTGCCAAGGGACACAATGTTTAGAGATGAAGGAGGAAAGCTGTAAGGAAGTGTTACTGATCAAAATGTTTTTAAGCATGGATCAGAGTATTCAATGAAGGCAAATCATGAGAGACAGAAAAAATAGGAATCATCAGACAAATAAACTGAAAAAGCTTAAGAGAATATTTTAATGGCGTACACATCTGCCTTCCTCCTTAAGCCCTTCCTTCTACACAGAACAGATGGCCCAGTCCCAAAAATAAACATAAAAAATAAAGAGAATTGCAAGAGCTGTGAAGACAAATCCTCTTCTTTACAAATGTATAAAGGTGAGGCAGGAGGAACTGTGGGGGGCAGCACAGGCAGTGGGTGACAAATGAGGTGGCATTTTCTGGATGCCAAATTGATTCTCTTGTTGCATTGTTTGCCAGGGATTGGGAGGCAAATGTGCCCAATCCAGATGTTTCCTGGGGACAGAAAATGAAACATTAATGAAAGCACTGGAAATACCTGAATGTCAGAAAAAAAGGGTGTGTCTAGGGGGAGGGAAGCTGAAAAGAAATTTCTCCTGTGCTGAGTTGCCTTCAACGTAAATTCTGACAGTCTGTGACAGCAGCGTGACTGCTGTGTGCCTCACGAACACAGGGACGGCATGCAAGGGTTTATGCTCTAAATTAAACATAGGGAAAAGCGGGTCATTTTTTGTTCTTATAATACCACAGCTACTACTACTAAAATAATAATAAAAGAGGTCCATCCCAGCCTGATGATCACTAGATGATTTTGCAAGAGGCTATTTTTAAACTACATCAGTCTCCTGCATACATAAGGTAGCAAAACCACTCAATAATAAAAGATGTGGGATAACTTCACTTACTACCTGCTGCCCAGAAAAATGCAAGTGTGATTACTGCCTTGAATTCAAACCAGGAAAACTGCTAAAATGCCAAAAAGAAATGTGACTTTGCCTAATGACTGAAAGTTTTAGTCCTTCCTTCAAGTAATGAATCTGGTGGTGTTAGTGTAATATGCTTCATATCCTTTGAAAAATAAACATTTCTGGTTTAAATACAACCTAAATGAGCTTGGAAACTAAAATAATTCTTCTTTGGCTTCAAATTAGATGGATTGGTCATGTCTGAACATTACTGCTGCTTAATTTAAGATGACACATCAGCCTGGCATTTTCATTTTTAATGTGGGAAGCTGCATTTATGAATAAGACCTTTCATCTCAGGGACAGCAACTTCAATTTTTTCACAACTAGTAGAGGTCTATGTAAATGGTGTCTTGCACACTGCTCAGGCTGGGCACCCTGAGAACATGTAAATTCATCTTACTTATGATAAATGGATCCATGAATAGTAATACTTCCATTTTTTTTTTTTCTCCTGCAGATCTTCAGGTCAGGATATGTAACGAAATATTAAAGATATAGTATTTCTTGGATGCTTTGATAACACTGAGGAAGGTGTGCATTTGATTGACAAATTTCAAGATATTTCTGGCCTGACATTTTCATCTCATATCTTCTAAAGAAGGTATGTACCATACAGAAAACACGCAGGGAAATTTTTCCTCCCATTACAAAAACAAAAGCTAACCTGAATGATGACATGGGAAATGTAGCCTGGAGATATTTCTAGCCTCATCTCTTCCAGATTTTTGATAGTATATACAAAATTGCTGCTACTTGGGCTACCAGGAACGGAAGTAGCGTGGTGGGTAGGTTCTACCTGCCTTCCTTGAGGGTAGTCTTGCAGCATTCATTGAGCCCAGCACAAATATAGCAACCAGGGCCACTTCCACTCCAAAAGGCCACCTGCAATTTGCACACTGGTGTAGAAGTTAGAGCATTGCCTGAGAAAATGAAGGACCTTGATCCCAAACCCTCCCCAGGATGAGGGTACCTCCCAGTAAAAAACTCTGTACCACAAAGCTACAGGTGAAACTGTGGTGAAGAGAGAAACAATTTCTCTGTTATCAAAAGGTAGTTGAATGTGATGAAAAGAGACCATCCCAGGCACATTTGCTCCTGGACAAGGGGACTTATCATTAGGATACAGGTATTCAGGGGATGCCACAGGGGCCCAAAGTCCATCTGTGCTACAGGCTGAAAGCATGTGGAAGGCTTTGCTCATAAAGCAAATGTGAATTCACACGTTTCGGGAGACTGTCAATGACACTGACTCCAGTAACACAGCAATACTCAGCACTGGCATAAGATGCAAATGAATCGCTTGTTCCTGCAGTGCACAAATACCCTCCCTCTGCTTGAAACGGATGCAGGAGCGGTTGACCAACAATTCAAAAGTACATTCAAAAAACATCATTGCAATTGTAGATACCTTAGGAGGGTAGAGTAGAAAGTAACCTTAGACAAGCAGAAACCAATTATTCCTTTAGTATGGTAAACCCTTTCTAGCAGCTGGTCAGCAGAGGTAAGCAGGAGCTGCATCCAAGTCACAGCTGCAACAAAGCCGTCTCTGCACACTGAACATTGTCAGTGCTGGTGAGAGCTTTGCTATTTGGGAGCCCTATTCTAAAATAAAGTAGCCCAATTATTTAACATGCTGGAAATGCAACTGGATGGGAGCTCATGGGATAGAAAAGCTGCAATGCTGGTCTATAAAACAGAAGACAAGGATATAATTCTATCTGTTCTACTGGGGTCCATGGCAAGTATGCCACACGTCAGAGCATAACTGAAGGGCTGCTTTAAATCTGGAGTGTCACTTTGAAAAGCTGAGAATCAGCAGGCGGCTTTGTGACTGGGAAAAGCTGACCAGCAGCTTTGAAGTATATTTTATTCCAAGGCTGGGGAAAGCCACTTGCAAAGAGGCTGTATTCAACGTTATTCTAATTTCAGCGAGGAGGGGATCTCCCGTGTTTCTCCTGTGCTCATATTAGGTCCCTGGACATAAAACATTGAAGCTGCAGCTCTGCTGCAAAGTAACTGCAAAGATGCTGAAGATTTTGGACGGTTTCTTTCAGCAGTCTCTGTAAGAGGAGCATACAAAGCTCAGCTAAAGCCGAACTGCCATAAAACATCCAATAAAGACTTCTCTTTCTGTAATGTGCAGGGAGTAGCGATGAGATACTAGTCCAAGGGACTCTATATCAAGTTAGGGTTCTGCTGAGAAACAAAATTGCTGCTGTCAGTTATTTGCAGTTAAAGCAAAAGTACAGCAGGGGAAAATATCAAATGCTTTTACAGTGCCCTAATGACCATGATTCAAGAGCATTATTTACGTTTGGCGAAAAACCACAGTGTGTATCTAATGAGGTAAAGCACAGCTGCTGCCACCAGTCACCACAGGTTTTAACCACGCCGACCTGCCTCCCTTTGGGGACACCCAAAAGCAGAGCTCAGGGCATGACGGTCTTCATGCCTGTGAGTATCACCCAGCTGCCCTTTTAAGCTCTGTACTGTGCTGGTGCCTCTGCATCTTGGCTGTACCAGCATTCAGCTGCCATCAGCTGGTCTTCTCCTGTCTCCTGCCCAGGTAGCACCACTTTGCCCCTGCCTGGCTGGGGGGAGGGTGTAGGGAAGGATACCTGTGGGTAAGCTCATTTCCAAGTCTTCCCCAGCATAGAATATGGGCTCCTTTGCAGATTCTCCTATGGAAATATTTGCACACATAAAAGTGAAAAATACATAGAAACCTCTATTTCTCTAAGATTAATACTGCTGGAGTCCTGTGCATTGCAAAATTGTACTATTTACTAGGAAGTTTCGTAAGCCTCTAAAAGGAGTTACATAAGCTTTTTCACCATCAAGATAGAGAAATTTGCCCCTCTTTCACCGACATGTTTATTATAACCTCATATATTTAGTTGCTAGTAGCTGCAAGTGTTCCAGCAGAAAACAGAAGATAGATGTATAAACCTAACTCAAGCAATTTTGTATTATTTTTAATTTCCACAAACAGGATCTGACTAAATTAGATTTTGGTTCCAGCAGCTAAACAATCTTGTAATGGCTGGTGAACTACTGGAACTCACTTCAGTCACTGTACTGGTATATTTCATTTTCCTATACATTCAGAAACTATACAATTATAAGGATTTCTTCTCAGAAAGGTTTGGAAGACTGCTGATACATTTAAAAGTGTCTATTAAGTGTCTACTATTCTGTTCTTCCTTTTTAAAAAAAATATTTAAAAAATATTTCTTTTAAAATATGGGTGAAGATTATTTTTGATGTCCTAAATTGTAATTTTTTTATGTCTATAGATCATGTTAATTTCAATTCTATAAATTTAGATAGAATTCCTTTAATGTCTGCAGCCATTTTACTTATGAGTTGTGTTTACAGAGTACAGGGAGAAAGTACGTGGCAATTTTCTTTTAATTTTTTTCAGTATCTTAAAACATGGAATAATTACAAGAATCCACCAGGCTTGTATGGGGGACAAGAATTCCTTCAGGCTTCGTATTTTAGATTGGCTTTCTACTACTGCTATATCCATCATGTAGAGTTTAATTATTATACTCAATGAGATATTCAAAAGATTTTCACTTTTATGGAGCTGCCAAAACTGTATTTACAGTTAATTAATAATACAACAATAAACCAGTCTTTATGTCCAGGTCAGATTTCTGTTATATAAATATAGTCCTGCAAAATCCATATATGAACTCTGTGTAGTGACCTGGACTGTCTACGTAGTTAGTCGGAGGAGAGAAGGTGATTAATGTGTCCTCAGATAGACCCTGAAACTAGGTACTGCCATAGGAGGTCCATCTCCCTGGCTAGGCGGGGAGTGGAGCTCCCTGGTTTAGCTCAGGTGCCTCACTTTTATTTAGGTAGCTGAAGTTAGGTAAGAAGGACTTACACCTCCGACTCTTGGGATCAATGCAGCCGATTGTGCAGGTTGCATGGTATTCTCTTCATTCTGGTAATGTCTAGTCAAGTCAGCCTTACGAGAATATACATATCTAAACCTTCATAAGAGACCATCAATCACATGACACATGTAATTAATGAAACTTCAAAGTAAAGGATACCATTCTGATTTATGCTTCTTATTCTTTTCTTGCACTCTGCCTTCCTTGTGGAAAACTGCTTCATGATACTACTTTTATAGATCATATAACTATAAAGATAGGAATATGCATACTATTAGGGTTACCACTCCCATTTGGTAATATGTCCCATTTAAACTGTTCATGGAGAAAGGTTATCCTAAACTGGTACTATAACTTTTTTTAAGGTTCATGTCACACAGTTTAAGAAGTGTATTTGAAGAGATTTATAAATGACATACATTCCCAATATGTATATGGCATATCATTGGGTTGAGTTCTTAGTTTATTTATCTTTATTAAAAGTCATATCTTGGTGGTGCTGCCATCTATATTTTTGATTCTCAAACACTGATATCTTCAAAGTACCAATCACTTCTTGAAACTGGGTGCCTTGGGGCCAAAAATTAGTGACAAAGAAGGAGTCAGAACAGAAAAACTTATCCTAGTGTTGTTGTGGTTATACCAGGTTATATACAAAAAGGAAATTTATTCATATTGTTTTCATAAATATTTCAAATACATGTCTGAGACAGACATTTTGAATGTAGGATCCCACAAGGTCTGCATCTGAAAGACCATTGAGCATCTGTGTATAATATGTGAAAAAAATCAAAGAGCAAGCTGAAAAGGATAAAAATATGGCCATGTTTGATGCTCATGCAGTCTGCCAAATATTACAAACTGAAACTGAGGACTGATCTGAAACATAATGTTTGAGGAGTGTCAAGAAGGATTACAGAGCCCTTGGAGCAGTGGTAAGGGTCTCTGGAGCACAAGTAGCTTTGTCATCAACCCTCCCAGTCAAAGGGAAAGGGTTTGAAGTGGCTAAGCTACTGCCCAGCATATCTGGGAAGTCTTAGCAGTCTGGTGAAGTTCCCATGGACTTGAAAAGGG
>JAVJGJ010000014.1:89032188-89051765 GCA_035590215.1 Microhierax caerulescens | reverse complement strand
TTTGCTTCAAAGCTCAAGGACACCTTGACATCTGTAATTAGAAGGGCTCCCAAAGGGCATAGACAGGTTCTTTCAATTGAGGTAGGTGACACCTCTTTTAAAACAGCCCCAACATGAAAGTCTGAATTCTTTTTAACCCTTTAAGAAAAGTCAGTGAAAGACAAGTACAGCCGTTCTGCTTCTGACTTCACCATTTGAAAGCAGATACACATCAGTGAAAAGTCAAATGGTGCAGCCGATAGCTGTATTTGGCTTTTAAGCTGTAATTTTGAAGTCTAGTGCCAACTGAAGGAGGTTTCCAACCTTGATTTATTGAGGTGTCTGAGCCTTTATAACCTTTCTGGAATTATTTCCTCTTTGTTCTTGAGTGTGCCAATAAAGATTTCATTATTTATTTATTTTTTTACCCAGACTGAAATACAACCACCTCCTATCGTAAAACTGAACTACAACAGAGACTAATCCTGACCTTGGAAGAGGCACCTTACAGAAGGAAGGACCCATTTTTTTTTAGAGGAGGCCCCAAGAGATGCTGTGTCTTCCCTTCTAAATCCTAAAGGGTGAATGATGGACATCAATGTTTGAGTACTGGGCATAACAAGCAATTCTGGAATCTCAGATATTTTTCTCCTTCTCCTTTCATTAAGTAATTTAAGTTTCTTCTGCATCTGGATAATTGAGGTTCCCAAGACAATACCTTCCTGTATGATTCAGATACTGGAAGTGTCTGAGAATTTGTAATGGGAATTGCATCCTCATGCAATAAAGTGAAATAGCACAACTTTAAAAAGCTTGTGGTTTTGATTATCAATGTATTATCCCAATATTATCTGCAGTACAGCCACTGTGGTGCAAGAAATAAATTCATCAGCTCTAAAGGGCATGTTGTGCTAGCAGATGAATCTGAACCAAGTTCCTGCAAAAACACACAGTGAAATCCTACCTCACTTTCTGGAAGCAGACTGTAAAGGGTAAAATAGAGCTCTTTTAATATTAAACTGTTGCTATGCTTTTAATAATTAGACTCATGCTATGAACTTAACATAACAAAATAATGTGTTTGACTTCATACATTACTCCTTTCTGAAGCTTGCACATTATGCTGCAGTGTACTGCTGGGACACAGGCAGTTTTGGCTAGCATCCCAGAGACTGCAATCTTCAAAACCTGGTTTTCTTTGTACCAATCAATATGAAGTAGATTCTGTCTAGAATGGGGGAGGCTCTGGGGTGGTAGTGTTGTAGCTGCAATGGTCTGAGAGCGTATGTGAAGCACAGCTTCTGGGGAAGAAGTAAAACTAGTCCTTGGGAAAAGCAGGCAGGCATTTGGCACAACAGCCCTTCTTTTGGGAACGCCAGTTCCGCTTCAGGTCTGAAATAGAAGCAACAACCCAGTTGCTATATAAAGGTTGAAAGCAATTGCTCTGGGTTTAGTTTAATTCCATCAATCAATCAGACAAATCTGAAAGGAAACGCAATTGGTATCTGGGGAACAGAGCAGGATTTTAGCAAGGAAGGAAGTGATAAGGTCGTTGTCTCCCGTGGGACAGAGAAAGGAAAAGGCCACGGATTATCACCTGTAGAACATGCAGATACAGATTGGAATAAATTATATTCCAGCAATTATCAAAACATGCTATTATTAAACTGTACCAAATAGAAATCGTTTGAATTGCCATATGATTAGCAAACTATTTTATTTATGTAATGCAAGATGCTAAGGAAAAAAAATCATTTGAGGGACATACTAAATACTGAAGATGTGATTAAGATAACTGTGAAGTGAACTAATCTTTCTGAAGTTGTTTTGGTTTTTTTTTCCCCCAGGAAGAGTTAGAAACTCTGCATGTGGGACACTACATGTTGATCCCCACACTCGAGGGGGGCTGTTGTTTTCCAACCAGTTGTGGAGACAGACGGAATTAGCCTCAGTATCCAAGGTATTAAAAATAGCATTTTTCATCTACATCAGGGGTCCTCAAACTCTCTAACCAGGGGGCCGGCGCGAGGATGAAGTGGCAGGCAGTCATCTGCAGCTGCTTGGTTTCACCCCCCAACCCCCGGTGTGGGGGTGGGGGGGTCTGTAAATACCGGGGGGTGGATTGAGGACCCTGGGGGGCTGTATCTGGCCCGCGGGCCATAGTTTGAGGACCCCTGATCTACACCCATGCTATAAGCACATTTAATTATCCCCATCAACCAGAAACCCAACTGGACTTCAACAGCATCAGTCCAGATGCCTGCTCAGGTGTTAGGCTGATGCAAAGAGGTGCTGGCTGAGGTTTGCTTTCTGCGGCTCAGTTGCATGCAGTGAGGGGGGAGCGCTCACTCTCAGACCACCCCAGACCCAGGGGACTTCACGTGGCACTTGCTGCTGTGCTCAAAGTAGCAAATGACAACCTGCAGTTCAGGGGCAGAAGGCATGTTCCCTCTGAAGCCCCTAAGATAAGGATAATAACCTCTGACAGGTCCTGTGACACAGAGTGGACATGGGTTGTTAATATACTAATCAGCTGGAGAAAAATTCATCAGAGCTCATCTGCCAGACTTAGCTTAGACCAGCTTAAGATACTTTTTGAACACAGACATCCTGCATTAAGTTGAGATTCACAACAATATAAAAGCTGGATGTTTTTACTAATAGGTTTGAAATTATCTAGCAGTAATGAAAGGTGTAGAAAAAAAAAAGTAACAATACAAAATGATGGCATTTGTTCCAAGGAAGCAAAAATCAGTTAGTAATAAAACTACTGTCTGGTTTTGTGCACAAGTCTTCTTTTCACTCATAGAGAAGAAAATTCTTTAGAGAAGGAAATAAGAATAATACAAAGGAAAACACACGAGGTCACATTTTAAAGTCAGTTTTAATTGCAGAAATATCATCTTTAATTGTAGAAATAGCCTGAACTCTGAGGACTGGCAATATGATCAATCTTTTGCTCAAAGTAATTAGATAAATTTAAAAAGAGAGGTGACTAAAAGCACATGTGAATTAGTCATTAGAGTCTCTAAGAACATTCCTTGTCTGTTCTGTAAAGGAACAAAGCATTTTCATGGAAGGGAAATAACACCAAGTCCCAAGATGTCATGTGAAGAGGAACTTTAATTAGCAGTTAGGATGACTCCCGGTCCAACATGACAAAATGGTCATGGTCATTTACCAGTAGGGTGAACAAACTACTGGACAGCAGAAACAGCTCATGCCTTGCCAGTGATTTACACAACTCTTTGCTCGCAAACTGAATTTGTGAGGGTTTGGGGTATTTTTCTGCATGCTGGAAAGGTTATGAACAACTCCAGCACAAACACAGCCCTGACAAATTTATTCTGAAAGGTAGTGGGCTTAATGGCGTAGGAGTGGCATCAGGTCATATCCCTAACCATGTCAGAGCTGACTGTCTGCAGCCTCTTCCATTATCCATCTGTCAAAAAAGTACGAGTCCTCAGTTGCTTGAGAGACAGATACAAAGCTGTTAATTTCACCAGCAGTAGGAACTAGCAGTGGAAGGACTTTTTCTGGACCCTTCCTGAGGACTTCACTACCTTACTTTGCCCTAACACTACTGTGCTGTCCCAAATGACGTTTCAGCTTTGTGCAGCCTGCAGAAAGAGGAATGTGCTTGTTCTAAGATGGTTTAGAGAAACATTAAAAACTGGACCTGAGCAAGTTTTTTCTTTTTTTCTTTTTTTTTTTTTTTTTTTCAGAAACCGACCATTTAGCCACTTCTTGGTCCACCACAACGTACCTACTGCTGGCTATGTTAAGTGGTCAGCAGGACTGACAATGCCTCCACCATCATAATCCTGGGAGCTTGTTCAGGGAATGGTCCACAGGCAGGAGCAGAGGCCCCAAGGTTCTAACCTCAGACATCAGGTTCCTTCAGGCAGACTCTGTGCCAGGAGCAGAGAGGGGTCAAAACCAGTCTCTTGCTGCTTGAGGGAAGCCTTGCCAGGACTGACAAGTGGATATGTAGAAGCAGCTTCCAAGGAGCGTGCCAACAAATGGGTCCGAATACCAATGACTTCCAAGGTTAGTGACTCACTCCAAGTGATGGGCATCCTGTCGTGAACAGCTGTGGCACTAAACCAGTGACTGCCTGTGGGACTGAGCACTTGGTTCGTATTTAGGCGGCAGCTGAAATCACTGTGCTGAGGATAACCGCACCGTTTGTTTCGGTTGACTTGTTAAAGCAATCTTCTGTCACTAATCACGCTCCCGGGCGGTTGCGGGAACCCAGTGCCACCGTGTGGCACCTTGGCCAGGAAGCCACGCTGGTGACCCCCCTGGATATGTGTCAGATGGACAGAGGTCCCCACGGCTCTGCCACTGTATAGGGGGGAGGAAAGGAAGGTCATCCTGGCCTCCACCCTCTTCTGCTGCCAGCGCACCTCTACCCAGCTGAATCTGAACTTCCAGTGGCAGCTGGGTCCACACCCTCTGTCCGTTTGGTCCTGCCAAGGTGCACCCCATCCTCACCAGTCCCTCTGGATCCTGATGTGGCCTCCAGAGAGACAGATGTGTTGCAATGCGCTCTCCTGGCAGAAGGTAATGAGTAGCATTTCCCTAGAGGCAACACAGCTCGAATGTTAGCCCGTTGTTCATCTTTAGCATGCTGCCCAAGAGAAGCAGAAACCACTTAAATGTTACTTATTCTTCCTAAATTTGTTCTTGGAAACAGCTGAGGAATTATTGCTGAAATATTTCAAAAAACCCTACCTAAGGCAGAGGCAAGTATGGCAAATATCAGCTTGAGCAATTCTGTGCAGTGATAAACTAATGAAAACAGGGCTAATGGCAAATATTAAGCAACGTTAGCCACAGGCAGTTTGACTAGCTCCAGCAGTGGTGGTTTTTTTTTTCCATAAATACTGCATTGAAGTGCTGTATCTCTCACTCTGCTTTTTTTCAGCTAGCAGCAAAACCCAAAGCAAACCTTTCTGTATGCACAACCCTAACTGAAAGCAGATTAAATGAATTCTAAGCAGCACCAGTAATAGCTACTAGTTATTTTGCAGTAAAAATAACAATATTTTATCAGTTTTTAACTATGTTTTCCTGCTGTTTGCAATGCAAGAAACTTCTTCCAGTAACAGCACAGTATTTCCCATGTAATTATTCAGCAGGCCCCAAATGAGCAATATATAAAAGACATGCTAAACAAAACTACTGAAATGTAATTGTGCTGCAGAGAAACAGATATAAAGGAGGGGCTATTTCAATTTCCCTTTGGTGACTCTGCCTTAATCTCACTCCTAGTGAAACTCTTTTGCAAGGGTTTCAATCCAATAATTTTCACTGTCACTGACAAATGGAAATCAAGATATAGTGGTGAATAGCACTGAACAATTAATAGGGAACATACTATATGCATTTAGCTTCTTTAATAATTTATAAAAATAATCCGTAATTTTTTGAGTCTGTTCATTACCTGAAACAAATATTTATATCATTTATACAAACCTCTGCATCTCTGGATTCAAGTAGCCTGAATTTTCAACTAAACATTTTAGGTGAAATATTTTAATAAATTTATCTAGAATAGTTTATTCAAATATTTTTGGGAAAGTTAAAGTTTTACAAAAAAATGTAAAGGCTGATTCTTCAGCTGGCCTATATCCTCACTCCAGTGTCTGGATTAATGGTACGCTTCATGTGCCCTTATGTTTTATGAGTTTTGTCAACTAAATATCACAAGAGTGTTTTCCCCATGCAGCTATCCAGGAACAAAATCCCTAGCTGCAGAAAAAGCAAAGCAAAGATTGCTGCTGTTGAGCCCGTACTGATGTGTTCCCAGCTGGGGCCACTGAGCTGCTCACTCAGAGCTCTCCCTTTGCAGAAGACCTGGAGGTCTCATAGCACAGGAGACACTTTGAGTGCATGGCCTGGCTGCAAATGGGGTCTTTTTTCTTCAGTAATTTGGGAGTTAGTAATATCAGGATTACCATATTGGGGGATATTCGAATCTGTCTTTAACACCGTAACAAAAAAGAATTTCTTTGGTTGCTGCTGAACAGAAATACTGGGGAAAAAAAAATGCGTGAGTGTTAAAAGGTTTTGTGTTGACAGAGTATTTCCCAAGTTGAAAAAAAAAAAAATATTCTGTTTACTGAATTTTCCTCAAACACTAGTTAAATGTCAGTTCAGCCCCAAACTGTATTTCTCCTTCATGGTACCCTGCTCTGTTCAGAAGCCAAATGATCTTATTGTCTCTCCTGGTGAGCCCACACAATGTGAGAGAATGGAGACTTATGCAACTCCCATGTGGGAACATACTGATGGAGTAACAGCTTTTTATACCAAAATCATCCTTACAGAACTTGCCCATCCATTTCTAATTAGAAGTAGGAAAAAATTAATGAAACAAACCCATGAATATTTTAAAGACAATAGCCTGCTGCTAAAGTATTTCAATTCAGCTTTTCTGTTTCTCATTTTTTGCCTACCCTCCAGCCTTTGCCAATGCCTCTCTTAGGGGACTCGGAGATCCACAAATTGTAGTCTCCCCTCCAAGCACTGGCTATGATTTCCTCTCAGCCAGCTGTGGTCAAAGACCAGCTGGGGATAAAAGCTCCTTCTTGTGGAACGGTATTTGTGAGGTCTTGCCAGAACAACTAGACTTATCCCTCACCACTCCATAGTCACTGGCATGGATTTTGAGTGAGTCATCACTGCCAAATAGCAGCTTACATCTACAGCTACACAAGTTATTTTCAACTTCAGTGACAGTGCCATACTTTTGCCCCTAATTTTATTAATCATTTCCATGGTAAATACTATGCAGTGTGGCTAGAGCTTGCAATAATGATAAAGTGTTGTTTTCATAGGTGATATTAATATTTAAGGCTGAAACTATAAGTACAAAGATGTGCTAGACATCCCGAGGCACAGATAGTGGCTAGGTTGATCTATTAACTTGGCTCAATATGGAAGGTACCCAACTTCCACAGAAATTACACAAGTTAGGTACTTAGTCTGCTTAGCTGTTTTGATACACCAGCACGTCTCTAGGTACTTTTAAAACCTACTCCATTAAAGCATAAATTTCCTTACAACTACTTGGTTTGTGCTAAGACTACATAGCCTGAAGAATATGCAGGCATCTCTCTGCTCCTTCACCCCCTGAAAGTCATATGGAATTATATATTTAATATTATATAATTATATATTATATAATTATATGATATTTTATATATACACACACACACACACACACACACACATATATATATATAACATAATATTATATATATATATATAATTCTGTAGTCTTCAGAATCTGTAGCCTGTTGTGCATGAATCAGACCAGAAACTGGAGCCTCTTTATTAGACTATACCTGGATTTTTTTCAGTTAAAGAAAGCAGACTACAAAAATGACTGTAGTATTCTGACACACTAGCAGAAAATTACCTGGAATGTACAGAAATATAGAGTTATAAATAAAAGTAAATGAAGAAAGAAGATTCTATTAAACACCAAGGCGATCATGAGCAGTAACAGTTACTTGCTTTAGGCTCTTTGAACCACATTTTCCTATTCTTGCTTCGATCTGTTAATTTAAAACAAGTGTGCATTTTCTCCACTTGAATTTTTTTAGCTATAATGGTTGCCATGGTTATCACAAAGAAAATTTAAATGTAAGAAATGTACAAAATTGATTTTTAGTGGTTCATTCTGGAATATACTTAAAACTCTTGAAGCCTGTGGACAACAGATCTGGTTAATGAAAGCTCTCTGCTGAGTCACCACGTTGCATAGGTTTGTTCACATGGACAGTTAAGACTCTAATGGTTTGAGCACATTCCTGAGAGATGGAAACCCTTAAACTAGCTGTGTGTTTTACTACCAAAGAGGAACTGTGTGTTGCAACCCAACAAACAAAAGAGGAGATACAGTTCTGGGAAGGTGACCGATACTGTTTTAAAACCACTCCATCATGGCCTTCACTATCTGAAAGCATTAAAATTCTACCAGAAGCTCAGAACAGACAAACAGTGCCAAGTAGAACAGCACAGAAAGGTCTTACCATTGCTAAACAACAGAATAATCCTGTTTTTCTGAGACAATCAGAAGAGGAATGCTATTAAACAAAAATGGCATTAGTTACAAATATCCTGCTGATAAAAATTTTAAATTTCAGTGAAAAAGAACAGCAATTATATATGAAAACCATATATGCTATGCTTTTCTTACATCTCTTTTAGGATTTGCCCTTAACTGGTGGTCCCAGCTGCCCCTGTGCAGACCCTGCTAGGGGTGATCACCTCTCCTTCTCCTCCCCCACCTGCCTCCAGCTCTGCCCCATAGCCCTCCAAGCCTGCGCTCACAGGCACCGCAGGCAGCAGGACTTTCAGAGGTCTTACACTGCCATGGGGAACAGGCCAACTGAAATCATCCCCACCATGGGTATGCCCTGTTAAGACTCCTTGCAGCTCTCTAACTTCATCCTTGATTGCAGTCTTTGCTTTTATTTTTTGTTAGCAAAGCCCATTAAGCTGGGAATGCTGAAATCCCTGCTGAGCCTTTTGCTTTTCCAGAACTGCCACATACAGCCTGGCACAGTTGTAATGAAAGTTTCAGAAACACAAAATCAAGCCAATGTAGCAAATTCCCATTGGAAATGACCACTGGCATCTATGAAGTTTAACATTATCCTCCGTCCTGTCTCCATCTGAAATGATGTAAACTTCCCTTCGCTAAATGTATTAGCAGAGATGGGAGGTAACCCTTGCTAATGCATAGACTGTCAATACTCTATAGCCTGCCTGCATCTGAACAGAACAAAGGAAATGAAGAAGTAAATTAAAAAGAAGAGGAAAGGAAGGGGAAGAGAAAAGAAAGAAGAGTTTTCCTTTTGTATTCAGGATTTTTTTTCTCTCTCAAGCCCAAAGTAGAGACTGTACTACAAAATCATTTTCCATGCATCTTGCTGGAGGTGGCATCAGATAAATTCCAACTTTTAGACCAAGCTAAGGATTTGTGCAGGCAAGACCTTCTCACTGAACTCTGTGTTTCAGCCTCCCTTGTGCTCTGGCAGTGATAACTGAAGCCAATTGGGTTTTGGAACTAGGCTTACTCACAGCATAATCTGAAGATTGCTCAAGAACTGTTATTTTGTTTATTTTGCTTTTGGGGAAGATAAAGATAAGGGAGAATTTTCCACTGGGAAAAAATCCAACATACAGATGCAGGCCAAGCTGACATTAACCAATCTGCTAGCAAAGTTTCAGCTCAATTTATGGGAACAGTAGCCCCTCGGGACTCCCATGGGACCTGCTTCCCCAGGAGAGGACACCCCTGGAGACACAGTATGTGGGCCACAGTGATCAGTCTGAGGAGTGGTGTGATTCACAGCGGTGGCATGAGCACAGGCAGGGGCTCCAGGGTGCTGTAGGAGGTGTCACTGAGGTCAGCAAAGGGACTCATATGATCATTTCCATTGCAGGTGTAAAGATGAAGTTTTCCAAACTCAAAAAAATTTTGTGTCTTTGGATTTTTTCATGTTGATTTTGTTTTGTAGCCCCCCAAAAAATCAACATGAAAACATATGAGTTCCCAGAAAGAACATTTTTTTTCTTTTTTTCCTGATTTTCTCACATATCAGTTGTTTCCTCTCTTCTTGTCCTACACCTGCAAAACTTTGTGCTAGTTTATAGGCTGTCTAAGGAATGCACGAATCCTGCATGTTATAGCACAGTAATGCTTTCCTCTTGGCTGGAGCTTAGAGAAGCAATGACAAAATAAAAGGAAAAAGAAAAAAAAAAAACCAGAAAAAAAGACAGTTGAAATTACTCAAGTATTGAGCCAATCTCAAAAGGGAGAACGAGATACATTAAGCTTAACAAAAATCCAGGTGTATGGAACAAGCATATAGTGCCTTTATTGAAACTCAAAAATATTCTAATTGCTACAAAATGCTAACAGCAGAACCACTGCTTCCTTAAGCGAACATTTTACTAAATCACAGTCATTTAATTTCCTCTCATGCATTTCAATAGCAAGCATTGCCTGAAAATAAAGCACTAAAAAGAAACGTGAAGATTCTGTTTACCCAAAAAAGATTTGTTTTGACAATTAGTCTTTTCAAAATGATATTTTAAAATATCATCCATCAGCTAAGCATAGAGAAAGCACATAATTTGGCAGTAATTTGCCTCTAGCTTGAAATTGAGGGCACATTTCAGGAAAGTGTTTTGAGTAACCTTAGCAAGGGAGTTTAAAGGAGCTCCTCGTGTGACTTAAGGGGATGGAAAGATCTGGCACTTTGGTAATCCCAGGGATGCAATACCCCTATATATCTAATAAGAGCAACTTCATTAGTGCACTTTTGAAAGAACTGTAAGTGATCAACTGGTAATTAACCAGTGCAACTGATTCTGATTTCAGACCATCAGCCCACACATTTTTAGGGCCATTTGACTTGGGGACAGATAACTTGTCTGCAATTTGGAAAAGTAGAATTGTGGAACAGAATAAGATGTTTTGCCTAGAATGATTCTGAAAGGTTTCATTTAGTTATCTACGTTTGATATGACCTTCGTGAATTAGAAACCTATTTGATTTCATTTTATTCTTCTGAGTGTGCAATTGCAATATCCCTGATCTTTCCTCTAAAACACCAGACTGGCCCTCAATGTAAACTTGATTCCCAGCCTGCCTACAAATCTCCTCTGGACAAATCATGCTTTCTAAAGGACAATCCTATTTCTTATCTTTCGTCCTTACCAAAAAAAAAGATGTGGTAGTAACCCTCTCCCATAGAGCCATTAAGGCTTGGGAACTGTTCAGACATTGTAATGACAGACACCACCACTTCATTAAGGCCAAGCATTAAGTATTTAGTTAATGGGACTTTTCAGAGATTTCAGTACAGGCATGGGTTGGCATTCGCTATTTGCTAACTGGTCTTCCACCTCCTCTGTCCACAAAACCTTAAAGATTGAGCTGGCCCTGCTTTATTATGAAAAATGAGTTATTAATGTATGGGGAACTGTATGCCCTGTAGAATACTGGCACAGCCAACATGAACACTGACAGATTAAAGGGAAAAGCTTTTGAGGCATCAAAATTGTATTTGGGCTGAAACTGCAGGTCCACAGAAATGAAAGGCCAAATTCCCAAATAATTTCAAAAGAGCACCTTTTTCATCTCAGCGGTCAAATTCAGTGCTCCAATGAATTTAGAAAATTCACAGTTCTGCTGTACAGAAGACTGGTAAAACTCTAGCAAAAGCATAGGAAAAGTAACAGTGAAACAGTACAGACATCTCGTCTGTGCAAGTCTTATAGCAGTATAGCTTCTATTTCAGCAAAATAAAAATATATTTAATCAAACCTACAGAAAACTGTTTTATGAAGGAATGCTGTGTTGTGTTCTGACTCTGTTCTTCAGCTGAGTATTTTACTTCCATAGGTCACATCCACACACAAGAGGCAATTGCTTTTGTTCAACCCTTACCCAAACTCTTTCCCATCCATCGTAACAGGAAATAAAAACTTCCCTCTTTTTAGATTTAGAGAAGGGGTTTTTTGCATCTCCTGAATAGGAATCGATCTGATCAATTATGTCAGGCTGCTTCAAGGACACTGAGGCACATGTGACAGACACAGAAACCATCCCCATTTCCTGGAAGCCTGGCATTGTTTCCTCAGCCTCTTCATTCTCACTCTACCATTTCCCAAGCTTTTTTACAAATGTGGGTGTCTCAAATATCTTGTTAAAAGACAAACCTTATAGATCTAGATTTATCTTAATTTTCTTTAAACGGTCCTTCCCACTGGCTGTGTTTGCTGCTCTGCTGGGCTATGTAATCTCATGGCAGGCCCTGAAGTGCTCCAGCTCCATTAGAAAGCGTTCAGTCACGCACAGGATTTGGGGTTGAAGTACTTGCTGAAGTCTCTCCTACTCCTTCACAAAAAGATAAAAACAAGAAAAAAACCACAGTGCCTGATCATCTGCTTGCACAGCCCTATCATGAGCTATTTTACGGCAGTGTCATTCACCTAAAGCAATCAATGATCTGCTGGGCAAATTTGGCTGCCCAAGAATTTCTGTACATGATTCTGAATATTATATTCATGTTATAAGTGAAACTCTTTCTTTTAATATTGACCTTTATATTGTGACTTCTGTTCACCTTTGGTTCAAAACTGCTCCTTGGTTCTGGTATGATATTGCTTTTTCACAGCAGCACCCTGAGGCACACCAAAGGAACAAGGAAATTCAGCCCGGCACGCTCCTCTGCGCTCCTTGTTTGCCCATGGAAGTCAACAAAGTGCTGTGGCCAGGGGGCCAGCTGAGATGAACCACCTGTAGCAACGTTCAAATTTAGGATAGTGCTGGTGCCAAAAGGCTGCAATGTTTTTCTAAATGTCCTTGAGCACCCAAAGTTTTGCCACGATTATCTGAAGGCTGTAGGGCCATCTAGCATTCTCAGAGCATCCACAGTTGCGCCACGGGTGACCCACCCCAGCAAAGAGCCCACGCTCCCAGAGCATCAAGGTAGCAGGCTCATGTACTGGGCAAAGCAGTAATAATTTTGTTGGCCCAGCCAAACAGTGCTAGGAACTTGCCTGGTAAATCCTTTTACGATGCACGCTCCATAAATATTTAACCAATAAGAATTTTTTTAAGACATTAATTTCCCAAAAAGAATATACAAACTTTGTTCTGTAATACATTTTGGGGCAACAAACAATGAAAATTAAATCACAGAAGTTTTACTAATTCCCATTCTTCCTACAAAACAAAACCAAAAGCAAAACCAAAAGCAAAACCACCACAGAAAAAAAAAGATCAAGAAAGTAATGTTCTTATACAAATACTTTCATTAATATAAAAGGTTATTTTTCTGCTTAGCAAACACCCAAATAATATGGAGTAGGTATGTTTACATACTAAACAGGAATCCCATCTGCGTTTAGGGTCCAGAGAGGATCTAGGAACTGTGCACTGTTGATGGAAGGATTAAAGAATCGGGGCACAGAATGAGCATATCTAACACAGGAAATGAGATTTATGTGTGAAAATCAAAGCCACACTCTTGTTCTTTTCAGCAAACTGCATTTGTGGGACAAAATATATCTTAATACTTAGTTCACACAGAATCCAGTAGTTTTCTACACATATACATGGTGGCCTCTTTACATCAACTCCAGTGAGGAACATTAACACAGAATAATAGGAATAATGTCTTTCTATTCTTGGTACTGAATCAGTAATACTGAAGGAAATCAGTGCAGTGCAATTTATTGTTCAAATACATTTCAGTGGTGTCAGCAAACACCATCCTAAACCCATCATGAATTTTTCTGCCCAAGCCTGCATGGGGGAGGACAACATCTATTTTCATTCCACGTACAATTCTTAAAAACACCATTATCATTAAATTATTCAGAAATATTCAATCTTGGAGCAATAGCCATGGTCCCTTCCTCTGGCACATGGCTTCCAGGTAAGCATTAATGGAGAAGACATCAAGAAACATACTTCTACTGCTTTCCCTCAGCTTCTGCTGAGGCTACCAACACCAGAGATCAGCCATTCCAGCTTCTTTCCATTCCTCTGGCTCCTCCTGTCTCTCCTGTTGGGAGGTGTCACAAGGATGTATGTCTCTAGATCCTTGGCTTCCCCAGGGAACTGCCACTTGGCAACTTCCAGCTCTCAACAAGGGGCTCTCACAAAGATCCCCACACTGTACTTCTTGGGAAAGTCCAGCTAGTACCAAGAAAGACCCCAGCAGATGACCTCCTTCAACAGTTTTTGAAGGTGTCTGACTTTCTTGCTGTTGGTTTGTGTTTTTTTTTCCTTCTGTCTTTATTAACTTCACCGTCTAATTAGGTCTCATGAAGATGCATCTCCTCATTTTACTTAAAAGGTTCATTGACCCTCTGGCATACTGTTATCACCCAGTAACCTGTGTGTACAGTAATTAGGACATTATAAAACATTGAGTTGATCTGTCCATGTTTCGCATTCGGAGGAAGAGACATGTGCTGTGTTGCAAAGAGCACTGGCTGAAGCAAGACAAGCCCAAAGTGAAGCACAAATTAATATTTGAAAAAAGAAAGTGGAGATTCTTCACGGGAAGAAGAGATTGATTGGAGCAACAAACTTCAAAGAGAGATGATAAGGGTAGCACCGAATTTGCTTCAGGAAAGCTCCAGGAGCAGGAAGTAATAAAAAGCAAGCAAAAGACAGGAGAGGGAAGGGCAGCAATCACTCACCGACTTTTGTAACACATTCCTCCTCCATCAGACTAACTGTAATAGAGCATGTGATAAGAAACTAGTCAAGAATCAGTTCTTTTCACGTGCTGCTCCTAGTGTGACCCGTGCCATGAAGACGGACCCGGATTGTCTGCACTGCATTCACACATACAGCTATAGAACTCCACAAGGGTGTTCATGTAAATTCAACAGGCACAAGTTAACCATCAAGAAAATCACAGCGCCTTTCTTGAAGTGTTTTTCTTGTGAGGAAAATTGGCTCATTTCATTCTTATTTACTATTAAGTTCTTTTTCAGCCAATAAAAGAAGTAGAATGTACCAAAATGTCTGACAACACCAAGCACCAACAGAGAGATGAAACTGCAGATACAAGCCAGTGCTACACCTCGCTGCGAGTACAAAGCAGGATTTCAAACACTTCTTTCAGACATCCCTGAAAGTAATGGTTTATGAACCACATCCTTGGCTTTTTAATCAGCACAGTTATACTGCCTTCAACAGGATTACACCGATAAATATACATGTACTTAATACATATGCTAATAATATGTATAATACACATGCTAAATATACATATACATGCACAACATAATACACTAAAACAAGCATATCATGATTAATCTATGTCAAAGTAGAAAACGCATTAAGCGTGTACATGGAACCGTACCTAATTGTACCAATGGAGAATGTAGTTCATTAAATTGCTAGATTTAATGACGAGATTGTTAACAATCATCCTGGATTATCTCTTCAGCTTTTCCTCTTACATCATTTTTAATTTCCTTGGCAGTTAATCCTGTTATAGAGGAGGTTTTGAGCAAACACTTTAATTTTTGTATTTTCTAAGTGGTATATGATGTGAATTGATTTCCATTATATCCTTTTTCCCTTGTGCCCCTTCGCCATTAAGCTCTGCAATAATATTATGTAATGAGCCTACGCATCACCCTTCCCTCTTTTACAAAACAGTCACATCACACCACATACTTTTACAGGCACCTCAGAAAAATGCTGTGCTGGTTATAAAACCCACACACCATTCTTTTTTTTTTTTCCTCCCCCCCCCCCCCGAGATCCTGATCTGCTTCTTCAACATCAGTTATTTATCCTTGTAGCAGCCTGAAAAAATAGGCTACGTTAGCCTCTCTTGTAAATCCTGAATAAGCGATGTTAACGATTACAGTTTACAAAACCGTTACTGCAGGAGACACCTCAAAGTTCATCAATGAAATAAAGTGCGCCTTAAAGTCTAGTGCTATTCCTATTAATCAAAGCTTTTCCACTTTGTAGAAGCAGGCACACTTTGAGAGCATGTGTGTCTGGGGAACTCGGCTTGCTCTAATTCCAGAAACGTTTGTCTTCCCTGCAGAATCATGTAGCCAAAGGGAATCGATCAGGTATGATAGGACCTGCAGTGAAATGCTGGAATCGAGTCCACTGACTTAGGTGCACACCTTAATCCTTGCCAGCAGGGTGCCTGTGAAGCTGGTCCCTTAAAGCAAAGCCCTTCGTTTCACGTTTGGTAGGTAGAAAGAGGAAAGGTCATGGTGATGCACAGACAAACCTTAATGCAAGTTCAAAAACCTTTCTTCCTCTTCTTTATTGTTTTTTAATTCTCCATTATATTAGAAGACGTGGTACAACACCATTAACATTCATAGTGCGCCTAATGGTTTGAAAGGAAAGGGGGTTGTGGAAGAAACGGCTATCCCAGTTTTACCAGTAGGCGAACGACATCTGACTAGCCAGTATGTTCTTTCTCTCAAATATCATCTTTATCCACCCTTTGCTTTTAACATGTGGTAGGAAAAAGTTTTTCTTTAGATGGTGATCATGAGATCCAGGTAAGTGTGGGATGATAATTTTGGCATTTTTTTTTTTATTTTTGTTTAAAATGTAGTTCATGCCAACGATAAACAAGCCTCAAAAGACACATTTCAGGCAAAGACAATCTTCGTGTGGATCCCAGGACTCCATCTCTCTCCAACAGGCTGCCACCCAGCCTTTCCACAATCAGTGTAAGAACTCACATTTGTTTCCATTCTGTTTCCATATTTTCCTCTTTGTGAACTAAAAACGTTCACAGGAAGACTTAGAAAAAGCTTCCTAAAAAAATTTACGCAATACAAGACATTTTCTTTGCTCATCCAGATCTGACCCCAAACACTGCAAATCTTGCAAACAATTGAACTATAGGAGCCAACTCTTGTCTAAGCTGTCAGAAAAGATTGGGAAGCACGCACAGAGGAGTGAGGGCACTTGGAAGCATGTCTGAGGGCTTAAATAAGGAATAAGAGAATCGTGTGGGTCTCTGAAGGAGATAGCACAGAGAAGAAAAGAATGGAGAAGACAGCATAAATAATGTTTCAAAGCTGAAAGTGTCATAATCAGGTCAAAGGAAAAAAAAAAAAAGATGGCTTTAGCAACCTTTGTGCATATAGCTTGAAGGGAGATCAGAGAGTGTGTTGTTGCCATAGAACAGGAAGGATGTAAAGGGGTCTGGAAAAGGAGATTTAAAGTTGTTTCAGTCTGAGTTTTCTCACTGTAGCATTCGGAGCTTCAATGTTCTAGCCTTACTTCAGAGCATCGTTGTGAAAATACAAACAGCATTTACAACTATTTCTGCTCCTCCTTTGTTTCCAAACCCACGGTTCACAGTTTAAAAACTCATTTGTAGTGGATGAAAAGACTACAGCTGTATTTATAACAGCTGGGTTGTTGGCCCATTTAAATAGCAGGTGCAACAAAAAAGCTATCCTTGATTTTCTATTCTCCATTAGCCTTGCCAGCAAACATAATCTGTACCAGTTTAGGAAAACATCCCATTTTATCTGGCTGTGAGTAGAGAAGGAGGAGAGCAACAGGTAGCAACAACCTTGTATCTCTCTTAGTTCAGGATTTGTGCCGGCTGCTTTGTTTATACTTAGGCTTGGTTTTCTGGCATTTTCCCCTTATCATCTATCTCTATTAACACGCACACATTACAAGAGGAATACAAGGTTAGGTTTAAGAAGCCAGCTACTCAAATGCACTAGAACACCAGGATTCAGGTTGTCTTCAAAAATTATTATGAGTGGGCACAGAACTGAAGCAACATCTTTCAGAGCCACCCTGGTATAGAGTCTCCCTGGCTAAAAGTAACTGCTGTCTATATTCTATATAGACCAGTACTGCCAGGGCAAGAACGGTGGTTGGCTAGTGGGCTTGGCACCTATTTGCTGGCAATAGAGAAACATCCATACGGCATTGTGCTCCGCTCCTCTGGGAGAAGGGTGTTCAGCATCCTCGTGGCTCTACCGCTCACCCCCCTGCTGCTTTCCAGGTTACTCGTTTTCTCTTCTTCCTTGTACACCTGCCCGGGCACCTGCCCCCTCCCTGCTCTGCTCCCATACCCAGCCTGCTCTGGCTTGTGTTTTCGCTGTCCTGCCATCCCACTGGGGTGCTGCTGGTTCTCCTCCTGGGTCTCCCTCTGCTCCCCCCACCCTGGTATCCCTGTCCTGTGTTGTGCCCCTTCTTTACACTTTCTGATCACTAAGGCTTGCACACATAGGAAGCACCAGTCTCTGAGAGCTCCCCATTTCTGAACTATATTTCTGACCCTGTCCCCTTTCTTCCCTACCTTGTCCCTGGCAATAATGGACACTCTTTTGGCACTACACTTTCAGGGCAAACAAAATTTGTTTCCTTAATTTTATTCTTGGAGACAGCGCTCTCATTTCAGCTGAAATAGAGAAAAAGTCTTGAAAGGAAAAGGCTGCTCTTAGTCTCATTTGTCCTTGCACTGATGGCCTGCCTAGAAGATCCCGTCCAGTCCCATGTTGCTCAGAAAATCCTGATACTGTTTAAGTCAGATCATCAATTAAAAAAAAGAAAAAATCCAACTGGAGCACAGTACTAATTGAAATTCACCCTGCAGCAAATGTTCTTGAGCGAGCTCTTTCATAGCCCCTGTGGTCAACAGTAAACAGTAAACCATGGACTCTGACCACAGATGAATTTCATGACAGGTGATTTTTTTTTAAAAAAAGGAAGCACGAACTTCTGTTTGTTCAGCATGTCTACAGTCTCACTTCTGGGAGCCAGCATAGTCATACCAATATATCACTGTCACTGTTTGAAAAACAGACCCAAATTTATGGCAGGCACAGAGCCCTAAAATAAACATATAACAAACAGTTCTGGAAGCAGTAGAAGCAGCAAAGCCTGATTTATTACAGATGAATTATGGTTGAATTTGCTAACAAAGCACTGACCAGCGCTTTTCCCTTGGTTGAAACAGTCAAAACACCCATTTCACATATGGCCAGCCTAGTGCAACTGGGCATGAGCTCATGTCAGTCTGTCCCTTACTGGTCCCCCTGTTTTACCCAGTCACCTACTACCTTCAAACCTGTCAGGAAATGGTGTATCTAAGTCCTCTAGCTCCATGTCAGAATTCAGCACACCAACTAGGAAGTTACTGGAGGAATTACATGTGTATGTGCATTCTCTTCACACAGAGGACAGTGGAAACAATAAATCTTAGAGCTATACAGGGAACTGGAGAGTTTTTTTTGGTCGTTTTCCAAGCACTGACACAATTCTTTCCTAAACATCTCTATAATATCCATTGATTCTGTAGATAATACCTGAGCTATTTCCAGGTTGTAGAAATATAAAATTCAAATTATAACATAAGGGATCTTCAAATATCCTAGTGAGAACTGTTTATACAGGCATGTGTCAAAGCCAGCCTTTGATGCCACTGACTGCTAATGCACATTTATATAGCAGAGGCACACCCACTGTGCTTTGGGGCACTTACATTGGAAGCTTCTGGGTCAAGCAATTAAAGGTCTTTCAACCTGGTTTTCACTTTATTTCTTAGATGTCTTAGTGAGAATATCCAATATAAGAAATTCTGGTACAGGTATGATATGATTTCTCCAGACCACAGGAGGTATGTGCAACCATAAGTACAGTTTACACTATGGAGAACAAACAATTCCACAAGTCAATGACAGTGAAGACAAAGACCTCCTAATGTGAAATTACTGGGGAAATAAGCAAGGGGAAAATAAAGAAATAATAAGACAGATGAAATAACCCCAGTTTGCTGAATAGCCTACAGCAATTCACACCCCTCAGAAATGCAAACGGTTCTTTGAATGAATGTGGTCATGTAGGATAACTATTGCTATTCTACCAGCCCATGTGAATACAGATTTCAGGCCTATGAAGACTGTGTTCTTTCAGGGCACTCAGCAACATCCTTGAATACTTGTTCTGTTCACCCTGTCCTATCCTATCCTATCCTATCCTATCCTATCCTATCCTATCCTATCCTATCCTATCCTATCCTATCCTATCC
>JAVJGJ010000014.1:89002426-89032088 GCA_035590215.1 Microhierax caerulescens | reverse complement strand
TCCGATCTTCCCATCCCATCCCATCCCATCCCATCCCATCCCATCCCATCCCATCCTATCCTATCCTATCCTATCCTATCCTATCCTATCCTATCCTATCCTATCCTATCCTTACATTATGATTATCATTGCCTGTTGTCAAAAATCTTCCAGCTGAATGTTACATGACTCAAAATTGTTACATACAGTATTCACAAATTTTCAACAATTATTTTATTCTCCAGAGAATACTCTCCTGAAAATATGAGCTTATAAATATATATTACACTAATTTATATATTTTTAAAATAAGGATATTTTTACTAAGTACAGAGTAAGTCCTTACATTCCTGTAATGACAAGGGGACTTGATTAGACAGAAGCTAGCTCTCGGAACTGGAGCTGTTCTTCAAAGTCAGCATCGCTGCAGCCATTCCTATGGCCAGAAAATCCCAGCTGGTATGTTTTGGTGAATTTTTGCAAATCGGACACCAACAACAAATTTTGGACCTAACTGCCTCTATGAAACTAAGCACTGGGTCTTATTTGGGTGTCCATTATTGTCCTGATTTCAAGGGGAAGTTCTGGGTGTAAACTGAACACGTAGAAGTGTCTATGGATCTGACCTCTAGTGACTGTAGGTTATAAATCAGAATTGTATTTTTTTTGTGAAAGGTATCTGGAAACTGCCCCCTCCAGAATCAAAATGGCATTGTGCACTTTTACTCTGAGGTGACTGCTAGGGAGGAATTCCATCTACTTAAACGTCAGTATTTGCTGTTGTTTTAGAGTTTCACAGCTGTGTAGTTCCTAACCCAAGTGTATTTGACCCGCAAGCCCTAATGACGCATAGCCCACAGTCGTATGACCTTTTAGAGTAGACCTCAGGGTCCCACTGTTACAACAATGACACAAAAACACAGCTACAAAACTAAATAAAAGAGCTCAAAGTTAAAATTTCTCTTTTAAGATCAATGAAAAAGATTTTATTTGAAGAAGCTATTGCCCATTTCTGTGAATAATGAGGCTTCTGCCAGACAACCTAAGAGATATGTCCCTCCAGGCAGTGGTATAGAACTAAAACCAAGTGAGAGAGACTGCAATGTATTAATTAATCATTGGAGTTCCAGCTTCTCATTAACAGTCTCCAATGAAGTTTTAGTAATTCCTTAAGCATTCCATAATAAAATAGAACCCACTTCAGGGATCCAAGCAACAACAATTAATTCAGCAAACTTCTTCACCTAGTGTGGGGATTGAGTTTTAATCCTAAATCTAAGGAGGATTAAAGAGGGAAATGCTATAAACACAGAAAGGCCAAGACAAAAACAAGCAAACAGACAGAGCCCAACAAACCAAAAAACAATAAAGCAAGACAAGGCAAAATTTTTATCATATGGTCTTGAAAACACTACAGGAGTTGCATTGCCTGATGCCATTAAGAGTTTTCTCAAAGGAATATGAACACTACTCTCTACAAATTACTGCCTTTTCAGTTGAACATCCCTGAAAGCTTTGGTTATTTTTAAAATTCTTACTTAATACATATAAAATAAAGGTTTTAGTTAGGGAAGCATCAAAAACATTAAATTTGCTGAGATGTTCGGAAGACCTCATGTCTCCAGTCAGACGCCAGGAAGCCTGGGTTTCAATTAATTTGCGTCTTGTGGTGGACAAAGATTTCAGTTGTGTTATGTCAAGGCTGAACCACTCATTAGACACAAGAATATCTACAGGTGGAGGAGAGGACAGGCAGAGGAGGAGGTATGAAGGGGGAGACATGTATTAGTGTGCCTGACCACCCCCTCCCTAAATTCTCCAGCTTTAGGGGACATCTGACGTTCTCTCCCTCAAAACAGGCCTCTCCCACGTGGACCTTCATGAAGACTGTCAGAATCAATCTCTCTGAGTACTTGGCTGCTCTGTCAGATGTCGCTGAGTGACTGGAGGCTGCAAAGTTACTGATGGGCAGGACACATGAGCATATGAACCACTATGGCACAAATCTTTTCCTTCAGGAAACCAGTCTAACACCACATCCTTTGCCATGTACTTTCTATGGTATACATTACATAGACATGAGGAAGTGATGCAGGACAAGAAGGAGTCCTCTTTGGAAACCACATAAATACAGTTTTCTAGGAAATTTATAGTATGTTTTCCTAAAAATCACATTTTCCTAGAAAAGTCTTGCATTCTTTGAAAGAAAACACTGGAAAAAATACTTTTATTTTCCTAAGAGTCCTACTTTTCTTCTTCAGCATGGTATAACAAGTTCATGAAGATGAAAAAAGATAGCAAGAGGCAATGCAAAGTTGTAAATCTGTGCAACTTACTCTATTAAGTAATGCTGCTGTTTCAGTTGGCCATCTGGCTAAATAGTCCTCCACTTTAAGTTTTAGCATTACAAGTTCCCAAGAAAGAAAAGTAATTCTAAAAATTTTAATATTAAAAGAAGTCTACGCACTACACAAGCTGGTAAGAACTCTGGAAACTTAGAAATTAGGTTTTCCATAAACTAGAGGGCTATAGAAAAATGCATTTCAGGGAATGCTGAGTTTCTCCTTAACAGAAGATACAGCCATTTTTTTGCTAAGTTAAGTCAGAATAAACTTAAAAGGGCTTTTCATCGCTTATTCTGCTGATAAAATATTATACATGCAAGGCAGCCGGTGAAAACCTAAGGAGGTCATAAAGTTCTCAAGGAAACACAAAGAAAGAAACCCAGTTACTGTACTAGAGTGGTCCTCTCAGCTGCACAATATAAGCTTGCACATTACTTTCCTGTACCTCAGTCTCAGTGCCAGGGATTTATTCAATGCATGGAAGTATGAAGACGAACAATGGCTTTTCTCACCTTTACAGAAAGCAGCTCCACAACTGCAGTGAGCAGATATTCTGCATGACGTGATGACAGCAAGGGAGGCTTCAGTTTTCAGCTCAGTTCCCCTGTGCCAAAGGAGGTGCAAAACTTTCTACAGAAGGTGAGGAAGTTCTCAATATGGGAGAATCAGTGACTTCTGTCAGTTTAGACTCAGTATCTATTCCTATTTTTGCCCATATTTTAGAAGACTATGTTAATGATTCCGCTTCAAGTCTGAAAAGAAAAGCAAGATCATCTGGGCTACCCAGCTAAAATGGAGCATACTTAGGTTATTCATGTTACTCTTCAAAGAGACAGTGTGTTCAGCAAAAATCAATGTTTAAATATGTGAAGCTTTTGCATGTAGAAAACATGGCTAATTAATAAATGTTCTCAACTGAGTAATTCAACAGAACAAGACATAGAAAGGGAAAAGATATTGGTAGTGTGTTAACAAGCTCACAAAAAAAGTGGTGAGGATACCATCTGTGTGCCATATATAGTAGGAGGCAGAGGAATGAGACGGCCACCCTCAGAGCTGGTAAGACTCACCTGAAGGATATGTTATTCCACCTAACCATCTCAACCTTAGGGACCTACTGATCTCCCACAGGCTCTCACCTGTTGTAGCTGGTTTGTAATCTTCCATTTCTTCTGTGAGTTGCAGCACCATGAACATACTCTGACTCATTTCTATTGAGAATAATCGGGGGGGTTTGTTAAATCTGTTTTGTATCAAGTGAAAACTCCAGAGATATTATCCGTATTAATGCATACAGTGAATACCATTTTTTAACCAGTTGAATGTAATTTTGTCAATTTGGAAAAGATCAGTAGGACAGCAAGGTGAAACCTATCATCTGCCCAGACTGAGTAATACAAAGAATGATTTTCAGACACAACTGTTAACTCCCTGAGCTTTCCCACCTTTCTCAATACAGACGATGAACTACAAGCATATGCGGTTCATTGGTTGCTTCCTGGTAATCTCATTGCAAAACTTATCTGACATCACCTTCAGGGTGAGAGGCAATAAAATGCACAAGCAAATACTTCTATACACTTGGCATTCCTTTGATAAAAATGTTGAAGTTCAAGCTAATTCAGACTTGGAAATACATAGCAGAATCTGTAGCTAAGCTTGGACCGCTGCTGGACTAGCTTTGCCTTATTCAGTACACTAATTTATAGCTATTTTATATTAAGAACAGGTAATCCACATTTTTTATGTACCCCTTTCTCAGTGAAATCTCTGTGAGAATCCAGCAGATTCCACCCACGGTGACTTTGAACCATTAAGTATGCTGACCTTTAAAAGTCAACAACACTTTGTGGTTTTGTTCTTATCTTTCCCCTCAGTGACAACTATGATAAAATGGTTGGCAGACTGTCAATACCTTGGACCACAGACTTTCAGTGAGTCACCAATTGTCCAGATACCTTGCTATTCACAGCCCAGTTTCTCCCTCAGCCCAGGGACCAGTGGTTTGGGAAGTGGAAGATGTTAGGCGTGACTCCAGCTCTGGATAATAAAGCTACTTGCCTTAAGCCCTAAGGCAGGAGCAGCTGTAAATTCTATCAGCCGACTACGGTATCAAAGCGGCACCGAGTTTCACAGGTTGCCATAGTGGGCACTGGACTCATGAAATGCCTGTGCTGCTTTGAGGTCCCATACTCAGGAAGGCTTTGCTGGCCCATTAGCATCCACAGTTTCACCCAAAGAGCACTGGGTTATTGGGAAGGAGTCTAACCCGCTAACTTGAAAACTTATTTTTTAGAGACAAATGCTGCTGCAACTCCACCTCAGTGGTTCTCAGTGTAACGTATTTGTTACGTTCTCGTAACGCCAGCGGTAGCGGTGAACTCTGCTGTAGTAAAGATGCCAGCCCAAGTCCATGAGCTTAGCGCTACTTGAACTCATCTGTTGAAATCAGAAGAAAACACTGAACTTCATTGTCTTTCACCTGAGATAGGAGGTACAGGAAGGGTCAGTCATGAGAAAAGAGGAACTGATAAACATTTTGTGTTGCGGTCCCCGTGATGAAGCCACATCCTCTCCCTGAGCTGTGGTGAAGCTGCTGCAGGTGCCCCATGGGGATCCTGAGCAACAGGGGAGGTAGAAATTGCAGCAGCACAATGCAGAGCTGCGGGATGCCGTGAGGTGCTGAAGTGTATCAGCTGGGGATGAGGGAGTGAGAAAGGCTCGGCAGGCTGAGTGTCTGGGAGGAGTGAGGGGAAGAAGATGAGAATACAGAGATTTGTTCGGTGAGATGTTAGGAGCGTGGTCAGGGTTGGAGATCTGGTTTGTTTAGAGAAAAGGGGTGTCAGAATTAGATATTCTTCCATTACCAGCAAGGGGCTAGGCCCGGAGGCAATATAAATCAGCAGGTAGCCGCTGACCACAGCGACCTATATACCGATTCACACACGCTGAAGACCTCTCCCTCATATCATGTACTGCTTCTGCTCAGGTCACGGCATTTTGTTTCAATGAACTTTGTAGCTTCTTTGATTTCCTATGGAGATCTAGGAATGTGGGGTTTTTTTCTCTCGGTTATCAAATCAAGACCAGCAGCAAGTACCTTTGTACAGCTGACTGAAAAGACCCCCCATGTATTTGCTTTTGACATGTGTAAATGAAGGTAACTGTTATCACCACTGAGGGGGACTACAGAGAACATTCACTAGGGAAAATCATAATTGCAAAACAAAACCCCAAGCAACACTCTTGATGAAAAACCACCTTAATGATTTTCACATTACATATTTGTGTCCATACAGTATTTGAAGTAAATTTCATCTTGTGTTATTTTATATAGGGATGCCTAGTTTGATCACACATGATTAGCTTAGTAAGAAAAGAAACACTGACTTAATAAAAAAATACAATAGATCTTTTAGCAGATCTTTGCTCTAAAGCACAATAAGAGGTGTCAGAAATCCCCCATACCTGAAAGTTTTTGCCCCAAGTCCAGCCACTGCAGCTCAGTGCCATGTAAAATTACCTGCTGAGGTCAGAAAGAGCAGAACCCTGCTTGTGTGACACTGGCTGTATTAGTAAACCTTGCTTTTCATCACTGTGCCGCTTCCAGATCTGCTTGGGTTCCTGACACTTTCAGTCCTCGGTTTAGCACACACAGAGCTACTTTGGTGGCTTCTCTGCCTGCAGTCCTTATGGATCCCTTCATACCGAGAGAGTTAAATACATGGACGGGGGTCATTCTTTGAAGCAGTATGTTCAACAGTAACATTTAGCAATAACAACAAAAAAGCATAACAGAAGAGTTGCCCAACAAGTGTCTTTCTAATGGCCTCAAGTGGACTCTGGATTAGGCTGTGGTAGTAGTCCTTGTTATGTGAGCAGAATAAAGTTTCATTACATTGGAACCTAGCTGTATAAAAATTGTGAGCCATTTATATATTCCACTGTTCTTCAGATGCACCAGAAAGTAGGATTCCTCTACATAATTGATATGTAGAATGGAAGTACTGTGGATCTGTACACATACACAAGAACAAACAAATCTAGAGGCTAAAGTGACCCATTCTAGGAGCTGGCTACTATATCGATTTCAAGCTGTGCGGCATTATTGTCCATTAGTATTGTCCATTAGATGTGATATGGTAGAAAACTACCACCTGGTTCTACTTCAAACTGTAATGAAGTGAGACCTTTAGTTAAGCACAGCAAAACCCTAAAATACTGAAGCACACCACTGTCCAGGGCCACTCCACAACAGTGAGGCTGGAAGAGCCTAAAAACTGCTGGGCACCAGCAGTTTGCATCTGAGATGGCCGAAGCCAGGCAGAGATGAGCAGAAAACTTTGTAATTAAACCACAGTGTGAGAAAAACCCATCAGGTGCCTTTAGAGCAGGGGTCCTCAAACTCTTTAACCAGGGGGCCAGCGCGTGGATGAAGTGGCAGGCAGTCATCTGTGGCTGCTTGGTTTCCCCCCCAACCCCTGGTGGGGGGGCCGGGGGGGGGTGTCTGTAAATGCCAGGGGGGTGGATTGAGGACCCTGGGAGGCTGTATCCGGCCCATGGGCTATAGTTTGAGGACCCCTGATCTATAGGAACATGCTCCAGATTAACCAGCAGGTCCTGGGCTGCTTTTGAGGAAGCTGCTGATAAACTGTGGCTTGATGTATAACCACCCTAAGCTGTGGGACCCGTGGTTGTCCCCACAATGCCTATTCCTCCTCAAAACTGTGCTGCTGCTTCTGATTCCTGTGAGCTGCAAGGGTTGTTTAAACTCAGAGTTCAGGGGGTGTTTCTTCAGTGGTGTAGATCTCACCCTTTGCAAACTGAAGTTTCAATATATCAGTACTGGCAAAGTTCCTGAACAGTTATGTATCAATGGCAGGTGGCAAGTGTGTGATGACAACCCTAGCACAGCGTGGGAGAAAGAATGGGTAGAAGAGCTTTGGCTTGGAGTTAGCTGTCTTGCATTGACATAACTGCAGTTACCATTCTTTCAAGATTACTAGGTACAATTATTTCCTTTAAGTGTCTCATCTGAGGTTCTTTCCCTTGTTTCTCTAGAAATTTTGAGAAAATTTATGTTTCTATTGATCTTCTATTGAGACAATTTTTATCTTTTATTTTATGATCTTATATTGTCTTTCCTTTGATAGAACACCTCTTTTGTTAAGGTGCTTCTCTGTGATATTTGGATAGAAGGTTCTTTGAAAGAAATTAGTCCTTGATTAGTCCCTGCCTGTTTCTCTTCTATATGCCTTTCTCTCTATACATGCCTTTCCTTAAACTTAGCCCAAAATTTCAGTGAAATAACAGTTTTTAACTTAAAACCTGAATTCCCAAGATATATATATGTGCAGTGAGACCCATTACTTTTAATCTGAAGAGAGGCAGAGAGCAGGCAGCACTTGGTGTGTTTCTTTTTTCTCTCAGTTACTATCCGTATTTTTTTCTGCTGTTGTTCTGTACCTTTGCCATATCTGTATTGGAGAACACATTAGAAAAGAGGAAAAAGGAGGATGAAATGGATTTTCTGCCTCTCTGGTGTAATTTCTTTCCCCCATTGGTTCCTGTGAAAGGATCAAAGCCATCTACTGAGATAGCAGGAAAAGGTTTAAAATGTGTTTGTCCTCTGGTTTCCTGCTGCTCTGCCCGAGTCTCTTTTTCCCTTTGCCATTTACAGCATTGGTAGCTTAGTTAACAAGGGGTTACAACAACAGTATCTGCCCTGATTGTCCAGGAGTGTCCTCTCTCCCTGTCTTCGATTACCTATTTCGCTGCTGCTGCGCATTCGAACCAGGCCCTTTCCCAGCTAGTCTGACCTGGTCGATCAAGCAAGAGCAACCCTAGGCTGAAGGTATGCCCTGGGTGAAGGAACTTGTCCTGGGTGAATGCATCCTCACCTGGCACAGAGCCTCCCAGCTGTGTCTGTCTTCACCCCGTAGAGCTGCGGGAACATGGATAGAGTCCAGGAACAGGGGAGCAGCTCCTGATGCCTTGGCGGTTTGCAGCTGGTTCTTAATCATCTGTTGGACCTATGGGTCATGCACCTTAGCCAAAAGCAGTCTCTGTGGCAGTCAGATTTAAGCAGAAGAAATAGATAGTCCAGACTTTGGAGCATGTGTGCCCTGCTCTCCCCTCCCTCCTCCTCAGCACCCAGGGACAGAAAGTTCTGTCACTGCTAACAGGCTGGGCTCAGATCAGCACATCACACTTTCTCCAAGGAGCTGTAAAATGTCTGGCTTTTCTGCGCAAGACAATGTAGATTTGGATGCACTCCCAAAACACTGAAGGGAAACATGCAAAGATAAGTCAGCTCAGCATAGAAACCATGAGAACAATCCTTCTCAGCCAGTAAAGGAAGCTGACAAAGGATTTATCAGTAACCTCTAGAAGTTCAGAAAATTAGTAGCAAAGTATGCTCTGCCACCACACGCATAGCTCACCAGTGGATTTTTCTGAAATCAAGATGATGCTGAAACGAGAAGGACCTCCCAACAGCTTGTTTTGCACCAAGGAGTCGCCTGTTCTTTTGGGATCTGATTAAGAAAGGCATAACTAGCTTACTGTATAAAGAAGTACTATAAAAGGTGACAGCAATAATAGAAAAAGTGACAGCACTTCTAACAGATGTACTAGAAAAGGTAATAGCAATCTTACCTCCCTGCTGATGCTGGGAACCCCAGCTATCATGGCACTGGATGACTGCACACATCCACCTGTGTCTGGGTTCATCGTCGCTGTGGTCTGTAGAGATTTTATAGGATTTTCTTAAAGTAAACAATTATATTTATGACTTCTGCTGCCAGGTAAAGGAATGCTCATCTAGACATGCTGCTTCGTCTCAAGATAAGACGAAGTATGTAGACGGTGTTGTCCACAGGTACTGCATGGGACTCACACGCAAGCATCTCTGATACAGTTTATCAGTTAAGTTGGTCCAGAAGTCACCAAGTATGCTCCTACACACCTCCACAGAAATGAGGTAAAGACGGTCATGGGATGGGCTCAGGTCATTTACCAGTTACTCATGCTAACATATGGGTATCTACAACCAAGATCTGTGGGCATCCTCTGGCTAGATTTGGCTTAAAATCACTATTTCCTAGTTACTGTCTTTTCTGCAGGGGCCCACTACACAGATCAAGTGAATCATGGGAAAACTGCTCTGTCCCAAAAACCCAATTCCCCTGTGTAGAGCAAAGAAAATACTATATTCTGTGAAAATCAGTTACTAGATTTTTTTTTTTTTCTTAGCTGAGTCAAAAGAACTGGAAAGAAAGCTACAATCTACAATCTGGGTACATTTAAAGGTTTCCTTGATTTTGTAAACAAGGTTGAATTGACAGGTAAAATAGCAATGTCCATTCTGTGTGCCTTTGAAAACAGCTGTCAAGGAAGATCAAAACCAACATTACTTCCAGTCTAAAAGTAAGCTCAGAAAAGCAGTGTACTCCATGTATGTCTCAGTTATACTCTGTTCCTTTTGCACTGCTCTGGCACAAATGGGCTCTCAAACCAGCTGATAATGCTAATCACCTTGGAAGGACAGATAAAAGGAGCCTGTTCTTAGAAGACTGAGAACATTTCTCTCCCCTAAGCCTTGTCTGCCTTGCCAGTGGGGAAAGAGCTTCTACATCTGGACACTGATTTCTGTACCAAGGACCATGTAGGTGGCCCTGCTACAATCACAACATGCTCCACCATGAGCAGAAAGTGTAAAGGAGCTCAGCATCCCTACCTTTGAAGACAAATTGCAGCAATTCCCAAATACTAACTTTTTTTCTTTTTATATTAGTATCTAGAATTGACCAGTTAGTCCAGTTCTGCTTAACAAGCTGGCTCTTGACTAAAAATCAATAAAATTAAGATATCTCTAGAATGATGCTCTGTTTTACCCATACTGACGCTCTGATTTGCAGAAGGCAAATGAAATCATAATTTGGATCTTCTTATTTCAACACAGAGTGCCTAACAGACATGTAGAAACATTAAGCTACCATCAAAACTTCCCTCATAGTAGGGTAGCTGGCAGATAAATCTCTCACATGGCTATTCAGTCAGACTTGGAAATAATGGAACCATTTAGGGACAGTCTGGACAGCTTTATCTTTGCCTTTTGTGCTGCCTAAAGCCCCATTTGAAATGGGAATTATACCCACCAGAAATGTTTCTTTATGACTTTTCATATCTTTTTGCATAGGAAAAAATACGCTATTAATTATACATATATATATATATATATAAAATAAAGAAGTTTTTGCTCCAGAAACCACTACTAATTTAGCCTCAAAACATCAGTGCTCTCCTTATGTGCATTTTCTGAAAGACTTTCTGAGCACAGAGACCGCATTTGGACAACAATGTGGAGATCAGTGAGTCAATAATTCTGCAGTGGTGGCTGTCCCCCAGTGCTGGTACAAACCCTTTTGACCCACGCTGCTCAGGACATGTGGAAAGGATGTGCAGTCTTGCAGGAAACTTTTCATACACTATTCACTTCCAGCAGAAGGAAGGACTTTGACAGCTTTCCATTTTAAACACTGAATTAAACTGAGTCTGAAGATTATTGTTTCCTTATGCAGAATGAATGAATATTAATTGTCCAGGGAGCTCTCTGTGTAGTTCCCATCTCTGAGGAATATTCAGCAACTGGTGGAGTCCTCAAGATTGAAAATGATTCATGAACACAGAAAGTTCAGTCTCTGCATGAATATTTATGATTATTCCACGTCATGTTCTGCCAATAATCCCACTGTTGCTACAGCATGCATCCAGAGCTCCTGATTTATGGCACATGTGATGATGACACATTTCAAATAACGCGCACGATGTGATCACCTGTAATTTCAATGGAATAGCTGGCAACGATATACACCCAGAGTGTATTACAGTAGCTGTAAAAGAGTCATTAGGGTGGGACGTAAATATTTGAAATTAACAATGTACAAAATTTGGCAAGTGCTAATAGAACCATTAAACCACAGCTGAATAAAAAAGACCTGTACTGTTCCATGCAATGGAAGCGTTTAAAACTATTCAGTCCCTGAAAATTAAGCTCTATGTGTTGTTCAGGAAACAGCGGTGTCACCACTCCTAGCATTGCAACCCAGCCTCTCTCAGCCACATTCCCGCTGAGCTCTCTCTCACTGGTACTCCCCATCCAGCTCTTCCAGCAGCATGCTTGTTCACCTGCCCCATCAGCTTATAATGGGCACCTTGGGATAGACCCTGCCTAAACCCAAGAGAAACAAAGGACAGGACTAGTTTACAGTTATCTTAGATCTCTTCATCTCCCCTCTTCTTCGCTGCCGACTACCCACTATTTTCTAGCACAGACTCCTTTATAAAAACCCTCAGTCTGGAAAGAAATTGTCTAAATATGGAACACATTTTCTGGCTTGTGGGGTGTCCTTGCCCTAATATTAAAGGACATCCTTTTCTTATCTGGAAAGTCCACCGCTGTATTTGGTTTATTCCTGTTCTGAAAGAATATATGTAGCAATAACTCTTATGTAGAAGTATAAAATTGTTTCAGTGGCTTTTGCAAGCTGAATGAACTCAAATTCCCAGAACATCTTCCATGTTTCTTCCTAGCTGTTGAAGTTATAAAGCAAATCCTAGCTTGCAATGAAGACTCAAACGTTTGGAAACTTTTTCATGACAGTTTCCTGATGGTGTAGAACTAATCTGGAAGCATTGCCATTGCAAGGTCAGCAATTCAAGCCTGTGATGCCGCTAAGCCAGTCCATGGTATCTTGAGGGGTGCTCCTGACAGTAGAAAATTAAGATGGATATTTAAGAAAAAAAGCATCCTTAGTGTTCAGCAGGAATAAAATTTCTCCATCTTTTATGAAAACAACAGCCAAAGCAGAGAGATCCAAGAAGTGTCCCACCTGAGAGGAGAAACCTCCAGTCTGCATTCATATTTTTTTAGATACCATGGAAACCAGGAAAGAAACTGTGTAGAAGTCCCAGAGACAGGAAAAACATCTGTCAATTTTTTTCACATTCTCAAACATAATCAGTGAGGAGAGACAAATTCTGATATTCCTGGTTAATAGGCTGAACCTGCTGGAATTTACTCAGCTCTGACTTTAAGAACTGCTGCTTTTTGACTGTGATGAAAGCCTGGATAGGTCATCAAGTAACGCAGACTGGCTCATCTGTTTTTCTCTACCCTCTTTCTTAACACAGTTTTTATGAAAGACATTAAAGGTATGCACTGTATGTAAGAAATCAGGCTGCCAGATACTACTGCATACATCTGCAGAAATATAAAGTTAACATCTCAGTGGATCTTTTGGAAAAAGGGAATGTATCCTGGCTAAATTTCTTAGGAAGCAGAATTGCAAAATGTATTTGTGTCCTCTAGGACACTCTTGAGCTTCGTGCTCAAGAGTCTGGATGCTCCAGCTGCTGACTTCAGGAAGCCCAGGCAAAAGGGCAACTTAGTCTGGGGACTAAGTCATCGCCATGTTATGTGGCTTCTTCTTTAAGGCAGCTGTCCTAGATGCAGGTATTATTCTCTTGTGCAGATTATGCTCTGGTGAACAGAAACCTGTTTTATAGACTTCATTTATGCCTGGGAACAGAAGCCTCACTGTTTTTGTGGTCATTTCCAGAAGCAGTGTCCCTGAGGATGGCACATTTGGAAATGGCATTATTTCATACTGCTGCATAGCAGCAATTATCACCCCAGTCTACCAAAGATGCTACTTGAACAATATGAAATATTAACCAATGCCCACAAACAGAAAAAGATTTCTTTCTTATCCTGAAATATACCTCTGCAGAGTACCTGTTGTATTGCATTTAATCTAATTTACTGTAGGGGAGATGAACACCTTGCCCGCAACCATGCTGTTTACTAAGAGATTGGTGATTCAGCCGAATGACTAAGCCACTGACAAATTTTCCCTGTTAGCTTGTGTGTATAAAAAGATGCTTTGCTGGAATGTATCATCTGCAGATAACACTATCTTGTTGGAGTGAATGGAGGTTTTCCAGTCAAACTACATTACATTTTAAATCATTTAAAATTATATGCATGTGAAGCTTTTAGCACATTCAAGGAGGTATCAGGTCATACAGTCATAGCTGTATTGGGTTTGTGTGGCAAGGTTTTAGTAGCAGGGGGCTACAGGGGCGGCTTCTGTAAGAGGTTGCTAGAAGGTTCCCCCATGTCTGACAGAGCCAGTGCCAGGCGGCTCCAAGATGGACCCACTTCTGGCCAAGGCTGAGCCCACCAGTGACAGTGGTAGCCCCTCTGGGGTAATATATTTAAGAAAGGGGGGATAAAACTGCGCAACGGCAGCCAAAGAGTGGATGAGAATATATGAGAGTGATCTCTCCCTGTCCGTATCTCAACCCACAGGTCTTTCATTATATTTTCTCTTCCCTGTCCAGCTGAAGAGGGGAGTGATGAAGTGACTTTGGTGGGACTCTGGCATCCAGCCAGGGTCAACCCACCACATGAGCCATAACAGACAGAATGCAAAATAGGTATCGTACATGACCATTGGCAGGAACTGCTTGCTTAGTTTACTTTATGTGAACTGAGTGTGTCTTCTGGAAGGATCAACAGGGATACATTCCAACGAACAGAAAAGCAGAATCACCCCACATAATGCATGTCAGTCTGCAACTCAAAAGATGCAGGTGAGATTGCTTGTTTTCTACAGACTGCTGCCTTGGCAAGTACAGTACTACAGATGGAACTGGAGATGACACTGCCACCTTCTACAGCCATTCCTGCCTGCATGCTGCCAGCTAATATAGCAGAATAAGGAAGGGAGAAGGTGATTGCTTAATTTACATCAGCAGAGGGAAAGAAATTAAATAGGTGACGTAAGCTAAACTGGAAATGAAGTTAAGGAACAACGATTAAGGGCACTTAACTCTTCTACAGTTCCTTTGGAAACCTCCTTCTAGGGACTACAGCAGAAGCTCCTGCTCATGACATTCATCAGGATATAAGTTTGGAAAAATACTAATCCTGGCAGTTCACTGGTGGGTTTCTCTGTTCCTGAAAATTCCTGATTTTCTGGGATATTATTTTTTAAGAATCTATCAGTAATTCTGTCTGGTTTCTCTGACAACTTAAAGACTAGATATCCCTTTTCTTGCCATGGTGAGAACAAATCTTAGAGAGCACAAACTAGTGTTTCTCCTTCTCTTGACCTTGATTTCAAAATATTCCAGCTTGTGTCAGTGAAAGCTGTTACACATTTAATTAGCTATTTTGGTTGACGCAGAGTTAGAGTTCAGTAAATACTATTTCCTTCCTCGTAAGTCAATAACAAAAACGATGTCACTCACCAGACAGCATATGCAAATAAATGTGTATATGACAGAGTGCAGCTGAATTTGCTGGCATCTAATAGGCGTTTAATTGCTTTGAAGTGCTACTAAAAACCCCAATATTATCAGGATTTTTTTTTCTTGCAAATTGGTTTTAAAAGCATATGGTCAATGCTGTATAATCATAGTCTTATAATTAAAACTAAATAGGCTAGAAATTACAAGGTAGATGCAAATAAAAGCTCAACAGCATGTATATGTATGCCTAAACACGGAGTAGTGTGTGGGGAGCGGTCCTTGTGTGTAGGTCTAAATGTTGTGCTCAAGTACTACGCCTGCTAGGAATTACCATTACAGCTTCAGAGGAACTGTGGTTATCGAAGGAGGCCTCAGGGAAATGAATTCTGAGCTGGGGCTGGCTCAAGTATAAATTAACCAATTAAGGCACCTGTATCAATATAAGCATCCTGACTCATTGTTTAATGTGATAATTGGAATTCTGTAGAGGAAATAATGTTGATTACAAGGATCAAACAGAGGGAAAGCTCTCTAAGCATTTGTCTCTTGCTTGCGACAAGCTGTAGCTCAGGGGCCAGTGTATCTGTTATGAGGCTGCTGACATGGAACAAACAGCAATATGGGGAGTGAAAGATCAGATCATTACTTTTTAATGCTTGCAAGAAAATGGTGTACATACCTATCTATGAAGAAATAGACAAAGCTCTGCGTGTTTAAGAATAAACATGAAGTCTATATTCCAACTTTTTGTATGTATCTGAATTCCCAGTATGTCCTAGTCTTACCTTATGAATTGTTCTTGACATACTGCAATTCAGCAGATGATTTTTCCTATCACTTTTCATACATCTATATAATAGTTTGCACTATGACTACAATCCTAAGTACTTTTATTATCTAATCCTTGGCTTTGATGTGTAGATTTGCCCATCAGAGTGAATGATGAACAGCTGGCGGAGGAGAAAAAGTCAAAGAGATGAGGGGCTAGTTGGGTCCTTCAGTCCAAGGAGATATGAGGTTGATGACTTGCTCTCTAGAAACAGAAGGCAGACTGATCTGCAGAGAGAGGGAAGAATGGAAAGAAGATTCACTATTCTCAGGGAGCCGTCTTTCACAGAAGGTCAGCAGGCCTTTCACCAGGGTACATTCAAAGAAGAAAATGAAATGGCATCTGTGGCTTCTTGTGTCCAAATGTATGCTTTCCTTTGAAGGATTAAAAATATTTTTGCCCAGCAGAAAGTGAGGTCTGCTTAGCTTCTCTCTCATGTTTCTGAAGAGTAAGAAGATTAGTTAGGAGAAAAAAAAAAAAACAACAAATAAAATAAAAGACCTGGCATCTTTTCTTCATGTGTTAGACAAAACTTTTGGTTGTACCAGACATGCTGTATTTTACCTGGGATATTCATAAAGAAACAATAAAGAACATCCAACTCCCTCTTCATTTATTCCCATTTGCCTGCCTTTATTTTTGGTTTTGGTTTTGGGTTTTTGGTTTTGTTTTTTTTTTTCCTTAAATCTGACAGCCACCATTGGAAATGGAATTAAACTGAAACCAGTTCCTAAAAATAGATAGAAGGTATAGGGTGGTTTAATATCCAGTACCAAACAGAGCTATTTGGTATCCAGAGTCCAAATATGGTTGGTCTCAGTGATCTTAAAGGTCTTTTCCAACCTAAATGATGCTGTGAATCTTGTATGCACACTCTTGGGAATTACTGACTGCTCAGGGACGGCATTAGTCCCAGGAGGTTCCTCAAAAAAGGCTAAGGCTCAAGCCTGGGCCCCTTCTCATCTCTCACCCTGCACAGGGTATCTATCTGTTGATCTATCCTGTGGAAAACCTGGACGCCTGCCCGCCTGCCTGCAAACCCAGCTCTGTGCTCAGGACAATTTGTCATCGATCAGTTCCACTAGTACTTGGTCAGCATGTTTTTCTGCAGTGGGCCACTGATACAGTGTGTTTCTAATATCTCTACCGAACTGTGGCTCTCCATGCTCAGAAGACATACTTGTGCAATGAAAGAGCATATGCCCACTTTAACCTTCTCTAGTGTGGTATTCTCTAAAGAGAGAAAACTGTGATCCCCCAAAGTTTTTTATCTATAATGGAGTAATTATTATATATAATACAGTATTCCTCATACGTGGAAGTGGAGTAGAGTAGAGCCTACTAGAAACAACTGAAATATACCAGAAAATATGGAAAATCCAAACAACTGTATTTTACAATGTATTTCCCTATATTTCTCTGTATTTACATGGCATTGTTTACTTTTTAATTCCAGGCCCTACTCTTTGTGGGGAAGGAGTCTCTAAAGCACTCCAGCTGTAATGCATGGTAACTCTCAGGATATATTTCTTCCATGTGGTATAGTATGAGAATCCTATAGCTCAATCTGGGAACTGCAGTAGCAGCTGGGAACCAAGAATTGCATAAGGACCAGTACCATAACTCTCTTTAGGCTACAGGAATTTTCAAAGCAAAACTCCTCCATTTCAGGAATGTAAAAAAAAAAAAAAAAAAAGAAGACGTCCAACATTTCTGTTCCAATTTAATGGAACCTTGCTATTTCAAAATTTTGCCTAATTTTACATCAAAACCAAATATGAAAAAGGATGAAATTTCTCAGTTTCACAATAACTGACACTGCCTAGGACTCATAGCACACCACAGTGTTATTGAAACTAATAAGAAAATAAATAAGAGTATTCTGTAAACTCCAGAACACATGATGAAACATTTACTATTATTCTCCATAATGAGAGTCTATCCATCCTATCAGACTTTTATGAGAGATTTTGCCCCTTCTGGACCTACCTCATTTTGCAATGAGGGCATCCAGAAATTCCTTAAATAAAATCACATTGAACATGCATTAGCATCCCTCTGTAGAAGAAAATCAGAACAATCACATCAGGAAAAGAAGGGTGATGAAAAAATATGCACTTCCTACAGGCACATGGTAAAGTTAATGTCTCAGTAGATACTGAATTCTGCTTTGAAATTCATTTTATTGACCTGAAGCTTAAGCAAGTGGGATGACTCAAGGGAAGTTGACAGCAGAGAGAGAAAGAAGTAGGATGATGTCATACATTATATGAGCTGGTTTCTCACCACAAACCCTCCAATACATGTATGTCTTGTAATTAAATATTATAGATAATTCCTTGCTGAATACAATTATCATGGCTTTCAGACATACCTGTTCTGGAAAAGCTCAAAAGAAAAAAAAAATATTGCATCACAATAAAAATAACGTATTTTGCTCTTGGTATTTCATATAGTGTAAGATAAGGTATACTCCGTGTCGTCACTTGCAGCAACAAAGCCAACAACAACAGCATGTGATTAGGACTCTGAAATGTCTCTCTTTTACCTGAGATTGCTTTCTGAAATCAAATTCAGGCAGATAGAAAAGGAGAAGCAAACAAGTTTACCCCAGTGCTGCAATATCAAATAATCAAGAGAACTACTTGAGGAACAGTAAGGGAAGCACCGGATTCTTCAAATAATATGAGAACTGAAACACAGGTGTTGAATATCCAGTTATCTGGAGATCTGTCTTCTCTCAGAGAATGGAAAGGGCACAGAAGGGTTAGCCTGGGGTGAATGATGCTGCAGGGGGGAAAAAGAGCCAGTCTGTGAACTAGAGGACAAATCTATCTCAACATAAAATTTGTCATTAACTATGTTGAACAGGTTGTCTTTTTCAAATGCATGGCAAATGACACTGCTATTCATAGAGCAGGCATAATGCAGGTTGCCACACTGTAAATTGTTACCAATTGTGCCCCAGGGACCAGGAGATGTCATGTGTTCAGCTGCAAAGCACCACGGACAGAAGGTGTGCTCAAGAGGAAATTACAGCTAACACAGTAAGAATTATCTAACGGTTACGTGTAACTAACCTTTATGGTTTGTTGGAAAAAAAAATAAATATGTTGAGACCTTTAGCATCTCTCTTTGCACTTGCACTGCATTTCAGGAAATGAGAAACCTTTCATGTCTGGCTATATGGCAGTAGTTTTTTGTTTTGACTTCAGGTCTGAGGAGCAGATTCATCCAAATTCTCCACATCAGTCCTTGATTTGCAGAACTACAGAGAAGAAGCGCACCTTCAGCCCATTTGTAGCCCCGTACTATCTTTTAAAATATATTTTAAGAAGGGCACAGGTTCACAAGCCAAACAGTTAAAAAATTCTGTATGGATAAAAATATGTTGGTAATTCTTTTCTGGTTTTTTCTAATGGGGAATCTTGGCTTCAGGCCAAATAACTGCAAAAGCAAACAGCATTTTAGCAAAGTGCACATAATACATCTTTAAGTAAATCAGTGTTGTAACAGGTTTCAGCTGATCCATCTTGAGAAGTCAAATGAGAACCAAAAAGAGATCCTGTTTTCAGTTTCTTCTGAGCAGCAAACTGATTTTAAATTCTCCCTTGCCACAGAAAACAAACAAATAACCCCCCCCAAATCTGGCAACAGTATGTATACGTGCTCATTCAGTGTTTAAACTCAGGACCCAAGGAACTGTACTAGAGAGGCCCAATCAACATATCCAGCAATGGTAGGGAGCAAGTGTGACTCCTCAAGAAAACCACCTCCTCTGTAGTCAGACGTTCTGTGGCACTTACAAGCGAAAAGTCAACTCAGAGTATGCAACAGCTGCCAAAGATAGTTCTGCGAAGAGGCACAGAACACCTGAATAACCATGTACCATAAGTATATGTATGATTTAAAGGGACAGGCAATGCACAGATGAAGATGTGAGCAGATGCTGCTTACAGTACAGTACAGTCTAAACAATATAGATTGTAACTTCAACTTGAATTATGAGAATCAAGGAAAAAAACCCAACCAACCAACCAAACAAACAAACAAAAAAAAAAAACAAAAAGAAAACCTTGGAAAATTTCTGCAGAATGGTATAGCCATCAAATCAGTAATAAACATAGCAAGCATTTTAAAGCAGAAGAACCTTTACCTTTACTACCTTTAGGTCTGATAGATTATATGCGGTTTCTCAAGTAACTACTATTGCAGGTGTCTGAGATAAGTAATTGTATTTTCAAAAATGGAAACGAGAGTGTATCACTTGAAGGTTTAGTACTTCCTTAAAATATTTATGTAATAAAAGTGGTCCCTGGCAAGGAAATCTATATCTGTTGAATGAGAGGACAAAAAGAAAAAACAGTAGCTAAGCACTAAGCTCCACTTTTAGTACATACTTCTTCCAAAACTATAAAAACACAGCATATGTCTATAGAGATAGTTGAGGTTAAATCCCTGAGAGATTTGTTTCACTGAATGTGAAAGTATTGACTAGTATGAACCAGACTGTCCCTAATTTTGCTACAAACACTGGCATGTTGAATTATTTTTACTAAAGCCTGTTAGTAGAATTGGCACCAAGTAACTAAAATGAATCACTTTTTGTATCATTGTTGCTAATGTGAGCATGATGTTCTCCTGTTTGCTTTTCTGAAGGTCACATCTGTAACACTCATTAGTGGCAGCTTCTCTGTGTGTAAGGAGGCAGCATGGTTATCATGACATTGAGCTAATTGTGATTAGCTTGAAGAAAGAAAAGGACCCCTTCATCTCTAACTCTGTGGAACCAAAGGATGGGAGGGAACAAGGGAAATATTAATAACATTTTATGTAAAAAATGCTTTATTTTCTTCTGCTTATGTGGAATCACATCTGAAGAAAGTGAAAGGAAAGAAAGGGAAAGTATTTCCTGGGTCCTTAGAAAAATAACAAATAGGTTGTTAATTGGCAAGTGTTTAAATGGCTGGTTCTAATCAGGGTAAATGGGCTTGTTTTTCCAACACTGGGTCTCACAGCAAAACAACAAGAAACAATTGAAAAATCTCTGCTGAAGAAAGCAAGAGGAAGTGGGATGTCACCAGCTGTTCAAAGACAAGATCCTGCAACAAATGTGTAGCAGCAGATGCCATCTGAAGCATGGGGAATGTAAATGCACATGAGTCATCACGTAAGCTTAGAGGGGGGACAAGCTGCAGGACAAGCAGGGGGAGACGATTTTATTGTGGCTTTAACCATTTCTCCACTTCCTTTATACTTTGAGTACACAGAATAGCTTAAGCCCTGTTAAGGAGCCACAAGCACCAGCAAAGTATCTTATAGAGATATTATGCTTTGGGCTTACCACATCAAAAAGGAGATGGTCCAGCATCACTGTCTGTCCAGCAGGGAAAATAGTTTAAAACGTTTCCCCCTTTCCCCTCTCCTTTTAGGTTCAGGATAATTTAAAAAATTGTTAAAAGGATCATTTTTATAATTTGCAGCATTTCAATGATTCATTTTCCACTGCAGCTTCATAAATAGCTCAAGTGGCATACTGGGAAAAAATAGAAAATTGGTGTAGTGGCAGAAATAAAGGAACTACCCACTGTGACTCTTCGTGACAATCCCAAGGATCCCATCTCAGGTAGGGGCCCCTGGGCAGGGGGGTAAATCCTTGTAACAGTTAAAGTATGATGGAGCTTGAACTGCATGTGACAGCAGGATGCACTCCAGGAGACTGCAGTAAAATCCTGTTTCTCTAAAAGAAATAGCAAGAAAGAGACAGAGGGAGGAGTCCCAGACTAAGCTCCTGCCTTGGCTGTCCCAGCAGTCCATATCTAGGCACTCTAATGCTCTAGTCATTATAAAATACACACTGATTTACACAATCCCATAATCTTATAACACAAGAGGTCATCGAGGATTATAAAATTTTCATCTGTTTCATTGCAAAATTCTCATTTTCCCCCAGCAACATCAAGCTCTCATGTAGAGAGGAAAAAAGCATTATCATAGCTTTTGCATAGAGGTGGATCTACAGTTAGAACCCATTTTTATGTCTCATGCTACCATATTCTACCGTGACAGATCCTGAGAACTCCCTCCCGCCAGCTGCCCTTGAGGCGGCCATCCCCGATTTCTCCTCTGAATTCATACTGCTTAAGAAATCACAAACAAGGAGAGGCTTTAAGGTCCTTGAGCTCTAGGGGGTTTTTTTTTGCACTTTAAAGATCAACTCCAGGGCTGACTGAAAACTGATTCCATTTCATGAAAACACGACTATCTGTTGGAATTAGCATCTTTCCTGGTTTAAAGGGGGGGCAGGGGGGATGAGGAGGAAGGGCCGTCAACAGCCAGCGGTGTAGAGATACAGAGGTTTGCCTGTGACACAAGGGACATTGTGTAAGCATCAATCCAGTGGGAAAACCATGAATGAGTTGTGCAGCATTACGATTTTCAGGCTCCGGCAGGGTGATGCCATGAACCCGGCAGCAGCAGGCATTCACATTGAATTTCTGCCACATAAACCTGGGGAATCCAACAGTGGTCGGGGGAGGCATATAGCATTATAGTTTCTGTCAAGCTAATTTATCTGCAAAGCTACTCTAAGAAACAAAAAACCAGGAACACGTTTGTACCTGACCACAGGAAGACCCGAGGATCAGACTTTGCCATATCTCATTTCAGAGCATAGGCAGACGCCAAGCATTGACGAGTCCTTCTTCAGTACCTGGACAAATTAAGTGGGAAAGGAACAAAATGAGTTCCTGCTGCCCTTCGTCCCTTGCTTGTCAGATGTGCAGTTGAAAGAAACTGCTAGTGGCATTATACACAATTCAAGCCAGATTTTTCTCCAAGGCCATGATGTGGTCATGCTCTGACCATATTTCCCGTGGCCGGTGGTCAGGGTCCCACCATGGGAAGGGATGGGACAGCATGGGGGAGCCTTATAGCACCCACACTTGTTCCTCAGACCTGGGAGGTAAACTGTGAGATGACCAGATCTATAGTTCACAGTGTTTTGTTCTTCAGTGATGAAAGTGGGCTGCAAAGCAGTTATTGTATTTCCAAGGGAGGGGAAACTTAGCCTGACTTGGTTTTGTCGTAAGTGATTAGATTTTATATTGTGCTTATGTACGTCTCCTAATCGAATTAGCATGTTGGCTCAAAATCAGCCTAGCAGAAAAACTCTCATTTTCTTACCCATTCTGCTTCACTTATCTCCTCGATTTGCCAAAGTTGTGATATTGGGGCTTTTTTCTCTAACTAGGCCCTGTTCTGCTTAGCTTATAAAATTTGAAACATTCATAGCCCAAGGTTGCAAAAGCAATGAATATTTATAATCCCATCTTCCCAGCACACTCAGAGGTGTCTCACAGTGTGACTTCACATTAGAAATGTCCCACCTGTGGGGATCATTCAAAAAGCCACAGATTACAAGTCTGTACAACATAGAACAAGGTCAATACCCAAATTATAGGAATTATCACCTTAAAAAAAGGTTGCATATCTGATGATTCACTGCACCAACTCTGATTTATAGGTGCTGTACTAGCATGACTCTCCCCTGTGAAGACAGTATTTCAGGTATTAAGTTAGGACAGTATTTCCTGGTTCTTGTTCTGAGCCTTCTCATGAATGAGCTGCAAACTGCATAATGCACTCCTCTCACCATTTACAAAGGTATCCCCTATCTCCAACAGCAAGGAACAAAAAAAGGTCTGTCACCTAGCCTCAGAGCACAGGGAAGTACTATGAAGAACTTAGTGACTAGTGACAAACCACAGGCAGGATAGGAGCTGCTTACAAAATGCCAAAAGTGAAAGTGCATGACCCTGCAGGTATCTTCTGTTAATTCACTGCAAGTATTTTTGCTTTTCTAGACTGAGGCCACACTTAAAAAAAACCAACCACCTATCTCCAAAAATGCACGTAAAACTTAACATTAATTCAGATGATTTTCCTATTCGAGACAGAGCTATGAGGGTTACAGTCAGATTTAATACTTGTCAAGCAAATATGGTTCCTTTCATTTTGCAGACAGGAAAATAAGGTTCTGCACCAGCAATGAAATTCGAAACTATCTAGAGGCCATTTTAGACCAAGAAAGTTTTGCCACTATTTTTAATGCACCAGGATGCAATGTCTCCTCCAGTATCCTACCCTTTCCTATTTTCCCCAAACTTAGGGTGAACCATTAAATTGATGCTTGCCCTGTAAATCCCATAAGCTATTAATGTAGTTCCCTTAGCTGGAAGACAGATTAATGACCTGAATCTACTGTAGAATATTTGCTACTTCAGTGCAAATTAATATCATATTTTATCCTCATTTTATACCCACATCCAGCACTTCCTCTGCAAAGGATACCAGAAGGAGCTGGATATTTAAATGCCAAAGTTCTAAATCTTATCTTCAGTTTTTTAATCCAATTGTTTAACACATGAGTCTTAAATCTCTGCATTTCCATTTTTTATACTTCTCCCACCTCATTTTTTTCTGCTAAGAACAAAGAAAAAATTAAAAAATCAGATGTGTTTAGGAGGTTTTTTACATACTAATAAAATTCTTAAAATGCTCTGGTTTTATCAGTTCTCCTCTCTCCTCCATACTCTGCATCTTGGGCTGGGACTAAACACAAATGTCTTCCATTTCACTCAGGTCTAATTTCTCAGTTTTAAGGTAGGTAGTTTAAAAGTTTCTAGGAATTGTGTGCTATCCTGCAATTTTTTTTTGTCCAGTCTCCTACCATATTTTTTTTTTTAAATTGAAGTACCAATTCTTCTTCCACCGCCTAAACCAACATAGTTTACTAAACACATTTCTCTGGTATTGGATGCAATTTCTGGCGAAAGCAGAATCATGAGAACATTAAAATGGCTGGACGCCTAAGACACATCTTTAGTTATAGAAAACTCCACTCAAGTCTCCTATCTGTAGGAATTAAAACTTATGGCAAGGTCTCCAGTTCTTCAGGCAAGCGCAGATGTCTATTAGCGGAAATAAAGGAAGTGGCGTGGGGAAAAAGGCAAAGTTGTTTTCTCTCACTGTTCCTTCTTGCCAGCACTTTTCAAAAGTTTGGTCTTTATTTGTAAGCCTTAAAAATAGGTTGAAACTTCAAACTTTCTGGAATTTTTTTCTTTCCTTCTACACTTCAAACGCTCAAAATTAAAAATAAAAGTAAAAATGTTACAAAAAACACACACACAAAAAAAAGCAGCAGCTTGGAAAGAAAGTATGCATTTTATTTTCTGGTCTATATTTGCTGTTTTTTTAATTGATGAAGAAAACATAGCCACTTTACGAAGGCTTTATTGTTCAATCCTTATGCTCTGTGTTGGCACCAGCATTAGGTACCTAGTCACAGGCAAATCCCAGATAAACTGAACACAGACTTGCAACCACATTTACTTACACTTGATCAAGCTGCCTTGTAAACCTCATTAGCTGTTATTAGGGATTGCTGGGGTCAAAACATTTTTTGGGAGCACATTTCAGATACTCATGTCTCTCTTCAAGAGAAACATCCTACACACCCAGTCTAAACATGTTTAGAAAAGAAGAGAAGAGACTATTTCAGTTGAAAGGGACCTACAAGAACCATCTAGTTCAACTGCCTGACCAATACAGGGCTCACCAACTTAAAGCATATTATTAAGGGCATTGCCCAAATGCCTCTTGATCACTGACGGGCATGGGGCATCGCCCACCTCTCTAGGGAGCCCGTTTCACTGTTTGACCACTCTCTTGGCAAAGAAATACTTCCCAATGTCCAATCTAAATCTCTGCTGGCACAGCAGTCAGTAGTTGCTCCTGACTGTAGGGGTTGTACGAGTTCCGTTTGTCAGGCTAGTGGTTCTTCTCTCCTCCTTGCCACCCCATTTCCCAGTTGTGCTCTTACTCATTGCTCTTCAAAGTGGCTGATATGCTCCGTAGTCCTCCTTCCTCTAGCAGCTGGTCTCTTCCCTGTCCTTGTCTGCATGCTTCTGTGGATTGTCCTTTCTGTCTGTGGATCAACCTGCCATATCTGCCGGTTCGACAAGGGCCTCTGAGTCTTTGTCTTCTCCTCTTTCCCACATAATTTCCTAAGTATCCACCTGAATGTCACCGTGACTGTGCTGTTAGTCCCTCTCCGTTCCAGCTTGTGAAGGTACGGCCGGCAGTTGATTGGGCCACGCTCACTGAACTGACTATGAGAAATTACTGGACATGGCAGAAAACAGAGCAAGAAGTAAACAAGCGTTACAGATAATACCATGAGGAATGGCTAGATTTCACAGATGGTTAAGAGGGAGTGATGTGAAGATGGTCAAATGGGAGGTTTAGATTGGATATTGGGAAAAATTTCTTCACTAAAAGGTTGTTAAGCATTGGAACAGGCTGCCAGGGAAGTGGTTCAGTCCCCATCCCTGGAGGGATTTAAAAGACATGCAGATGTGGCACTTAGGGACACGGTTTAGTGGGACTTGGTAGTGCCAGGTTTATGGCTGGACTTGATCTTAAAGGTCTTTTCCAACATAAATGATTCTATGATTCTATGATATCTCACAGATGATGGAGGAGAGAACTATGGACACTTTGAAGAGTGAAACTGTGTTACTGCTCAATGATTGACTAGGTAACCCTATCAGAAACACCAAGTTTGGATACAGAGGCAGCAAAAGCAAGACCTGTGGGGAAAAAGTAATCAGGATGGGTTTTGATTGAGATGAGACAATGGTGGAGAAAGAAAGGTGATCAAGTTGAATGGGAGAACAGGCATGGGAAATAGAGCAGAGAGGGACAAAAGAGGCCATCTGGGTTGCTGATCAGTATACTTGAGCTCCATGCCCGATCACCGCAATCTATCCTATCTTCTCATTCACCTCAACTCCTAAGTATTTTTTGTGTAAGGATTTAGTTTTGCCTAATGTGGGAATTATTGCATGGACCCTTCATGTGAGAAATAGCTGCAGTCAGACATCTGCTATTGGATGATGTATTGCCTACAGCTTCTGTATTCTGTCATCCTTGTTTGCTTCAGTTTCTCCCTTTGAAGTTAGGAAAGAGAGGTAGCAGTGTAAGGAACATGAAAAATTTCAAAACGACAACCTCCCCCACAAAATTCTATCCAGACACTGCTGTTTATTGCTATTGGTTCATTGGTGCCCGAGTTGCTAAGCTTTTTGGCAGGGAAAATCAGAACATACTGGACTCCACTCTGCTGTAGCCAGCAATCTTCCAGTACCCAACATAATTAGTTTAATGCCAGCCTGAGTATTTCTGCACTGCAGCATTGCATACTCTGTCCCAACAAGGAAGATTGAGCGCTAAACAACTACACCCCCAGTCAAAGCTTCCTCTTGTTCTTTTGTCCTAGAGGTAACACTACAAGCAGCACTAACAAAAAGAAAGGAAAAATATCGGCAGTACTATTGCCTCTGAGCTCTCAGTAACTCAACTGTAATAATCTCAATAAATTAGATCATTTGAAGACCCAGCTGAAGCCTTCACAAAAGCTAGAGACCCAGCTATCCTACATACAATACTGACAAGGGGGGAAAAGGGAAACAGACTAAACCAAGATCCAGAGGGGAAAAAAAAAGGGAGAGTCTTTTAAGTTTCAACCCTGATTTAATAATTGAAACACTATGTTCCCTAACATTACACGTGACATGCTGTGGCATGTCTTCTCTGATTTGCCAAACTCACAGACAACTCCCTGGTTTGGATGTTATTAGTCTGCTAACTGACACCCTGCGTGTCTTAGTTCTGCTATTTCCAGGTAAAAATAAAGTCACGGCTATAAAACATGGTGTGGATACACACACATCGCACTTGTCTTTCCAATGGAGCCTTCCCAAATGATCAGTTTACAAAGGCTAGACCCATTTGGCTGGTAACACTTATTTGAAATCCAAATGATTTGAGAAAAGTTATTGTTACTGTGTGCATAACACCTGACATATTCTACCCACTGAAATGTGCTGCAAAAACATTTCCAATGACTGGCGGGGAAAGAAGGTTTGGTGTTGGCTCCCACTAGTGACAGGTCCCCTCCAACCAGCCTTTTGCCTGAGTTGTGCAAAGCCCCCGTGAAGATTTATTTATGCACACCCATGAAGTCAGACTGGAGAAAAACCTCAGCTTGGGCTCTTGGGTACTTCTACAAATTTTCAACTTTAACCTGTGAAACAGATGCTGTCTTATGGCTGTTAGCAATTAGGTCAGTGTGAGAGGATAACAAGGAGGAGACTCTGGGCTCTTGTTCAGTAATGATACTGCTACCCTCAGTTTGTCAACCAGCCAGGGACAAACGGTTCGTTGTGCAAGTGTTATCATTTTACTGAGCAGATCCCCAGTGTCACACTACGACTGGCAAACAGCAGAAGCAGAAGTAGCTCCACTAAAAGCCTGCACTGCACACCAGCCTTTGAACAGGACACACTTCCCACATTTGTAATCTTCACTCTGGCTTCCCCACATCCCCCTTGCCACCACAACTTTTAGAACACCAAGTTTGAAGGTTTTCAGCCTCCTGAGGGGGGGAAAAAAAAAAAAAAAAAAAAAAAAGAAAGAAAGAATTTAACAGTTATACAGTGGGAAAACTATCTTTTCCAAAACATTACATTTAAGATTGAATCATAATCATAATGGAGTGGGACCTCAGCTGAGAAAAGGGAGAAAATGAAGTTAATTAAAGTGCTGTCCAGCTGAAACTTGAAAATTCTTCAGTTGAGGGAATACCCTGTCTCTTCCCATGTACAATGGAAAACAGAAACTGCTGTGGATTTAATTAAAACTTTGACTTAGCTTTTAGTTAATACTCTTTAGTTGATTTATTATTATTCAATCAAGGTGCAAAGTTATGACCCTTATAATGAAAAACAATGTTTTTCTCCATTATGATAATCTATGTGATTTTTTGTTGGTTTTGAATTTAAGCAGAGTTTTAATACCTGGGGAAAGCTGGAGAACATAAATATTACTAGCTTGGCTGGTTTAAATTGGCCTTGTTCACTTGATTCAAAGGCAGGTATTTTTGCTTGCTATATTTTGCTCATAAAATCTTGGTTGTTTCTCAACAACAGATTTCAAGCTAAAATGTCATATTTAGAGATAGATATTCAGAGATTGCACAAGTCCCTTTCTCTATCAAAGCCCGTAAGCCAAGGTCCTTCACTAGTGAGGAACTATGCTGCTTATAAATATGCTTATAAACATAAGCTAATTGTTTATGGGCCCACCTCAAAGCACCAGTGTATTTCCTTATAACCTCTCTGTGGTTTCCTCATCACCTGCAGAACATGAATCCCAGATCACCAAACACACTTGCATATAATTAAAAAAAAATAATAATTCAAACACATTCCTTTTCCCAGCTAACTACCAGCACAACTCAGAGGCCTTTTTGCACCAAAAGCGGTAACCTTTACATCAGCATCCTTCAGGTCCACGCCACATTATGAATAAAGGATGAATCCAAGAGCACTGCAAGGATGGGCAACTCAGCCTGCAGCTGCACTGTCAGCAGTGGAGGGTGACCTGAGCTGGACCCATGCTCCAGTGGCACAGATCCAAGTCTGGTGGGCTTTGCTTGCTCACATACAGTGCTGCAACAATAGTACTCCACTGTTTTCAGAGGCCATTTGGTGAGCTTGGATCAGGCTGGGATGGGACATGGCCCGGGCTAATGAGATATTCCAGTTATTAGCTGTTCTTGACCTGGTCTCTGCACTGCCCTGCCAAGCATGGGCAATGCTGAGGAGGCCAATGCCATCCGACTGTAACAATCCGTTTTCACCATCTGAACATGCTCCCTACCACTCTCCATGCTGATGGATCGGATTCATTTTTGCAAATTGGAAGTAAATCCCTCTGGCTTAATTGCTAAGTCAAACGTACAAGCTGGAGCTGCTGCCTGCCTGCCTGTCTGCCTCAGTGGCCAGGGAAAATGGTAAAAGCACCACACCACAGACTTACAGCGTGTCCTCAGCTCCCAGCCTTCAGCAGCAGGGCAACTTTACCCTTCTAACCACTTCCCCAAGCCCACACAGAGGTGCTGTGTTCTTTACTATAGTCTCTACCAGTGCAGTGCAAGTCGGAAGCACAGTCACTGAGACTCCTGAATCAATTTAAAAAACAACCCATGGTCTTTAAAAATATGCCTACTAAGAAAATTGTAGTTAAAGTAAAAATGCTAGCAATGCAGAGACCACTTTCACACGGA
>JAVJGJ010000014.1:88991166-89002326 GCA_035590215.1 Microhierax caerulescens | reverse complement strand
AATGTTAGCAATGCAGAGCCCACTTTCACACGGAGAGGTGAACAACGTAACAAAATACATGTAAGGCTTGTAAGAACGGGACAAGTGAAAGAAACCTGTAACCAGTAGTTGCCCAGGATCCCACAGGATCTTTGTGTAAGTACCACCTTTCCCCAGTGTAATCTATAACCTAGGCAACCAGATCTTTTTAAAGGTGACAGGATTGGAAAATAAGGTCTCCCTCTACCTACAGCCTGAGATAGCCATCACAACATAGCACAGGCATAGGCAGGGAGACATATCTGGTACGAAGGAGATGGGGAGAGGCTGAGGCAGCTGCAGAAGGGTCAAGAATCAGGCAGCTGTGGAAAGAAAAATGCTCTCCTCTGATGCCTACATACCTGCAACCTACACCACTGCTCACTTACTGGGTCCATTTATTTCTTTCTTTGTTTTAGGTTGACCTACGGGTTTAATAAATTAAAATGGAGTTAAAAAAAAAAAAAAGACTAAGAGGATTCTAAAAGAGGTTTCCCTCCATCAATATTACAATAGAAATTAGGGAAGATAACAGACAGCTGCTGCTCTCTGTGGCTTTTTGGCCCACCCTCCACCTCAGCAGTTACGATTTTATGTCACATCAAAGATTCACAATATGGATTTAGATGCAAGAAAATACTATCTAGGTTTTAGAGAGACTATATTCTTCATATCAACAGTTTTTAGTCTTTGTGGTTTTGCAAAAGGAAAAAAAAACAGTAATTCCTTAAAAATAATGAAAACCTTTCTTCTGATTTTTTTCTGTCCTGTAGAAAAACTCACATAATGAAAGAATATGCAACACAAATTAATCCCTCAGTTTAACATAAAATGTGGTGGATACATCCATAGAAGGCATTAAACAGTATTGATATATTTCTGTTCAAGTTTTAGAAATGTTTCCATGTGTCTAGGATAAACAAAAACACAGATAAAAAGACTCAGTACACCTTTTAATGTTAAAAAGGGGGAGGGAGAGAGAGAGAGGGGGAGAAAGAGACATTAAATCCATTAGGCATGAGAACTGAAATTAACAGATCAGTATCCCTGAAATTATTTTTTCACATACATAGTCATGAAGAAAAACTATATTTAAGGAAACATGATAAAGAGAAATATTATTTGCCTACCTCCTTCTAGAGCAGGAAACAGTGTGGTTTAGAGTGCTGACAAATATGCAAGGTGTAAGAGAAAAAGAAATGTTACAACATTCATTCAGCAACCCTAGGAAGACCCACTTAGCAAAAATGCTTCTCTCTAGAACTTGTCTACTGCGGCCTTTGAATTTTCAGTAGGCTTATTTCATGTTAGCCTGTTTTAATCAACAGAAATCAACTCAACATCTTGTTTTAGAAACACCAGATACACACTCTTTATGCTGGTGAAACCCTCCAAGGCCTGAGGAGGCACTGCCTCAGAGGATGCGGCAGAAAGCAGAGGTCCAGCGGCGTCACAGCCTCTCCGTGGAGGGAACGTGCAGAGCAGAGTGAGTGCGCCTGATGATTCAGAATAGTGTTGATTTATATCAACTACCACCATATAAATGGTAGCTGGTAAGATTTGTTCCATGACACACATACTTGCCGCTCATACTTGGATGAGTCTGAATATACACAACAAACATTTGCCAAGTGTCTAGACAAGCATTTGCAGTGGTATTAGCTGAGTAAATTTACAGGGACTTCGCACAAGCTACAACAGAGCCGTGAATGTCAAGCTAGGGAAGGCCGAAAAAGATAACAGGTTTATCACCTGGAGTCAATTCCCGTCTTTTAATTAACACAGTGGGTCAGGCACATCTACACAAGAAAATGCTTTGAAAATAAACTCGAAAAGGTGAGAAGATGTGTATGCACTACTATACAAGCCAATGCGTTGGGACAACAGCAAGCTCATGTTCTACTTGTTTCGGTTTCCTATTCATTGTTGAATTAAGTAGTTTAGAAAGGATGGATGGTACCTTGTGGCAGAAATAGGTGAATTAGAAGGAAAGAATGAGGAAAGTAAGAAGGGGAAGAGAGACAATCAAGGGAAGGTCAAACAACTTTCACCAATTCACTGACCTTGCTATATTCTGTTAGATTTGTAAAGCATATTTTTTTCCTTTAAAAGTACGCATCATTGGCCACGTGCCTGGATGAGTCAAAAAGGAGGCACATGGGCAGTCATCAGACAGGGAGATTTAACATACTGTCATTGTTCTCTGGAAATTATTTCAGATAACGAATGTTCCAGAACAGAAAATTCTTCCTTTGGTCCAAATATTACAGAAAATACTTAGTTCAAACCAGTCTCCTAGTGCATTTTCACTATAACCCTATATCTTTGACTGCAATGATACCAGCCAAGAATCTAAGAAATAAATAATGGAGGGAAAACTAGGGCATCAATCATACTATGGAATGAAAAATGCAATCATCAGAGCTACTTTTAATAAATGCTCACCCAGCATTTCTGCAGTTCTGTGTTTCTTATACAGAAATTTTGACGTTGCTAAATACTCTATGCTGATTTTTTTTTATTTCCAAAAGAAGTAATAAATTAAGCAGCCTATTGTGCTCAGAGTAAGGTTATGATCACTGTACTATATGTCAAGTCATTCTTTCAGACTCTGAGCTAAAAATACAACTTTGTGAAAATCCCTGCTACTGCTAACAACCCTGTGAAGTTCTTTGAAGTGCAGTGTGACTGTCGAATATGTCAGTTGCTGAGGGAACCTCTTGTGGGGCTCAAGAATGAAATATCCGATTTGTAAGTCAGGAAAAGTGGAATAGAGACATGCAGACACAGAATTTCACAGGTTCAATAGTCCGTTCACCAGTGCTTGAGTTGGTTACACAAACGTCAGATGCCAGAGGTAGATCAAAGCACCCCAGGCTGCCTGCGAGCTCCGCGTGGCACACAGGGACACTCAGAGCCATTTATAGAGACCAACCCTGTGCTGCACCGCAAGCACATTGAAGTCTTTGCAGAACAGAGGCCAAAATGCAGCGGTAGGCATTAAGGGAGTAGCAGGGGGAGCCAAGCATGTGGAAAGACACTCTGGGTAAATGAAACTGAACCGAGAGACCCTGCGGCTTGAGGCATCCCACCAGCCCTTGGGTTGAATGCAGCATCTCTGGCGCACCCAGTCACAGGTTGCAGCTCTGCTGTTTGGGGAGGGTCTCACAGCCTCTGCCCCAGAGACATGGTTTTTTACATATAGTAAAAGGTAAAAGAATACAGCCTGAAATTCCAGTTTTCAGGACCAGTTCCTAGTGTTTTGCATTATACAGGACAACATCTGAACCACTTTGACTATGAGCCTATGTTAGCCACTGCCCAACATACCATAAAAGCTCCACTCCAAAACAAAAAACACTAACATCCCTCACACTTGCAGCTTTGACTGTGCTAAGCATTTTTTCAATATATTAGAACAAAAACTGAGCCCGTGAAGAACATTTAGTCCTTCTCACTTTCAAATTATAACTATACCTCCTAACCAGGGACTCCAAAATAAAATTATGTCAGAGGACTTTTGAGTTCACTGCTTCTTTTGTAACATAATGCAACACATTTTCAGTTCCTTCATCTCCAAAGTCATAAAAGAAGCTGCTGTCACTCTGCTGACAAAACAGATTTCTCTTCTTATTTCCATTCTCAAGATAGTTCCAGGTTTTCTCAAGCTGAATCTGAGTTTAGAGATTGTTATTTTTTTTTAATGCAATGGCTTAGCTCTTAAAAAGCTGACATTTATTTGAAGGATATAAACCAGAACAGTTTTACTTTTCTTTCTAATATCTGAACATTAAAACTATTACTGTATGCTTTTACTCTCCAAGGTTCAAACCTCACTCAAACAGCTTCTTACATTTTTCATTTAATTTTTATATTTATATATAAACTTGAATCTGTCTTCCCAAACTTCTCCCAGCTCATGACAGAAAGAAGCCAGAAGTGAAGATCAGCATGTGCTATACTCCTCAAAATCACTTTGACATGTTATTCCACGTGGTGCACACGTTGTTTGGTACACTTCTTTTGTATTGTCACAAGAGACTGATACCCTGGTGAGCAGCTCCCTGGTGGAAGGGACCATCAGGTTTGCTAAAGGCAACAGATGAAGCACCGAAGCCCAGGAAATTGTAAATCCTACCACAGTTAATCTGAAAATGCACAGTAAGCACGTGCCAAGACACAAAGCCACGTGAGTAAAGGAGATTGCATCAACTGCCTGGATTTTATATCACAGCTTTTGTGTTGTTTAAACCAAACATTAGTATCTGGCTGTCAAAAGGGTAAATTTGCTTTATTTAAAAGTAGACATACTGCTAAGGGAAATTGAGGGGAATTACTGGCCTGTAGGGTTAGGCAGGAAGAGCATTAGTCACGGCCTCAGTAATGCACAGATCTCTGTGAAAGGCATAAGAAATAAGCAGAGTTTTTAGAAGGAAGAATCTCTGTGCCAGTGTGCAGATCAACCTTATAAACTTGTCATGAGTTCAACAAGTCTTTCAATTCATATGAACAATAACTTTGAGAGAACCTGTTAGAAGTAATGAAGTTATGATTAAGTTAAAATAAGGAAAGCATGCCAAACCTCAGGCTGAGGTGGCTGGCTAGCCACTGGAATAATACCTTCTCATATAAGCATTTTTACATGCTTAAACAGGATATTGGAATAATTGGCTGGAAATTTTCAGAGGAAATAAACTTTCATTGGAAAATATCATTTTGTGCCCAGGGGGTTTCACTCAGAAAGTTCATTTGGCATTCAAGCAGTGCATTCCAGACAATTCATGTCCAGGAGCAGGAGTACCACATCTGCATCACATCCAAGCTAGCAGCCTTGTCAGCTCATTAGCCCGAGCTCTGAATCACGTGAATGCAGCTATCTGCCCCTCTGATCCAAGCAAGCCTGCCCAGATCCGTGTGACACAGCCTGCTATCCCCAGTCTGGGCACGCTGCCGCTACCCCGAGCTGCCTCTGACTCCACTGGATCTGTCTTGAGAAAACAGATGAGCCCCCACTGATGAGTCTTTTAAAGGAGTCTCACATTGCCATGTGTTACAGATAGTAGGACGCAACTTATTAGAGCTCATTTGGAGCATTTCCTCAAAGAGGAACTTTACTGCTGCTTCAGTACCTGTCACAATTCATCAGTGCTGATTTTTTTTTTTTTTTTGAAACTGGCATCCATTGTATTTATTTTTTTACTTTTTTTCAATATTTGCACAGCATGTAATGATCCACTAATAGTTCATCAGGTGCTTGGAGTTTATTTATCTTGTTACAAATCTCCAAACTGTTTCACAAGAGCTCATAGCTTTTCAGCTGTGGATCAGTATGCAGGACCAGTGTTTTCAAAACTCCTCAGTTCTATGTCATATTTCTAAGAGAAAACTATATTTTTTAAAACCTCAAGCACAATCTAGCCGCTTCGCCTGGAGCCTGCAGGGCAGGTGGCTCTTTGGAGCACAGGTACTGAAATGCCCCTGTGCAACATTGTCCCTGTGGTTCCCACTTGCCTGGTCCCTCTTCTTACCACCCACATTTCATGGCCAGAATAACCACATCTCAGTCCTCCTGAGGGAAACTGAATGACATTGCAATGCAAATAAATAATATTAACAGCAAGACTCTTGAAACCTTCTGAAAGAGAAACCAAGGAAGCAAACCAAATATCATTACACCTCTACATACTACCATGCAGTTATCCTAAGTCCTTGTTCCGTCTCATCATTAACCACCAGGTTTTCTGGTATCAGCCTATGGCTGGGTTCTGCTAGTGGCCACTCCTGGATATATTAAAACTAATCGCACTGGAATCAGCTGAGTTACTCCAGCTTTACCCAGACGCTACAGAAAGGAACCCACCTCTGTGCACCCATGTTGGTGCAAGGCAATGCAGACGTTATAAGATCACAATAATAGGTATCTCCTGTACTTCAGAGTTACCATATTCATATACTGCTGCAGGCAATAAATACATTTTACTCTGACTAAAGAGGTGATAAGATTTTTCAGGGCAAAACTGGAGATGATTAAAACACTTTGAGATTAACTATTTCATTTATTTTATAACCTTTTTTAACTGGTTTGAAAAGTTGAATGTGCTAAAATTAGCTTGAGAACACTGTATCAAAATGGAAAGAGAAAATTCAATAGCTTTTCAAGGTTCTCCTTTTTTGGCCAATAATTATTTGTTGAATTTGGCACAAGTTAATAAGCTTCAGTTTTGGGCCTCTTCTCAGAAAAAAAATGTTTTGTTTTAGGGAATGAAAAATTTTGTCCTTATTCCAAATTGACTTAGAAAGGAAATTTCATACCTCCATTTCTTAATCACAAAAGCATGTGTAACAACAGCAGCCATTTCTCTGTTAGCTGTTAAAGAAAAAAATATTTTATTAATGGTATTACTATTTGATCTTTTGTTATAATTTCTGGTTCAGGTATTTTAAACTATGTCTGTAACAGCTGCGTGCCACAGACATTTACATTTTACTCTGTGTAAAGGAGAAATTCTCACCTAGACCCAATTAAGAACTGCATCTGATTGCAGGAGGTAACATTCACTCAACACCACATCCAACCTCAGCTTGTAGCTGAACAGCCCAGGGGACACCGGGAGGTCAGCAGCAGAATGCAGAGTGCCAAGGGGCAGGTACCTTTGCTATTCCTTGCTCCCACTTGCCTAGAGATCAGTGGCACTTTTGAGAAATGGCATTAACAAGACCTGGCATTAGAAAATTATTTTTCTTCCTCCTCTTCCCCAAAATGATTCTGCACTCTGTTCTTATTCACACAAACATGTTTTCACACTGTTTGTGGAGTCCAGGGAACATTCACTCCAGCTTAAGGAGGGGCAGAGGAGGAAAGAGTTTGGTTTTGTCATCCTCCATCCTACTGATTTGTATGTTATTCTGCAAGTGCTTCAGCTGGGGCCAGCAAACCTGCATGCACAGAGTAGTGCACTAATCAGGTTAAATAAGGTTGGCAGATTCAAGTCATGCCACAAGTAAAAATATTCATTATTATTCCATTATTATTCAGAAATAAAAAAGCTAGATACCAGAAAATAGGAAAAGATGGCACATATTTGACAAAACCTTGGATGAAGAGATGGGCCTTGCAGACCCCTAAAGGCTAGCAAAGACTGTCGGTCCTGCAAGCTCCATGGTGGTCGGCAGCTCTCCATTCCATCTCTCCTCTCAGTGGGAGCACTGAGACAACCAGGAAAACCTGTCAGAAAATGACTACCTGAGGAAGTACCACCTTCCTTGATGTCTTTGAATTAGAAATTATTCTTGTGTTCCAGACATCCAAGGGCTCAGCAGATAATTGTTTTATAAAAAGAATTACAAGTATCAGAACTTCAGCAGCTCTGAAATGTCCCTCAGCAAGCAAACAACTAACTCTTCCACCCACTCGGTACACCCCCACTTGTGAATTGCAATTAGCATTGCAAATGCCTTTCCCTTTTCAGAACTATTGATTGTGCTGTTAAACAGCAGCAGAGAGTTAAAGTGCCTGGAAATCTGCTTTGGCTTCCATTCCCCATTCTCTCTCAAGAAAAAATCCCATTCCAGTTCTATACAGCTACCACCATTACACAACATTCCAGTTATGGACAATATATATCGTTCATTGTTATACCCACTCACCTTTCAAAACCCTTATTTAACAAAACCTACATATCTTCCCAATTTTTAGGGGAAATGGTCCCATTGTACATCCCACCTGAGCACACCCTGTACCAATATTCCATGCCTAATTAAAGGAACAGCATTTGGCCAGCTCATCTTCTATGAGTCTCTTTGGTTTTCCCATGTAATACCTTGCTTTATTTGAACCTGTGTATATGGATATATATGGATGTGTTGGTTATATGGAGGCAGAAAGACAGCAAAACACTAGAGTTGCTTTTACATGCAGGCATTGCTTGGAAGGGTGGACAGAAGACTGTATTATGATTGGCAGGAGTTGCAAAAAAATTGCAACAGCAGGCAGCAAGCAAAACACCACGTTGATACTAGTATTCTTAATATGCCTCATGCAACCTCTGTAGAGACCCAGCAATTTATCACATACTGCAAGATTATCAGAAACATCCTATACATAGTCCTTTGTAAATTGCTGTGGCACCATGAAAAGACTCACGGCACAAGCTCTGTGTCCAGGAATGGGAGGAGTCTGAGAGACAGCAATTTGAACAGTTCCTGAAATAGGAGGATGAGCAGGTATGGAAAATCAACACAACACAAGGGCTTTGTCTATCCCAGTCACAGACAAGCTTGAACAAGGCTTTATTTGCATTTGCACAAACAGCAAAGTGTGCTGCAGTAAGCTTCCCTACATTGATTAGCCAGAAGGAGGGGAAAGCAGACCTTCCTAGCAAGTCCCTTGATTCATTTGCATGTAGGGTCATGCTTACACTGCACAGGTATCACAGGAATGAAGTGATACAGAGCAGAGGCATCTGCCCCCAGAGCCACCACCTTGGGAGAGCCCACTGAGCTAATTCTCAGCCACAGCTACCAAGGCAGCTTCCCACAAGGTGCTCAATTACAGCTTGGGGAACAGATTAGTTCTTGACACGTTTACCATACTTAATTTGATGCTTTCATAGCAGCAGCTCCATCTCTGTAATCAAGAACTTTTCACTTTGCTTTCCTATTTTGATTTTAAGCTTGTCTAGCCACAGTATTTTGACAAATTTAGAGTATATCAGTGTTAGGAATGTAACACATTCAAGTAATGTTGCAGACAAGCCGTATGCAAACTGAGGCAAGTCTGGGAATCCACAAGGTCATGGTGAAGTGCTAGGTTTCACAGGAGGGATTATTCAGTGGCTTCTGACAGAACTTCAAGCTGAGACAATCCACTGCTTTGAAAAAGTCTCACATCATCACATATGTCCCTTCTAATAAAAACATCAGGTAACCTTATGTTCCAGAATAAAGTTCTCAGATAGCTTGGTTATTGACTGCACAATGGCAAATTCTTCATTAAAGCTGGTTTCTAGCTGCATCTCAGAAATTGAATGTCCATTTAAGTGAAAAGTGACCCTGAAACCATTGCTACTGAGGAATCTGACCTTACGTGGCAAAGCCTGCTCAACTCATCAGACAGATCGCAATAACATATCTGACAGGTGAAAGATAAAAGCACAAGTATAGTTGGCTTGGCAAAAGGTGTTCTCACAGGAATATATTGTTCCATCAACACTGCCATTCATAGAAATGTACTAGTTTTAAGGGTGGTGTCTAAGATTCTGGGGAGTCCGGGGATCAGACAGAAATACCTTCTATGAAATGAGAATTTAAATTATTTCCTGGACTGGGCTGGACCAATTGAGCATGGAAGACCCAGGCCAGAAAAGTGTAATCCCCCAAGAAAACTGCCATACACACAGCTGGTCCATTTAAGGAGAAGGGGAGCTTGAACTTCTGACTTCTGCATGCCAACAAACTCTCTTAACTAATTGGCTCTTCTGAGACCATTAGTTTCCTAACTGGTTAGCTATTCCTTCCTTCTTATGATCACAAACAAGAGGGTAAATTTTCCTGTGATAGGAAATTCAGGCACAATACCGCATCCTAAGGAGAGTAGTTTCCAAGTGCTTGTTTTTCTCTTGAGACCATACGAGACAGAGTCTATTTGCTTTAATCTCTACAAGTTCACAAACTCAGTGACCTTTTATATATGTGTATGAAATTAAGATCATTCACCAGGCAGGTGGTCCCACACTCTTGCAGCTCCAATTTATAATTTTTAATTGGAACTAAATTTGACTGCCTTAGTTCCAGCACCTGTAACTGAGCTACATGCCTCAGATTTCAGTCAAGGTAATTTCCAGCTAATGATAATTTTTATTACTCTGCTTCTACATTGATTTATAGAACTTGCAATGAAATTGGGAAAAAAAAATCTGTTAGCTTTAAACTTTCTTTTTTTTTTATAGCAAGCCAGTTACATTAAGTCAAAAAATTATATTAAACTGCCACTCTGTCATCCAAAAGCAAGCTGAATTAGATTTGCTTATTTGACAAAAGTCAGCCAAAATGAATTCGTATTTCATTAAATGTTGCATACATGAAAATATTCTTAATGCTTGGTGAGCAGGCAGTTTAGTAGACATACAGTATGCTATAAAACCTCAGCAGCATCTGAATGTGAACATCACAGAAGAAGGAGTTACACACACAGAATAATATGCTTGGACTGAAATCACCATTTCCCTGTACAATTACATAGTTTATTAGAGGTGATTTTTAAGCCAATTAGTATATTGGATCAGGGTGTTCTGAGTTTCTTTTTTAGCAATCTGCAAATCATTAAAACCAATGGAATAATAAATCCAGACATTTATAGTGAAGTGGCTGTGGGGCAAGTTGCAGCATTTGGGGTTACTAAGGAGTTTATAGCCAGATCCCAAAGCGTGGGACTCTGACACAAAATTAATCCTTTTAGTGCAGCTGTGTTTATTTTCACACAGAGTGTGCCTACATTTGTGCTTTGGTTCAGATCATGAATATAGTTTTGAAGGTAGATCCCACAATTGTGGCCACTTAGCATGCTCTGATTCATATGACGGAAAGGTCTCAGAGGATTCTTTTCCAATTAACCAGCTTATTTTCAAATTAAATGAAACTGGAAGATGGGATTGAGGAACACATGTACTGCCCTCTAGCAGCTATGACCATTTTGTCCTTTGGACTAGACCAGAGCTAGTTTGAAGTAAAGCTCACCTGAACTGGGAGAAAATCACCCACTTTAGGTCCTCAGCACCAGCTGGATCTCTTCCTATGTCACTGGACTTCTTGCACATGTAGGTATAGCCTCCAGAGAACTACAGAAAGCACCAAAACTTCCTTTCCCCTCTTCACAAGGGAACAAAATCACAACCACGGTGAACTGCGAGTTTCCTGGGCAGGTGCTTTTGTGTCTATGATCTAAGCGTGAGATCATAAATAACTCCTAAACCACAGACAGAAAGGTTTAACCTGATCTTTCCCAAATAGAAATTAACCTAAAACTATGCTACAAAACCACTGATGACATTTCAAATCAGGATGGGGTATCTCATTAGAATGTTGCCTGTGCACTGGTGTATTCAATGGCTTTCATGAAAACCCCCTAAAACAGATGTCCACCTT
>JAVJGJ010000014.1:88971453-88984326 GCA_035590215.1 Microhierax caerulescens | reverse complement strand
CCCTTTTCAAGTCCATGGGAACTTCACCAGACTGCTAAGACTTCCCAGATATGCTGGGCAGTAGCTTAGCCACTTCATCCACTGCTTCCCTCAGGACCTGAATAAGCATCTCCATGGACTTGTGCACCTTAGATGGTCTCCAGCCTGATCTTCACTGACAGGGGGTGGTTCTACATTCTCCTAGTCCCTGCTTTTGCCTTCTGCAACTTGGGTTCTGTGGCTGGAGCAATTACTGGTGAAGACCAAGGCAAAAAATGTCACTGAGTACCTCAGCCTTCTCCATATCCCAGGTAACCAGGTCTCCCATTTCCTTCCGGAGAGGACCCACATTTTCCCTGACCTTCCCTGTATCACCAACATGCCTATAGAAGCTTTTCTTGTTACCCTTGATGTCCCTGGCAGATTTATTTCTATCAGGGGTTTTGCTTTCCTAACCTGATCCCTGACTGCTCAGACAGTTTCTCTGTTTTCCTCCCCAGCTGCCTGTCCTTGCTTTCACCCTCTGTAGGCTTCCTTTTCGTGTTTGATTTTGTCCTGGAGCAACTTGTTCATCCATGCAGGCCTCCTGGCATTTTTGCCCAACCTCCTCTAATGTAATCTAATTATTCTTCAGTGTAATCATTCGATGTAATCAAACATAGAAAAATTATTCATTTAAACTGCTCATGAAACTCCTCAAAACCTGGTATGGAAAAAAAAAAGAGAAAATCTTAAATTCAGATATATTGATATGATATTTGGTATCTCTGTCTGGTGTTGTGGTACCTCTGCCTGAGCAAATCCAGAGAAAGCCGAACTCCAGCTGTCTGTGTTCAGCTGCCTTGACATTAGCCACAGATTGTCTGAAAGCCACACACTTGCATAGTTGGTAGAGCTGTGCATCACTTTGTACATTGGAGCTGAGGACACTGGTTTGCCACCAAGCAAATGTGGTGATCCAGCCTCTTGGCCAGCATGGCCTCAAGCTCTGTCAGCCCTGACTGCACCTGAGGAGACCTGCCCAGCCTTAATCTCCCCAATGAAATTTATCCCTGTGCAGAAAGCCATCACAAATCTTTATCTTTTTTCATTTCTCAAGCTATGATTAGATGATTTATTCCACTTGCACTGACCTCCTGCTTTTGAGTGAATTTTGCCTCTGTTGCAAGATAGGAAAAGACTTTTCCATATGTAACAGGTTTTCATTAATCCTTTTTACCATAGTGTCCTTTCAAAATCACAGGCCCCAGCATATCTTCACTTTACACCTGGTGAAAGCTGTTTTAAAATCATGGGATGTTTCAGTATGCAAGAGTTGACTGGCCAAAGAGGATCAAAGATACCGGCATTACAGCACAAACAAAGGCAGCAGGTCAGGTCAGAGATGAATGAAGACTGCATCCTTCAGGCTAGATAGGGAAGGAAAGGACAGGGCACACAGGCACAGCAAAATTGAGGGGCAGATGGGGAATAAGTGATAGGAAGAGAGGGAGAAAGGATGGATGATCCTGAAGTTCATAAAACCTTACATATTTCTTGAGGCTTAGCAGTATTCAGCCAGAAGCAGGAGCTTATTTTATTTTAAGAGGCTCTATCTTGGCATTACAGAAATAGACTGGTCTCTGTGTAGCATTACATCCATCAGCCTCATTATCACTATTACAAGAAAACCCATCTCTAGAGTTATATAGGGTATGGCTATAAACATGTAGAATATGGCTCCAGCAAAGCATCATCAGGGACTACCGAAACAGCTAATTTTCAAAGAGCAGTGGAGCTATTCCTGTACTTATCCATCTCACTTAGCCCTGTGCCCCGCTCCTCTGAAAACTGGCCTCTGTCACATCCTGACAAAACAGATGTATCGCGAAATCTGCTCACTGGTAACACAGCATTGCACATAACACCAGGTGCAGAAAAAGAGATGATATCAAGCAGTTGCTTAGTTATCTTCACTGGCTCGAAGTCTGTAAAGGAACAATGATGAAGCTAATTAATTGGAGGCAACTAATTGCAGAAATCTGAACAAAGAAAAAACTATAAAATGAAACAGAATTACTTTGGATGTCATCATATCTTTTTCTACCTTGTCTTGATAATTCATATTGAGTTACACATTTGACATCAAGGGAGGGATTCAGTTTGGTGTGAAGACATTTACATCTAGGCATTCACATGTAAATCTCTGAATTCTATTTTTAGTTACTTGGATGTTAGAGAGCTCCTTAGGAAGAGCTCATTTGGACAACTGCCTGGGATTCAGACGCCTAAACAAAAGCACCTCATGTTCAGGTGCCATGAAGCCCACAGCCTGGCCCCCAGCTCAAGCTCTGGGCAGTGCAGAATGCCTCCTGGCCCCCTCTGACACTGGCCAGCCCCTAGTAGAGGTCTGGGGGACCTTCAGGCATCTCAGAGAGCCTTCAGAGCTATCTGTGGGCAACTGATGACTGTCCTTAATGGCCTTGCTAATGCCCTGGCCCTTGGGCTGTATCTCTTTCGGCAGGAAGGAGAGTTTATATTCTCATGTGTTTGTTCACATATAGACACTGAAGCTCAGGTGTCTTAATCCCACCCTTGTCAGAGACTTGGTTATGAAAGATGGGGTACACAGGCTGTGTTTACAATCTATCTCATTTTTTATCTCTAATCTTTTACCAGTTTTCATATGATAACAACTAATTTCCGGTACTGTTCCTCAGTAACATAATTTTTTAAATTATCAAATTCCATTTATTACATTATTAAATTAGCATTTAATTGCTGTAGTTACATTCTGCCTCCCCCTTACACTTTTTGTTCTAAGCAGCTACTGAATAAACTACACTTTTAGAAAAGAAACAGAAAAAGCAAATGCGGAAGCTAAAATAACTTACTGTATCTGTTTCTGTTGATATATAGCGTGGGTTTGAGCTTAAAAGTGCATACAAATAATGCTCTGGAAGGTAGACCGCCTCTGTCAGCTGCAGTTCCAGTTATGTAAATGAGGTCATTTACTGGATCTTTATCAAGCCCGCAAACTTTTTGTTTGATTAAAAAACCTCAAAGAAATCGGTCTTTGTGCACAATTGATTTGCATTTATGAGTACATTTGTTTTATAAATGCATTCTTCACATGTGTCTCCACTAAGGTTTTAGTTCAGATCAGGAATGCATTTCTGAAGCCAAATCTCCCCAGTTTTCCTCAATTACCATGCCTTGGTTTGCACTGGGGATCAGTCTCAGGGTATCTGGATTGGATTCTCTTCAAGTAAAACTAAACTAGAAGGTGAGCTTCACGAATGCACTCAGTGCTTTCCAGCTCCTAATATGCCTTCAGTTCCTGGGATCAGTGTAGAACTAGTTTAAGGTTGAATTAATCTGGAATCAGGTACAATGTGTACATCAGATCCTCAGCACCATATGGATCCTTTTACAGATCCAGTCCTGCTGAGTTGCAGTATTTGCTAAAGTAGATGCAGGCTCAGAGAGTGAGAGCGTTAAATCCTTAAATCAGCAGAAATCTCTTCATGTTTCAGTAGCACCCAACAATGCAAACACATTTCCCCAAAACAGCATATCTGTAAAGATTGCCTGTCTGAAATACTACTATAGCATCTTCTAATATCAGGCCACCCTTCATTAATAGTTCTCTGTCAAAGTACATGGTAGGCTTGAGTGTGCTCTTAGTCCTATTTTTCCATTTAGAGAATTAAACTGTGCCTGAGGATGCCTTCCCAGTCCTTCCCAGAAGCAGACACATGGGTCTCACCTGACAAGCTGTTGTCCAAACCACAGGATTATTTTTCTTGATTATTACACCCTTTATTTCTTTTTCTTTTTTCTTTATATATAAATATACTGCACAAAGGACCACATGTGATGCTACCTAACCGGTAGGGACAGGACAAAGGGTTATGGTGAGCAGGTTATGTGATGATTTCTATTTTGGAATTTCAGTTGCTCCTCCAACACATCCTATCCTAGATTCTGCCAGAGACAAGATACTAGACAAGATGAATCAGTGGTCTGATCCAGTATGACAATTCCTGTATTGCAGCAGTGCTAGTAGTTTTAAAAGTGCCCCCAAATGAAATCTTACTTTCTGAATCCTAGATCTTAGTAGGATCTGTGTTACGGTACCATGGCTGAATGCATGCTGATTTCCCAGTCTTGATCTTTTGTTGATGACTTCTAATTTCAGTTCTGTTCCAGGTTCCCTTCAACATACCTTAATTTCCCTGTGTCTTTATTTCTTTGTGTGCACTGTATAGTCCCACACATGAATCTATGTGATTCTGAATTATCACCTTCCTTTTTCAAGTAATACGGTCACAATCAGTGCTGATAGGTACTGCATTATTTTCAAAGGATTAATTTGACCTCCAAATATCACATTTCTTTGTCAGTAAAAGATATTTCACTCTATTTTTTTCTTCTGGATTCCCCTTTACTACTTACAAGTCTAAAGATGTAGTCATACACAGACAAACATGTACATATGTATGTACGTGTGTGTATACACTTATATACACATACCCTTTCTTTCTACACATTGATCTACTGATGTGCAAAATATTACTTTGCAATATATTTATCCAGGTGGGTCTCCAACTCTTCTCTGAAAACAATCTCTCCTTCTGCCTCTCACACATATGATTCTTTTTCAAATTCTCACATCTCTATAGTTTCAGTTTGAGCTTTACCACTCTTCTAGCTGTCCATGGACATCACTAATTGTGATGGCTTTTCCTCTTGATCTACACATTCTTTGTTTCAGAATCAGTTGACTGGAGATTGTACACAGGATGGGGGATTACAGAATCAGCATTTGGAGAACCATTTAACTGCTGTTTTTCAAAAGCTGTGGTGAAATAAGCAACTACAAAAGTAGCAAGTAGGCAGACATTCTAAAGTAGCAAGAATTTTCAGAACAAAACACAGGTTTATCCAAGTCTTACTGTACGGGAAACCAGCAGCATGCACAGTGGAGAAGCAAGCAAACAAACATCCAGATTAATTCATTGTATGAATCCTGAAATATTAAGGAATAAATAATGCCCAGCATCTTGATAGCTTTTTTGGCAGAAGTATGAACTATGTGTTTGATGGAACAGGATATAAATACAAGGCTTGGATTTTAATAAGGCATTTGAAGCATTTTGAAATATTCTTATATTCACTGGTTTGGACATACTCAGAGCGCAATGCTTTATCTACCTGTAATATCACAATGAGACTTCTGACATGGTATTTCCACCACCCTTCCCTTTGACACTATCTTCACATTTGGGAAAATGAGGCAGTGGTGTTAGCTTTACAAAGAATAGTATTTTTGCTTGGGGATGGGACAGCAATCTCTTCTTTTAAAAACTGACCTGAGAGATCCCCATTATATATAGTCTCACTTTCAAGGCTGCAAACCCCAATGTTCAAGCATCACTGAAGGTCTGTGATGTGATGAACAAGTGCTTGGAAGAACTGTTAACTAACTTCAGTTTCAAACAAGGGGCATAGCAGGGAAACCTGTTGAGAAACCAAATAGCCTGTCTTCTTGACTAAGGCTCTGGAGAGAGACTTGGAAAACTGAAAAGAGCAGCAAACTGAGCCAAAATCTGATGTGGTGATCATCATGTGACTTGATTAGTTCATGGGAGGAACCCACCAAGAAGAAACACAAATACCTAAGGCAATGCACTAAGGAGCCTGGTGATACTCCCTAGAAACACTGAAGGAGATACACTTTTCCACATTTTTCTAATATGTATGTGGTGAATTATATCGTGCAGCACAGATATTCTGTGTGAGAAAGAAAACAGAAAGGTAGCAATGCTGAAAAAGATCTAAGGAGTATACACAGAAAGAAGGATCATAACTGCTTGTGTTATTCAGTAACAACAAAATGTAAACCAAAACTAACAGCCAGTGCAATCTGCAGCTCTTCTATTAGATGCTCCACTTTATTATTATTTATTAGATGTGCAGTCTGTGAAATACTTAGGGAGCAGGAAGGCACTAGGGCCACCAGTGGTCCCAGTAGCTTAGCAAGGTGACTTGAGAATGGAAAGACTTTGGTGGTCCCTCCTGATAGCATATTCCTGAAAGCATACAACAAATACCCCCATCTGGCTACCTTCGTGCCAGGATGAATTGGAAGGAGTTCAGACAAAAGCAAGACAAATAACAAAGAGCTGGAGGGAATGACTTCAAAGGAAAGATTAAATGAGCTAAAATATGCATAGCATGGCTAAGGAACAACTGTAGGTCAGGAGACAGGGAATACAGTAACAAGCACTGAAAAAAAGCCTTCTCCCTTACTAGTGCACTTTGAATTCTGCTTTATAATTCATTTGATTGCCTCCTCTCCTTTCTTACTGCTCTAGGCCAGGCTCATCATTACATGGGGCTAAGGAACCAGTTCTCTCTGAAAATCAAAACCATTTGAACAGAGGATGTTCAAAATAAATTATGAACGTTTCCAGTATTGCTACTGGACTGCTCCTTCATTTATGCAGGACCAAACAGCCTTGGAATTCCTCAGACTTGTGCCATTTTATTCTCCTCCTGTTTTTGTTTGGGCTTTTTTTCTTCTTTTTTCTGTTGTGTCATCAGGTGACATGCAGAGAGATCTGAAAACAGACAAACAAGTCTCACCTCTCAGGAGGAACGTGCCCTGTCCTGGCATCACTGACCTCTTTAGGCAGATTGTGGTTAATCAGGGAGGGCAGAAATTCCAACTGTGCTCTCCAGCAGCAGAGGATTTGTGCCTAGGACAGCTCTTTCCCCATTATTCTCCCCTAATTCTCAAATGCAAATTTTTCAACAGTCATCTTTGTATTGTTTTCTTTCTGTTAGATTATTTGTTGATTATTAACAATAGTAAGCTTTTCACAGTAAGCTTTTTCTTTTTTAGCAAATCTGAGGATGCCACTCCTTCAATGCCTTTTCTTCCCTTTTATCCTTTACTTGCTGGTGTAATTTATATAGCTCCTTCTGTGTTTATCTCTAAGATCAGAAGAAGGTCAGTACCTAGACTGCCTTTAATCATACAAGTGAATGCTTAGCACTGGGGAAGCTTTTCTTGGAGCATGAAAGACTGATATTCTTTCAAGCACTAACATTAACTCCGATTGATATGAAAGGGAAAGAGTAGTTTTGCTAACAAGTGGTTTAAAAGTAGTAGTTAAGAGCATCTCATCCTTTATGTTCAGTAGCCATTTGACCAAGAACTGGAAGAAATGAAAAGAAATATCACTGAATTACAGAAGTTACAGCTGTGCAAAATTCACATACTGGGAGTTGCTTCATCTGCTCTACTCTTCATTATGAAAGAGCTACCTGTGCTACTATTTGCACGCTTTTTTCAGTTCATAAATTCATTTCCATTCACAATGCAAAAAAGGAGTAACACAAACCAGACAAAAAAACCTACTTTTTAAACCAAAATAAGGTTGTGGAACCTTGACAGGTTGAAAATTTTTACACTGAACAGCTTTCACTGGAGTTAGTGGCTTAAGTGGGATGACAAAATCCATGGGAGTGTGTTGATTTTGATGAAACTTCCCCATATAAAATTGGTTTTGAGTAAACTCTTAGGAGAATGGAATATTGCATTTTGGTGAAGTAAAACATTCTGGCATTCTTGGGGTTTTTTTTGGTAGGAGCCTCTGTATAATAAGTATTTATAATTCTATGCAATATCATTCCTATATAATCAAAACTATATTTCACATTGTGACTTTTTCTATTGTCAAAACTGGAGGATTCAAAGATAATAAAAGTATAGCGGTTAAAATACTACATGGCAATTTCTGGTGGGTTTTGTTGTTGTTGTTGTATTTAGAAGTGAAAATAGATGGAATTCCATTTCTTTACAGGATCTGGTAAGATTCCCCTCTGCCCCCCTTCTTCTTGCTTTCCTGGTAAGCAAGCAATCAAATTTTAAAAGGATAATATGTTTCCAACATTTGGCTACAGCTAACAATATTGCTTACAGACAGCAGTTTGAAAAGTTACAATATAATTGATGTAGCATGAAGTGAGTCAAGAGGGCAAAGTTGATAAGAAGATATTAACATAATCCGCTCCTCGCATTCCAGAGAAGTTTACATCCTTTCCCAGCGTGTCATTTCCTTATAGAATAATACTTCTACTTTAATAGCACAGTCCTCTCTTGGATGCACAAACGACACCGTTCACATCCTGAAAGACAGTCTGTATAGTCTTCCCTGCTGTCATAGCCTGAACCTTTGGAGGAGAAAAAGACAAATGCCCGATTTTTTTTTTGGTTGTTTGTTTTTTTTTTTTGTTTGTGGTTTGGTTTTTTTTTTTTGCACAGAGAGCAGCTAGCCAACGGCAGCCTCTACATGCAGCTGTTTCTACGGACATAGAACATATTTTTACATCAACTCAGAATCAAAGGCATGAATAAACCTTTTAGCTTCCTCATAACATGCTCAAATCAGTTTTGCTTTGGATTATTGATGATCCTTTATTTTACTGCTCTAAAACATTTGAAAGTAGCTCAGAGCGGAACGTTTTCTTATTTTTAACACATTTAATTGTTTGATTAAGCAGACATAAAAAGAAAAGGGGGTAAATGAGTTTGTTCTCTGAAGGGACAAATGCACTACTGGCTTTCCAGTGTGGCACATTATTTTTTCTGCGCAGCATGCACTTGTAAAATCACAACATTGCAGAATAAAGTCAAAAGTTTAGAAACCGCACTATTTGGGCTCACAGTTAAGCTTTCAGGTGCCCTTAAGTAACAGAACCATTTGCCAAATCTGACCACGCACTGTATGATGAACCAGTTTTGAAATATCTCGTTGGACTGTGCGGCACCCAGAAGCAAGCAGTCACATCTGTGATACCCCACTTTCAAAAATAACACAGCAAGAGTTCCTTCTGCTGGCTCACACAATCTCTGCATTCAGCATGGGCACCAGTGTGTGAGGGAGAAGGGGCAGAGGGATATGAAAAAGAAGTAAAGTCGTCAAAGCAGAAAAATACTTCATCAGTGGTAGGATTTCCCCCTCAGCATTTCTGCTGGATTCCTCCCCGAAGATTACACAGCCAGCCAGCAAGCTCAGCACCACTTCTCCATATCTCCAGCTGTACTCGTATGGCATGTCGTATGACATCAAGTCATGCTTGGCTATTTGCGAGCTAGACACGTCAGAGGAGATCCTATAGGATCTCCTTCCTGAGAGCTGCTTTCCAGAAGCACAGCCAGTCTTAATAACAGAAGCCAGCAGATGCAGTAATTGCTCTGCACGTCTGAAATGAGGCCACATGCATTTAAGATCTTAAAAATGGATTTATTTCTCTAATCTCAGGACCTAAATTTTGGGGTAAGAAGTCTAATTTATCATATGGTTTTCATTTTTAACCTCTCTGTAAATGTGCAGTCCTTTAATTTTCAGTGCTGAGTATACACACTATAATCCCTCTGTGTATAAATCAGTGAAATGGTCTTCCTATACATAAATTCAGTATTCCCTGATCAGTGTATGCACATAGATAAGCATGAAAAAACTACCCCACATGTCAGTGCAGCCTCACACATGTCCCTGTTCTTTTATTCAGCAGTATTGGGTTTTCACGTTTTTTATGCAGTCATACTCTTTTGACAGTACATAGCTGTCATGGTCCTGTCTCACAGGTTTCTATACATCAGAGACCAGCTTTAAAACTGTTTTGACAGGTTAAAAGCTGGGATTTTTCCAGGGGCAGGATGGAGAGCAGCAGGAATATGAGAAGTAAAAAAGAATATTCCTTGACACCCCCTAATCTCCTTAGTGCAGATGGCACTGTCTTGTTTCAAGTAGTTTCCGAGCACAACAGTCATTGCAAAAGACTGAAAGCCTGAATGCTGAAAATAGTCTTCATGGGAGATATATATGTATCCGTGTGTACATCTATCCAATATGCTCAGCCATGCGTGCACGAGCAGACAGATGTGCAAAGCATACCTTCCCTCTTCTTCCTCCCCCATCCATTCACTAAAATTAATTGCTCCCCAAGATGCTGTAGGCCACATTGTTAATTATTGTCTCTCTTTTGCACCTGAGGCATCACACTGGTTTAAAAAACAGCCTGCAAACAGATGGAGAGCTGCTGGAGATGAATCTGCAGGTATATGAAAAAATGGATACAGACTTTATGATATCACAGACTCAGATGGTCTATTAATTTTCAATAATATTCTGGAAAAGAAGGACATCTCTACATGTTTTAAGGTGTAATTTGTTTTCAAAAAAGGAGTCACAAGAGCCAATTACTTTTATGATTTCATCACCATCATTAATGTTTAAGGAATATTTAGGGAAAATCATCAACTGCATCAGCCTTGCAGTTTCTTAGCTAACCCTGCGCCTTGGCAGCCAGCTGTACATGCACTGTGCCCAGTGCTACCAAGGCTGGGTGTCTTGCAGACCAGACTGACACGCCAGCTTTAACTGGATGCTGCATGCAGCTTCTTGCCTGCAGCCTTAATGCCACTGGTTCATCCCCAACATCTACCGTAACAGTCTGCTTCTGCCATCATGTCACGGAGAGCCACAGCAGACTGGGGCAAAGCCATTCCTTACACGCCTAGCCAACCTCCATCCCACGTGCACGAGGCAATGATTGTCCTGGTGCAATTCCAACAAAAAATGCTCCACTCTTTGACCCAGCCTGTCAATTAGCAAAAAGTCACTGCAGTATTTGACACCAACTAGTTTTTCATCTTCAGAGACTGAGCATCAAAGCCAGAACAACCGTAACGACGAGGCAGGTATGCCTTTAATGGTGCTCAATGCTGTACTGTCCTGCAGAGGAGGGCACTGCAAAGGCAGACAAAGCGCAGGCATCCAGACCTACCTAATGCACACCATGCCTGCTTCAAACCAGGTATAAAGGGTTTCCCTTTCGTAAGTACTTCAATATGGCCATTTTCTGTCTAAAAGTACCCAAGAGAGGTATCTGAAAAGCAGAAGCTATTCTAATAGAGACATTTTACTCTCTTCTAAGGGAAAACTATTGCTGCACGCAGGGAGAAGTTGCATTTTCTAAACTGGGGAAAAAATCCTTTCAGCCTTGGCTGGAAGTTCAGCTCTGCACATTAACCAAATTACTTTAGAAATTCAATGGAAAAGTTACCAACAGATTAATCAAATGACTATCCAAAGGGATCCAGATATTTTAGTCAAGAAGCAAGAAAAAGTGAGTCAGTTATACCATGACCAGATCTCTGATCCATGTAGGAGTGAGGAAGAACAGCTGATACTCACAGTAGAAAAGCCACACCACCTTTTCCAGTGTTGGTATCACACACATTTTGCGGAGCAGAGTCTACTTGGTAGAGATTGTTACACAATTTGTCATGTGTTAGACGCAATTTCTCATGTTCTTACATGACTGTGTAAAGGGAACTTCTGGAACTTAAACACAGTGTAATTTCCTCCAGTACCTAAATGCTGCATATTAGTATACTGCAATCCAGCAGAGATTTTCAACATCTGCCACCACTTTATGAAATGCTTGATGTATGCAGAAATAACTAAATGCATAATGCATTGTATATGCTTCCATACATTTAGCTTAGAATACTAAATCTGCTGTCTCTCAGCATTTTGAAAAATACATCAAATATAATCCTTATGACACCAGGGTCAGCCTGTATCATTATCACCTGCCCAGGTTAATAAACAGTATATTGTTGCATGACCTTGGGATGCTTATTCAAGGATTGGAAGTGAAGGATCCTTAATTTGCCTTTCCTCCTGCTCTGCAGATGGTGCAAAATGTGAAAATGTAAAGCCAATAGGGTTAGATACTTCCCCAGTTCTCTCTCTCACTAGAACTGACTCTGCAGGAGAAGTATCAAGGCCCCAGGCACTTCATCTGCCCCAAGGGTAAGATATGGAGGTAAAGGTGGTCCTTGGGAAACAGGCTTCCCCCTGATGCTGCAGAGTGTGAGATGGGTAACTAGCCAGCAGTGGTTCTTACAGCACTGCAAACTTTCTAAAAGCAGTGCTACAAATAGTATTAACATTTGATTTGAAAAAGACAATCTATTCCAAACCTATTTTAGATTCTTTTCTTTCTGCACTGAATTTTTTCTTTTAGACAAGGGTTTAGTATAATGAAATTGTCTTTAATGAATTGTTTTTCCCAGCTGTCACTCTCACACAAAAAATTCAGGGTGATTTGTTCGACCTGTAGCAGGGGAGTAAGACAAAGACTTTAGCTCTTCTCCATTCTAACAGGAGTGTTTCCGCTGGTAGGAGTGGTTCACTGATGGGGACTATTAACTATGCATATGTCAGAAAGAAAGATGCCAGGATTTGGATACCTTCCAGACAATTTAAGTTTTTTAGGTTGGTCTCAGAGCAAACTTGTCCAATGGTAATGATATATCATAGACTGCTCCCTGGCTGTCATATGTTCTAATTCTTCCACTCTTGGCTTTTATGAGGGAAAATGAGACAAGCTCTAGGAACGCAACTCACACTCAAAATGGTACTGTAGTCCCGGGTCGCACAATTAACTCCATCTGTGAAGCAGTACATTTGCTGATTAGTAAATTCCCATCTGTAAGAACCTAGGTTAAATTTGTAAGAACTTAGTTTAAGCCCTTTGGTAGATGGAAAAGGCAAAACTCAGGCACTGCAAGGAACACATGAGTATAGCAAGGCTTTTTCTCCAGAAAAGAAGGTATGTGGATTTCAGTTTGTGGATGAAACTTCTGGTCTGTTTTGTACTTCTCGTGTCATATGTTTCCCCTCTTGCTGTTCCAAGATCTTCCTAGCCTTTTGAGCCATGTGAGATCTTTGTTGAGAAGTGTATCTCAGTCAGACTTTAATTTGTTAATTTTCACAGTTAATAAAGTTATCAACTTTCACACTTGGTAGAAAAACCTTTTATAGCCCC
>JAVJGJ010000014.1:88936662-88970308 GCA_035590215.1 Microhierax caerulescens | reverse complement strand
AAGGTTTACTTCCCCTGGCTCCCCGTATAGCTACGGACCAGAGAAAGGCTCCTGCAGAGCTTCACTCAGAGTGAGAATCTCACCTCGAATAATTTTCTCCAAAAGATTGAGGGAACCCAACTACAATACAAGTAGCACTTGGGTCTAGAGTTTACCAGTGGACAGCATACATACTATGATTTTGCCTCTAGCAAAAAATATCATTCATCTGGGTGTTGAGGAACCTGACAGGTCTATATTCTTCTTGCTCTTTTTCCTGCATCTTAAAAGTGATTTGCCTTTCTTTCACCTAGTGGCACCCTGCCATCCTCCTCATTTGTTAAAGATGTCTGTTAACAAGGCTTTCAGACATTTCACACAGTGGGATGATTCCCTCTGTCAAAAATCCAGCAATGACACCCATATAGGCCACCCAATTTAAAACTGTCTTACTTAGCCAGGCGACCTCCCATAAGCTCCTTTTCAAGCCTGACCCTGTAGCCTTACGCTGCTAAGTAGCGTTATGATCTACTGAAGGACCACTCCCCTATGCATGCAAGCCCTGGTGCAGTTACACAGGTGTAATATGGTAAGCAGCCTTCCAGTTCTGACAACTAGCAATAACAAGGCCTCAGCTGAAATGCTGATATTTACAAAATCTTGGATTTTGCTAATAAGCATCACAGATTTTGTTCTACGCCTCATATGGATCATATAGGTTATGCTTTTATACAACCCTGCAATGACATCCGTGACTGTGCTGAGCTCACCAGAAAATTATCACCCCAGTGCATAAAGGTCAAGATGGTCAGGAAAAAAAAAAAAAAAAAAAAAAAAGTTCTCTGTAGTAGGAATTAGCAAAGCAATCTACTGCATTTTGAGGGGAGAGGGATGTCAGCAGTAGCTGGCACCTGCTCCTAGGAGGGAGAGAGAACAAAGTGAATGGCAGAGGGGAGTGAAATGTTTCAACAGAGAGGGAAGACGCTCTAAACTTCAAACAGGAGACACTGCTACAAGGAAAGGAGAAATGAAGAGTATGAGAAAAGGCCATAATGGATGAAAGAAAGATAGTATGAAGAAAAAGGAAAGCAAGCAGAGGGGATAAAGAAACCTCCATGATGAAGCAGTTCTGCTGAGGGACCATGACAAAAGCCAAAACCAGTGCAGGTTTAGCAAAGGCATCTTAGTAACACTGGAAAGAAACCCAACCCAACGGTAGACAGGAGAGGGACCAGAGACACACAAAGCCTTCACTGAATGGGTGCACTGTGAGTAAAACTGTAAGGAAGAGAAGAAAATTTGCACTAATATCTCATACATTCTCTTATAAAAACAGAACTTTTCACAAATCAGCCCTGCCAACATACCTAAACTACTTACAACACTGGTGTGTAGTGCCTGCACCTGTCAATAAAGGTGATTATTAATTTTGTGTGCATAGCTCATGTAAAAAGTCACATAGTTTCTCTGTGATTTAGTTCTGCATCTGTAAAGCTGCCACCTCTGCTTCATTAAAAGCAAAGAGGCAACGAATTGACAAGGAACAATATAATAATAAAGACACACAAAGCAGATGATTTAATGGCAATATTAGGCTCAGTTCTGGATGAGAAAAAACACATATAGAACAGTGAAGCAGTTAATTGATGTATTTTCTAATAAAAATATAAGGATCTTCCAAACAAATCTGAAAAGGGAACAGGACAGTTCAAAATATCAGTATGAAATTAATGTGCACTCTGCTGTAGGCGGTTACAGGCTCTGCTTCCCTGCTACCTCCCATCTCCTAAGACTTTTCCCCCTTCTTTACTCTTGCTAATTGTAAGGGTATAAAGGACACTGAAGAGCACAGGATGTGTTCATTAGAATTGCAAAGTATTGCTGCTTACCATTTGCAGCAGGGTACCATTCATCTCTCTTGCCACACCATACTGTGAGGTGGCACCAAAAACCAGATGCTGCAACCCAGAGCTAGGGAATGCTAATCATCTTACATCAGACCCAAACCCACGCGGGATTCAACATTCACTGTGGCTGAGAATATCTGTTCATGTCCATAACTGACTCCCAAAGGCAATCTGGGGTGGGCTTTGTGTTTTCGACATGGGCAGCCTCTTTCTGTTGGCCTAGAAGACCTGGGTCAAATTCTTGGCCTTTTTTTCAGCCCCTTGTGTCTATGTAACCACATTTTCTGTCCCCTTCCCTCAATGAAAGACACAATTACCTCTTCTCGGACCCTTTGAATACCAGGATGCCACCCACAGTAAAGAATGAATATGACCATCTCCTTCTTTGCTTAGCTGCCGGTCGGTGAAGTAACAACATAAATTACAATATAAAGTACAGTGCAGACACCAGCACAGCAGTTCATGCCTAAACACCACCACACAGCTAAATGAAGCTGTCCGGCCTCACCTTAAGTCATGTCCAGATTGCCACTTGAGTTTAGACCACCTCTACTTCTTCCTGAAGTTTACTTTAAAAATGTTTACGTTTTACTCTCTTCCATATTAATATCACATGTTGCATTCTGTGCTATAGTAAAAGGGAAGCAGAACTGGAAAAGGTACTTGGTCAGCACTACACCGTGGTGCTAAACACAACGAAGGGAGTAACTATGAGGCTGCCAGATCAGAGACTGAATATTAAGTTACTTTGCATTTGGTATAAGCCTGTGGTCCCGCTCACATGGAACTCAATAGCAAGCCTGCAGCTAATTGCAACAGAAGTACGATGTATTTTAGGGAGCAACCATAAAGAGATAGGCAGGATTATCTAATGGCATATACGTATTTTACTAAACGTGTTACTTGGCAAGCTAATTCATTACCCTGTAAATGAAAAGGTCAACCTTGCATAATATTTTCATCTCATCTTTCTGAGTCAAATTTCCTGTGCATGGTAGGTGGAAAGAAATAAAATCTACTGAAGTTGTGAACGGCAGACAGGAACACTTTGGCAGGCAGAGAAAGATGAGAAAAAAAGCTGTTTAAGGCTGATCTGAAGCTTTCTGAACAAGTCCATCAGAAAGACACCAACCCCATGGCCACCAGCTCTACCTGTACAATTTATTTTGAAGAGCCATGCAATACATTGAACCTGTCAGACACACTTTTTGACTTTCTGCTGCCTCTTACAATTTCACATATGCAAGCTGAAAGCCAAGGCTTACGAAACCACTCCACTGCACCCAGACCATACTTTTGACCCCAGATTGCCATTCTCTAGATATTTACGTGGCATCCCTCACTACTGTGTGCACACTCCAGCTGTGTACATGTTCCTCCCAAGTTCCACAGCTGGAGGCAGAATCCAGCACAATGTAACTATTCCACACCTGCAGCTCACTAATTTTGCAGCTCTCAGAGCCATGCACATCTACAGCAGCCTGGATCCCCTTTTACAACACCCTTGTCATTGACTCATATCTAAAGCATGCAAACATGACACAAAAAGAAATGCTTGAAAGGTGTTGACAAAGCCATTATAAAGATATTAAAGAAGCAGCAGCTTTCTTGGGAAATACCAAACGGAAACAAACAGAACAATTCAGGGCAATCAGCAAATTAAATGGGAACTTTTGGATTTTTTTTTTTTTTTTTAATGAAACAGCCAGTTTCATGTTTCAGTCTGTAAACATCGTATGCCAGGAGAGGATCTTCAGAGGCTCTTTGTCCTTGCTAAAGGGCTTTACTTAATGGGGTGTTACATGAAAATGCATATCTGTCTTTCAGTAAAATGCGCCCTGCCAGTTCACTGAAACAGTGGCAACAACTAGGGGAAAAGAAAAACATGGTATGAAATATGTCCTGGCTAATTCAGGTTTAAATATATAAGTCACTCTGACAGGACTGAAAAATCTGGCATTGTATATCTCCCAGCAACTTGCGTACACTAAGTAGGTGGCAGGGACTCCACTCCGGTGAGAAGCCACATCTGCCAGGCAGCATATCCCACTGTCAAAGGTTTGAGCCTTCCTTGCAGGAGCTGCCCCAGCCAGCTCTGAGCCCGCTGTCCAGCCAGGCTACCCATTGCAGGGCAGCCGCAGCAGCAGGGGGCTTGGCACGCATCCCCCCGCCTGTGGGCCGACCCTCCGCAACAGTTCAACAGGGACTGATAGATGAGCTGGGAATTTAAAGCCACTATAGGTACATCGCAGAGAGTTGCATCATACTTCAAATGACAGATGATCTGAAATATCTGAATTATGGCAGCCTATTTCCTTTGTGAGCCACAGCTAGAATTTTGCACCCATTTTTGCTGGCCTATATTTAAGAGAAGCAAACAGACTGCTTAAGATACAATATAAAGAAAGTTTAGCTGATGGGTTGTACTTCGAGGTCCTTCATTCCCCATATGTTTGAACCAAAGCTTTTAATTCAGATGTATTTAAAGAAGACTGTGGGTTTGGGTTTGGTTTTGTTTTGTTTTTCTCCTGGTGCATGTATAAGCTTACGGCCAGGAAGCACTAGGAATCAGCTAGTCCATTATAAATGAACTGAACACATATTCAGATATAGGCCTCGGAGGATATCCCTACATCTTCCACGAGGCAGGACTTTCCTGAACCCAAATTGCAAGGAATATGGCACTCATGTTCATACGTGGTACATCTAAGAACTGCTTCCTTCTGGCATTGAGTCACCCGTCCCACTTGTACAGAAGGGATGATAACAACTTCTCTGTGTTACCTCAACTCAATTATCTAGAAGAAAAATGTGAAATTTCCTGGTTTTACTCATAACACTTGCACAAAAGCAATTTAGGAGGTAGGAGCAAAAATGTATCTTTCCCATATAATCTGGGCTAAAAGCTCTCCCTCCTTTCTCATTTGATTTTGACTTGGTTCAAAAGTATCCATCTTGTATGTAACTGTCGAAATACTTTAGAAGCTATTAAAACCCCCACAATAGGAACAATTGTGGAATTAATCTGAAAAGGTTTTGGTGTTTGGAAGGAAAACATCTGTGTCAGTTTTATTAGCAATGTGGAAATTCCTAGTATTTATCTTGAGGGCCCAAGTACTTTTAAACCCAAATTACCTTTGAAGTCAGAAACCAATATTTCCATTTTGTACCTGTTCTGCTGTGAAGAGTTCAGCTCTGTGCTGCGCTGCTTCCACTGCATCAGTCCCAACTGCCCCAGTCTTGCATTGCTTTATGTCCTGCTCTTTAACATAACTTGATGTAGAAAGAGAGTCTGAACAGTGGTGCAGACTTAATCTTAAAATAAATGATCACTTAATCAAAATTGGATGACTAACAAGCATAATATTACAGCTCTAATACCACATATAATCATTTATCTCATTGCAAAGAGGCATACATAATTTGAATTGTGTTCCAGTAGCATTTATACCCACTTTACCATAATCTAAATGAGCATACACAGCACAGACAAATGGAGATTCTGGCCCATCTTATGCATTTGCCTGGGGAGCATGATGTTGTTTGTTGTGGGTGCTTATAAGAAATGTGTTGCTATAAATAAACATGTTAAAATGTAAAGACAACGCAGTGGGCAATCACACTGCCTGAACAATTGTACTTGTGAGGTAAATTTCCCACAAAGAAGGGAATTTTAAATTATTTTTTTCTGGGCAGTAACTTTAATAAATCGTATTTGGAACTTATATGAGCTACATATAGTTGTATCTATAATATATACTATATATATTATATATAGCTATATAAATATATATATGTGTGTGTGTGTGTGTATGCAAGCTCACCGAAGGGAATTTAAACCTGCGGATACATCAGCTCAGTCTGTGGGTATTGCCAACCACATTAACAGCTGAAAATAGTTACTATTTTCTTCTGCCCACTTCTCATTGTCTGGGATTTACCTAACAGTCCCAGCCAGAGACTCAGCTTTAAACAACCTTAAAAACTTAAAAAACTTCAGCTACCAAAGTATGTATTTATTTCTTTCCTTGAAATTACTTCTGCACAAAGGCTGTAAGAAGCTTTCATTTCTCCATCTGCAGCATACCTGCTATAGCCAAAACCACCACAGCTGTCAAGTTCAGTAATGGATAGTCCTTCAGGCAGAGCAAGTATTGGCTTCACATGACAATATTTGCAGGAGTTGATTCCCAGCTCCCATGTAGGACTTCACATATTTTTCTGACCTTGCAGATCTGTGAGAAACTGGCACTTAAAACTCTTGGCATTTTTATGAGAGAGAATCTGGTCTTCCACTTAATTTTAGAGAGCTTTATGTCTTTTTCTGTCTTCACAGGGCTAACTCACTCAGCACAACTGATCTTCCAGTGCAGAACTATGAGGCTTTACAAGCAGAAAGACATGCATACAAAATATATAGTAAAAATATTTTGTATATTCTTCAAATCACTTATCTGTGACATAAGTGGCATGAAGATGAAAATATGATACGGCCTAAAGGTTTTATTGTTACTTCACTTGGACTGACCTGCATTACTCATCACTACTCGATTCACCATTTGTGCAACATGCTTTCCTGATTCTGCTCACAAGCAAACCACCCAAAACCCAAAGGAGCAGTACAAGCTTGACACAGATTAACCTCAAAAATAAACTACATCTACATTACAGAACTGCCAAGTTCTACCTGAAGATTATTTGCTCAAAAGATGGGAACATGACAGAAATGTTAGGAGGATGAATTGAAGATGTCCCTGCTCAGTGCAGGGGGGTTGGACTAGATGACCTTTAAAGGTCCCTTCCAGCCCAAACTATTCTACGATTCCATGAATGATCCTCAGAAAAATAAAACAGACAGATAAGTGGATACTCTGCATAGCACATTAAAACTTTTAGAGCTCAGCACAGTATCATCCATCTTTTGCCATCAATCTATAGTGTATGTATTTAGCACTTACGAGAATAACTATTACATGTAGGTATATGGTACAGTTATGTTCATATGTAGAAAATAAGTATTCTATTTTATTAATCTTGGTAAGCATTGCATAGACAATTTATTATCTGCATGTCCAGCTCTTATTATTGATTGACATTCAGTGTTCTGCTGCTTGGTGTGGGGTTAATTGCATTCCCCTATTACTTCAAATTAAATGAAGCAGCCATGCTTTCCTAGCAGCATAATATTACATTCAAAATTCATTTCACCAGTCCTCTGTGTTTATCTCAGCCTGGCTTTTTAGTGTGATATATTTTGTGCATGTCTACATATGATGTAGTTTCAAGAGGCTCTTATGTCTAAGCAAAATAGGTCCTTTAGTTTACTTTTCCCTAGCCATTTAGAACTGTCCACACTGAAATCTTGCTCATTCATCAAGTGATCACCTGGTCTTTAAAGATCAGTGATTGTTCTTTCTGTATCACACATTCCATAGACTTCTCTCTTCGACCTTCTCCCAAAAATATGGAAACAATACTACCCTCTTTCTGTCTTTTGATGTTTCCATATGTATTAACAAGACATGGAAAAAAAAATAAAATAAAGATATTCTAAAGGCTTTTCTTACTTTACCTTAACGATTCCTCTGGAATTTGGGAATGCTATTCATCTAGATCAGGTGCCTTGACAAACTTTAATGGTTCCATATACTTAACTGTGTGCTCTGGCATAATCATAAAGCCTTTATGATCTTCTGTGGGAAAATATATTCTCATCTTCCAGATGTGACCTTCAGCTTATTTTCAGAAATGTCTATACTATGGAAAACACAGAGTTCTCTGAAATAAATTCTTTACTAACAATAGCTCTCATTCACGTCGCTTTATGGCCTTGCAAACTAGATTTGACAGATAACTTTATTATATGCTTTTAAAACCACTTATTTACCATATTAATGTCATCAATTATCATTATTATTATCAACATTAAAGTCTAAATTTTGCTTATCATCTATTTATCATCAATATATTCAGCCTTCCTTGCACCTAAAAGAGCTCTCCCTTTTTCATGCGAAATATTTTCTTCTTCCATAAGTAATTTTACTGAACTTGAGGTAAACTGTCTTATCTGGTCCAACCAACCTAGCTTACATTTGATATTCACATACTTTTCACATATGTAAGAGTATACTTTCATAGCTCTTACCTTCTGCAACAGACCGTTGTACAGAACTGAACCATCTGTAGCCATCCATAATGACACATGCAGAAAGGGGGGAAATTCTAAATTTGCTTCACACTACCAGACTTGTGCTTCTGATACTGGATATCATAAGATGGAAGCAACAGTTTGCAAACCTAGCAGCACCTCTGAGCAGTGCTGCTAGCAATGCAGAATGCTGGAGTAAGAGGGTGCATAACATATATGCTCTGCTCAGCCCATTAATTCATGGAGTGCAACTGACAGCTGTGAAATTCTTTACTGTAGACAGAGCTTGAAGATGCTGCCAAAGCCAATGTATATATGTATGACATGATATCATGCACACAAGAAATTCAGCACTGCCCAGATACCAACCACCTGTCTGGTGCTCCCCAACATAGGTTACAGCCTGTTCATAGACCCTGTGCTATCAGTTCTGTATTGTTTCCCTAAATGCTCCCTGACAAATGCTTTCTGCACATGCAGAAAAAGAGAAGGCGGGTGTATATATCTGTCTGTGTGGTGTACAGGGGCTGGAGAAACGAACTACACTACCAAGGGTAATTAGATACTGTCCAAATACATAAGGATGCAGCTGCTATTGTAAAAGCCTTACAACATGACACATCACAGCACAAGGCAAGCATTTGACTGTTTAAATAAAAATACACACACATTTATATATTTATGTATATGCTAGAATACTACCTTTGTCTGGCTTTCTCCACAGTTAGATCATTACCTGAGCAGTAGCAGGTCCTTGTTTAAGACCGCTGCAATGCAAGCCTGCTCCTTCCTGGCAGTGCCATTCAGTGAGTCTTTGACAGTTTGCACTGATCCCACTTGCACCCCCCATCAGTTTATGCTATCGCCCTCCTTGTGTGTCTTTTCTGCTATTGTGCCTTTCATCTACAGGACACTTCCCTTTCATGTACTGTCACCCCCACCTTTTTCCTTAGAACAGTATTTCACTTCATTGCTTCTATATTTCAAGCCTGCAGCTCTTTCCTTTGACTAGCTGGCTCTTTTTCACAACAAAGTAATGAATTAAATGATTTTGATCAATTTCCAAAATTTTCTAGAGGAAATGCATAATGTGTAAGCTTGCATTATATTTTCCTTAGGTATTTCTTAGGTATTACTTTTAGGACATTTTGGGGCCTTTTTTGTATGTATTGGGACAGAGATAAAGAAGCAAGCTTAGCTCTGTAGGGTAGCTGGCAAAGGAAACTGTTTCCAAAGGAAAAGTCCTTAATATCAGTCCCTGCTACAACTGTTGCCATCATTATCCACTGCCTATGCAACAGGAAATAACTAAATTGTCCTTGAAGCATAGACTAGAATCTTCCATACTAATGGAAGTGGCCTAACCACTACACTGCAAAATCAGGGTTACTCTTACCCCTGCTGCCTAGCTCACTGAATCTTTAAATCTTCTGTACAACCTGCCATAGCTTCCAGGACAGTGTGAAAGTACTTCTCCTCCCCAGCAGCCTATACACTGGGGAACTTTCCAGGTCACACTGAGCTTGTGCTAGCAGAAAAAAGGACTGAAACCATATGGCCTCTTGAAAAGGAGCTGAGGAGGAGGTGAGAGGCATCACCACCTACTTCTCTGGTTCCCGTTGAAAAGAAAAGATTGATTCTTGTTCTATCTGTTTTTCTGTGAAGAAGAAGATTCAGTGCCTACTTTCATAGCTATAAATCATACATGGAGAGAAATGCACAGTTAAGCACACAAGCCTCTGAGAGGGTGGGGATTTAAAACACGAGTAAGTCCTCAGGGCTTTGCTATTGCTACCTCAGATGGCTCACTGCTTAGGGTTGTGCGCACCATTCTGCATCACACAGTCTTTCTTTTACATTGTACAGGAAAACTACGACTCAAGGCTACAGATTCTGTCACGAATCTCCAAAGGTTAAGTAGTGTGAAAGTCCTGGCTTGACCAAAGCTTAAATGTCTATAACATACAAATAACACCTACTTCTTTTACACATATAGCACTGTATGCTTTTGATCACCCAGACACACAATATGTTTCAGCACCTGGAATAGATCATGATGTACATGCAGGTATACGTGTATCAGCATTGTCAGGCAACGTATTGATGCAGTGTATTGAAATCCTCAGTGTACTAAAGGGCACCAAATTTAGTAGGTGCTGACATCCCTGTTGCGTGCCTTACATTACTGCTCTCGTGCCTTACCACCCCACGTACGGCACATCATGCCATAAGGCATGTTATGCCTCAACCTGTTCTGTGTTTCGTGGCCTTGCTATAGCTCTGAATTTCTCTTCTTCTCATCCGCCGCTCCCCTCATCGCAGCCAGGCTACTGCTATTTGCCTGATCCCACTGCTGTGGCAGGGGGCAAAGGAAAGGAGCAGGGCAGAGCTGCTGGATGCACAGGGATGGTTAGAAGCTGTAGGTCCTCCAAGAAGAGTGGCTTGTACAGTCTGTATTTCAGAAGGAGTGGAGGGAAGAGGAAGGTTTCAGGGTTCCTGGCATTCTTATATTGTAACTTGCAACACGATTTAGAGGTCTCTGTCTCCTCTCCCTAGCCAGATGTAACATCAGCTCCACAGTCAGCAAGACAGAGTGAGATGACAATTCTCACCCTTCCACAGCCCCTCAAAACCGCAGAGAAGCTTTGCCCCAAGGTCCTAATATTTTCTCCATACCTTCCACTTTCATTGTATCAGCATCATGAAGGACTGAAACGGTATCACCAACTCTGAGCGCAAACAGGCACTGCCATCATCTGATCCAGCATTTATCTGTCAGGTACCCTGGCTTTAGGCAAAAAGTTGAGAGGCTGAAGCTTAATGAAGCCCTAATCCTAAACCTAAAGACAATATAGCAATCAGCTGATGGAAATAAAAATAGGATGTATTTTAAGAGCATACATACATATAGAAATGCCAGAAATATTTAATCAAAATTTGCCTGTCATGAAGTCATTATCTCAAAATGGCAGGAATTATCTAGATTTCTGAAGGTAGTACTACTTTCAAACACACATAAATAAAGGCACAGAGAGTAAAAAAAATAGTAAAATTAGCTGTATTTTGTTCCCAGTGCAACAAAAATGAAAAAAATAATGAAAGAAAATCATGCCTAACAGAAGGAGAAACTGTCAGCTGGGGTTCTCTCCTCATACACTGAAAAAGTCAGTCACACTGAAGGCTGGACACTGGTTCTGAGACATCTGTGATCAAACCACCTAGCTCTGAACTTTGACAACTTGTGTGAATAAAGTTATTGAGTGATCATGGCCATTTTCTGTTAACTTCTGTTTGCATGTTTCACTTGCTAAAAAGGCAATTTTAGCTCTTAAAACAGGCATTCTAAGTGCAACTCAGAATTGTGACCCAGAAAGAACATATAAATGGATTTTTTCTGCCATCTCTTTATGCTTTTGATTATTCTTGACATTGTATAAAGTTAAGTTATAAATAGAAAGCATTTTGAAAATGTCATAATATCCTGAGTCTACTAAGAGAATACCAGAGCTGGAAAATATGCTTAAGAAATCAAGTTTAAATAGCAAACTCAAGATGAAAAATTTAACTGGGCTTCACTGCAATGGAACTCAACTCTTTTACAAAAAATGTGAATTGTGAGCTCAAGCTGGAAGCTACAATTGAAATGTAAACATTCCTTACTGAAAGCAAGATGCTGCATTAATAACAACTACAAAAGCTGAAGACTTGTGGCATCACTGTATAGAGCGGTGATTCTTTTTCACCCTTTCAAGTGGATCTAATTCAGATAATGTCTCCCAGCTAACCCAAATGTTCAACGTCCTCGTGCTTGTTCCTCCAGCAGAGCATTAATTTGTTTTGGAATAGTCTAGCTGAATTTATTTCTTTTCCTCTCTCCTTTCTATTCCATATACATGCTTCTCATCTATTTTTAGGTTTCTTATGTCTAAGCTCCGCACAGGTAAAAGGACTGGTACTGCTGAACATATAACAAGCTTCCTAGATTGTCATAAATAAAATCAGAATGTTTGCTAAGAATCAAAATTAATTATTTCTTCCCTCTGCTTGAAACTAAAGCAAAGAGCAATTTCTGCTTTAATTTGCACGGATACCTTTGCAAACTATACTAACAACTGCAAACTCATCCCAGACTATGTGGAACAGAATCTGGCCCCCTTGAATGTGCCTGAGGGTATTTCACAGGCTCAGCATGACTCTGCACCACCGCTCCAGGAGACCCTGGAAGCAGCCACCACTGACTCCTCCGGAATCTGAGGATGTCCAAGGGAATCACAGTTCCAAGGCTCCCTGTACAGTTAATGGAAAAATAAGTGATCCTCCAGAAATGGATTCAGAGCTCCTGCATTACAATCCTCTTAATATTCTTTCAAAAGAACTCTACTGGCAATAATTTTGTCAAGTTATAGTATTTCTTGTCTCTCAAATTGTTTTTGACTAGCAATGAAGCATAACTGAACTTAGAATAATAACAATAAAGCCATGGTAATAAGATGATATGTGCTGATGTTACTCTGGTGAAAATTTCAATGAGTGGTTTGTGCGATCAGTAACAATTAGACTCATAACATAGTAAATAAAATGGTTTGGAAGTATTTCAGAAATTAATATACTAAAGCAGAAAAAAACCCATATAGATAGGGCAATTTCTGTGGAGCTTTACCCGAAGTGATATTTCTTCTCATTATACCATCCCATTCAAACAAGCCCTGGTTTAGACAAACAAGGTAACCAGTGAAAACCCAATGAAAAATAACTCTTTTCACTTCAGAAACTTCGCTTCCCGATTTACAATGAAGTGAGGCTAAGACTTTGAGTAATTAAAGGTGACTGGTCAGAAAAGAAAACAGTAACAAACAGTAGCCAGGATCAATATAATCTGACATCAAAGCCGCAGAAAGGCAAGATCTGTCACACTGCCACTGCCCCCATCATGGAATTAACATCCACAGTAATAAGCAAGACAACAGGGGTCTTAAAAGCTCTACAGCTAAGAACACAGATTTTTTTTTCACCTGATTCAAGTAAAAATATTTCTTTAGAATTGCATGACTGGAGACAGAACACCCTTTGAAGTTTAAAAGTTACCTGTCTACTTAAAAGCTGTCTTCTAAGACAGTTTATTTTTCTTCCAGATTTGGCTGATCTGTCCCAGGTGCACACAGATTCTCCTCATTTCTGTTTTGTCACTTGATGTAAAAACAGAAAATTGTCCCTCCCCTATATCAAGAAAATAACCATCAACATTACTGTCATCACATCATATTTATATATGGTGATTAAACTTTTAGTTGCCTCAATGAATAAAAATTTGAACGGAGCCTGAGCTCAGTATTTTCTATATTTCTGAAAAGTATGTGAGACTTCCCTTTTCACTTTTAAGCTGTGAATTATGGACCATCTAATTGCCTGGCAGCAACTAAAGATCTTAAATTATAAACAGTGAATTATCTTCTTGCCTTTTTTATTAAAAAAAAAAAAAATTAGACAACTTTTGGAGATAATTAAAAACATTAGTATAATCAGTAAGAAATCTATATAAATTGACACTTTCATTTTTTTTCTTTTCCCTTTCTTAGCTTTTAAATGTGCATGTCCTGGACTTGATTACATTAATTTTTTTAGAAAAGATGGTCATGTTGGACTTGCCTCCATCCATATGTACCAAACTTTTACATTAAAACTAACTGCAGTCATCAGAAATTATGGGAAAGATGTGTGTACCTGCCTACAGAGAAGGTGAATTCCCACAACCCCTACATCCTTAAATGCATACAAAGGTCACTTTGTTAACTTTTTAGAAAAAATGTAAATAAATGTCCTGCCGTGATGCATATTACTGCTGAAAGCTATGACTGCACCCAAAGTGACATTCGTCTTCTGAACAGTTTTAGCATCTGTAAAAAGCAGTATTTATAACGAGTGAAAAGTAGGTCTTGAGAAACTCAAGCTGACGTTTAGAGAGCTACATTTGGTGTGACTCAAATTTACTGCAGCTGCAGTATAAATAATCTGAGCACCGCCAAAGATGAGCTACTTATGTCTGTATACACACAGAACAATTTAAAATTCTCCACATTTAATTGCAAATAAAGGGTAGTTTTATGGCTGATCAGCACAGTACACACGATCCCAAGCATGACAGAGCCATGAAATCTGAAGGAACTTGCATCACGAACAGCCCAAGAACACACCAATTTCTTCAAAACTACTCCACGTCTCTCTCCACTGAATCCAGCTGTAATGTGGGAAATTGGTGTAATTCCTACTTCATTACGTTGAATGTCATTTGCAGACGAGATTTGTACAAAGGTAGCGATTCAGGGCTCTCTACAGCACTTTACATTTTTGGTAGTGCTGGATAGAGGGGGCTGGGGGAATGCAGGTAAAGAGGTGACTGGAATTTTTGGACCAACAATTGCTACAGAAACCATTTCTGTGCTAGCTCTTCACCGGATGCTGCACAGCAAGGCACCTCCGCTGGCTGTGGTAGGAAAGCATGGGGTACAAAAACCCACAGATGCTCAGCTTCTTTGCGGGTTTGTGTGACCACTGTGACCACCCCAGGGATGGCGTGGGAGCCGCGCCACTCACAGGGACCACAGGCTCCATTCAGTTGCTTTGGCTCAATGAGACACGGGAAGGTGGGAAATGAGCCAGTATGGGAGAATTTTCATGGTTCGGGTGTACCAGAATTAAGGAAGGATCTAGTCTTAAGCTTTCCTTTTGAACTCAGTTTTTTACTATCTCAAAGTTCATTTTTACAAGAAGTTTATGGAGCATGGACTTTAAGGAAACATTTATGCTATTACAAGTTAAAGTATGAGGGGAATGATGGTATAGTGATTCTTTAAAAAATGGCATTGGGTTCCTTGGTGCCTGCCCTCTCCACCCTGCAGCGCTGTCTCATAAACACCTGCAAGTATGGACTGTGGTACACTGGAAAAGCAATAGGCTATAGAATAGCGGTAGAAATGAAAACAGAGAATTCTGTTCACAATCCTTTATTCAGATGTGGTGTCTCATCATAAAAATCACAGTTCCTATTTCCAAGCTTAAAAATAATAAAATTCAGATGGCATTTTCAGGTGTCTTTGCCCATCTTCTTTTTTTTTTTTTAATTTTGCACATCAATTCTTAAATTCTAAGAGTTGCTCTATCATTTCAATGGCATATGAACAGCATCCAGACTGATGTAATATATTTGGTTTCATTGTCAATTATTCTTAATATTTAAAGAAATGTTGGGCATGCTTGACAGTGTTCCAGAAGTTAAAAAAAAAAAAAAAAAAAAATTAGATGTGTGTTAATGTTAAAGAGCACTTTTCTTAAAATCTGTAATTTGTAATTAATTACATCCCTTTCAAATTTTGAATCATCTCATGAAGGAATAGAAAGTCGGTGTTAGATTTAGGAGACTAACCATGCACTCAAAGAACAATTTAATTCATATTCAGGGTGGTCTCTACAGAAACAGAGTCAGACTTTGAAGTGTTCATTGCAACCACTTCATGAACATTTTTACTTTCCAAGATAAATGACTCAATCACCCAGCAACATCACAGGTTCTGCAGGAATGTTATCATCTAAACCCAAGCCACTCCAAACCTTGTAAATTTATAGTTAAAGCTACAATTAAGAGTAACATCTGATAGATTTAGGGAAAAAACATGAAGTTGCATTACAAGAATGCCCTTAACCTTGCAGAGATGATACTTAATAACTATATTTAAATAACCTGCCCTATTAGGATCAATAGGATTTTTAACAAAATCTGTTCCTTCTTTTTGGCACCCTACAGAGAAGAGATAAAGCTGCTAATGAACTGTACTTCTGCATTCTTTCTGCTTGCTCAGAACAACAGCTGCACATACCCCTGGGGATAATTGTGCAGGTAGGACATTAACCAATACATCTGTCTGTCGGGAAGACATACAAATTACTTAGGTTGCACCTGTAATTGAATGTGCCTACAAAGTGGGAGCCAAAAAACCCACAGACTGGAATTAAAAAATCTATCCTATGTCTGATGTGACTCTGATCCCTCGTGCTATATGACAATGTTGCACTGTCACTAGTGCAACTATTTTGAATGTGAAGGGGCTAGTTTCAGCTGATACTATTGGGGAATTCAGGATCAGGCTCAGCGATGCTCAGGTCATCGGATGGATTCCACAAGCGTGATGGCTTGCCTGGCCTCACCCCCAATAGCACCTATTGCCCTCGCTGCCATAGCAGTGTCTTTGGAAAATAAGCTGCACTCTTCACACCTGATTTCTCAAGAGCAACAAAGCAGCCCACATCAAGGTGTAGCTGACCTCCCGTGGCCTGTCCCCTGGTTTTATGATTTTTCACAATGGAGCTAAGTCATGGACCAGCATGGCGGGGTAATTTAATGTACGTGCCCTGTTCTGAGCGTTGTTTGAACTGGAAAGAGGAGGGTCAACATTAACTTGCTGCTGCAAATGCAAGGTCTGCACCTGTCTGAAGTCACCCAGGGAATGCTCTGTGGTTCCCTGCTGGAAATCATCTGAGGATGGTGACATGCTTGCATAGTGCCAGTAGAACATCATCTCTTCCACCTGGAAATGAAGAGGGAGAGCAACCCAGGGTATGAACAGGGTCTGTGGCTTCAGGGCTGATATTGTACTGGGTTGGTCCATCAGATCTGCTCCTCTTCTAAGAGGGCTGCAGATCCCAACATTAATCTTGTTCAGAAGAACACGCAATTAAATATGTACAGTGGAGAGAGACCTTCTGTGTATTTTGTTTTTTGTTTGTTTGCTTATTTGTTTGTTTATGGGACGGTTATTTCCTGGTTCTGTTTCTACGCATTTGAGAAAATACATAGTGGTTTCTATTGCCTACAGCTCTGTAACATCTTGAAACAATGCATTCAACTGCTACAACTTGACCCAAAGTGAGAGAAAAAAAAGACTGACACTATGTAGCACTCATTCTATTTAAGACAGAGACTGCCAGATAGATATATGACAGAAGCAAAGGTTCCTGAGTTGCTCTGCCTTGCCAGTCTTAGAAAATGTCAAACTGGTTGATTTCTGCTGCTGTATGCTAAGTAATGTAATTAAAGGACCCCTCTTCTGTCACACTGTAAGTGTGCTAAAATCTTCTCTGTTACTCAGATGTGAGACACTTGTATCTCTAAGGTGCAGGAAATACTGTAAGCCACATTTTAAAGGTGTGCAGAAAATACTATAAGCCATACTTTGAAGGTGGGATAATCTTGGGGGTAGAGAACAACTTGCTCAAGGTAGAAAATTTTTCTGCATTGAAGTCACAGCTGCTAATCGACTTCCCCCTGCACACTGGCTACATGTAGAAAGAACAAAAGAGGAAGGGAACTTTTACACTTCTGACACCAGCAATGCAGACACACCATCCAAATAAGCACATCTTCTAATGCAGCACGGCTGGTGAGGAACTGGGCATGTGTCAGCTCAGCTTCTACATCCTTATCAGTCATTCCTGACCAACTTTCTTATCGTAACTACTTCTTCATATTGCTTCTGGTTGCTGCAATGTTACGGCCCACAGGCAAACAACTTGAATTTTTTAGCTTATAATTTCATGCATTTCTAATTTATTGTCTCACTTTAAATCTCCATTAAAATGAGAATAGGAGGGGGGAAAAAAACCAAGCATTTTGCATGCTTATTCACCAAGCAGTTTACTTAGGTTCTTAGAGGTCTAATTATGATATGAAAACATGATTTTCAACTTTGCAGATGATACTAAATTGGAAGAGAATAAAAACAAATGAGGAATAATTAGGTAGTGCAGCCAGATATAAAAGAATTTAGATCATTTTATATTTCAGGAATAATAGATGGCAAATGCAGGGCTGTGCAAATAAATTGAGAATAATTAGCCTCACAGTATGGCATAAAAAGTGGGACCCTGCTTAGAAAGATGAGAGGCTACAACACGCTGAGTGAAATAAATCCCGAATTTAGAGTGCAAAATTCACATCTAAGATTCCCTTACCTATATGACTTGCTGGTGACCTCAGTGGTACTCTGCTAGAATTAAGATAGCACTCAGTGTCAGCCAGAAAATCACCATCTGGCTTCTGGCAAAGGAAAGGATGCATGGTGTAGTCTAAGAATGACTATTTCTTCCACAGTTATTACATGGGGCTGTATTGCCCAAATATTGAACCACAGGCTGGATTCAGTCTGCAGGATGTCTCTGCCCAAGCCAGTACCTTTCTCCAGGGGCAGAAAGAAAAAGGGCAGGGAGAATACACCAAGGAAACATCAGCTTTTGTTTGCTTTGCTCGAGTGCTACTGCAAAAGAGGCACCTGCCTCTGGCTGCAGCAGAGGCAGACTGCTTGGCTGGAAAGAGCTCTAGGCTGATCAGGAACAGCCACTTTTTTATATCCTTATATTATGTTATGTTCCTTAATGCATTCAGACCTGAAGTCAGAAGAAGGTTTCAAACACTTGAGCCGGGGAGGTTCGAGGAGAGCTGTCAGTGGGAACAATGGTGGGAGGACACCTTGCTGGGTTTAAAATGTTGCTTCACGAACCATGACACATTATATGCTGAGGTTGCAAGGATGGCAAGGGACATCAGCCTAAGAGATCACCATGGTTTCCTATGCTGCTGTGAACTGCTTTCCGCTCTATATACTGCTGCCTACTTCGCTGCTCTTGAGTGAACCACAACCTGTCAAAAATGAACCCCCTCATCCGCATATATCAGCATGTTAAGTTTCAGCTGTGTGATACAGGAGGTTCTTCTGTATCAATTCCCCCACAAAAATACCTTTCTTTCCAGCAGAGGAGGGCAGGAGCCTTTTTTTCTCGAAGAGATCAAGTTCTGTAAAGGAAACTGATTTGTTACTTTGTTGAGAGTTATCTGTTCACATGGATGGTAGGAGGAAGAAAGCAAATGGACAAATGCATGAGGGAATTAAGGTCACTGCTGATGAATCGGTACTGCAAGGGATTACCAACTACAGAACATTTTCACTGAAAACAAAATTAAATAGACCTCTGAAATAATGAAGTCTAAAATCCATCATTAGTTCATGGAATTTGAAAAGTATTAGGTTGATCTGTTTGCCTATCTAGAGGTGCCTTTATGGGGGTGAAGACTTACCTGCACAGGTCGTCTTCTGGTAAACTTTCAGCTTGTTTAACAATAGCGAAATAGTGACAAAAGCTGCCTTGTTAGGGCATTTACACATTTCTTTCTACCCATGTTTTCCATGGAATAGGTCTGAATTATTAGCCATATTTCAAAGTATGCAAATGAAAGGAGTTTCAAATCTTCTAAATGCAATGAATTGCATTTCAGCATTTCAGTGTTGAACGCCTGCGTAATTTATGGCAGGGTGCACATAAATTCTATGTATGGCTATACCTAATGTGGGTAGCTCATTTCGCATTTGAAATTCAATTCTGCTAGCTAATTGATTCGTTTTCATAAACACTCTAAAATTTGTAATAAGAAAAATGCTTGCTGTAAGATGCTGTTTCGGGCTGTACCAAAATTAACTATGAATGTTTACTTTCAACAAAAAGCCAGTGGGACCAACAGCAAATAATGAAAACAGTAATTTATCATTTCTTTTCACAAACCCTATTGTTCCACAAGATTCAGCAAAATTTTAAATCACTTACATCATCCCCCTAAAATACCAGTATTTTTATGCTTTTTTTTTTTTTCCTCTTCTCTGCCTCCTTCACCTCTGTTGGTATCCCTCCAGTTCTGTCTCGGGTTGCGAGGCACTGAACAAGCTTCAGACATGCGCTTTGATAGCCATTGTGTCCATGATCCTTCACCAAAAGAGTTAAATTAGGATGTTTTCAGGGACGGTGGGATACACTTTGTTTCCAGAAAGAAAGATCAGTCATTCCAAAAACCTCAAACATATGTTCTGAAGTCAAGTCACACTGGTTTCCAGAGCAAAGACTTGGTTTAAAACAAACTGAGACGGTGGCAGTGTCCTCAGGAATGGCTGCTGAGGACTGCAGTTCAGTCCCCACAAGTCCCAGTGGGTCAAAGTCATGCAGCTACTTTAGCAATTTCATCCCCCAAGCTCAGACAAAAGTGTCCTTCCTAAGGGCAAATATTCCTCCAAAGAGCAAGCTACCTGACACAGAGAACACAGGAAAGTATGTGCCAAAGGAAAATGAGGCTGAACATGTTCCAAACTGTGTGACAGAGGTGTAGCCATGTGGATGACAAGTAACTTCACAGCAAAAGTGGCAGAGCCTTTGCACCCTTTCTTCCCCATCCTTCTTTTCATCATTCACACATACAGGCTGTGGTAAAAAAAGTACCAGACCTATTGTGGGAAAAGAAACTGTATTAAGAGACAAATATAACTGAGAGGGTGCTCTAAACTGGGGACTGACCGGTAGGTATTTGAGCATGTCTTTCAGAACAAAATCGATTGATTCAGGACAAAATAATTTTTAGATGGCTCATACCCTGACAGCAGTGTGCAAAACATCTATTTCCAGGAGGCAGTTCACGAACACAAGGAAGCACACGCTTGGCACGTGTTTACATTTCAGAACAGCAACAGGATGCAGGGGCTTAACGTTAAGCATGGGGGTGATTCGTTAGCCCACTGCAACTCCTGCACGGTCAGGCTTAGAGAGCATCACCTGGCCTGGTGATGGTGACAGTCCTACCACCTCTAGGCTTTGGGGAGCGTGGTCCAACCTTGTCATATCACACCCCCCCCAGCTGCAATACAGCAGTTCTCCCTCCTGCTTGATCAGTCATAGCCTGATGTCTGGTATTTGGGGAAACAGGCAAGATGGGCCTCGGGGTAGGCTTAGGGTGAAAGGTGTTCATTAATAAATAACATCAGGTTTAGTTTAACAGGGGTTTAAACGTATCAGAGGTAACTTAAAAGCTGTAACTACCATTGAGCTCTCTATGTCCCAGAGCTCTTTCATACAGTTTGGGGATAAGAATGCCTCCCCCTCACACCCACCAGCCTCCCATTCTTCTTATCTTCATGCTGTTGCCTTGACTGTTTTAGCCCCAGATGAGGCAGGAGCAGCAGCAGAGCCAGACCTGCCCTCCAAAAGTGATCTGCAGCCTGCCGTAGCCACAAGGAGAACCTGCCACAGAAAATCTCCCACCAAATCCATCAGCTCTGCATAAAAGGCTCCTGAAAATGTCTCCCAGGTGTTTGGAAACCTGTCACTAGAAAACACAGCTACTGGAAGTCACTCCACACGGGCTAAGAAGCAAACACCCTGTGAACTTGCACGGCAACCAAAATGTCACTCCTGGCCAGGCTGTGCCCCCGTGGCCACTGTTACCATTAAACGTCCAGAGTGTGACAGCAGCCAGAGGCCAACAGCCCAGGGCACCATGCTTGGCACTGGGGACCCATGGCCTCAGCCTGGCAGCAGGCACCGGGAATCACGCTGCCTTGCCTGCAAAACTCAGCTGTGCCTTCCTCGGCTGTGTTCTTCTCCTTCTTTTTCTGCAGAAGAAACTTGAGCTTTTTTTGCCTCCATGTGGTTTTCTTGGCCCAAGAGTTAACCCTGACATTTAGCTCAAGTTTAATTTTGTTATTGATAGATACCTAAGTCCTTAACTTGAGAAAAGCATCTATATATAAATAAAAATAAAATGTTTTTATTCATTAAAATGTTTATTTATTAAAAGATTAAAAACAGACAAGACTCGGCAAAAATAAAGTGAAGTACTTACATCTTCAAAAATCATTTAGCCAAGCCTTTCATCAAAGGTTAAAGTGCAGAAACATGAAAACTGAAAAGTTGGCTCACTGGACTGCAAATTAGCCAAAGAGAAGAAGTGAATTTCAAGAGGGAAAGAATTTATAAGGGGTTGTGATAGAGATCAGCAGTAGATCTTCAGCCTCTCAATATTATATTAACAATGGCACCAAAAGAAGTGTCTGCTGTCTGCTCCTGATAGTAAATTCTGGCTAACAATAAGCGAAGAACAATACAATCAGAAACAGAAAAATGTAAAATATTTGTGCAGTGCAGTACTGATAAATAACAATATAAATGAAAGAGAGCAAAAAGTCAAGAAAGAGATCATTACCTAATGGAAAATTGTTGCAGAATTACAAGGAAAATACTTCTATTCCAGAAAAAAATGGCTTTAGACAATTCAAGACAAAGTGCAGCTCTGGTAAATAAGACAAGCTGAATTGCTTTAGAATTAGTCTCAGCTCCCAGGAAAGTATTTCTTAGGTTTATATATATGTGTGTGTATATATATAAGTAAAATATAAACTAGATTAAATAGAATTCAGAACTTTGGTAAAGACTGAAAGTATACACAGGGGTATGTGTAGGCACACATTTAAACAGTACAAACTGTATCTAATCAGCACTGTCCTACTGGTCACCATACAGCGTCTGTGGTTTGTCTCAAACCACATTCCCTAGAGGTTTCCCTCTTATTGATTTCATAATCATCACAGAGTGCTCTGTTTTATCAGTATGAGGTCCACCGTAGGTCTAGGAAAGACAGACAAGTCACAGCCACCACCTGCCCTACACCACTAGAGATGCATCAGCGGAGATTGCACCAGTAGAGAGGTAACCAAACGCCACCATTACTAACTAATGTTTAAAAATAAGGCTTTCAAATTTTTCAATTATCCTTTATTTTTTCCTTCTAGCCCTACATTTTGCTACATGATCCACAGATGTGTGAAAGCAAACTCAGACCTTCATTTAATCAAAGGTTTTAGGCTAACCTTCCAGTTGTTGCCATTCTGCCAATGCCCTAGCAAAGTCTGAAATGAAGAATAATATTTTAAAGTGCTTTCTCACTTCTTTAAGAATGAAAAGAAAAACAAACAAAAGAAACCTTGTAATTTCTGTCTTTACATTGTGTTTGCTTTGCATATGCCATTCAAATACTCCCTATGGTGCCATGTCTCTAAATAGACAGTCTTTTTACAATTTTACTATACAACGTTTCTGAGGAGTAAAATAGCCAATGTACACATAAATGTAATGAATTTCCTATATTCTTTCCTTGCCAAATCCCAACACTCTTTATAGGAATCTCTGCAGCTCTTCTTGTCTTCCTGAATTTGAAAAGTTAAAGAAAAATATAACCTGTTTAAGAACAGTTTCTTTAAAGTGTTCAACTTTTCACACTCTGATCCTGAATAAATTTGGCTAGGAATGCAAGACTGAGCCAGGAAGGTAAGTACTGACACATGAGTTTTTACATTGGCATTGAACTAGTGGGCTCAGAGAAATTATGGGTTGCTAAAACATTGATGTGACCACCGAGGACATTAACAAAGGATATGGAGAACCTCACACAGAAGATGCCTGATGAATACTAGGCTAACGATAATATTAACGGGGGAGAAAATCTACACTACTTTGTCAGAAGAAAAATGCCATCCTGTGCTCCTGAATGGTAAAATATGCAAATGGCACCACTGAGTCAACAAGTACTGAAGTTGCTAAATCTTTGCTCAGAATCTGATTAATTTATTCATTGCTAAAGGAATCTAAGCAAAAAGTCATGAAATATCTTTCTGGGAATGAGTTTTAATGGTGCAAGTAACAAAGAAGGCAGTATTGTGTTTTCAAAAGACTGCCTCATTCCTTGTTCATTGCAAACAAATCATAGCTATTTTACCTCATAAAATATGATTTGTGTCAGAACAATGGCAGATTTTTTTGAAATCTATGATGCAGGGCCTGTATTAAAAGTCTAGGCATGAAAACAAGACAGCAAGACAGAAAATGTCATTTGTTAAAGACACCAACTGTTTTAACAAAATATGCAATGGAATAATAAACATAAGGAATATCTCCACAATAAATGTTCAAAATGGAAGTCTTTTGATTGCTCTTGCTTCTGAAAATCGTGTTTCTCTGAGTAAACACAATTCTCTGTGAAGATCAGACTATACTTTAGCAAGCATTATTTTCCTGTCAATCACCACTTTGCACACCTATGCTAGAGTTCTCTGGATACTTCATTACCAACGACTTCCAGTTAACCCAATGCCACTTTGTTTTTAAAAACCATGCGCTCTGGGAATTCGCAGTTTTCATAACTGAAGACATTAATGAGAAAAAATCAGGGGAAAAAAAATGTTTCCCCAGATAGCTTCACAAAGGGCACCCCCAGAGGGATACAATACAAAGGCAGAACAAAAACTGAAGATAAACATTCTCAGTTTAGTTTTCAGATCCATTTTCCAGGCATCAGTCTAAGAATATTCCTGCTAAAAGCAGTGGGAAACAGACTGGATAGATAAAGTGACTTCATCTTAATAGACCATGTTTTTTAAGGATGAGCTTTAGCAAAATCTTTGATATCCCTATGCCTTATAATGCGGGGTTTTGATTTGTCTAGCTAACGACAAATCCCAAAACAACTAAACCTTGAATTCCATCGATCTGTAGACTCTGGTGGAAATGGGCAAGACGTTTTCAATACAAGCAAATAAAATGAGGTATTCATAATTGTACTAGGAATATGGAGGTGTAGAAAGCAGAGTCTCTGGTGCAGTGATTTGAATGGCAGCACTAGGCTCCCAATGTGAAACACTAATAGTTTTGGAAAGTAGCGATGAAAACAAAAGCTGTTACAGGTCTTTTGGCTTGGAGACTACCACGCAGGACTGTTCTTTCAAGGGCAGTTTTCTTAATCCTTTGTCAAAGCTAGGTTTACATCTTTCCAATGCAAGGCTTATAACTTTTTCCTTTATTAGATCCATGGTCATCTGCATTCGTTGCATTTGACTGATACCTGACTTCCCAGTACTTCAAGGAAATTCCAAAAGCAGAGAAGAGAGGTAGTGGGTTTGATGTCAGCTTTATTTTGGACAGAACTAGATTCCTATTTTCCAATGAAAGTCTTGAATCCTTTATTACAAGCAAGACTTACATAAAAGTGAAGATGTAAATGTCAAGTGGATATGTAAACTTGAAAAGTAGGAAATTGTGAAGATAAACATGATGCAATACATCACTAATACCCCCAGTTTGACATGTTATAATATCTCCCACAATGTCATGGGTGACTGCCCCCTCTACTGCAATATGTAGGCTTAAAAAATTATTAAATTGGTTTCAATGGGCCAGGCCTTTAATAACTAAAAATGACAGACACATTCACCTACTCTGTCTGACTAAATAGATCACCTTTTTCTTCTGTTTTCAGACCCTCCAAATACTCTAATATTTAACTATGTCTCCAAAAATCAGTGCTTTTTGTAAAGCTGCAAATTACCTTCTCTGGTACTCACCACAGATCTCCCTCCATCATTCATTTCTTTTTCACCAGGGAGATTGCCAATAGTTTATTCAAAAGGAAATGTGGTACAATCACTTATAAACTGCTTTCCACAATCAGTTACAGAAAAATCACAGGAAGCTGAATAAAAACTGTCTTTCATGTAGCTATGTAAACCATAAAAATATAAATAAGAGAAGCTGTAGATTGAACGTAATGAGTAGCAAAAACTCATCAAAGTAACTTTCAGTACGCTTGAGGCACTCAGCTAACCACAAACTCAGAAGGTACTAACCCATAAGACTACAACTATGGGCAGAATTCTTCCTTCCAAATGCTGAGATAGATATCTTAAAACAGTGACCATTTTTATGTTGAATCTACTCCACCTAGCTTGACAGGTAAAATTAACCCACAATACTAAGAAAATAAAGTCAGTGTATGCTGCTCTGAACACAGGCTTTCTGTTCTGGAGAACACTAGATTTCTTTTCATTATGAATAGGGACAAAAGGAAAGGCTGAATTTCATTGTGCAAGGAAATCTAATAATAATAATAAAAAAATGGATAAACTATAATGTTCCACTAAAAAAATGAATATATTTTTTCAGATTTCGATTTAATGTTATGTTCATTTAGACTATTGATTGTGAAAATGAGAAGTATTTTTAAATGAGAAACAGCAACATTTCATTATGCATGAGTGAAAAAGACATTTTCATTATTTTTCCCTAATTAGATTTTATTGAAAGTGATGTTTTACACAAAGTTTTACTATTTATAAATAGAATTGCTTTTTCCAATGAGAAACTTATTTCTGAAAACTCTCCAGTTCTTATTTCAACTGAGAAAATAATCTGACTGCATTATCAGTTTATAGTACAACTTTTAAAGGGCTGAGAATTTCATCAGAACCAAATCAAACCAAAATCCACATAGGCAATAAACAACTTGTTGGAACTGACAGATTGTTAAAAGTGTAGATACTAGAGACAAGCCAGAAATTAAGTGCAAACTGTGTGTCCTGTTGACTGTATACATTGAAAACCCAGTAAGCAGGCAATATTACAGAACGAAGAGCACTAAATGTCAAGGGTAGCAGATACAGAAAGAGGAAGGCAATGAATGCACTTAAGAAGCCATCAGGAGGTGGAAGAAATGAAGGAACATTCACACAAATATGCTATAAGGTAAACAAAAAAGATGCTCTTAGAGGCCACTGCAGCAGTACATTATGGGAAGGAAAAAGTCAGAGTATGCACCAAGACTTAAAGCATGACCATTATAAAACAGGAAGAAAGAACAGTCAAGATAGTTTATGTCTTGCAGATGGGTCTTTATTCAGAAATCAGGCTGAGGAACTAAAAGTCTGCAGAGTGCCTGCTTATGCTACGTTTTGCAGCAACGAGCAAAAACAGGGGAAAAAAGCACTTTCAGCAAGGGATTAAACAAAGCAATGGCTCAAAAGATAAAGACCATCCACTTAGCCTTTAATCATACATGCAGAATTAGTCCAAACACCAAGAATAAGTAAAAAAGAAAAAGTGATGAAGCTGATAAATTAGAATATTTATTACATGCTGTATTATGTGCACTTACCCACCCAATATTAAAAATTGCAATGCAGTGAAACAGAGGAAATGGGTGTACCGCAGGCTATCGTTAAATGCTGCTTGGAGCAGAGCTGTCAGACAATATTTAGACAATGTTTAATAACATGATAAAGGAGATCACAGGTGAGGAAGCTAAACAGAATGGATTGGGGGTTTCTGCAGGAGCAGAGGGGGTAAAGGGGTTGGCTCCAAAGGGTTCGCTACAAGCAAGTTTTTCTTTACCAGCTGTGGGACAAACCCCGACAACCTTGCTGCTTTGAAGGATGGATATAAAACATACTTGATGCCTACTGGTCAGTAGGATGCCTCCTTTCAGAGGCAAAGAAATGTTAAACTGGGAGACAAAGTCTTCCCAAACCACGTTCCAGCACAGGACAACATAACTGGAGGCATTTAGACCCTGAGACCTGGAGTGCTCAGGCAAAGAAACACTCTTACCTCAGGTTTTAATTTTTATTTTATTTATGCCAGAAATAATATTTAATTGCTCCCCTATTCACCTACATGCTCTGTAATGCTCATACACACAGAGTATGGAGATTACGAGACAGACTAATGCCTCTCTCCACTGAAATTACTGTAATAGCAAAGCCATTTTGCAAATGACAGTGTAAGTATCAGCTCAGATAATTCTGGAAAATTAACACCCCAAATGAAATGCATCCTCAGAGCTGAGGGAATATGTTTTATACTTCAGCTTTTCTGTTCTTACTTTATATATATTGTTTACTATGTTGTTACTACATATATATATATACATGTATTATCAGATGTGCAAGACTTTTGCAGTATAAGGGGTATAATTTATTTGGGTTTTTCTCCCCTGTTTTTCAGCATGAGGATAATGCAATCTTTGGCAGCCTTTAAAAGTGAAAAGACTTTGGATCTCAGAATCAGCTAACACGAATGCTGAGAGCTACTGAACAGAGAAAGGTGAACAGTTTGCAGGGTGAGGTGATCAGACACATGCAGCAAGGGCAGACTCAGTCTCTCTAACCTGGAGAAGAGGATGGGGAAGACACACACATATCCAGGCAGCAATTAATTCATTTTATGTTCCTTTAAATTGCCTTGCAGAGGTGCCAATCTCTCTGCACTGATAGATGGAGACCAAATCATTAGCACTAAATCACCTGGTTTTTTGAAGGCTCAGACAGATCCTACCCAAAAGACTGACTCTGCAGAACACTGATATTATCTAATAAAAATTGATATTATTTACTACTAATAACAAACAATTATTTTCAAACTGAGAGCTTTCACATGCTTCTCATTGTATCAGACCGTTACTAGCATTGAACAGAAGGCAAATTCTTTCCTTGGCCAGATCCCTGGAGGTTCCCTGGTCCACAGGGAGCTAGACAAAGGCTTTAACCATTAAAAGGAAAGCATCCATAATACATTAAACAAACTACAAGAATCCTCTGAAGGGCTTGGATCTAAAGCAAAGTCACGTAGGGGAAAAGTAGGGAGCCTATATACCTCACAGATGTTCTGAACTGCACCACATTTTGATCTGTAACTTACACAATGCAGATAAAGAACTCTTTATTCATATACCACTTAGTATACTCAGCATTTCCAGGCAATGACATTAATTTTAATTTATTATGTGCTTTCTGAGCAATTTTATCTTTTCTCTGCTTCAAGGCTGTGGTAGCTGCTTTTCATACTTTGTTTGAGTCATCATAGGGTTTTAATTGTCACACTAATTGTGGTAACTCATGTCTCATGTTGCCCTTTTACTGAATTCTGCCTCCAAGTCAGTCTCACAAATAGATGAAATGAGCTTTTGTATTGCATTTACCTGGCTGCAGGACATCACAAAATACTTCGCAGAAACTGAAGTTCCTAATATGTAAAGACCCACATGATCATTTGAATATCTGAAGACCCTGTTCAGGGTTTATTAGTTCAAAGTTAAAGCCGGGAAACATATTTTGTTATAGAACCTCTAAGTCCACCAGTTCCTCCTGACTGAACTGCTTGAGAAGAAACATGGAACATTATAGTCAAAAGGAATTGTAAAAACAATATTAAAAGCAAATTAAGAAAAGGCAAGAGGATGGAGCCACAGGCTCTTTTTGCTGCTAAAACTACTAGAAAGCAAAACTACATCCTACCGCTCATACAATAGTTTCCGCTTTCTTCTTATCTCCTTCCCTTTCTTACAATTTCCTTTGCATTCAATTACATTATTGCTTTAGTTAGGATCAAAAGTGAATCTTCTCTCTCTCCCCTTTGGTTTGTTCTGGTTCACTGGTTCTCTGGATCAGAGAGGTCTCAGAGCAAATGAATTAGATTCCAAGTAGCGTTCCTCACTGGTCAGTACTACTGGGGCCTTGCACATTCAACATTTTCTTGATAATCCAAGCATAACAGAGGTCGTGCTTTGTCAGAAGACAACAGGATGTACAGGACTGCAAATGCTGGGAGACATTAAAATTCAAGATGGAGGCAAACTGGAGAAATGGTCTGGAAAAATTCAATCCAATAAGCAGAAATTCTAGCTCTAGATTATTGTACACAAATACAACATGGGAAACAACCAACCGTGCCAGCAGTCGTGCTGGAAAAGACACAGGGGATGCAAACAGAAAATGACTCAGCAATGGTCTACTGCTGTGGAAATTAGTGCTCCTTATGCTGGGATATACAAACAGGAATGTAATCTGTAAGAGGTATGAAATAATCCCCTTCTCCCACTTTTTTCACCAGCCATGGAGTCTGGGCAGTTGGATATCACCTTTGTGTTGGATATCATCTTTCAAGAAAGATGTAGACTAGCAAGGAGAACTCAGAGCAGAATGCTGAGTAAAGTCAAAGAGATTTGATCTCTGAAGAAAAACTGAAAGGATTAGAATTGTTTTATCTGGAGAAGAATGCTTGCAAGTCACAAAAGAAAATAGCTTCTTTGTGAATCAGATGAAATATTAGATCGCAGCAAAGGGCTTTGAGAAGTTTTTGGTGTTGGTTAAGCCAGTAGAACAATTTTTTTCTGGAGGGTAATGAAAACTCCATCCCCACGGCTTTAGACACAGTTTGATTCAATTGTTTGATTGAAACCATCAGCTATATTGTAGGTAGAGAGATCTTGGCTTGGAGCAAAGAACCTCCTGTCCAGATGGCAGACACAGCTCAACTGAACAACCTGCAGTCTGCCTGGTATGTCACATGATTTTGCTCAGCAGGTGACAAAAAGATATATCAAGAATTAATTCTTTGCAAATTCCACAAGAAGATCCACATAGGATTGGTTAGTCCAAAATTTCCACAAGGCATCACACCTACTGTGCATGCACAGTCAATCTTAGATGGGACAGGGACTTTCTATATGGGATGTGACCATCAGACAGTCCTGTCAGCACTACTGCTCAGACACATTGCTGCATTAGCATCACTACACATGGTGGTGCTCATGAGGGAGAGCAATGAGCTATGTCCCGATAACCTCTGTCCTTTGGTGACCCCCCAGTGGCCTCACCATCTGACTTTCACATTGCTTTTGAAGGATGGTTAACCAGATCATTGGTCTTTTCCTGTCCTTCGCTGTTTCACCTGACCCTCCCTCTGCTTCATTTCCATTTTGCTTTTCTATCTCGTGCGCCTCCTCCATTTCTTCTATTTGTAGAAGAGCCACACCTCCTTTTTTTCAATGCAGTTTGCATCCATTTAAAATGTGTGCATGTGCTATTAGGTTTTTCTTCAGCCCTTGCAGATGGGGTTCCTTCTACCTGAGGCCTTGTCAGAGATCATCACTTCAAATGTCAAACACAAAAGGGCTTCACAATCAACATGGACATGCCAACTCTGGCGCTCTCACTTAAAGAAGACATCCAGCACCACATCAGTCTGTCCACTTAGTTTTCTGCAACCCAGTTGCTGTAGGTTATGACGAAGCATCTGCAGACAGAAGTGATGTGATGAACCAAAAGCAAATCAAACCTGCTATAAATCAATACTGTTGGTAGAGGTGAGACTGTGTTCTTTGACTGCTAGCAGCTTATGAAAGAGCATTCTTAATATTATTGTATTTGAAAGACACCAGTTAATACCATGTAATATACATTATTAGCTATTGATACACTTGCTTTGTTTAGGGAAATCTGAAGAATAAAACAGATTGCTGTTTCCATCAAAACACTTCAAGCTGGATTTAATAGTGCTGAAATGCTAATTGTGAATTGTACTTCACATCATACACTGCAGACTAATTTAAAAAGAGGAAAACATATTATGTTAAATACTACAATGCATGCACTATGAGTCATCTGAGCATATGATGAACAGGAACAATACCAGCAGCACAAAGTAAAGCAGTTGAATTTAAGCTAGAGGGAGTACAATACCTTTTGATCAGGCCTAGTATATAGCAGAATATACTCAGCTGCATACACACCATTAGATTTCTGGCAAAGAAAACAATGTGAATGTTTTTTCTTTCTCACTCTTCTTTCCTCCAGTGCAAGCCTTTCAAATATATTTGCATTAAGTCACTAAGAAGCTAAATAAATACAGCCTTGTTTATATGAAGAACAGGCAGCTTCAGCATCAGTCCCCCATGCTCCACTGTGAAGTTGACTATACTCATATTACACAGATGCTTGCTTTTAGCATCCTAATGAGAACTTTCAAGAATTCAGACTATTACATTAGCTTTACTGAATGTTATCAGAGTGCTTCTGAGGGTTTCATATTAACCTATCAGCACAGGAAGGAAGGAATACCACACTGTCAATCCAATTATTTTTCTGTGTACTTTTTGCAAGGAGGGAAAGGGTCAAGCATATGATTCGTCTCCCTCAGGGGAAGAAGAAGGAAGCTGTCATTATTGGGAACTCAGTACCAGATTTCTGGAACTTGAAGAAAGCCACATTTGTCAAAGCCTCTCAGCCCTTCCAGTAACCACCAGCTTTTAGTGGTCACTGTAGCATTTCCACAGGCACCAGCTGCCTCTGAAATAGCTATCAAGTGGATACACAGCCACATAGGATACTCCTCAGTATGCACAACACAGAGCTGGAATTCAAGCAAATTAGTTTAGCCTCCACCTCACGTGACACCAAATCTTCTCTTAGGTGTCCTTGGAAGAAGCTCTGGCAAAGCCCACCCAGCTTCCTCTGAAGCCCTCTCAGAAGTGAGATACCTGGATGTGTGGTTGCTCACACGGAGCCCTCCACTTTCAGGAGAAAGGCCAGAACACTCATCCCTAGTCCTTCCATCCAATAGTTTTCCATGTTTTCCCCAGTACCTTGGCACGATGTCCAAAGCAGTACCACAGAGTGTAGTGTACTTCAGTTATAGTTCCGTAGTTACATCATGTGAATGTTAGATATTTTCAAGTAGGCATTATATGGGCATGTCTCCTTTCTGAGACCATTTCTCCTTCATATCCCTGGATACTCACAGTTTGCTCTAAAATATGCACTAGAAAGCTTTTTGGTACTTTACTCTCTTGATTTCCATTCGGGCAGTTGTGTTTCCTCTTTTCTGAGGCTCAAGCATTAACAGGCCTCCATTGGTTCAAAATTGTATTCGGTTTCTGAGACGTGTAACAGCCCCCTTAAGAACTGAGCAAGCAACTAGAGTAGGGATTTTTATATATAAATCCTCAGATGTCCCACTGTGCCCATCATTCATCAATAGCTCAGTCAACTGCCCTGCTATTAGAAATGGATGATGCCAGCAGGGATCAAAGCACAAGGGACTCTGAGTGCATATTAACCGAATTAAATTGTAAATGTATTAAACTTCCATGAATTTACAGGTTGATTTTAGCTTGTTTAGCAACTAAACTTCTACTGGGTGGGTATAACAATACCCACATACAAATATATACCTATGAAAAGAGGGAATCAATACTCTCAATATATTGCAAATTTAAAAGTACCAAACACAATTAAAACCTGCTTAGCTTAGCAGTAAGACAGAAGAACATAATTATTTCTCTCAGTGCTTAGATTATCTTCTCTGTTAAAACCTTTTCTTCTGGAAAAACTTAGCTGTTCAGAAAGCATAAAGAACAGTAAATACGTGGCAATAGTAATTTTGTTATTCATATTACTGGAAAAATCACTGTATTTAATGCTTCAGCATGCACGATGACATAAGATTGCCTTTCTTTTTTCAGCTAAGTCAGGAAACAGTTACCATCCAAACAGGCCAAATCTCTAGGTACGTATACACCCAGCTAACTCACGTTGTGAATTTGCACTGCAAGGTGGTGTTCCACTGTGCCGCGCAGTAAGAGGGGACCTCAGTGACACCCTAAGGTGACAAAACCCAGCTCTGTGCTCATGAAACAGCAGCACTATATATTTCATGCAGGAGGTAGCAGCCAAGAGGGTGTTACCTTCTTTCAGCATCAGTCACTTCTGTGCTAGGCACGTACCATCCCTGGCATAGAGCAAGGGGGCGGGCAGCAGGTGGGCTTCCATCTCCCATCCTCTTGAGCCAAGGCAGGCCATATCCTGCTCCTTGCACTCCAAGACACGAGACTTCTGTGAGCCACCAGCTGTGGCAGCACCAGGAGCTTCTGCTGATGGAGGGCAACACACAGCAAAGGGCTATCAGCTCCAGGCAGCTTGCAAGAGCTGGGCAGGGTTTTCCATTTGGTGTTGCACAGAGGCAAAGAGAGATCAGAGAGGTGGGAAAGAGCGGGCACGACTCCAGCCTGGCTGGCCTTATACCTGCAGCTGCCAAGTCAGCACTGAGAGGAGACCATCACCCTGTCTCACACTCATGTCCTCGCTGCCCA
>JAVJGJ010000014.1:88897519-88936562 GCA_035590215.1 Microhierax caerulescens | reverse complement strand
TCTGCCCCCTGTACAAGCACACAGCCTCAAGAGCCACAGAAAAGATTCCTGTGAACCAGTGATTCAGATTGTACTCCTGGTGGCTGATGAACAGTGTTTTTTATTTCAGATTAATCAAGCAGTGTTGACTAGTGTGGACCACACAAACCATACATCAGCAGGCTCCGTAACACCAGAAAGAGAACCCACTTCAGCTGAACCACTGCAGAGAAGTCTCCTCACTGCTAGTCAGTTGGAAAATTAGACATGTCTTTTAAGCTGTGCAAAAGCAGGACAGTTGCCCAGCTACTTTCCTTCATACTTCTTGTATATTCATTTTTATACAAGTTGGAGAGAAATTTTAGACTAAATTCTGAAGGCTTTTTCAAAGTCAGCCCTATGGCTTTTTCCTGTGTTTATTTTTACTCAGCTGAGCTTCCATTGACTTCGATTTTAACACAGTAAACTGGACTGAACAGAGCTTTGAGGAGGACCTGGGTATACATCTGAGATCAGGGGCTTCTAGCTTACCCTCCTCCCTTGCTCCTCCAGGGTAACTGGCAGCAGCACCACACAGCTACTTTACCTCCTGTCACCCCACAGCAATGATCAGTACAAGCTAAAAAAGGCAAACGGTGAGGCTATTATTTGAGAAAAGAAACGGCAAAGATGCTCATGGTCTATGGTCTGTGGAGATGACTCATCCCACAGCACAACCTAATTCCAAAACAATTACAGCAAAATCAAAATCCTCACACAAAGAAGAGAAAAATCACGAAGTCTGGACCTCTGCTGAGCACATGCCTCTATAAAGCTGACATTACTGCAGAGATCACACTGCTGTTTAACCACAAAGCACAACTGCCCATTTGCCTTAAACTCCTCCATGGAAAATCAGAGGTGAAGAAAACAGAACACAGGGCAACAGGGGTTCAAATGTGAGTCCTTGTGCACCAAATTTGCTACAGCAGTTTAATTCAAAAAGAAAATTAGCACTCTTTTCCTCCATTGCAATTTAAAATAAATGACTCACTGACCAAAACCAATAGATTATCATAGTAATTGGTAACTTCTTTGTTCATTATACAGTAAGAGAAGACGACAGTTTCTCTAAATATGTTCATTACTCAGATAATGATCCAAAACAATTATACAACACAATTATCCAAACAATTATCTAGGAGGAAGATTATCTCCAGATGCATCATGAGCTAGTCCATGAAGTGCTCAATATTTATTATTTTAGTTGTATTGGCTAGCTGTGATTGATTAATCACACATTGTTCTGTCAATTCGCCATTGGGAACTACTTCTACAGCACATCTCCACTAATTTTAACTTTAAGTGGAGTAAATATCACACGTGTGGGCTCATGCTTCACTTTCATACTCCATGGCAGAAAAAGTCTGAACTAAACCAAAATCTAATCCAGCCAAAATGCCACTTGGCTATGTGTGGTACTGCCTGTACTTTCTCTTGAAGCAACATTTGCTAACAGTAAAAAGCAAACAAGGCAGTCTCTGTGAAAAAAGCAGATGAATAGTCAGATTCCTTCTCTTGTTCTGAAATTAGTTACTAATCTGGTAGAAAAAATATTTTAAAAATCACAGTTTTCAATGTCACTGCAGAAAATTAAGTGGTAACTAATATGATCTAGTAAAATATTGCAAATTGTCAATCATGTAAAAAACCTTAAGCTTTTATTTTAGATCTGACTTGATGGGGTTCTTGTCTTGAACTTCAATTAAATTTTTAGGTTTTCTTGAGGTTTAGAATGAGCCTAAGAATTCAAAGCAAGCAAATTTTACCTATGCTTGTGGGCAAAACAAAGAGAAGTGATAAACCAGGCTTCATCACCTATTAACTCTGAGTAAAAATTTTAACAGATTAGCTGTTCTAAGCCCATACTGATTTCTGTATCCTGTTTTATAATTAAAGTTTCAGGACATGCTACAAAAGCCCTAAGAAAGCCTATGTCCTGAACAGTCAAATTCCTGAGCAAGTTCACCACCAGCCTATTAGTATTTCTGTATCATTGTATTTCTAACATTTTTTGGAAGTTTTAAGGGTCATTATGCCAAGGCTCACCAAGGTCTAGTATGAATTACCTTAAGCAGCAAGGCTTAAAAAGACCATGAAGTACATCTCATTTCATTGTTTTAAAACATCACATATTAAGAGATTCCAGCCTGATCATTACAAAGACTTGCCATGGCTTACCCTAGTAGCACTTTCTTCAAAATATTCTTGGGCCTTATTTTCAGATTATTTTCTCTTAGTTGGACAGATTTGACAGTACAGATAGGCAAGTAAGCCCTAGGGCTAGGCATGAGTTTGACTTCTTAACAATATTGTACCTGCAAAGAACAGTATACGAAAAGACAAGTTGCTCTGTGCTCTGCAGCTGCTATTGACTTTAAACCGCAAACTCGTATTTCCTCTTCTGCTTTCACAGAAGAATTTAATTGGTGTCAAAGTGAAAGATCCCAGCATGTCCTGTCTCCACTGTAAGCCGCTCCAGCTGTGATTGTGAGCAAATTTATACATTCAGACACTGCTGCAAGAGAGACCTTCCTAATAAGCTGAGGTTTTGCACTGATGGAGAAAAAAAGAACTGCTTGGTCAGAACCAGGGAGAGCTGAGACTGCCGTTACTTCACGCTTAGAGTCAAGCAAAGCTTTAAAGGTTCCAGTAAGGACCACATGAAAACAGAATAAGGACTTGACAATTTACTCCCCACAGAAGAGTTACTACAGGTATAGGCACTAACAATTCGCACAGGATAGGTTTGCTAACCTATAGTTTATTAACCTATATGGCAGAGGCATCAGGATTGCAGCTCCTCACACTTTTTTTCCATCTTTCTGACCAGAATCCCACTAAGGATACAGCTACTTTGCAGTCACTAGGTTTACGGCTGTGTCAAGCAAATCTGAGGTAGTTTTAAACTACCTGCTGCTGCTTATGATGAAAAATGAGACACACACCCTAAGCTTAATATGTTTGCTACCCATCACTGCAGGGTGGGCTCACCTTACGAACTGTGATGCTGTTGGACAGGCATCCCTTGTTTTCAGACACTGGCTTTATGATCTGATTCAAATGTATTGTAAGTGCCCATCAGTGACATGACAATATCCACAGTCACCATACACAGGGCAACATCCTCCTTTTTCCGATTTTGACTTTACCAAGTCAAGTTTAATACCTGCATGTTAAAAGAAGAATTTAACCACAAAAAAATTCAAGCAGTAGTTTCTCTGAGCATTTTCAGCTAGATATTAGGAAAAGAGGTTGACTTTTTCAGCACTGCCAATGGAGGGTCATAGCATGCAGATAAAGAGCATCAGAGTGAAGAAATTATTAGAAAGACAATGTCAGTCCTTTAAAGCAGTAATTCAGATGGAGCTAAATGTGCGCATAGTCAAAATGCTCTGTGTTCCAATAGTCTTCTAAGGAAAAACTGAAGCTGACTACAAATAATTTAGCTAGGAGAACTTTCCCAACCTTGGGTACTTTTCTATTTATCTTTAGAGTACCAAAGACACATAAAAACATGTCACGTGCACATCTTGCCAGGGTAATGATTTCTTCCAATTAAACGTATTATTTTGAAGCTAGGAAAATAATGACCAAGCAGAAATACATAAGCAATAGAAACAGCTTTAAAATTATATGTCTTCATAATTAAAACATCAAACCAAATGGTTACTCATAACTTCAGTTTGAAACAATTGAGTATCACCTCCACATGCTCAGAGGAGTGCTTTCTGCAATCAGTGGAACTAGAAAGGACAAACAAAGCCAGACGTGAAAGGTAGAGCTGGCACATGAGTCTTAATCTTTTCTTGCTTTTTTGTGCAACTGGATTGCTCCAGATCCTGGGTTTGCTTATTTGTTACTTAAGTCTCCTGTCACGCTCACTCCTCTCCACCTAAGTCATAGAGTACCTGAAAAAATTGCTCTTCCAGTAATGATACCGCAAGGATGGATAAATCAAAATTTTAACTATTATGCAGAGGTTTTTTCCCCAAATAGCCAGTCTGAAAGCAAGAAGTTTCAGCTTTGCACCCTGGGAAGTATTTCATTACTAACAAAGGAAGTCTTATTGAGCTGCTATGCTATAAGAGAAGGTAAGGTAAAATAATCCCCAAGATGGGTTCAGGACAACACCAATCAAACACAAATAACGGACCACAGATTTAATGCCCTCTGGGATGATATTAGTACTGAAATTTGTCATCCAATGAAGCACGATTTGCCACTGACTGCGGTAGGACTATGATCTTGTTGGCTATTTGTTACCGGCAAAGTGTGGACAACTCATTTTTTGAAACTTCAGGCACAAATCTGGAAAGAGTGAAAGAAAAAAAACTAGTCACAAATCAGAAAATGTAAACAGTGATTACAAAATGAGCCTTTTCTTCAGTAGGATTTTTGAACAGAGAAATAACCATGTAGATTAAAGTAGGTCAGACAATTTTTGGCAAGTCTGAAATGTTTTGCAAGAAGCATTCATTTCAATGACATTTTAAAGAGGGTCTATGCCAATTTCAGAAGGAAAACAAGGAAGAGAAAAAGAAATCAAAACACTTCCTTTCTCAGTTTGAAAACTGACATTTTGATTCAAACATTTCACATAACAGAATTATAAGGTTGTGACTTTGTCCCAGTATCGAACAAAAACAGATGTATAACCTTCAAAAAAATCATCATAAAATCAATATTTTCCCTTGACCAGCTCTCTAATTGCCTGAAATTATATCATATAGCTTAATAAGTTGTCAAGAAAAGTTCACAATTCAAAGACATTATGAAAGTAAGCAAAAAATACGGTAATTTTTAAAAAAGCAACCTATCTGATTTTGTAAAAACCTCGGTTTAATGACCACTTTAAATTGCCATTTTCCTCCATATGTGGAACTATAAATGCCTTCTTGCTACTAGATGTTTGTGAAAAGATCTCAGATGCAACTTAGTCACTTTCAACTAGAAAAAAGAAAAAAAAGTTGTTATTGGCCAAATAACCACCACAATCTGGTATTTTCATCAGTTGCTGTTCTGAAGGTGAGAACAGAGTTGCAACTGCTGATGGCCCAGTACTGCTTTCAAAAACATGTATTCATGGGATGGGCACAGAGGAGGCAAATTCCCTTCTTCCTAGCCGACTGAATTTGTGATGTTGACAGATAAAAAATGGACATTTTTTTGGTCTGGAAACCAACAACATGAAACTTATGATGAGCCTGAGTTTTTTTCAGTGGCTCTACACAGCCAGACCTCAGCTTAGGGACTCCTGAAGTCCATTTGCAGAGCCACATTGTTACTCCGTAAGGCCATGCTACCCCTGCCTGGATGTCCAGCAATCCAATGGAGACAACGTTTGACACAACTTGAAAAGGTGACGTGAGAAACAACCTAACTAGGCAGCCTGTCCTTAGAGGGCAACACAACACTAGTACTATGCCATCGCTGCCACCTCCTTCCTCCTGCAGCCCACCTGGCCTGTGTTCCCTGTGAGCCTCCTGCTCCCACCTGGCCCTCATGTGGGACAGGGCCTGAGGAGCAGCCTCCAAGCACTGTCCAAATAACAATAGGGGACGTCATAGGCCACAAACCTTGGGATGACAAAGGGGATGAATAGATAACAGCCACAGGATGCCAACTGTTGAGTCCTGCAGATATGGAAATGAGGAACACAAGATAAGAGATGGAAATGAGGAACAGGTGGCACCAAAGGAGGAGTGACAAGTTGCAGGATAACGACTTAACAGTTGTCTACCGAAACTCACTTCAGGTGTCCTTTGTTTGTCTGTCAAGTCAGTCAGGGATTGCCCAGTACATAATGCTCAGCCTAAAGAACCGACAATCTGTTTAAAGTGCTCAGCCTCTGAAAACAGATATAAACTTGTAATGCTGTACAATAAAGTTGACGTCTTGCTTGCATCAAGCTGTGTCCCATCTCTTCACTCGCTGCACCCTGCCAGCAGCGCAGGATATGGACCAGCAACACTCACCCTTGGACATGGCCCCTGTGGCTTTGCGCATCGAGCACCAACCGCATGAGGCTCCGCTCTCTAGTATAAATGTGAAAAACCTCATTCTCAGTCTAGGGCAAGACACCGCTTAAAAATAATCCATTTCATTGAACAGAGGTATGCAGGATTTTGAAAAACACGTGTAATGTTCCGCGTGTAACTGGAAGACTGTTAACGAGGTCAGGGGGCACCTGTATATAACCGAACCTCCTGGCAAGGTGATACTGTAGGAGGCAACAGGCAGTAACAGAAGAGAAGCAAGAGCTTGAGGAAAAACTGAGTCCTCATATGAGCAAGAATCCCTCCCATTTGAGACAAAAAACCATAGTGGTTGTTAGACATCTGAAACCACACATACTCACAATTGGTATTGTCTAGACACAGAGCAAGCAATCAAGTTTTGCATGGGCAGAGCCCAGAGGATATGTCAAATCTTGAAGTCAGTGCCAAGGTACAATACATTTGGTGCTACTATGTCACGTTACAGGAGTTTGGTCTAAGATTCTCAGTATTTAAAGAAAACCCTTATTTTCACAGAAATTGAAAAATTTCTCTTTTCAGTGCAGATTAAAATTCTGTACTCAGTTATAAATCAAAAATTAACAACTTCATCTAGGTCAGGGCATTGAATCTACATTAAAGTTTTATCCTTATTCACTAAACTTTAATTTTAATGTGGTACGTCTGACGAGTCTTGTGGGACTACTCAGAATCCATTGACATCCTTCTGTCATTGGTATCAAAGCCTTATCTTTGAGACCCTTGTTTTTAGATGCCTAGCTGACACCTGATTATTTTGTCTTTGCAATGGAGTCACAATTGATGGCTGTGTAGGCATTCACATGCATGCACCCCACTTGTCAGCTACAGTTCACACACCACAGAAATAATCATCTTTAGCTATAGAAACACAAGTTTGTATGTAATCACTTAAAGGTGAAGCGATAACTCAGTTTTTTATCCCTTCCACCCTTTTTTACAGTTACTGGAACTGCTTGCTTGCAAATTAAAATTCCCAAACAACTCTACAGTTTAATTTGCAAACAAAATTTTATTCCAGCAATGGCTATGAGAAGGAAAAATATTTTGCACAGCCCTGCCATAACTTTTTAATGACTATTTATGGCAGAAATGTTGATGCAGTAATTGATAAAACTGTCTATAGACACAGAAGACATCTAATCCCGGAGTAGAAACAGTACATGATTTATCTAGTCAATCAGTCCTGAATTATGGAAGAAATAATTGTGGCCTTTAGTGTTTGATCAATTACCAAGCTTAAATACAAGTCTTTTATTGAATAATAGCTATGACACATTCATGGAATGTCAAAGTACATTCACAGATCATTCACTAGCAAAAAATCATTGTCAATATTTCAAAAATGCAAATAGCAAAATACATATCTATAAGATAGGTGCAAATGGGTTCTTATCAATTTGTTGGAAATTAATTTGACCCAGAAAAAAAAGAAAAACTTTTCTTCTGTTAGTATTACCAAGCAGCAGCCAAGGTTTGTCCTCAGATCTCAGATCCACTGTTAGCACAGCTGTGACTCAATAAAACAGATACCCTGTCAGTCTGGGCAGCTAACTAGTCCCGCACTTGTGCATAAGCATACAGAGAAGGGAAATACACAGGACAGTTAAGAGACACTCTCAACACATGGCAAAATTTACAAACAGATATTCTTTTTACTCGCAGTTGTGTTCCATAACATGTACCCATTACTGCCATCTTGCTTTCATATTTCCCCTGATGCACCCGATTTCAACTGTCCTTACGTTTCGCAAGACCCCAGCCTGGAGGTGTTGCACAAAGTCTGAACTCACCGAAGTACCACATCACCCTGCATTTCTCACCACAGCCCAGAAACTTTTTGCTACTGGAGAGCTTTAAATCTACTCCTTCCTTCTGTGACTTCACACATAGACCAACTTTCAGGCACCAGGGGCCTCAAACAAACATTGGGCTGGGATGAAGAAAATGAAGGATAAAATACATTCAGTAATTTATGTTCCACCTGATTAACATAACTGGGCACGGCCCTCACTGTATCCTTGACTCCCAACCCAGCACGCACTCCATTCTGTCCCAATCTGTTCATATCACTATGTACCAACTCTTTAACCTGAATTTACAGAAAATGTTAAATGCTTTTCCTGTAGCACTGACTAATACCAGAAAACCATACATTTCACCTTCTTCCATAAGGAATAAAAATGCGATGATATAAGAGTGCCTGGAGATGTTTCTGCCCATCAGAAATACTGGCCTGGTTCTACATAGAATAGTCAGGTGGGAAAATAAATATATGTACTTCACAGCCATAAGGCACTGGGTAATTTTTCTTAAGAGAAAAATGTAATCTTATTTACATGTGCTTGGTATTGACAATTGACCTTCTAAGTTTAGATGCTAGTCCCGAATACAGCTACAACTAAGCCCAGGGTGTTTGTTGTTCTTGATGTGTTAGGATTATGTTTATTGAACTTCAGCTTTTTTTTAATTGACTGCTGATGCGAAATCTTTCCACTTGGTAATATTAGCCTTATTTCTCTTTCTTGTTGCAGGTCCTTAAGTGTTCCAAGTTCCTCCTTAAAAATAAAGCTCCTACTTGTTTGTTTTTTCATTTCCTTAGTCAGATTTCAGACTGTTTTCCTGAACATCACAGCTTTTCATCCAGGGGAAGGACTAAAGGACAGATTCCTTCTGACATTCTCAGCATGCTGCTGTGAAGACTTCTGGCTTCAAGGACCCATAATGATGGAAGATGAAAGCTTTTTTAACAGTTCAGCTCCTTGAGTAAATTGCCAACACATGAAGTTCGAAATAGGTTCAAAATTCATATTCCCCTCCTCAGGAAATTACACCAGTGGAAGCAAAGTTAATCTATCAGGACCACTGAACATACACATATGCATTTGCATAAGGAAAAGAGAACAAAATTACTTTTTTCCAAAAGAGAAAGAAAGAAAAAGGCCTTTTTATAGAGCCTAATTTCAAGGATATTCCAGGATCCATTCTCCATTATTTGTGTTTGGAATAATACCTTCAGGCAGGCAAATCAGCCAATTCTGCAAGTTGGCTTCATTTAATTACTTTCTACATAACTCAAGATGGAAGCAAATTCTTTTCTCCTTACTCACACCTTATAGCAGAGGTAAATCACTCCCTTTACACATTTCCGTCAGTATACTACTACAGTTTGGTAGGTAGAGTGGAAAACTTTTTCTACACTTGCTCATGTACTGGGGTGTTTAATTGAAATAATCAAGGTATTTAGGTAGACAGCTACCTCAGGCACAGTGCATGTTTCTGTGACTATAGGACTCCAGAGGCTGTTCACATACCCATGCCTTGAACCCTTCGCCACCTAGGAAGCCCCCTGAGTCAGGACAGAAACCCAAGCCACCCAAATCATAAGCTACTTCCCCAGCCATCTTCATTGAGAAAGTAAGAAGGGAAGATATGGGTTTAATAAATCTATCTTAATCTCCACAATGTTCCTACTGAATAGCTGCTAAAGTTGATCAGCACGCAGGTTCACCTTTGCAAGTGGGGATACATGGCAGCTGGGGTGTGTGTGTGGGGGGTGGGGTGGCATAATTTGTTACCCCTCCTAGTAACAAATTGAGAAACATTTTTTAAGCATGGCCCATTCCTATGGCTGTGGGCAGGGGGGAACTCCAAAGCAGTACTTCAGTGAACCATATGTGGGCCACAAGGAGTACACCGAGCATCAGTACCAGAGTAGTTCCCAAAGCCATGAAACTATCCAAAGCAAACAGAATAGCTCAGGACACCATTTTGTTCCACTGACCCACACCACTGAGCTCTACCCATTCAAATATGCTGCTTATACTCCCTTAAGTCCTTGTATCAGCTGATGGTTGTCACTAGTTAGCGTTCTGGTATCTTAAATACCAAGTATATTTCCTAATTCCAAATACATAAGGACCTCAGATGTTACAGCAAGGGAATGCTTTGATGAATGTTGACCAATATATGCAAAACAGTGAACCAAAAAGCCACCACTTCATTTTAGGCATCAGATAAGGCACTTTGCACCAAGGAAAATCCCCCACTGAGTTTGTAATTGCCTAATACAAGAGAAGAATTCAAAAAGGAACTCAAAGAAATAAATTTAAATTTTGCCAATCTGTGGTATCATCACAACTTTAAAAAGACTCTGAATAGCATACAGTAGGCCTAAAAACAAAAATAGAAATAAAGAACTTCCTAAAATCTCTCATCTCCACATTAAGATGGATTTTTGCAATGAATGAATAACCTCTTTCACTTTTAATTTAAGTCTACCCATCAAAATGGCTGTTGTTATTCACAGCAGCAAAGCCCTTGCCACACTAACAGCAGAAATAATAGCTGCATCTCTGGGTTCTTTTTTCCCCAAGAATTCACAATGTTATTTAAATAAGTCTAATAGGCCATAGGTACAGCAGACAAGGCTGCTTTTAATGAAGGGCTATTTTTATTTCTGTCCCAGCTTTATATGACATGACTGGAATTTGCTTGTGGAAGACAGGATCATTAATAGCATGCTACGTCTCCCCTGCATGCAAGGACTCATGACACCCTTCGACATTTTCAATATTCATGTTGACATCTATATTCTACAAAGAAGCACTATGCCATTTACTAAACAGCACAGGCAAGACAGTATCCTTGATGATTCCATAATGCATGATGAAGTGTTTCCCTGAGAAAAGCAAAGCAAAACAGGAAATAGATCTACTGCCAAGTAAGTCATGAACTGCGGAAGAGCCATCAGCCTCTTCATTTATTCCTGTCCACAGCCTAGCACAATTGGATGCTGCTCCCCAGCCTGGGACTCTGACCCTGCTGCCATACAGGTATTGCTGATTGAGATATAGCATTGGGTCTTCTCTCCTGTATGGCAGGGAAGTGAACTACAGCACTGACTAAAGCTTTTTCTGATCTAATTCCACAGTTCGGTCTTTCAAAGGGACTTCAGTGAGATACCCAGACCACATGCTGTTTTATAATGGGAGCTGGATGCTCACATCCCCGAGGCCCACCTGACTGCTCCTTCTTTGCTTTCTTTCCATAGGGATATTTTTATCCAGAGGAGAGAGGAGGCTCCTCTGCAAAACTATCTGCAACAAAGTTGGATGGGTGCTGTCATAGCACTCTCCACACTATTAAGCTGCAGCAAGGTCTTTTACCATCTCATACTGGCACACTCCTCATCCCAGTCCTTCTGCTGCCTTCTCCTCATCTCACCTCCTCACTCAGGGCATGCTCTTTCTTCTCTTGCTTCTTCCTCTCTCTTGGTCCCTCGGCTGCCCCCTCTTCACTGGCTCTCAGCCCCTTAACAGAACCAGCCACACCTGCACCTTATCTACATCGACCAACCCACTGCCCCTGAAGCCAGCCCACAGTTGTATAGTATCAATGCTAATTAACCCATCTGCATTCTTCTACAGTGTGCTTCCCAGGCTACTTTTTGAAAACCATGTAGAAGGAAACAAATGTAAATATTTCCAATCTTTTTATTCACACCCAAATAGAAAAGTTAATTACAGGTGATGCAAGTGGCTAGGTGACTATACTATACTTATAAATTTTCCTTTGTTGTGGACAGCCTCTAAATCTGTTCAGGTCTCTTCAGCTGAACCTCTGTAGCATATTTTGTATCTCTACCAAACAAATGATTTGAAAGGTGTCAATAATGCAATTATTAACACACAGCCTACCTTCCAAGATAGCTGACAGACAGCCATGATGGAAGATGTAGATAAAGTAATCTTATTTTAATTTGGATCTGCTCAAAATCAAATGGGAAGTTAAGAAATTACCTGAAAAAGGACCTTCATGCAAAGAATCTCTGTGTAACCACCTGGGAAATACTTGTCTCCCTGGTTTCAGACAGGTTATTGGCTCTTTTTGTTTCCTCAAGATCAATGGGGTACACATTAAAGCCACTATTTAGAGATGTTCCATTCAGGGGTAAGAGACCACTAAATCAGAGAGGAAAGAGGAAAATAACTCAGGGAAAGGAAAACTACAGCAGGGCTCTTTGCCCCTTCCTTTTTACCCACTAACCAAAAGCAATTTTTTAACTAGCCAAGACTCACAAGGAAAGGCTAAAATAAAAATAAGACTTAGATGGATAGGTTTTCATTGGTACAGCTGTTTTATCTTTTAGCTGTATAGTCTGGGGAGAGATACAAAACACACCAAAAAAAGGGCTATCTTGAAACGTGTCATGAGTGTAGAAAAGTGTAATGAGGCCTGAGCACAGTGCCAGGAGACAAGAAGATTCTTCCAGGAGCTATCTCCCAACAGTGGAGCAGATGTGCATAAACTTTAAGGCTGCAACCCACTGAACCAGTGCAGGAGAGTCTCTGCTCTCAGGTGCACTGTAGAGGTAGAAGAAGTGAAATACCTCTCCTAAAAGGTAGGACACCTGGAAGACTCTGAAGCCTTTTGCTCATAAGTTCCTGAGATACAACCCTGCTGAGAAACAGGAAAGCCCTGTAGACTGCCCTTGATATTGTACATGCAGGTATTGTACATAGTCAAAATGAAGAACCTGTTCCAAAGACCTACCAACCTCAAAATAATGCTCAAGACAAAAGACACACAACCAAGTTGTACGGAAGTTAAAATTGTATTGTTTTTCAGATCAACCTTCTACAAACTTTTATGATTGCTGAACTCAGAGTTTAATAGTGACCCAATCAGGTATTTCATGTAGAAAAGATTTCAGCCTGCAGTGCTGTGAAGCTGGGATGTCCTTTGAGCAATAATCTGTTTTAAAATAAAAATGCATGCACAAAAAATCCATAATATTAAAAGGAATACAAATCTAAAACTATTTTTAAAATCAAGCATGTGTTTAAAATTGTGCCACTTATGTAAGATTTAGGGCTTAAAAAATAAAATATTTATACAATAAAAGGTAAGTTTATGACACAGTTGTGATATAATAGCTGTCTTTTAGTTTACTCAGAGTAACCATAAATTATTTTTTTGTCTGGGAATGTCTTATTTCTATCACTATAATTATAATGTTATGCATCCCTTACATGCATGTGTAACAGCAGTGCCCAAAGTACGATTGTTTTACTCATTTCTACTACAATGCACATATAAGTGATTAGCTATTCATTTCTTTGATCGAAGTAGGTAGCGAGAGTATTTCACCAAGGAAAAAGGTGTGAAGGGTGTATTGCTAATGAAAATATGGGGGTGCCAAGAATGAATTGCAAAAATTTTAATATTTTACATTAATCAGATGAGATAAAGAAATTATTGACAGACTTTTCCAGCTGCTCACTCCAACACCATACCGACAGGTAAACTGCTCAGGACATACATATAAGAGACTCAATATAGCTAATAATAAATTATAATGAAGTCTGAACAAAGATATGTGTCTAATGACTGTGTCCACATGACATTTCTTACTGCAGGAGGAAAGGCTTGAGTCAGCAGGAGGCTGTAATGAAATGAAAATGAGCTTTTCAACTTGAGAGACATGAGAGAACCAGGGTTCTAACTCCCAGTGAAAGCCACCAGCCAAAGCATATAAGCCACCTGGCCCTGTACAGTGATGCAGTCCTCTCCCAGCACCATGTGTAGCATGGAACGATGTGCAGAAAATATATTTATTCTAGTTTTGGGCAGCATTATCTCGAGGGCTTCAAGCCTCTATGAGAGCAGGATAGCTAGCTTTCCTATTACAAATGGCAGGGTAGGGCTGGAAGCTGAAGCTGCAGCAATTTTGTGTAATGAAACTTCACTGGGTCTTACACTTCAGTGGTATATTAGGACCTAAAAGTATTTTAGCCAAAACCTTGGACTCCACTGTAGAATTCAAAATACAGACCTTCTGTTCCAGCTCAGGAAAATGAATGATGCAGCAGTCTATCACTGTTGAGAAACACTGTTTTCTGGGTGCCTGAATACAGCCCTCGGGGCAACTAATTTTCTTTATCTCAGTTTGAAAATCCCAGCTTCAACAGATGCATCTCTGCTAATATTTTAGCTGGGGTCAAGAGAACACTTTTGAAGAGACTTTCCTGAGCATTCCCTTTTACTTCATTTTGCTTTTCACTGCAGGGCAGTCTCAGAGCACACAGACTGTGGTCATTTGGGATGAAATTAAACTGGGGTGCACCAAGTGTGTTCCATCTATCCACTCATGGGTGTTCTTTCAGCAGGACAGTGTATCTCTAAGAAGGTGTTAGTGTGGATGCTGGGTCTCCTGCATTCTCTGCTTACTTCTGTAGGATGATCCCCACCTGCTAGTTTAGACATACAACAGTGCACACAGTACATCTACTAGGGCAACCTGTATATCACAACCAGTAAGTTGGGAAAACAAACTTCTGAAATAGGAATTGTTTTAACTGAAGTGAACTTTTGAACAAATGAGTTTTCACAGGATTTCCAGTATTACCTCTCTGCACAACTTTACAGCTATGGAACAGGGACAAAGAATATAAAAGTAACTATGGAACATATACACGGACTATATGAGCATATTGTACCCATAAAATGGTCCTGATCATTACCATAAGCACTAGCCCCTTAATACTACCTATGTTATTCTTGTTATGTTTTCTGTTGCATCATGACAGAGATTACAGTTTCAGGAAGGATATGGGTTGGAGATGAATTAGTTTCATATACATTCAGGTATTTCCATAGATTCTCCCATACAGAAAAGATAAAAAGACAGACGGCTTTGCAGGAAAAATCTTTCAGTGTTAAACATTCTTTCCTAAAATTAAGTATGTTCTTTGGAACAGTATTTTCATCTTCCTTAAGAAAAGTTTGGAATAATTAATAATAAATAAAAATATGTATTTCTTAAATTTCGCTCTTTTTTTTTGTTATTACTTGATTTTCCATTTCAGTGAAAATCTGTTTGATACTTGGATCCAACAAAGAGGCATACATCTGCTGAATATTAATGATTCATATTCAAGCTGTGGTACCTAATTACAACGCATTTTTCATGGTACCATCACAGATTACCATGATTCTTGGTCAGTCATGACCTTCTTAATTAGCAGGAACTTAACCATATACATTTTTTGACTTTTCATGTATTGTATAGAGTATGCCTTCCAGCTCTCATGACCAAATGCAATCCCTTCCTAAAGCCCAGCATTAAAGCCAAGTTATATTGATCAAATCACAAGCAGGCAGCTTTTTGCAGTGCTCCACAAATGTAAAAATGAAAGCAATATTCACAAACTGAATATGTTACAGCATATGAAAACCTGACTTGCTTCTCTAAAAGCAAAACACAATGTACCTAAGAAACTTCACCATAAAAAGCTTCACTACTGAAAATTTTTAAGTGTATTTCTAGATATTGGTGTGGGTGTGGAGGGAAAAGCCCTTATTAATTTTAAATCTGCCTTTTGTTTAAGCCACCATTTCAAGAGATAATGTTATGCAGTAAAAACCAAGAAAGAAAAAGAATCTAAAACCAAGTGATTCAAGCCAGTTATAGTAACAGAATTTCAAACAGTCTGTACAAGGTTCTGTCTTAGAAAAGTTTATAAATATTTAGTTACGTACTTTAGTAGACCATTGAGGTTTATGTTCGTATTAGATGAAAATATCAATATAATTATTTCTTTTCAAACAGGTTTACACCAAATTATCATCTCTTTTCCAGTCTTAATCCATATGCTGTTACTACTCTACCTTAACTACCAAGTCCTGAAATACAGGAATGTTGAATAGATGTTCTTGCTACCTGCTTTAGATTAACTGCAGTCCTTTGTTTCATGCAGCGGGCACTATATCAAAGAAAAATTCCACTTGTGTACAGGAAAGGGTCTGGGCTGATACCTGAGAGGTAGGATACTATCTACAAAAAAGGAATAATACAGCAAAGGAAAGCCAACATTTTTTCAACAAATCTCAAAGACAGAAACAGTTTTTAGTGGCAAAAAGACTATTTACTTTCAGCGCTGCTTGCAATCCTTATCCCTTTGCTTAAGACTGCCAAAAAACTTACACATACTAGGTCATATCGACTTTCCCAATCAATGTCTTGTTTATCAAGATAGCCATTAGCAGATACCAGGTAGGAGTGTAAGGACAGAGAAGGCAAACAATCATGCTTCTCTCTCATATGCCTTCCTCACTTCTGACAGTTTGGAGGCCACCATACTGGGAGGTTACATGGACATCATCACGTTTAATAGGTTGGCAGCCACCTTTTTCCTATAAATATCTTGAACTGTTTTTTAACACAGTTATATTCTGTGCACTGACAAACTCAGGCTTCAGTTTATGGATGAACGCTTGGTGTGGTTAATTTTAAATAGCTTTCACTGGTATCCCCTAGCTCTAAACTTGTGAGAAGCAGTTATGGGAGAAAGGAGAGGAGGGAAGGCAGGACTGAAGAAGATTAAATCACTGTCTCAAGGGGCTTCAAATCACAGAAGCTTTCTGATGATATTGGAAAACTTGTCCACTCTTCTCTGTGTGTACTTATCTGGATTCCAAATCTTACACACTGACATCTGTGTTATTTAAAGTCTGTATAAAACAAGTCTTAAATTGTTTGCCCTGGCTCCCAGTTGGAGCCTCTATTGCAATACATCATCCGCAAAACAAGACCCTTACTCTCAGCAAGGGATGACTTGGCATATCTGAAATATAGGTATGGCAAGGAACAGAAAATCTGCAACAAGCTTGAGATTACTGGGGAAAGAAACTCCACTGGGAGCTTGAGGCTACTCAATAAACAGGGTAAACAGTCTACAAGTGTCTGTATTTATTCCAGTGGAGCCTGCATAACCAGGTGTCACCGGCTGAGTGGAAGGGTTAATGTCATTTCATGTACCAAGCCAGAAATCTTCATGGGGAAATCTCAGTACACCACAGATACCATCAACCCCTAAGAAGGTTGTCTCTTAGGACAGCAGAACCTTAACAATGACAAAAATAAAGTTTTTTTAGTTTTGTTCTTCTGTACATCTGGCTGGGGAGGTTCAGTGCCTCTTTTAGTCTCATTCCTCTGAATAACAGAAGCACAGTAGAGATGACAGAAATGGCAGGGTGGGATGCAGGTAGGTTGGTCACACTAGTTCACATCCTAAATAAATAGCAAAGTCCTTCTTTTTTTCCAGTGATTCATGCACTGAAAGGCTACTTCAGTGGCTGGCACATTTCTACTGAAGTCCAGAGTGGCACCCCAAAAGAATACTTTACCTTTGAGGATTTGACTGATTCCAAACTCAAAATTAAAGATTTAAATACTCTATGTAATGACAAGGACATACCTATCTAGAATTATGTTCCAAATGCAATAGGGTAATTATTTATCTCTAAAGTTCTAGGGTCAGATCTTTTTTGCCAGGAATACTAGGGGTTGCGGGAAGATGCCAAAGTATTTAAACGTTATCGGCTCGCTGCCTCTATTCACCTGTCAGGGACTGCACCATATTTAGCAACTGCTGTCACTGCCATGATGACATTGGAGCTTGGAAAAGCTGTGCATTATTTTTTGTGCAGAGGCTGTTCCCTGCCAGAATTTGTATTTTTCAAGGTGATTTCAAGGCATGTGCACAGGGATTCTCATGCATAATGGAGGAAATAATGCAAGTGACCAAACAAGGACCTTAAACATATTAGTGAAATGATGCTTTAGTGCAAATCTGAAACTTTCTGTACATATTTAACCAACTAGCCCTTTCTAAAGCTAGAAGAACATTAAATCAGAAATCAATTGTTTATAATAATAAAAATAATTCTGCATCAGACATGAAGATAGTCCTGCTTGAATGATGAAAAAACAGTAATTTGGAGAGAGTGTATTGAAAGAAAATGGCAAAATTCATCACACAAACTATTCTGGATAGAGAATATGACCAGTTATAGAGTCAAAGCAAGCACTTTCTGTAAGTTTTACAAGCATCTTGAATTATTTAAACCACCAGTTGCTGGCATACCTTATTGTAATATATCATCCTCTAAAATAAACAACGGCCTACAGTATCCCCTACACAGGATTTTACATCATGTACAAAACTTTTTGAGTTTATCCGTCTTTCCAGTGATGTAAAATAGACAGCATTTACTGTTTGCCAAGCATACAGCTTGGTCAACACCTCTCTTCTGACAGTTAGACACTATCTCAACTCACATGGTGCGAAGTTGTAAATTACATCACAGACTTCACTGATCACAAGGGTCATACAACCGTAGTAACACAGAAGTTGAAAATATACTTTCTGCTGTTACTGGTGCCAACTACAGTATTTTCTTAATCTGGGAAGTATCATGCACTTTGAAGGGATCTGATGCTGCAGGTATTGCAGACTCTTGAAGACCCTCTACCATTGCTTTTCTCCCTGCGGGGCCGCAGGTCCCCCCATTCAAAAGCCACTCCTGCTGGAAGTGTCTTTACAACCAAATGTACATGTCACATTGCACTGCCATGCAGCTACATTTAGCACACCCTGAAAACTGAAATCTGCATTACATCATCAGCACAGAGCCCCTTTCAGGTTAATTTAAACTGCTGATGTTGCACTGGTTTTGATAGCTCAGAAACTCCATTTCAACACAGTTCAGTTACCTCCAAGTGCCATCCAGTTGTGCTATCATTCTGTGAAGACTCAGACTGTGAAAACCCAAGAAGATCCCTAGAAATATCTCACTAGGTAGATGCAGTGCTCAGCAGCTATCATGCCACAGACTGCTAACCCACAAAGAAGGGCGAGTCCCTGTTGTGGTATTTCTCAATGGCCAGATCAACAGAAATGCAAAGCAGAGCCTGACAGAGAGCAAAATCTCTGGAGTCCTGACTGACCATCCTAGACAGAGAGATGTCCTGCCTTGGAGATGTCCTGACAGGTGGTGGCTCTCGGGTCGTTTTGTTCAGGCAAAATAATGATAAACTGACACTGAGATCCTTGGAAGACACAGCAGTTCAAAGGGGGAAACATCGGGATGAAACCAAAACCCAATAGAAATGAACAGGTCAGGAGTGAAAGAGCAACCACTGAACATACAGATGGCCTTAGTTTCTGTGTTGCTTGCCTTCTGGAAAACGACTGCCGGGACTTTCAGGAGAAGACAGCATGGGCACTGTCCCAGCGCAGCAGTGGCAGCCTGGCAGGTCAGAAGCACCATCCGCCAGGAAAGCTGCACAGTCTTCACCTCATTTGGAGACACTCACCCATCAACACCTCTCCCCAGTGTTGCCAAATACTGGAGGACGATCTTGTCATAGTGGGAAGAGACGCTTTGCCTTTTTTGACTGGTTTTTTTTCAGTTTCTAAGCAAGCCTTTGACCAACCTCTCAGTTTATCCCCCTTGAAGAATTTAACTTCCTTCCCTCTAACACAACTAGGCCCAAGGCATTTACCTTTGCTTCTTTAAGGAACACAGTAAAAAACTCACAGCATCTCAATATTTACTTGTGGGAGAGCTTTTCCAATTGCATACAACAGGGCACCATGGGCACCAGGAGCTGCCAGTAGGCCAGGACCGTCAGGAGCTTCCCATGTTGAGAGGAGGAGGAGCAGCTGGGGGCATGGGGGCAGCCCCAGCCCTGGGGATCAGGCACCCCTCTGGGGACAGGGACAGGGACAGGGCTGGGCTGTGGACCTGCAGGTGGGCCTGGCTCATTGGGGCCCACGGCCAGGCAGGGCTGTGGGGAGCAGACCAGCCCTGCTGCGGCATTGCTGGGGCAGGGGCTGTCACCCCCAGCAGGCTGACATGGGGTCCCGAGCAATGGGCAGGGGAGGGGGAGACCTGACGGGGGTGGGCAGAAGCAAGCAAGCCTGGTGGTGCCCTCAGGGCCCTGGCAGCATGGGAGATCATTTTTGTGGCTTTAGGCCAAGGATTAGATAGTAAAGCATAATCTGGCCTTCCCCACAGTTGAGCGTTTACTGCTTGGCTGCTAGACGACGTGAAGCAGTATCTCCACAAGATTTGTTGGTGAACATTTGGGCTGTTTTGAAGAGTGCTACTGAGTAAGGCTGATTTAATGTTTTCTCTTTTGCACAGACTTCCTTCCTAACTACTGCACTGATGACAGGGCCAGCTCTAGGCATGAGAACAGTGTTTCTAGTGTCTAATGTATCTGAGGCAGCAGATTGCTACAGCCAGCAAAACACATGGCCTTGCAGGCCAGCTGCTGAGTCTGAGGAAGATCCACATAGGAAAGCAGCTATTGCTGGGGAGGGTGGGCAGGAAGGCAGAGGAGATCTCCCTAAGAGCACGACTCCTAAGACATCCAGGAATATCCTTTCTGGAACAGCACGGCAGCAAAGCCCAGCTTGCCAGGGCTTTCCATTCTGCTCCCCAACAGAAATCATAGAATCAGGGAATCACAGAATGGGGTGGGTTGGAAGGGACCTTTGAAGATCATCTAGTCCAAGCCCCCTGACATGGGCAGGGACATCTTGCACTAGATCAGGTTTCTCAAAGCTCCATCCAACCCGATGCTGAATGCTTCCAGGGGTGGGTCCCTGTAGGTAGTAAGTGCTGCCTGGCACAGATTCAGTTCTGGCTCTGGCTTGGTCTCTTCAGGACTGAAAAGTTTACTTTTTAACTCAATTTCCTGGTGAAGTGTGAAGGTTTTGGAATTGCTGCAGACTTAAGTTCTCCTACAAATTATTAAAATGTCCACCTTAGTAAGTAGTGCAATGCAACAGCAGTGGTTCTACAGAGAGAAGCAAGTTGGCTCCACCACAAGACAGAAAATCATCCAACTGGGTAGATTCTGAAGAAACTATGGAGTTTAGACTTTCATAGAAGGAGTAAAAAGAAAATAGACAGGAAAATCAAAGAAACACTGATGTTCTTTAGAACTTCAGTGCTAATTTTTAATTCATTTTTCAGCAAGACTTCTACTGGGTCTTGAACATCTTCATCCTCATGTCGTCTATCCTCATGTCCTTTGAAGTCCTGTTGGTAAGCAAGAGATCTAACACAGTGATGGTATCAAGCATGGGAGGCAGTGTCTCCTCATGTGAAGTAAGATAGTTTACATGCAGCTCACAAGGGGGAAAATATTCTCCCATTCCCCAGCGAAACTTTTATTCTGCTGTTAAAAGTTGAAGAAACCCAGCCAGCTTTTGAAATCAGCTGAACTCCATTCAATTCACTCTCCCTCTGAACCTCTAGTAGCTAACATGCTTTTCTTTTAAGCCTGATGGAATTTCAGAGCATTCAGGGTTGGGTTTTTTTTCCTAAAATAAATGAAACTGGAAAGCTGTGGGTACATTTTGTCAGGCAGGTGTGTCACCTTGTGATTCTGCCAAACACTAGAGCTGTAGAATAATGTCGATCAATACCAATACAGAAATCAGAAGTGGAGGAGGACAGCACTTTTTCAGTTCGGTTTGGTTTGTTACACTCATATTAAAGCTGCTGAATTAGAAACAAAGCAAGTGGCTATTTTAAGAACCTTTTCTAATTGCTAACGATCTGGGTGAATATTGCAAAAACAAAACAAAAAAGTTTTCCACAGATAGGTACCCAACTTTTTATACACTTTTCCCAAACTACAACATAGCAAGGCACCATGATAGTCTTCCATAGACTTTTTTCATTTTGAGGTTCCCCAGAAGTTTCCCTGACATACAGTTTCATAGCAGTTGCAACTACCTGTACAAAATTAGGTGGCTGTTAATTAATGTGGGATTGCCTTTATCCCAGAAGGTTACCAGGAATTTCCTATCAGGATGAACTCAAGGTGAAGCAGCACAGAAAAGCAACAGAGAGAAACTTGTTTCCTGCAGAAACAGAAGATTACCATCATACAGGCAGAAAACACAATCCTGTGATGACAATCTGCCTTATTTCTCTTCAGTTTAACCTGCTGCACATTATCATTTGTAAATTAAAATGAATCGGACGCCCTAAATGCAGGCATCCTCCTAATCACTTTTATCAGAGAGGACAGGAGGACAGAAGTTAAGATAGTTCCAGCTATGTTAGTTTTTACTCAAATACTCAGAGCAAATATTTAATCCACTCCCACCTTTCCTAGAGATAGGTTATCACATGTACGAGCTTTTCCCCTGATGCTTATGCACATTAAGTAACAACCCAGTGTGCCTCATCCAAAATTTTGCATGGCAGTGCACAAAATCCAAAGAGTCTACAGCCTACTCAAAAAGCCACAGAAAGTTACTTTCAGAGGAATACCTCAAAAGGGTATTCAGAACTAACTAAAACTTGTGCCTTTTCAAAGCCCTTGGCCAAAAGAGATAGATAGTGTCTGTATATTTTACATAAATATGAAAAGGAAAGGGAATTCTAGTGTGGGAAGAGAGTCTGCTGAGAGGAAGAGACAGGTTGTTCTCAGCAGGCTTGAATATGAACAAACTCACAGGCAAGCTTTGAACCTTACCTCGTAATTGGTGTTGATATAAGAAGAGTGACTGTGTGTAAGAAAGGAAGATGATGCCCCCCGTCCCTGAGGCATGCACTTCAAACCTGATTGAGAGAAATTTTTCCCTTGGTACAATCATTTCTACTTTAGTGAACTCCAGCATAACGAGCACTTTATATGCACTGCAGAGGGACTGGAATACTAATTTCTAAATGCAAAATGATAAACATCTTCCTATATTTAGACTTGTGGCTATGACAGGGAAAGCAGACAGGACTGGAACTCCAAATACAAATGCCTCTGCATGATGAACGTATTCAATATCCAGTAAAGATACAAGTTCTTTATGACATATAAATCCCAAACAATAAATCTATCTGTAACTGGAACATTCATTCACAGAAAGAACCTTTAAAAGTCATCAATTCTGATTTTGCTTTTGGATATTTAAAAAATTATTACAACCCAAAAGGCATAACATATTTGAATAACAAACTTCTTAATATAATGATATGATTATGTGTAAGTATTTGCCTATCAAAGCCGTGTGCTTGAACTATTACATCTTTTAAATTATATTAGCTATCCACATATGTCAAAATTGAAGTAAGATTAATATAAGCAAGTCTCTGATTAACTCCCCTTCCTGCACTGGGAAAATGAGCCATGAACAAATTTCAGAAGGTACAAGGGTTAATTTGGATAAGCAGCCAAAGTGTTGGTGTTTGTCTGATTTATTCTTTGAGTCTGAACCATAAGCTTCATAAGCCTGAAACTTTGCTTAATTTAGCAATGCTTTCCTCATTTCTTAGCTTGCACAGAAATGAATGAGAGTTCATGACATCCTCATGCCCCAGTCAGGGTATGTACAGGCCTCTCAAGACTGGAATTTTTTTTTATAAAATGTTTTTATCAGCAGAAATCACTTTTCTACCATGCCAGTGTTCAAGACAGACAATCACATTTTAAATGAGCCTTTTTTATTTTTGGAATGGTGATACCATGGATGACATCTCTTCTGCCTGCCTATTTTGAAAACTGCAATCTAGAGATGCACAAAGAAGATGAACTGCTAACCTCATCTTTTGAATGTTTTACAATGACTGTTCCCCATTGTCTCAAAAAGTTAATCTCACGCATCTCAGATTACTGATAGACATAAGTTTTTCCTCCTTCTCTGAATCAACATAGGGATGCTGACCATGAGACGTATTGGTCATTTTATCATAAGCATGCTGTCCTTGCTGTCATCTACTTCAGGGGGTCACAAGAGGGGTGGGCAGGGCACAGCATGAACTGATCCCTTCAGCTTGGGGAGGGAAATGATGATTTTTAGGTCTGACTCTGAAAGATGGAAGAAAGGAGACCTCCCTATGGGACACATGCTACAGGAAGGTGTGACAGCAACAGCAGGAACCGGTGTAAGCAAAATGATGAGGGCAAAACTCACAAGAGACGGGACTGCAGCGCAGCTACAGCATACTGGGGGCAATTGACAACACCTAGTTCAGGAGCTGGCTGTAGTTTCAGGCTGTGGTTTAGCCAAATTCATCTGAACCACCCTCAGTGCTCCTGCAACACTATTTTTTCTCCATGTTTGTTTCTGCAGACACTCAAGACTGTTTCCATTATAATGTGCAAATATGATCCTTGCAGACAATGAACAGTTCTGAACTGAAATGTACTAATAAAGTCACCACCGATAATTTAAAGACACCCAAGTTTTATCAGCCACAGTAAAAAGAAATCTATCCAACTAAGTCTGTTGGGGATTATGTTAGTGCTAAAATAGATGGGAAACTTACAGACTACTAGAGAAAACAGGATTGTTTTCAAAATACTGCTTTTTCCTCAGAAGGAGTGCTTCACCATACAGCTACATCCACTGGTGAAGGACAACTGGGAAACACTTACTTCTGATTGATTTACCTGAACTTTATATAAATGGTAACAGTTTCACACTGAAAGAGCTTTATAAATGTCATTATTCACTTCTGCACTGCTAGCACTCTGCACCCTCATCCCTGGTAACTTTTCTGAACATGATGCAATATGTACTGGACAGAAACAGCTACTTTTATTTAAAACCAATAGCAGTTCATCCACTTCATGCTCATAGATAAAAAGGATTCTTAGCACCTAAGTGACAGAATAAATAAAATTATCCTGGAAAAAATCAGTCTTAAATAGATGGTAATTATTCAAGACATCCCAAGGCACTTTGTGGGCTATAAGCAAAAGAGGAAAACATGCCTGCTTCTTAATGCATATATTGAAATTCCAGGATCTTGCCTTAAAACAAATAAACTAGCCAACCAACCAACTGGAGAGCAAGTCTGCTGAAAGGCACACACAAATCCCTTTGCTTTCCTACCAGGTTGACAGGAAGCCGTAAATGAAGGTTCATCTTTTTTGAGAGGAACTTAAGTGTTTTCCTACCAGGTTATACATATAAGCTAGCACACGAATAAACACACACTTTTCATCTCCATTATGAATTATGTAAAAAGAAAAGTGTGCATGTCTTTCTTTAAGAAAAGATTATATTTACAGGAATTTGTTTCATGGCTTAAGCCATTTCTCTCACATGCCTCCAGCTAAACAGTCCTGTTGTCTCTTCATTCCTTTTGCAAATTAGACTGTCACTAGGTCATGCCTTGCTGCTTAGTTATTTTTAGCCTTCTCATTACACCTGGAAATGTTTGCAGTTAAAGTGCTGCCATCTGGAGTTGTTAATGGCATGCTGGTGGAAGTGTAATCACTGCATGACTTTATTCTGCACTTCCCAAGGGTGCAGAAAAATGTGATACACATCTAATTTATGTTAGTTTGTGCTTACAGCTGCTCATCATCAAATGTGATAATATATACAATTTGGTGCTCTCCGATACCTTGCCATCAAAAATTACCTTTAACATATCAACAGTTGCTACCATCACCAAAATACACCTCTAGACACTAAAAATAGCTGTAAGTGAAATCTGTTGTTTCATTTTGTTAGGCACTACCAATTTAGGACCCTTTGAAATCAAGATGCAATTACATTCATCTTAGTAGGAGGTTCCTTTCTAGCTTGTATTTGGGGATAACTAAGAATTATTTGGGGATTCAAATTTATCTCTTGTTTTCACTCACTCTACACTGCAGAAAAGAGATTTTAGCTGCATTATCTGATTTGTCTCTGGTATGTGATAGCAGAGGATGAAGTATTAATGGTCTTAGCTATAGCAATTTATAAAACAGGACCCTAAATTCTGCCTTCCAGCCAGGGGTTGTTCAGTTTGCAAAGGAAACTGTAATGTAGGTACTTTGCTGTTTGTGTTTCATTTGTTGTTTTGAGGGGGGTTTAACCACAGTATTTTACCAGAGAACAATAAAAATCACACTCATATCCAAAAAAAAATTGAGTCTTTTTACATTGAAACAAAATATTCTGAGTCAAAGGGGACTTGGGCTCTTGACTGGAAAAAAAAAAAAAAAAAAAAAAAAAGAAGAAGAAGAAGAAAAGAAGTGTGGATTACAGAAAAGGAAACAAGAGTTTCAATATGCATGTGATTCCATAATTCATAGAAGAAGGAACAACACATGCAGCAAGTAGCCTGTTGTGCAGAAGACCTATACTTTAAGGTGCTGAGCAACATTATCAGTCACAGCTCCCGCCACCGCTCAGATGTATTGTGCCTAGGTTTCTCACTTTGGGAGAAATCATCAATTTTCACACAGAGGCTTGATTTTATCCCATAGACTGTACTCAGCTAAAAAAAAAAGTACCCCTAGCCTGGGCTCCATCATCACACTCTCTTCTTGGTCATTAAGCACCTTGAAATGCTAGTCAAGCCACAGACAAGACACTCATTCACAATTGCTGGGGAGGATTGTACTGACTTTTCTCTCCTGATAAACTCTTGTAAAAAGTCCAGAGACAACAGGATTTGCTTGAGTGTAAATATCTGGTATAGGGAAAGCTGGTGTTTTACAGAATGGAAGGAGCCTTCACATCCCAGATAGAGAGCAGGAGGTTATTTGAGCCACGGCACTCGTACGGATCCTCCTCACCTTCTCCCACACTGGTGTTGCCCAGGGAGGGGGCACTCTCCAGACCTCCTGGCACAACAGTATCCCTGATGAGGCTCAGCCCTCCCTTTCAATGCCACAGAGTTAGTCAGCTCTCAGTGAAGCTCAGTCTCTACACTTAAGAGGCAATGCCACCTGTGGATTTACCTGTCCTCTCTTCCCCCACCCCTCACACAAAATATATTCAATTTAAAAAACACTATGGTGGAAACAGTGAAGAGAAATCCCAGTGTTTCAGTCTCACAGGTAACCTCAGAAAGCTGGTATGAAATTAGACAGTTTTGAACAGCAGGGCATGCTGTTAGGCAGCCAAGCTGGAAAATTTTGGCCCCTGACTCTTACACTAAATGTACACATTTGACAAAAAACAATTTGAGAATTCTAGTTCATACATAACCTATATGTTTGAGTCACCTCTTCTTCGAACCGGTCTGAGGAACTAATAGTGGACACGCATGGATGAAGAGTTATGTAATTTTTTCTAGCTACTATGTCACTGCAGTTGCAAATTTCCATATTGTATTACAGCAAAAAGCCTGTAATTTGTCACAGTCACACAAAAAGAATTTGGAAAGTGTCTGTGCAGTATTTTTCTAAAAGAACTTTTAGTATATTTCAAATCCCGCCTGTTAAAAAGTATGATGATGGTTCAAAAGAGGTACTCCTGAGCTACATTTTCCGTATTTGCTCAAATGCCTAAATGATTTGTTTCTATCTCTGTGTTCCTTACTTATTCTTTTTTGGTCTCAGATTACATTCTATATACAAGCAAAAAGACAAAACACTTGTAGAAACAGAAAAAAAATTACTTTTCCAGAGCAGAGATTGCTTCATACAGACTGGTGGGAGGAAAAAGGCTACTCTGAAGATGTGATTGGCCATTGAGATGAAGGTGTTGGAAATGCAAGTGAAAAAGCAAGTGTTAATGTTAATAATCTGCCAAGAGATGAAAAAGGGAACTGATATTTATATTAGAGGATATGTACATGAGAAGAATGCTGCACATGTGGAGAGAGCCTCTATATTTGGTCAGTATTTACATACCCTAGGGAAAAAAGAGAACTGGGAGACTGTTCCTGTTACTAGAGTAGCATGTTCTAAAGTAATGGAAAGAAACATCTTTGGCTGAACTTCTTTTTCCACATTTGCAAAACACACTCATAATTCTACTATCCTTGGACTACAGCTGCTGTGCTTTGCACTCCAGGCTTAGCCAAAAGAAAAGAAATTAAATGCTTTTTTTGGGGAAGAACGTAGGTACAGCATCTTAACAGGATACAATAAGATAAGAAGTTTGCATTACAAGACCAGTGGCAAACTTTGGCTTTATACTTTCAATATGAAAAAATCTACTTTGTTTTTACTGTATTCTGAGGTTTGTATCCTTAAAGGAAGGAAGCATACAATTTCCTTTCTGGGCATGATTTTGGGCCAGCTGTAATATTTGTCATAGGTGAACTGCCAGCAGGATTATTCTCCAGTGTGATCATATTGTTTGGATGATCATGTGGATAGTGTTACCACTATGGTTTTATTCAAGATATCCACATGGATTTATTTTTTTTTTTAATCTAAGTGCAAGAATTCAGTGTAATACTCTGACTTCCTACTATCATCGCTTTCAAAAAACAGGGAAAAGTTTTTGTATGCCAGGTGGAACCAATGACCTTGTGAGAACTATTTACTAATATAAGAAGCCATCTGAGGATAGAATATTTATAATAATTGGGAACTTAATTAGATATCTGGCAGTGTTTAAGCAACTAATTTAAAAAAAAAAAAAAATATGGCAGATTGACTAGGGTCACCTCTCCAGAGAAAAAGTAGTAACAATGTTTTCTTTAATGAGTATTCAAAATTAAAGTATTTGAGAATCATTTAACTTTTAAAAGAATGTTTTGACAGAGTAAAGGATTTCCTTTTGCATTAATTTACATCTAAATTTCAACCATGGTTGAATCCTAAAGGAAACAAAGGAATGTCTCAGAAAATAGACTGTAAAAGAAAAAGCTAAAATCGCCAAAAATAATTTTGAAGATCTCTTTACAAAAACGAGGGCAGTGGGAACACAGCCACATGTACATAACCATGTAGCACATCCAGGCCTTTAGATCACAACAGAGAATAAACAGGTCATTCTCCTCCTCCAGTTTTCCTGTGGAAAGACTAATACATTTAATCTATCTCAGGGTGCTGGGTATGGGTACCCAGGCGCTGGCAGGGGTGGCCTCTACAAGGAGACCACGGGGGCTGCCCGGTCCCAGACACAGCTGGCTCCAGCCAGCTCCAGCAGACCCACCACAGCAGGGCACAGCTGAGACCCTTGGCCACCTCAGGGAAAAAGTATGTAAGAGGGGGCAAAGCACCACATGGCAGTGTGAGGAGTGAGGAAAACCAGTAAGACAAACAGCCCTGCAGACACTAAGGCCATGGAGGGACCGCAACTGCCATTCCCCAGCCCCCAGCACCGCTTGGGGTGGGAGGGGAGCTGGGTAGAGGAGTCAGGAATGAAGGAGTGAAACTGAGCCTGGAAAAGGGTGGGGAGGGGGCAAGTGTTGTTTTAATTTTTGTATTTATTTGTTTCTCTCTACTCAAATCTATTTTAATTGCCAATAAATCAAATCAATTTTCCTCAAGTCAAGTCTGTTTTGGCCATGATGGTAACTAATAAGCAACCTCCCGGTCTTTATGTCCATCCATGAGTTTTTTCATCTAATTTTCTCCCCCTGTCCCATTGAGCAGGGCGAGTGAGTGGCTGGGTGGGCATCCAGCTGCTGGTCAAGGCATTGTAACCTACCACACTGGGAGAGGAAGACCCAAAGAACACCTCTTGCTGCCACTTCCCAGCTGGCATCCTATCATACTACAGGTATGTCTTACCTGGCTAATGCCAGCTAAGGTACCATCAAGCAGCATAAGCCATTCCTACGGCTGGACACCTCTGAGGAAAGAAAATTGTACTTTATTATTAAGAAGCAGCTGCTTTTTAGTTCTGTAGCATGAGTACTACTGATGAGATGAACTTTTTGAAACCACACAGAGATCAGTATAGCAGAAGGTTAAGATTCAATACTTGTTTTAACAAAGTTAGTGGCATACAGAAAAGCTATTGTAATGTAATAGAAACAGCATTTCTACAACTAACTAATTTGAAGTTCTATAAGGCACCAAATGGAAGATGAAGTCTTCTACTTACAGATATGTAAGCTAACCTTAGTAAACAGACAAAAAAGATACAGTTTAATTTGCATCTAAGATGTGTGTACGTGCTACTAGTAGTAAATTAAAAATAAAAATACTTCAAAAACCTTTGTAACCCACAATCCTTTCAAGTAACTTCACATACCTTTGGGGAGCTCTAAACTTTAACAGCAGACAGCACATCTAAATTGATTGAAACATGAACAGAAACTGTACGAGGTCAGCAAGGTAAGGTGAGAGGGAGATCTCCCTTAATTATCGGGAAAGAAAATGTATTTTCTTAAAGAGAGGTTCTGTCTATATTTATGTTATTTTATCCCAGTCCTTTCGCCTTTCTTCACCTGAAACTGTGGGTTTTGTTTCTCTTTTTCAGTTTGTTTAATCCAACTTCCTCTTGAAATAATTTCTATTTATTGCTGACTCCCCTTATTTGAACACAACTGCTCCACTTCAATGGCTTGTCTACTAGTATCCAAGCCTACTTGTCAACTTCATGGTATGTGACCTCATGTTTCTGAAGCAACTAGTCTTAAAACCCAAGAAAAGGTACCAGTCTATAGCATTCCTTCAGTATATTTCATCCCACTGTGAGATGCCCTCTTAGCCTCAATTTATCTATGCTGTCTAATATACTAAAGCCTGTAGCTAGGTCTGTCTAATCTGTCTTCATAACTCATATCCTCACAGTCCTAAGCACTTATACATTTCTTCACTGCAGCCTCTTCAATCTTGACAGCAGGTTTTGCAATATGGGAAAGGAATTGCTCACAGCATTTAGAAGCTGGGTGAAGCTCAAATTACATGATTATAGGTTTTATTATAAACTAGAGACTCATTGGAACTAGATTGTATGACTTCTCCTTTTATATATTCTTGCAGAATTTGATAAAGATAAAGCTATTAGAGTTCAGTTGATAGCATCTTTTGACCATTTTAAAGGAAACTAAGGAACTTAAAATTATTGCGGACAATTTCCTCAGTAAGCACCATCAACTTTTCAAGTGGACTTGAGTCTATGTGGCATGAATTTGGGAATTTGCAGCAACAAGCCTTGCAAAATATACATATATTCAGTGTTGCATGAAACTTGTAGAAAATGGGTCCATTTAGATTTCCAAGGACAGTAATGTCAGTTTTTCCACACAATTATAACAATCGCAGTATTTCATACACGCACATACTTGTAAGGACAGACCTGGAAAAGTGCCCTGAAAGTTACACTTTGCATTTGAATAGGCGGCGAAGCACTGAACGGGTGTTGATATGGCATTCACCACGTAGGGGGATCCAGTAAGGCAGAATCCCAGATCCAGGGGCTGCCTTCTCTAAAGGAAACCAGTATCACTGGCTTTGAAGCCATTGAAAGAAACACCAGCTCTACCAGATTGGTCTTGGAAGATTTTTGGAGACTGGGAAGCCTGAGTTTGAGTAAGGTGAAGTCATTTTATCTTGTATTCTCCAACGAGTAGCTCAGCTGCACTGACAAAGAATCACATTTTAGTCCTATTACCACATCAAAAACAGACCCTCCCAGGCTTACATTTGTCTTACCAAATAAGTGCTTCTGCTCAGGTGGAAAAAAACTCCACCACCATCCCCTTGTAATACCTATTTCCAGCATCACTTTCAGACATTTTTGCACATAACATTACATACACAGCAAAACAAAGTGCACAATCACCTTTCAAAAATTAATGTGCATGAAGACAACACAGAATATTAAAGCAAATCAGAAGACCCAAAACTGCATTTTAGAGGTCATAAAAAAATATTTTGGGGTAAAAAATTTGTTTTCATCCTCTTTGGGTACTTTGGAGCCTGTGACACTGATAGAAAAAAAAAAACAAAAAAACAGAAATTTCTTCAAATGCAGTAACTGCAAAGCAAGTTTATAAAAGCACAACACTAAAATAAAATATTTTAAATATTTAATCATATTTCATCATGACTGAAGTTATTTTTGTATAGAAAGTCCCAGAAGAATGGGATCTGAACTGATTCCTTGACTGGATTCACAGTAAAGATGAAAGCATAACCAGAAAGAGATTAGTTAATGGAGGAAGATTAGAAATGGAAAGAAATGGAGTAAGGAAGATTTTGAACCTCGGTTGCATGCATGAAACTGATGTTACCTGAGACGTCACTGGACAGGCCCAACATATCACAGAAATCTTACATCTATTTCAGTCAGTGGGCTTTTATTCCTATAGAACAGAATGCTGTCTCGTCTGTGCTTCATAGGCTTGCAGATGTTAGTTTCAGTGACAAGGAAATTGCATGTAATCTCTTCTGATTACACCAAAATTGCTAGGATTGGCAAAGAACATATTTGAATTCATATATCCAAAAAGTAAATCAAGCTCATAACTTAGGCACCATAACTTTTGTAGATCTGACATCAGACTATTCTGACTGAAAGGTCTAGGGAGGCTATTTTCAGGTACATCAGTAGAAGACAGTTTCCCAAGGAACTATGATATTTATGTGGAGTAAGAAAATCAGTTCTGCCTGCATAGATAGGAATGTTCACTCTATCTGCAAATGTGACATTTTCTACTACATATTTTGAAATAAAGATTGTTCCCTTATGCTAATGTTATTCATCAGTGTCAGATTTCTAGCCATGATGTGCTGTATGAAAGTAATTAAGCAAGGGACCCTATGCAATTCAGTCACAGCTTTGTTGAACTACACCAGCACAACACAGCGATAATTTCCCAATAGTTCTGACAGAGACCTAAATAGGTATCTACCATAATCATGGAAAGGGAAATAGAAACTGAAGAGATTACAGAGGCAAATTTACTACTTGCATTTTTAACATAATTCTATTTTTCAGTGCTGAATTGTCACTTGAGAAAACGGAGAACCACCCTGCTTGCTTTCTATGTCAGCTCTGCTTCTACAATGTTTCAGATTGACTTTAGAGGTTTTGCAGGCTCGAATGGCTGAACAGTCTAAACAATCCCTTGTTTCTTTTAATTGAATATTATTTAATAAAACATTAATTTAATTACATTTCTTGGGAGATATAAAATCAAATAGCACTCAGAATACCTTTAATTCCCTCTTTGCTGATCCAGTGTTAAATGAAATGAGAGAAAGGCTTTTGTTTCCAATACTACTATAGCATAACAGCTGTTTCTTTGCCTAGTTTTACATGTTTTGAACATGTGGTTAGGCAGCTTTCTTCAAACAAAAATTCAGATCTAGCCTTGCAGTGATGGGAGGAAAAGGGGCTTTTAGGATTCAAACAGAAATATAAATTCTCATGGAAGACACTGAAAATTGTATTCCTAGTTCCCCATGACAGTGTTTAAAGTTGAATTTATGCCTTCTCATCTTCAGAACATCCTTTTATATTCCTACCCTTTAACCAAATGGTGAGATCAGTGGCAGTAAGTAAAAACAACTAATATCCAGCCAGAAAGAAAGAAACAAACAGGGCCAGAAATCAGTTTGCAGAATCTTTACCGACAGCAAAATAACTGTACTTCTCTCCCGAGGTTTCTGGTTTAAATTCTGTGTCAATGTAGCACACACAAAGTCCTGCAACAGCTGGCTTCACTAGTCTCCCTGTCTCCTCCCCAAGCACTAGGGACTAAAACCCACAAGCAATAACATGGTTGTCTTCACATTGAAAAGTCCTCGCATGTTAGTCTGTACTCACTGGAGTCTATACCCACAGGAGTGGAAGAGCTCATGAGCTGGGTTTCAGCTGCAGGGCTGAACTGTGCATAGGGCTATAGGAGTGGGAGAGATGAGGGTCATGCACTCAGGCTCTGCCCTGCTATTTCCTTCTCCACAATACTCACCTAGAAGCAAGTGAGGACTAGAGTGGAAGCAAGGCATGAGAAACGGGTACTGTCATAGATTTGAGTTACTCCTTTGGCTCGGCAAGGCACTGTATTTCCCTTGTGTTTGCTCTCCCCTCTTTCCCCATTCAGAGCTATAGTGATGCCAGAGAACACTGAATCACTGAATAGTATACAGAGTAAGTTTAGTCAGATCCTTTCTGGCTATGAAGAATTTTGCTTCATCAGAGTGGATTTGCCCGTTGCTGGTTCAGCCACATCCATGACACAAACCTTTAAAAGAGAAATTTCAAGTTCTCCGTCATCTTCTTCACCACCCTTTTAGTACCATGCTCAAAGCTGAAGCCTGAGATCTTCTAATATTCAATCTGTTTGTTAGCAAGATCTTAATTACTGAACGTAACTAAGATCTGGGCTTAAGTTTTGCCCCAAAACTAACACACAGCAGGAGAAAGCCTCCTTATACCAATGCTCCACTTATACTCTATGGCTGGAACATCTTATCCTAGAATAACACATATCTTAGTACTCTTCACCGCAAAAGAAAGAAGCAAAGAAATAAATGAAACAATTCTACTAGCTTCTTAACCTTTAATGCAGTTTAAGCAGACCTACTTTAAGCTACTGCATGGTCTCTTTGATCTTTAATGTATAAATCTTAAAAACTTACAAATTATTATTTTAAATTATTTATTTTTTTTAGGGGTTTTTTTCCTGTCTGTCTTTCTGCCATATGTTTTTTTTCTTTCTAACCTAATCCTTCAAATAGCCTTGCAAATTTTTTCTGATGCTTACTATGTATACCATACCATGCAGGACAAAGACCCACAAACATACTTCCCATTGAAATCAACGGGCAACAGGCACTTAAATCCCCTTATGACTGTGGTCCCCAAGGCTTAAAGGTTCCACCTACAAAATGGGTTCTGAACACACTTACTGTTTTAAGTGACAGTCTTGTTCCCAGAGCTTATCACCTGAATAGATAAGACAGCAGGACGATAAGGTAAGGTTTTTTCCCCCTTTAGCAGACGGGAATAGAGACAGAGAGTTTCATTATCCAAGGTGATCCAAAAAGTCTGTGTTAGGAGCACAAGTCAAGGTCATTTCTTCTCACCCAAGATCTAAGCAATGTCCAACCTTCATATAAGACGTTTTTCTCCATAGCTGCAGTAATTCCTACTCTGTAGTTCAGGTTTTGTTTATCTAAATAGGAACACTTAAGCAAGTCATACCGATTACATGAATGGAGTTACAACCACTTCTAAGCTGGACCAATGCATGCAAATATGGAGCAAGGAGAGGGGCACCAGTCCTCTTCAACATAACCTCTTTCCTTGTAGTAAGCCACACAAGGTCAGCAGGACAGACATCCACTACACATGAGAACATGACTCTTAATGCCCGTGATCTCAGCTCTTCATTACAGTCCCCATGTCCAGCAGTTTTAATGAGCTCCATCAAACTTTTTCACAAGTCCTGTGTGAAAGAGTTACAAGATGGCATTTTCTGCCTTAATAGCTGCTACGGTCCTAACAGATCCTCCTGCCACAACAGTTGCAAGCTGAAACAGGAGTTCTTTCTGGAAGCTCTTATCATTCCTTGGCTCATCTTTGCTGACTACCTTTGCACAGAAGACTTTGCAAGTGTGATTATCCCACATTTGGACAGAGAGATTCAGTGGGAAGGAGCTGAGCTCCAGAAAGTTCTTTATTGGGTATTCTTTTAATGAACTGTAATGACTACTATGTCTACTATGACGTACAACTGCCATTTCTTTGTGATCCAGGCTGTGAAAAGATATCACCTAGCCAATACTGTTGCAGCAGAAGTACTTGGGATATAGTTATATATAGCCAGTCTTTTACCAAAGTAATTTTTTTTTTTTTGAGAGAAGGATATTTTATATAAAGTTACAGTCCACTTTTGCCACTGAATCTGAATTGGGAGCATTGCAGTTACAGTATATTAGTATTCTTACTATATATGTCATGTATACATGTAAGTGTATACATGACAAATAATTCTGGAAGCATTTATTAGTTCTAAACAGTCAGCTAGGAACCTTGCTTCTTCAGCATTCCAGCAAACTCCCAATGACAGAATAGTGTAACCAGCATATTTAGGTAATGATACTTCCTCTCAGAAGAAGTAAAATGTGGTTTTGACCAGACAAGAGTGTTATTGTTCTGCAGTACACACAGAATCTTATTAACCTGGCTGAGAAGATAAAAAGGAAAGACAATAGCACAATTAATGAATTTTAGTAGAAAGTCTCTATATATTTATTCTTTTAAAAATGAAGGAAAAGGGAAAGATTTGGTTTTCTGTGATTAGCCAAAAGATAGTTAGAGGAGTCATTCCAAAACTAGATCCATTTTTCTCAACTGAGTGTCACATTTTGGGCTGTTGATAGACCTTTACTTCACTATTTTTGCTTTTGCTCTAGATACAGAGTATCAGCTTTTGACTGATTCAAGTGAAACAACAAACAGCAGAAACCTCAATACTACACAGTCATTTTATTCTCTGTATTGAGACCACAGCCTGCATTCCTATGTCAGCAGCTTCCCCAGATCCTATTTAAAATATCCTGTTAACACTGGAGTGTTTCTTCTTCCTTCTCTGTATTTTCTCTGCTCTTTTTGAACAGTATTTGTCTGATCTTGGTTAAACAAGACTATTCTGCTGAAGGTAAGAGAAGTCAAAGCCCACATACATTGACATGAATCGGTCTAAGAGCATATCCCAAAACCAAAGAGGAAGAGTAATTGTTATTACTGAGAGATAACACATTAAAAAATGTGTCCTACAAGTTGCTCAGTATCAGCATATTACTGTTTGGGAAGGGGACAAGAAACACCATCTTTCAGGTGTAAGTGTAAGAAAAGCAGACCCTGTGCTCAGTCCATCAATAAACATACAGCCCCAAACCATGTAGAACGTTGCCACATTTTCAGACTCAGTTCATATTTTGTCACTTTGAGCTGATGATAGCATTCACTGTAGTCCTTTTGCATTTACTTGTAGTTCAACTCGCAGTGCTGATGCAAACCTCTCACCTTCTTTTGCCCCCTCAGATTGCACTCACTGACTTTTGTTCTTCTCATGCCATATCTTTAAGAGCTTATGATTCATAGGATGTTTCTCCTACATCCTTCTAGGCAACTTTTTTCCTATGAAATATTTACATGACCTGTGTGAACATGGGAACAGTCACGGTGGCATTTTCCCCACTGTCTCCTATTCATTGCTGGGGATAATGGCCTAATTTTAATTCCATTAAAAACCAGATATCACCTAGAAGCAACTGATTTCAGAAGGCTAAAATTCTAATATACTTGGGTTCACTTACAGAAGAGTATGTACCCGCAGCACAACAGTTAATCAGATGATGATTTAGGGTAATTTAAACAATGTTTTATAGCAGAAATTTCATTTGCATTTCTTACAATACTTAATCAGTTCTCAGAAGTACAAACTTCATCCCAGCCTTCTGAATCTTCAGGCTGAGAAGCTCCTACCTGAAACAGTATTTGTTGATCAGAAAAACAAAGCCCAACAACAGAGAAGTCTGGCCTTGAAAAGTATTCATGCCATGCCAGGAGGTGTTACATGCTCTATATTAAAAAAAAAATGTAACATCAAGTTGACAGAGCAGTAAGAGCACACAAATGTTTCAATTGCAGTGAAATGTTAGGCAGGCCCAGGTAACCAATATTCAAAACAACACTCTCAAAAAGGAGTTCAAGCACTCCTTGGGTTTAGTTTGTATTTAGCAAGAGCATTAAATAAAGTTTCCTGGAGAGTAAAAAAAAATTCAAAACTTGAGAACTAAACCAAAATGCTGCTTGTTTATTTCTGGTAACTGAAGCAAGCACCCTTAGATCTGCAGTGAACTGGCCATGCTATACATTTTGGGGCAAGGCAGGTTTTGAACCTGCTATCAGAAAGGAGAGCTGGAGAAGGGGGCTAGTGATTGATTTCTGAGAGACCATAAAAAAGGGAACCTGAAACAGTAATGTGCAGCTGTATTACTCCTACACTGCTGTCACACAGCAATCACGCAGTAATTGAACGAACAATACATGCCAAACAGATTAAATCAGGACCTCCTGTTTTCTTATAATGAGGTGATCTTTTCTTATTTCTTGTCACAAACAGAAAGAAAATGCAAAGACATAAAGCCACATCAGATGCCTCACCTCAAAATCTCTTGAGGAGACACACAGAGAGAAAATTGGCATCTGAAGTAGGTAAGGCCTAAACCAAGAGAGACCCTCGGAGACTGGTATGTAATCACCCACCAACAATGCTGAGCATTTCTTCAGAGATGAAAAATGAAAAGCCACCCACTCCTGCCTTAGGCCTGCAATTACCAGGAGCATCATGATAATATAAAGCAGTAACAGAAAATGCTAACAGAGAAAAGAATAACCAAGGACAACTAATGCTCTGCTGAGGCCTGAAATCATACTGCAGAGTGATTGGAGAGACCACTGTCACAGCCCCTGTTGGGAAATGGCATTCCATGGTCAGGCTTTTTTCTCGGCAAGGTGCAAATAGTCTTCAGACAAAAAAAGAATAGCTTTGAGGAAACCTGAGTTTTCATCAGAGAGGCAGGAGATGTACTATTAATGTCAGTAAGCAATAAAAAACAGACAGAACTGAGCACCTTCTCCTTGAGCAGGAATTAAGGGATGGCCCAGGAAAATTCCTGAGGAGCCTCTGGGGCCATCTTTGTGCCAGTTTCCCAGAGAGAAGGGAATCTGCTGGGCAATTCACCCAAAATCCTCATGCTGGGAGGCAGCAGCTAGGTGATCCTCCCTACAGTTACAGCACACCCTAACATCGGAAGAGGCACAGTATCAGCACTGGCTGTGGGTCATGAGGAGCATCGATGCTGTTCTGTAGTTGTAAGCTGATAGCCATGTCAAAGGATTCACGAAGGTTTTTTAGCATCTGCAGCATTCACTGACCTTAGCTGGACTTTTGGCTAAAGAACTGAGAAAACAAGGCCAAAGGATAATTTGTAAATGACAGATATACCTCCAAATAAAGAAGACAGATGTCTTGCACAGTCTGATCATGGCTACCTTATAAAATTTACCTTTACAGCGCATTCTGTCTTTATTGGTAGCAAAGGCTCCAAGGGTTTTGCTGCTGATTTTTCTTATTTGTTTGTTGTGTTGGGGTTTTGTGTTTGTTTGTGGGGTTTTTTTCGGGGGGGTGCGCTAAATTCCAATTTCATAGATCAATAAGAAGTAATTTTATTAGGTATCACTCTGTGTGAAGGGTTGATACAAAAACGAACCCAACAAAAAGAGAAATATGCTACTTAAAGAAACATTCTTAAAATAATGAAGTTGAGAAGCTGCTCCAGTTACCAGCTGACAGATGTGTAGCTCTGAAAAAGAGCTAATTAATACAGTCAAATAACTGTACCTTCTGTTCCTTATTATATCCAGTTGTGGACAACACTTCTAGGAATACCTCATTTCCTTTGTCATCCTAGCTGAAGGGGGGAAATGAGCTCTGATTCAAGATCCTATTTCCCAACAGCTACT
>JAVJGJ010000014.1:88872276-88890872 GCA_035590215.1 Microhierax caerulescens | reverse complement strand
CTCCTCCCCATCCCTCTGGGTGAGGGGGAGTGAGCGAGTGGCTGCGTGGGGCTTGGTTGCTGGCTGGGGTTAAACCACAACATCGGTGCATCCTCTGGGAAACAGAAGCCTCTGCTGTGCTACTAGTCTGGAACTTTTCTGATCAGTCCTTCTTAGTCCTCTACAGCAGCTATATACATCTCTGTATTTCACCCTCACAGAGGAGTGTGACACATTTAAAAACTTTCCAAGAATGACGACATGCCCATACACACCCCTCTGAGCACAAAAACCACACTGAAGAGTAAATGCAGTAAATATGCCTCCTCTGATCTTGGGACTCTGAATCCCAGCCAAGAACTGGAGTTCCCATCAGCATTGATGAAAGATGCACATTTTACAGCATGAGCAGAACATGAGGTGAGGGGATGCCAAATAAATCATGATATTCACCAGCAAAGGTCAAAGAAACTAAAAATCTAGTAAGAAACAAGCAAATAAATGACCTGAGTGTCTTTACTGAATCAATAGAAACCTAGGCTTACAGCACGTTGTTATACTGTTCCATTTTAAGGACCTTGATTGATTACCATCTCTCCCGATTGAAAGCAAATAGTAATGCCTCAGAATACTAACACATTTTTTAGAAGGCAGCTCCAAGGTACTCTAAACAAAATATTCAGAGATAATGCTCCAAATCTAGTCTAAAACTGACATGGTAAACAGACATTACAAAGTACTCGTCACTGTGATCTGTATGTATATTTTTTCTAATCATGTCAAAGCAATACGCGCACATAGAGAGCGAGCCAACCAGAGCTTTTGAAGTGCAAATAGAAACACACAGCCTATTTTGCCAGAAGGATGTGGCTAGTCTAAGATGTTACAGAGCAGAAACCAGTAGCATGTGCAGCACAGATACTGCATACTTTCATCCAATTGCCATCTTGAAAGTTATAGAAGCATGCAGCTTCAATATCCAGAATATTCTCAGACCTTTATCTAGATTACAGCAGAACACTACATTTGCCAAAACTCAAGGTAGCAAGACAATAGCTTTCCATGTCCAAAACATTTGGATGCAGGCATGGAATCTATCTCAGTCAGGTGAGAGTTATTACTGATCACCCCATTTCTTCCAAGGTCCAGGAACAGAAATGAGTCCCTCATGTCCCCAAGGTTTTGAGTGGCTTTCACAAACATATGCCAAATAAATGTTCTTAGCTGAGGGGCCAGTCCCAGTTCCTACCATGCTGTAGCAACACAAGAGAAAGAGCTTTTTTCACATCCTCACAATCACAGTCGAGTGTTCCAAAACTTCACGTTGTAGTCCATCATGTACATAATAGGACCTTTACCATGGTTGCATGTGTGGCCTCACCTACGTACCATGCACCGTCAAAACAGTGCAGTGAGGCTGAAGCTGTGAACAAGGACACTAGAGGAGAAATCCATTGAGAGATGAGGACAAAAATGTCTCCCTGCATTACCGAGAGCGTAATTCTGCCATCCGATCAGCGTTCCCCTCAGCGTTCTTTGAAAACAAACAGGCTTCACTTGCTTTCAAAAGGATCACCTAAATTGGCTTTGCGACTACAATCAAGAGTATTTCCTCTGCTGGAAGTGGGAAAAGGGCTGACCAGCACACACACCACTCCGTACCCAGCTCCAGCCTCTGAAGGAATTTCTCATACCCACTTGCATGAGCACCCAGGGGAGTCCTCTGCTTGTCACACTGGCTGTCAAATCTTGAGCTAAACAAAACAAGGTTAACCTTTTCTTGTACAGACACTGAAGTCACCTTTTCACAAGAATCAGTCTTGTTACATTTTTTTCTGTGGTTCTCCCTTGCAATGATGCCGTATTTCAGCTATTATATGGAAAAAACCCCCAGCCTGTAGGCTGGGCCAGAATTACAATGGAAAGGCAACATGTCACACTGGAGATAGGTGTGCGTACACTAAACTCTAAGCCCTTCTCCTCCCCCTCAGCTGGTACTGAGGAGAGCACAGTCCCCAGGAATGATGACCTGTTTTACATCACACGCAACCTCTGTGACCAAAACCAAGTCAGGAGTGGTTCAAGAGCTCACAGGTGTGCTTTGGACTGAAGGGACTACAAGGGACTGAAGGAGGAAGTCAAAATGTAAATCTGTGGTCAAGACCCACAGGGGTAGGTGGGATTCCAGTTAGTTATTCCAACTCACAGGTGACTGCATCTGCAAACAAAAAAATGATGAAAAGCCTACTGAAGCTCAGTGAAGTTACCATCATAAGAGAGGAATAATACAAAAACAGTCTTATCTATGCCCTTCACACTCCCCAATATCATCCTTCCAGGTTTCATGCTAGACAAAGTTTCTTTTTCTTTATTCCCAACACCTAAACACTGGATTGAATTCACCTACAGCTGTGTACAGACTAGTGCCTATATTATTAATCCAGATGGGAACCTGCAATTATCAACATTACTGCTGGTTTTGAGTAGTGTGGAAGTTTTGTTCACCAAATGTCCTCTTTGCGTCTTCCAAGCTAGCTATGAATATTTAAAATACATTTATTTCTCTCTCCTCTGCTCATATTACTTTTAAAAAACAAACAAGCAATCAAGTGCTATAAAAACAGCTTTGGAAAACTAGTGTTCGCTTTATTATTCCAAGAAATACTCCTGTCAATATTGATTAATACTGAATAGTTAATACTACATCATTTTAAAAGCTATTGTAGAAGTTACTGAGCATAGAGGAAAAAAATAAAACTTCAGCTTCTTACTATTTCTGATCGAAGAAGTTATTGGTTGCGGTTCCCTCATGAGGAGGACTTCAAAAACATCCTGTAGTCACATGTATATTTACTGACTATCCAGGTAAAACTTCAAGTGGATTATCTACTGCATTAAACTAAAGTGGATATTGTCTCCAGAACATTCAGATGGGCTTTCCCCATTGTACAGACATTATTGAGTTAAACCTTTTGTGAAGTAATTTCATGATAAAACATAACAACAGGAGAAAAAAGGGGATGATTTTGTTATCTGTAATTATCTGCAGACAGGCAGTTGGTTTGTAGCAGACTACATTTTTCCTTTCAATCCATAAGTCAGATCTCAGATCCAGTATTCTGCTCCCTTCTAATAAACACCACAGATTATCAAGGGTACAGTGCAGATCCAAGGCTCTGCAGAAATGCAGCCAGTGAAATATTGCTGGGCCAGGGAGGGAAGCAGAAGCGACACATAAGCAAGCAAAAGCCAGTGTTCCTCCCAAGGCCATATGCAATTCATATACTCAGCATCATGTACAAGGCAGTGAAAAGGAGTTACCCTTTGTGTGGCAAAATCATGCAAGAGGAAGCGATCTTGTATCTGCTCATACTCTGTTTTTCTATTTCCATATTTACTATGGCAATTCACTGTGTTTTGTAAGCCTAATACCATATGATGAATTTATATTGCATTTAAGCTTCGTGATAAATATAGCACCTAGCCAACCTAATTATTACAGCCTGTATTCATTACTATAGGAAGCTACATTCCAAAATTGTTCAGGGTAGACGACTCCCCCAGTCCCAGGTCCTTCCTCATTAAGCCACAATTAGTATGATAAATGGGGATGGTTATTTGGTTACAGGCAATAATGGTAATGCTTGCTCATCACAAAATGGGGGAAAATAATTAAATATTACAGGAAATGGTTTAGTAATTAATAATAAAACCTAAACCTCAATCACCTGCAAATAAAGCAGAACTCCATCCAGGTGTTCATTACCGGCTGCAGTTCAAAGGCAATGTGGCCTTAACCTCAAAATAGCTATCTGCATTAATGTAGTAGGCAGAAGGATGAAATCGTGCTTGTCCTTGAAAAGAGTGCTGCAAGGTGCTTGAGACTGAGGATGTACAGTCAAGCTGAAGCTGGAGCTGGTAATCATTCTGGCTAAAGCTGCTGCAGCCTGAGGAGCCTACCAGTGCATCCTCAATGGCTCCCTAATTCTTAAGTACCATCCAGGCCAGCACCTCCCTGCCCAAAGAGTGACCTAAACAGCACTTCAGACTCCAATTTTTTAATATACATTGAATCAAAGAAGACTATTCTGAAACACATGGTCAGTGCTAGGTCAAATGAAAAAAAGATTCACTTTTCTGTTAACTTAATTACAAACACAGTATTATATAATCTCATTTAATTGCACCCTTCACCTCTTTAACATCCTGAGCCTTCTGTCTCAAGCCATCTCTCCTCAGAAAACACCTCCTGCTGACTGAAACTGCCTTCCAGTAATTAAGCTCAGTATCCTCTTTTCTGCCAGGGGTACACAAGACATGTAAGCGTCATAGAAATCAAAGGCTAGAGCTCAGCAGCACCTCAAGAGGGTCACCTAATTCACCTCTTTCTCCCAAAGGCAGGATCAACTTCTTCTAAATTGTTCTTGACTGAAGTCCATTTTATCTGCTCTTAAATCCTCCACGGCCTCTCTCAGCAATCCAGTCTGTGATCAGCCTCTTTCACCATTAGAAAACTTCCCCAAATACTCAGGCTATACTTCCCATACTGTAATTTAGCCCACCACTCCTTGTACCAGGCTGTTGAAGGTAAAACACCATTGAGTCAGCGAATTTCACTTGACTTAATTTACTGCCAACCAATGCAAACCTGCAATTACTGATTTGGGTAGCAAGGAAAAACAAGACAGAAATCACTGTGCAAAAATCTACTTAAACACCTGTCCTTCCCCTTCCTGCCCTCCAGTACCCTTATTTTTGCCTTTTTTTAATCTCAGTTCACCATAATTCCTTTCTTTCTAATGCTCTATGATTAATGGCTTCCTGCCATGCTGCTCCTTGATTTCCCTTTCCCAATGTGGGTTGCCCATGAGCCACAGTCCCTCAGGGATGTCCCTGTCCCGTCGTGGGTCAACCATGGCCACAGTCCCTCCGGTGTGTCCTTGCTCCAGCATGGGCCACCCACTACCATGGTCCCTCAGGCATGTTCAGGCATGCAAGTTTGTTGACTTGTCCAAGCAAACTGGTGCCCACACGTAGACATAACATTCTGCCTGCAGCCTCACAGCACCAAGCCACTTGCAAGCAGGCAGCCACACACTTCAGATATGAGTCACAGGCAATGTTGAGGAGAGGTTGGCAACAGTGCAGTGCAACATGGTCAGCTTCCCTTCAGCCTGAGGACCCTCAGGGCTCTTCAGCCAGCCACTCTGCAGCTGGTGGACAATACTTGCTGCTTCCCTCCACTGCATTTTTGTCCTCTGCCTTTCTTCCCCTGTGTTCCCAGTGCTGCTCCTTCAGAAAAAGCAGTGTGGAACTGGTCTTAGGCCGCACAGGCAGGATATGACTTTTGCACAGGTATCTCTGGAGATAGCTCCAAACAGCTCATCTCCATCCCTGCCAAAGCCCTGAGCTGATCAGCTGCTCAGAGCTCAAAACTGCTCTTCTTATCAACTCTATTACTTTTGAACTCATGCTTTCTTCTTTCATATTTCAGTTTCATTGTTCCACCGCTGAAAGGTACTTACACATGCGCTTAAGTACTTTTCTTTGCTTAATCAAAGCCTGTGTACTTGTATGCAAACACACTAATTGCAGGCAAAATTGCTCTTATGTAAGCCACTACCCGATGTTTTTCATGGAGTTGGAAATGCTCAACAAAGACCTTAGCACCCATTAAACATTTTAGAAAAGCTTTTAACTTTATGTGAGGAAATGTGTCATGGGGAATTTGAGTATGTTATCATCAGTATCATCAGAAGAGAATAATAATTCATTCCTGACAGTTGTCTTTTACAGCATGTCATTAGAACGATCCCTTTATAGCACCCATTCATATACATGACATCTTAAGTCATAGCCATCCATCTTCCTCAGCAGATAAAAGACTATCATCCTTCTAATATCTCATTTTTTCACTTGAAGGCTGTGTCAAAAATCATTTCACAAGCATTAACAAGTCCAGCTTATTGATATCCTGGAATCTTCAAGCACTTTCTAGGGCCACCTTTTCTTCCTTTCCTTCTGACCCCACCCCACCCCCCACCTCCTGATCTTGTAAAAAAATAAATGCAAGAATGCAAGACACTCCCTGAAAGAAGGACTAAGGGAAATAGACCATTTTTACCAACTCAGATTACTGATAACATGATTTTGTCGTCAAGAAGCTTGTCTCACCAGATGGAATATACACTTCAACTGTTTGGCTTTCAAAACCCCCAAACAGAAATAATCTCTGAGTTAGAAAAGACTAGCAGTCCATATGAGGACAGCTGTCTCTCTGAAATGCTTGGAACAGGGAACAACAAACCAGTTGTGAGATGGTGACCAGCCTAGCAGAGGCTCTTTGCTCCAGTGCTGTATTAAATTCTCATCATAGTTAATATCTGTTCTTGACTTCTCAGTCCCATCTTAGATCACTACAGTTCATTTTCTGATCATATTGTATTTATCTCTCACTAGAGAGATAAATATGCACATCCCACATCTTACTTTCCTCACTTAAAGCAGTTAGGGAAGCCCAGGGTACTTCCACCCAGATGTACATCTTTACAACCTGGAACTGTCTTCCTACAAGTGACCAACCTATTACAAATTCAACTCCTTTTACATTTTAGTGGGAGTGCTCAGTAAACAGATGTGTTTCCTCTCCTTTGAAAAAAAGTATTCTTTTATGCATGGGTTCTTGATACAACCCTCACTGGTTCATCATCTTCACATGTATAAAACACATCTTCTTCAAGGACTGTAACAGTGAGACTTACTGTTCCATACACTGCGCTTAGGCAGGTAGGGCGTGATCTAACACCAACTGAAAATAATGGTGTGGTATTAAATCAGACTTGCAGGATGTGTTCCCCCATACAAAGACTATTTCATATAGTAATTGTGTTCAGTCTATGGAAAAACTCCATGTACCGATTCAAAAAGTGCTTCTTCACATATTGTAAAGGCTCAGTATTCCAACCTGATGTTAATTGTTTGCATTGCTGGCACTGGATGTCAGCATGCTGTCACTGAAGGAACAAGTTATTATATTATGATACTTATCAACAGAAGACAAAAAAAGTAAGAGAACCCATTCAAGATCTTGTAATATCATCAGCACAGTGTAACAGGTAAGGGGTTTAATGCAGAAATCAGCTCCTTGACGGTAGAGGAAAACACAACTATATTTCTTTCTGCTGCAATATTAAAGAACTGAAATTTATTTGTCATGCAGTTGAAGGGATCCCTTCACAGCATACTAGGTATCACCCAGCCAACAGACAAAGAAGTAAGTCTTGCATGCCTCAGTAAAAGCAAATCATCAGATTTGTAGCTTGTTAGATGATTGATAATGAAATGCATGTTTATTTCTCAATACCACCTTCTCCAGCAGGAAAACGGCAGTGCAACCCACAATCCTCTTGGTCAGAACACACAACCAATAAAACAAATACATGCAGAACTCACCCCAGTGTGTCTAGTACATGGCATTGAAACTAAACTTTCAGTCGCCCCAAAAGTAATGGAAATCCTGACCCTGAATACACAGGGAAATCCTTTCCCTGTATTTTGTGTATACAGAAGTCAGACTTTCTACTAGGCCATCAGGCCATCTGAAGTCCATGATTCAGTAGTAAGTTGGATTTTAAGTACTTAAGACTAGGTAAAATTCCTTGGAGTTATACGGTATGGAGGTTTTCTCCCTGTTTTTAATGGCTGCACGTAACAGTGCCACACAGCTCAAAATGTCCATTTTTCATGCCGGATACATTTCAGGGAATGAGGCTGATAAATAAACAGAACCAAGAGGTACAGGATTCTGGATACCTAAAAGTTATCCAACACATATAATAATTACACATTTTTATCAAAAAACAATAAAAGATTGAGAGCCCATGCAAAGCAGGGACATTTTCTCTTGCTCACATCAGTAATGGGAACAATTAAAGCCTGTTTAGTAAATATATGTCCAAGTAATGCAAGAAGTACAATTTGCTGCTACAGTTTTAATCTCTCTGGAAAGATGAAAATACAGACCTTTGATTAACCAAAGACCCTAGGTCATTACCTGGGTCATTACATACTTTTTACAAGAAGACACTTCCTGCTATTCTTCCTATTTTAGCTAAATTCCATTTTGAGTAGATATATTTTCCAGTCTGCATGCTCTCTAGTTTTAGTGAGATGCTTTGAGTGGGACACAGCTAGAGATTAAAACACAAAAACCTACGTGTGGCAGGTAACTATGCTGCTGCTGTGCTCAATGAACTACAGAGAGACTCGACCCACCACCCCATAGACTTCTACTCTAGGGAGGCCTGAATAACTCTTGATGTGCTACTAACCAACCCTATTGACTATATATTGACCATACTGACCAGAGTTTAGGCATCTTCCTTACATACCCATGTAGGCTTCTTAATGTGAAACTAAATCTCACTATATATATCTGAGCAAATTCTCTGGCTTCCTTTCTAAAACCTGGCAAACAATGTTGTGGACATTGAATTTCCACACTACAAACACCCACACATTTGCAAATTTCAGTTTGAAGTGGGGAAAAAAAAACCCAACAAAGCCTTTTTTTTTTTTTTTTTTTTTAATAAGGTTACAGAATGACAGAATCACAGAATATTGAAGGCTGGAAAGGACCTCTGGAAGTTACCTTGACCAACCCTCTGCTCAGGCAGGGCCACCCAGAGCCAGCTGCCAAGAAATTTGTCCAGACAGCTTTTGATTATCTTCAAGGATGGAGACTCAACAACCTCCTTAGGCAACCTGTGCCAGCATTTGTTCACCCTTACAGTTAGAATTTTTTCCTGTGGTTCCACATGCAGACTGAAGTAAGCTACTTTTTATGGGAACTTTTTACAGCAACACCACTCCCTGACCAAGTATGTATCAGTGAGTACAACACTGTCATTTGTGAGTTACGAATAAGAACTACAGACCAGTACTCCGCTGCTACTCTTGCCCTTTGTGACTTCAAAAATAAGGCTGACTGCACTCATAAATACCCTCAAATCTGGGAAGAGTTGATCTTTATAAATCTGCGAAGAGAACTGAGCAAACCACAGGAAAGACCAATGTCTGTAAGATAAAAGCAGTACTGGTTTATATAACCAGCTTCATGTGTATTTTAGTATTCTTTCTTTTAAATCTCGCAGCCAATAGATTAAGTCTGAACTTGAAAAGTCATTTAATAAAAGTAGAAAAAAAAACCAACAATCTTCTGATTGTATTTTAACATAGCAAAAACCTGAAAACAAAACTAAGCTTCTTCCTCCAGCTTTATGCATGTAGTAGATGAGCATAGCTAGCTATAGGCACTTCAGTAAGACTCACCAGATAATAATAGTTTAATATCTAGCCTGTGGTTTTAAGCTGTGTAACTTTCAAATCTTACACACGCACACACATATATATATATAAAGTGTTCATTCTTACATGGTAAGAAGATAGAAGACCAGTTAAAAAACAACCAAAAAACCCCGAACCCAACGAACCAACAATCATTCAGAAGGTTGATAGAATGCCTTTAATGGCCTTTTCATGTCTGCTGAGGCAATTTAGATATTCAAATAGCAATAACTGCTCCTGGTGCCTAACATGTACTGCAACAACTATTCTGGCCAGCCTCAGTTATTTACGTTTTATTTGTTTAAACTTTTGATTCCTTCCAATCTACTTCAATTAGCATGCAGAGAGTGGGACAGCACAAGTGACAGAGCTTCCATTTGATGTACCATTTTACAAAACCTTTACAGTGATCAGTGAAAATCAAGCCAGAAAAGGATATGCTGCAATAAGTGTTGTACTCTATCACAAAGCAAATCTTGTAACTTTATACAACAAAGATGTTATACATGTTGCATATTTATCTCTAGTGAGAAAGATTTACCTCTAGTGAGAGAAGGATATGCCTGAAAGAAGGAACCATACTTCTCAGCCAAAACAGCACTAGGGTCCATCCTCAGCAGTTTTCATGCTCTTATGTTGTTACTAAGTGATTGTCACATACACCATGAAAACAAGATGCTTTGCCACCACATTTCTAATTTGATGGATTGTGACTTTTATCCCCCAGCAAGCATTTGATCCTTGCATGTACTTTTTCATGGCTACTATTTAAGGCACTAAGCCATGGCAGTATCTCACATGAACCTCAATGTATTTTCTAGATTACAAAATAGTTTAAAAATGCAAGAGAAGATACCGGTGGCTTTTGCAGTAATTGAGGAGTGTGGTTAAGGGTACACAACATGACCCATGATATCCATGACGACTCAGTTTTACATTTCTACTTCACTAGTGCTTTACTCTCCGTTTTCATTTGACATTCATAGTACTTCAGTGCCATTCTTGAAATCTAGCTGTTGCTTGCCAGTATATCATCTTAATATACTGTTACAAAAATAAAAAGACTGGTGAAAGAGAGTCATCTGTACTTTCTGATCCCCTCTACCCTCCAGTCCCCCTCACACACCATACAGAGTGTGACCAGAAGCTGGATATTCTGGGAGGGTGAGTAACAGAAGTGGGCCACACCACCTTCCAAACATGTTGTGAACAAGGAAGCAGCAACCTTTTACACAGTGCCTGCATGCCTAAAGAAGCAAGAAAGTTCTGGTAAGTACATACTCACCTAATTCCCCACTGTTCCTCAGAAGAGCTTGTCAGGGTCTGCTGACTTCTTGCAAAAACTCAAGTGAGGAAATACCCAACAGCATCTCTGCATTGGTCTCAGCAGCTAAATATGTAAGTGGCATCAAACCACGTAGAAGAGAAGTAATGCCAGAAGTCTCAAAAAGGCAACAGGAATGAAAAAGGCAAAAGGCAATGGAAGCAAGCAAGCAACAATCAAGGACTGCCTGAGCAAGCCAGAAGCAAAGCGATTTTTTTGTTTGGTCTTTGCAATATTTTTCAAAGGACAAGGTCTCTGATTTTCCTTCTCTGCTTTCCAGCCTTGAAAATAATGTCATTAATGAGCTGCTCTCAGAGGATGTGAATTCTGGTATCTGTCAGCCTCACTTACAGGGTTTTGGAGGGAATTGTTTCCATAATTGTATCCTGTCTGGGTGTACTACAGTGCTCTCTGGTCCTGCATGTTAGGAAGCAGTAAGAGTGGGCTGCTCCATGCAGAAAAGGGAGCTGGGAGGCAAGCACGACGACAAGGCCAGCATATGCAATTGTCTTACCAGCAAGAGCCCAGTCTTACCATACTGTGTGAGGTGAGGCACCAGGCAAATCCATAATAAGGCATCAGGCCTGAGGTCAAAAACTCAGTCCACAGGTCAGGGCCAGGATCTACCGTGTGGCCAGGCACAAGCACAGCAGCAACACTACTGTGGTGTGTCCCAGGCAGGAACCAGTGTCATTCCCAAGCAGCCATGGGAAACCTCTGCAAAGCCTTCTTCCAGCTTTTGCTCAAGGAGCCTCCAGACCAGCCAAGGCTTCTCAAGTATCTCTTTCTGACCAGAGACCTGGCCTTGAGTGCAGAGGGCCAAACACCTGGGAGGGGTGTGGGATCGTGCTCCAGGCTCTGACACTGCTGTCCCATCAGCAAGGGAGGCTTTCCCCACTGTCTGCATTGCTCCATACATTGCAGTTGCTTCTGTGGAAAATACTTTACAGCCTGGATGACTGACATGACTTCCTTGTTTTAAGTCTCTCCTCTCTGACTTGGCCTTTAATTTGCTCTTTAAAAAAGCTACTGAATGAATTCCAATTTAGATTATTTGAAATAACACAAGAAGATTTTAAAAGCAGTTCAAGTACAGGAAATCACTGCTGAAGGCCACAGCTGAACTACCAAATAAATATCATCTTTAAAATGGATTTATATTCCATCCTCTCAAATTTCCCATAAAAAAAAAAAAAGCCTCAACCCACAAGAGCTGATATGAGGGCAACAATGTAACATCTTCTTAAGCATCACATTGATGGTACAAGTGTGTTTCCAATGACAGTTTAGCCAATGGAAAGTTTCCCTGTTCAAGTATTGCCATAATTCAAAACCTAACTGAAAGCTACACAAATATCTCAACACTTCTCATCACTTAGAACAGCATCTTTGTGAGCTAAGGGCATGTAATTTCAAGACAAAGCATGTGCATTAAAGCTAGCTTAAGGAACTGGTACAGGCAATAATGAACTCAAAATAACTACTCATAGAATTAAACACTGTACCCAGGAACAAGCAATTTTAACCTCATTAACTGTAGAGTAACCTCAGTTCGCTAACTCGCTTACTTAAATAATTTGCATAAACAATCACTATTCCTTAATTGCTAGCACAACTTTAACAGCAAAGGTGTAAAACTTTGGAGACATCATTAATCTTAAAAAAAAAAAGTTGCTACAGAACATTTACTAGGTTCTCCTCCAGTACTACAAATATATTCTGCCTGCAAATTGAGCTTGGAATAACACTGACTATTAAAGCTATGAGCATTCCAAATTTGTCTGTTGCTTTGGAAGAATTTTAGATGCAAGCTGTGAAAATGGAAAGAGAGGTAACAAACTCTAGATCCGATATGGTGAGATCAGCTTCACGATGGTTTTTCACTGGCAGTCTTGCATACAAATTTGAGAGTGACAGGAAGAAGCTCTGGATCAGTTTTTCATTTTGGTTAATGCAGGTGGTACAGTGGTGGTGTTCATAAGGATCATTTAAGAAGGCAGTAGAAAAGCTTGTAGAGAAACAAGTGAACTGTCTTGAACTTGACATCCACTGATGAGAATCAGAATCAGGGCAAAATGTTAGCTTGGAAAGAAGAAGATGACTGCAGCAGAGAGACACATTCACAAGTTGTCAGGGTAAGGATTATTGAGGAACTATTGTCTTAGGAATTTGTTCATTGAGAATGGAAAAGCAAAGGGATAGAGGAAGAAGTTCCAGGACATCTCTTGGAAACTTAGCAGGGAACAGATGGGGAGAAGGAATGAGAAAGGATTTCTCTAAAGCCACACTGAAGAAGCAATCAATCACAGATTGAAGAGAAGCAAAGTAACACACACAGGTGAAAGCAGCACAGGAGTCAAACAGGTCCCCTCTTTCCCGATAGTGTTGAAGGAAAGTGGCCTCTCAAGAAATCTGATTTTGAGCTTAGGTGCACACGTGAGACTTTGAGAATGTTTTTAAAAAAGCAGACTGAGTCACAGAACTTGCTTCAGTTTCAGTGCAAAAACAGTTTGCATGAATTGGTTCGTTCACATGTTGCTTTTTTCCTTCTTTTTACAGCTGTGTAATGTATGAAAGTAAGAAAACTGTCCCCATTAGATCAATCCACTCCACAATAGTAATATATACAGTTAATATGAATGAGCTACAAAATAATGAACTTGTTAAATCTATGGAGGCAAGAAGTCAATTTTTTATTTTTTTTTTAATTTGCTGAGGAATAGACTACAGAAGTATTTAACCAATTACCTGTAAATTCTGTCCTTTTCTCAGCATGTCTGGAAGCACAGGCCCTTCCCTGACATTTCAGGAGAGAGAATTTGCTGAGCATGACTCTGCCACAGCTGCTGCAGCTACATCCACCCACTCCCATAACCTATGGCAGCATCAAGGAGGAGCAGTCTCCCTCTTTTACCCCCCGTGAATGTATGTGTATATCCACCAGTGCTGGGACTGAGCCATCTCAAACACGTTGCTGACAGTAGCTAACCTAACTTCCATCGCCCTGAAATCTGGAGGGGACACAATGAATTCCTCCTTAAGATATGTCCACCTTTGTCAATAGTCCCAGTTGTGGGGTCTCCTCTTAAGACAATGCACTTAAGAAACTGTCACTGTTGTTTCACACAAGATATGTGTACATGTATGTAATCTTTATGAACTACCTTCCTTTCTAGTGATGGTAAGTTATCTGCCTCTGGTGGTTTGGATCCTTAACAATGTTCCCATACAGGAGCTCTGTTCATCTCCCCATAAGTGCTAATCTGGATTGATTTCCTTTCCTCAGCAAATTCCAGTCTCTCCCTCTAGAACGATCTCCAAACCTTCCCGTGATCTCTCTCTGGCAATTGGCTGCAGCCCAGGTCCTTCTGGAAACCGATGTCTCATAAAAGACACTCCCTTAAGCATAGGTTTGTGACTAAGCTATGGCAAAGGGGAAAACCATCTCACTTTCTGTTTTCACCCTTTACTTAACTACGTGCTGTACATACAGACTTTTGTCTCTATACCAGCTCCTGGAATGTTTTAGTGCTCTTTCACATTTAGCAGTAACCTAAAAGAGCAGCTGCTCAGTTCAATGCTCCAGCAGTATTTCTATCACTTCCAGTGTCTGGTCCAGCCATTCTAAAGTTAGTTTGTGTATCTCAACACTGTGCCTCTGCCTGCCTTTAGACTATAGGCTTCTCAATGCCTGCTGCATTTGTACAGTCCCCAGCTACAGATCCTCGTTCACCCACCATGACTGTTCTGAGACCCAGTGGTAACCTCTGCAACAAATCTAAACGTGGGTTTTGATCCATCACACAGTGTGTGTCAGGCATAGAAATGCTTATTATACTGTCCTAGGAGAGAACTTTAATGTGTCTAGCTACTCCTGAGTTTGGAAGGGTCATTTTGCAAATCCAGGGAGATATATGCACAATACAGCAACTCAAATAAATGCAGCAACCAGTGCTCCAAATTTTGGCTTCGCTTCATCTCATTACAAAAAGCAGCTCATGTCCTGCTGTGGAGGAGGTGCAGGATTATGCAGGAGGTCAGACTCCATCATTCTGCTGATCCCTCCTGTCCTTTACTGTCTAAAAATAAGTTTTCAAAGCCCTTCTTGGGTCTAATGGAGGCTTCTTAAGAAATTCTTAAACCAAGATCCATTGCTGGATTCATGCAAGCAGCTGAATGGACCCATTTGCAAGTCAAGGCTCTGATCCAGTAGAGGTATACATTCTTATTCACTTTACCAGCAGGTTTTTAAATTGTAAATGTTGATGCTTGATTCTGCACTTCTTGCAACTTCTTTTAAGGGACTTTCACAAAGGACAGCCTCAACTAATACTCAATACTCAGCTTTGCACCGGAGCTGTGGTCACATAAGGTGCAAAGAAATATTTCAGCAAATTTCCTTGTCCTCCTGAACTTCATTGGGGTTATTGGTTGTTGCTCTTAACATTTGATTTCCAGCAGCAGCACAGGTGATACTACCAGTTTCTTCTTATATCCTCAAATTAATAATTCATCATATAATAGGAGGCTAGAATAAGAAGATGCAAAAGGGTGAAGTAAAAATATTTTGAGAAATAGCTAATTCCTGAGAAGACAGAGGGTTTTTTTCTAACCAAAATCACCTATTTCTGTTTTCACATTATTTTCATAGCTGCTGCTGAACATGCTTATGGCAATTTCCACTTAAAAGAGTAACCATGATTTTTGGAGACCTGTCCTGTATTAAAATGCTTGGGTCTAGCAGTCTCTGGTATTGGAGCAATGCAACATTACATAAAATTTTTGGACTTTAATAACATTTCTGGATACAGATCAGTTAATAAATGTTGTTTACCAACCAGCTAACAGATATCTGGCTACAACTGCTTAATGAATGTTTCCCTGAAAGGAAATCTGGAACATTTCAGACTATCAGACTGAAGGAAAAAACAATTCTCTCTAAGAAAAATCCCATGCTGCAGACTCCAGTCTGCATAGCTGAAGTTCACTTTACTTCTGCTGGCAGCATCTTCACCTTTGAAAACCTTCCTTCTCATACTGCATTGTGGCAGTCTTTTATGTGCACAGTGACCACTGCAGGATCTGCTGAAATGGGCTGATGGAAGTGGAAGGCCAGCCATTCCCACACAGTCCAGCTTCCATGAAGGCTGCATCCCTCTGGCCCTGTAGGTTCTGCAGGGAGCAGTAGGCATGCAGCATTTCCAGGGAAGGCTTGCAGTGCTTGAAAATTATCAGTTAGGACTAAAAGTCTACACACCTGGAAGTTCTGTCATGCAAAGACCACCGGGCCCAACTGAAACACCAAGCCCTCTCCCTGCTATAGGGTACAAAGTATGGGGCTGCACCCTTACAATGAAAGCTGTACAGACAGCGCCAGGCAGCTGCCACTCGCTGGCCTCAGGTGCAGCATATTTACTGCGTCAGGTGTATGAAGCCACCATCCAGGTATCAGCTGTGCATTGGCTGGAAGATGTGCAACATGCCCTGGAGAAGACTGTGACACCTTGGGCTACCACACTTCCATCTTTCCTTCCAGGAGGGCAGCTTCTGAGAAGGGAAGACTGGAGCCTGGAAGCCCACAGCCCACAGCTGTGATCCACTGGCACCCTGCCCAGGGGAGCAAGCCTCAGTGCTCGAAATTACATTACAAACCTCACACAGAGATGCCAGCCAGACCTAGTACGAATCCAAGCTGGACCAGCACAGGCTTGCTTCACAGTCCCATTGTACAGCTCTGAGCTCAAGCCAATAAATCATCTTCCTCTTTCTCATCTTAACATTTTATAGCCCCTGCTACAGACACTGCCTCATAATATTATCACAAAAAATAACATTTGTGAAGACAGTGGAGTTGAATCAGCAGTGAGTGCAACTCTGGGACTGAGCCGATGAACAGTGCATCACTAACTGCGGAGAGGCAGCCACAGCTACGGCAACGTAACGTCGGGGACGGTGACTCCTATGATAAATAACATGCTGCTTCCTTGATGCTTCCACCAAAGCATTGACTTGATGATCTCAAAGGTCTTCTCCATCCTGAATGATTCTATGATGCTGTACTAATCAACTCCAAGTAAATGGTATAATAGTTGCCATCCTGCTAATTTTTGGGGGTTTATCAAGAAACTAGCAGCAGTGGCTGTGGAAGAACTATTAGCAAACGTGCAAATAGACTTGGCTTTACTACTGCCAGGCCATCCTAATGCACTGGTAATGGGACAGTGGCAGACAGCCCCACTGTTTTTCCAAAATGATACATCAGACCAGTTCAGCCAAGCCAGTGGTATACATTTCTCTTGAGTTCATGAACTGGCTTTCGACAGAAAAACACATAGACAGGGGAAGAGGGAAAGAACCACAGATACATACACAAAGTTGAAGCTAAGACATCCTAGTTAGGGATTTGGCTTTATTTTTATGGCACAAGTGAAAAAATACCAAAAATGACCTTTTCACTAAGCAGATACCTTTCAATCTTGTCAGTTTAACATGAGTGTGGATATTGCAGCTGCTGGACTGAACTACAAAATGTCAAAAACATCAAGCACAGATGAACCCTCACTGGTGTATACGCTTGGGTTGCAGCGTCATTTTTGCAAAAGAAACAAACCAAAACAAACAGAGCTTACACTTGTATCACTGAACCATGTGCCAGTTGAGGCAGGAAGGCAGCTCAAGAGATCAACTAGTCTAGCCCCCTGCTCAGAGCAGGGTCTGTGAAAGCAGGTTGCCCAGGGCCACGTCCAGTTGCATTTTGAGTATCTGCAAGGATGGAAACTCTACAACCTCTCTGAGCAACCTGTGCCAGTGTTTGATCAGCCTTAGAGTAAATGTTTGAGCAGAACTTCCTGTATTTCCAGTTGTGCCCATTGCCTCTTGTCCTGTCTACTGGGCACTAGAGACAGGCTACTCCTCCCCAACCCAATTTGTATTGATGCAAATGGGTTAGATCATCCTGAGTCTTCTCTTCTCCAGGCTGAACAGTCCCAGCTCTCTCAGCCTCTCCTTATATGACAAATGCTCCAGTCTCTGAATCTTCTTTGTGGCCTTTCACTGGACTTGCTCCAGTACATTCATGTCTCTGTTGTGCTGGGGAACCCAGCACTGGATCCAGCACTTCAGATGTGTCTCACCAGTGCTGAATGGAGGGGAAAGATCACCTCTCTCAACCTGGTGACACCCTGCCTGCCACAGCCCAGGGTGCTGTTGATCTTCTTTGCTGCAAGGGTTCAGTGCTCATTCATGTTCAACTTTGTGTTCACCAGAAGCCCAGTTTTTTCTGCACAGCTGCTGGTGTGCTCCAGCTTGTACAGGTGCAAGTGGTTGTTCCTCCTCAGGTGCAGGACTTGGCATTTACGTTTGCTGAATTTCAAGAGATTCATTTAGTCCCATTTCTCCATCCTGTCAAGGTCCCCCTCAATGGTGGTACTCCTGCCTGGTGTATTAGCCACTACTCTCCATATTGTATCACCTGGAAACTTCTTCAGGATGCACTCTGTCCCACCATCCAGGTCATTAATGAAGATGCTAAACAATATTGACCCTTGGATCATATCACTAGTGACTGTCCTCCAGCTGGACCTCATGCCACTGATAACAATCCTTCAAACCTGGCAGTTCAGCCAGTTTTTATTTCACTTCACTGTCCATGTATGTAGTCCACGTTTCACCAGGTGAAACCCATTGGGTCCCATGTGCCATAAGAGAATGCAAAACTTGTCACAGAATCACAGAATCATTTAGGTTGGAAAAGATCTTTAAGATAATTGAGTGCAACTGTTAACCTGGCACTGCCAAGTCCACCACCACTCTTTGGGCTTGCTCATCCAGCCAGGTTTTTACCCAGCAAACACTACACCTGTCTAAGCCAAGAGCAGGCGGTTTCTCCAGAAGAATCCTGTGGGAAGTGGTGTCAAAGGCTTTACTAAAGGCCAGGCAGACAACATCC
>JAVJGJ010000014.1:88827017-88871874 GCA_035590215.1 Microhierax caerulescens | reverse complement strand
GTGATTTCATGGATGATCATGGATTGTGGGGGCTTCATTCTGCTCCCGTCCCTGTCTTCCAGCCCAGAGGGATGGGTACCTGCAGAACAACTGGTCTTCATATTGAAGACTGAGGCAAAGAAGGCATGAAATACCTCAGCCTTTTCCTCATCCTTTCTCACTACATTTCTCCCGACATCCAACAAAGGACAGAGATTCTCCTTAGCCCTTCTTTTGTTGCTAATGTATTTACAGAAACATTTTTTATTGTCATTCCTTGATGAAAACTTGATTAAGTTCAGGAAGGCATCTAGTAGGAAAAACTGTTCTTAAATTTGTAGTGAGTTGCACATGGTTGTCTTATCTTCAGGATGAGGTTAATCTGATCACTTTTGGTCGCTACTCACCACAACAATATCCATGTATGGAAACAGTATGTAGGAGAAGAAGGTTTTTTCCTCCTTAAAGGGCAGCATTTCTAGAAGTTGGAAACTACTCAGCCATCCAGCTAATAGTGTAAAGGCAGCAGCAGAAAGATAGTTCGGGGAGGAGAGCTTTTTAAAGTAGTTTGGGGCACTATGCTGAGGGTTTTCTTTTATTCCTATACCTCATCTTTTGTAATTCTCAGGTAAGACTAGCAAACCTTTACATAAGCAAAGTATTCAGATGGAAGCAATGCGTGGAAGCCATTCTCTAGCTGTTCCCACTGTGCAGACTATTGCTCGTAAGTGTTGTTTTGTTGGGGTTTTTTTAATGTTTAAGAGACAATCAATTTATGGAACAATTTCACAAGTCCGTTTAGGTTAGCTATACAAGTCTTTTTAGTTTAGCTTTGGGATAGAAACACTTCAAGCACCTCAAACAAGTATCACATGGCTTTCTGAAGCCTGCTACAGAAATCACAATAAAAGGCCTATCGTAGAAGCAGCATAACTAAACACACAAGGAAACCATGATTCATTGGGACTGGGACAATTCAATGACTTCTGAAAACAAGTATTTACTTTTCCTTGATTCACCAATATCAATAAAGTATTTCTTTAAGCAGCAGCAAAGCATCAAAATCAAGAAGAATTTTAACAGCTTGGCATATGAATTATAGGCTTATACTGAACACAGCTACTGAAGCTGTTGGAAGGAAGACGGGACAGACATGTTTGCTCAGGGACTGAATGCTATAAGCAACTCTGTAGTGCTTGCTGCAGATGTGCTTGTGCACATGCACGTGGGAGAGAGGCAATGAAAGCCCTTCAGAATGTCTGTAGAGGAAATGTAATTAGTGTGATCTTAAATATAAGATGAGAGAAACTTTTACAGATGTAGTGCAGGCTGACAAGACGTGTGGAACTGTGAGCAACACTAAACTCCTACTTTGTACAGAGAAATGGGATTTTGTAGGTGTTTGAAATAAGAGATTTGTAGCTAAGAAAAAGCAGATTTTTTATCAATTCCTTCTCCTAATGAAAAAGCTTGTAAGACCCTGAATAACGATTAAGCCCTCAGGTCAAGTGTACACCCACCTGGACAAGAGAGAAATTGGAATGTTATTCTTGTCGAGCCAAGGTGGAAAGAAGATACTCATTGAGGTTAATCAAAAAGTTAATTGAAAGTATTTAAACAAAACCTGGCACAAGAGCTAGAGGCTTTACTGGAGGAGTGTGGGAAACCAGAGGATGCTTCCAAAGGGCTCAACATTCTTGCTGGAGAAAAACATTTGAGCTAAGGTTGAAATGGCCTCTGAATTGCTTTTGGTGGTTTTAGGAGGTTTGATTGTACATTTGCTATTTATAAGAAAGGGACCAAAGTAAACGCTTACGTTTTCTGGACAATCTCTGCAACTTTCTACAAAAAGCCAGGAAAGATCACTTCTAAATATCCAATTTAAGTATCAAGTAGGTGCCCACAAAGAAGGAGTTCAACTACCAATTTACACAACAAATTTTTGTTCTGTTTTGTTCTGTTGTCAAAATCCTTGTTATTTCATACAAAATGACCCTCAGAGGATACGGATTAGTTTCATTTTTATTTGGAAGCCTCTCAATGCCCCAGATTTCATGGGTGATGGATAGTTGTCTATATTTCAGAGGCAGATCTGTCATGCAGGAAGGTATCTTTCAGAAAAGAATCACAGAATAGCTGTTTGTGATAGTGGTTCACAGCATACCTGCAGCACACATGAAGTCTATTCTGAACCAAAAGTTAAGTTTTATAAATAAGATAAAACCGGAACTGAATTTCAGGATAATCAGGCAAGAACTCCATTTGATTGGAGAGTCATAAATCAGGCAAAGGTCTGCCCAGCAGCATAAGCCACTTGCCAGCAGAGTTATCTGCAACATGCAAGTCTCTGGCAGCAATTTTAACTAATGAATCCACTGTAATTAACTCATTAGCAGTTGTTCCAATGACTTTACCACTCTAAGCCTCTGAGGCTCCAGAAAGCTAGCTATTTTAGAGGCTGTAAATTTTCCTAAAATGTGGCAGACATTTGCACAAAGCTTTCCTCAGTCAACAGAAGTGTGTTCAACTGTCTTTCAATTCGTGGAAAAATGTAACTTTTGTGGCAAGCCTTCCTGGCGGAACACATCCTACAGTTCTGTTCCACAGCTACCTAGACTACATTGCAAGGCCAGCAATAATCACACATCCTTTTATGATTAACAATCAGGTCTTTTCTCACTTTGGGGGCTAAAACAAAACCTCCTACAGCTACAGCTGTGTTAGGGACTATAGCAGCTGGCAGTGCTGACTTTGTGCAGCAAAGAACAATAGATGTATAACACACAAAGGTCATTACTGTGACAGAGCGGGACCTGCTCTAACAAGTTATGAATATGTAATACAAAATGGAGTTTGACAGGTGTTTTCTCTTCTCCAGGCTGTAGTCCTGCAGGACGTAGAAAATTGTACTCTTGAGTCTTGCAAAAGCTACCTAAACCCACTGCTGTGCCACACCAAGCCCCGCATCAGTCGATGCAGCTCCTTGTCCAGGAGTGATGACCCAAAGGCTTCCCTGTGGAGGGCAGCAGGCAGTAGCAGCTTGTCCAAATCCACACTGCACAGCTTCAGGCACTGAGTCAGGATTGACTATAAAGCACCCAGCATCACTCCCACTTAGACCTCACCTGAATTCTCTGTATGTGCCATGTACAACCTCAGAATGCTGGACAGACAACACCAATCTCAATGTATGAGTGAGATGCTCAGGAGGGACCAGAGGGAGTCCTTCCAACCTGGGGAGCACTCCGAGTTCCCTGCCCCTCTTCATCATGTGGACATCCTTAGGGTAAAAACTCACTGTGGGAAAAGAGGGAGAAAAGCCACTCCCCACCAGAAACCAGCTATGCTTTCCATCTTTATCTGTTCAGAAAACATTCTTACCAGTATGCTCCAAGGACAACCCCTTGACCTCCCAAGGCTGGGCTCCCTGAAGTTCCCCATTCCCATGGGGGGTGCTCTGTTACACATCTCTTTAGCACACACACGTCTGTCATACCACTGTCCCTGTCAACTCTGCTTCTACCAGTTGTGCCACAGCCCTCAGCATGCAGGAGCAGGGGGTCATAGAGATGCTGTGACATGTTTTCCTATGTGATTGATTCTCACCTGTACAACAGATCTAGAAAAGCCTAGCCTTCCCTTGGTACATATGCCTAGTACAATCCTTTGCTCTCTAAGGCAGAGGATCTGGGCAGACTTGTTGCTTTGAGAATAACAGCACGTTTCAGCACTTCGTAAGCAGTTTCTTGTTTCAGATGCTCAATGCAGAATAATCTGCATTTTATTTTTAAATATTGAGAGAAACAGAATACATTTTTTGAATTATCTGTCATCATCTTCCAGTTTGGCAAGATAACACATGTAGCTGGGTCATGCTTTCAAGAGTTTCATCGCAGTTCAGCAGCAGTTAATCATTTTCCAATGAAAGCTAGGATTCTTAGACACTCACAACACACCAGGCATCAAAACTGCAGGGGGCAGAAAAACACAAAACCAACCAATTCCGAAAGACTTCAGTGAGGATAATCAGAACTTGCAGTGCAGCCAGTGCCTGCCCAAGTCTGGGTACAGCTGAAAAAAAAGCACACTGGGGTGCTGCTCCATTTCTTTTAAATCTGAACCTTGTTGACGCTAACAGAGAAGTGCAGGAGAAAAGGACAGCTCTGTTATGCAGGCTGGGAAGAATGGGACAGCCCACTCAGGACACACTTGGGGTGCTGGTCTGCCTTTGTTTAGCTCTGCCTACAGCCACATTCTGGCTGCAGTAGTCATTACAACCAGTGCACCAAAAACATGGCTCCTCAACCATGAGAGGATGTAGGGGCTGTTGGGCAAAACAACCTACCAGACAGGGTCCAGGACAGCAGACAGCTCACCCACAGCCCAAATGCACTTGGAAGAGCCAGAGGCACCAAATCTCCTGTGATCTGCTAACAGAGCAGCAGCTCTCTGTTGGCAGACAGGAGCCCTTCAGAAAGACAACCCTGCACCACTCATGTGGCCCTGGCACTAGCTGACTGTCTGTGTCATGGGATACAGGACAGATGACCCCAAAACGAAGTAAAAAGCAGCAGCAAAAAGCAAGACAGGACCTCACTGCCACTCTGTCAGTGTGCACCACACAGGTGAGGATACACCTCTGAAACAGCGATCTCAAACCTCTGGTGTTGCTGACAGCCAAGGTAGCTGTCCTCACATCTTCAGCTTACCTTCATATGCAAATCTGGCTTCATCTTGTGTGTTTGATGAATAACCTTTGCTACTGCTACTGATATGTACTATGCATTTGCCACAATCAACTGGTATAAACCTAGTCTTTCTCGGACTGCTGCATTCCAGTTTTAAGATAAGGGGAAAACTAAATTTGAAGCTTAATTATTTAAAATAAATCAGTTTCCTTGCTTAAGAGTTACGGATGTGATTTAACAAGTCAGGGACTGACATTTAAAAGTGTAGTGGTGAGTCAGATTGAAATTCAGGCTGTGCCAAAAGGGTGAAGTTGAGAACAGACTGAAATGCAAATGTAAACTCTCTGGAGCTTTAATCCTGATTGCAATATTATTGACAAAACTCAGCCCAGAACTGACCCAGATTCATCTTGCCTAGCTTTTTAAATATAGACGTGACACTCCGTTTAGAAGCTGTTGTCCTACACACCATCTGTAGTTTATGGAGAAAAATCAAGACCTCTGGGGGAAATCAGCCTGATCTGAACCCCAGATATCAACTGCCTGCTAGCATTTCATGTCTTCAGTATTCCCTTCCCTTTAAAAGAAATCTCCTGACCTTATCACCCCTTACATCTGTGAGCTGTAGGAGGCAGGCTGCTCACAAAAATCTGCTTTAGACTCCAAAATAACTAGAACTTACCCTCTCCAGCCAACTTTAAGAGCTTGCTGTCTTGCCTGCTTTGTTATTCTTCTGCAATGACCACTAAGGATTCCTGCGCTTTATGAGCATGCCCCAGCAGGTACCATTCTGCACACGTAATAGGTATTGCACATATCCACACTGCTGTGTTAAACCTCAGAGTTTATACAGCTATCTGGAGCATACTTCCATCTGGTTTTGAGCACCCATGGGCACAGGACTCCAAAAGAAGCCTTACAAGCCTCGTACTAATACCTCCCAGTGTGGCCTCCACAGCCACTGCTGTGTTGTCCATGAGGACCCACACTCTCCTGAAAAGCTGCCCCACCTGTACTGCCATATGGGGTTATCCCATCCAAGGTACTGGGCTTTGCCATTCTGGGCAGCCTGCCAAAGTGCCTCTGAATAGCAGCCCTGTCCTCCAGTCTATCAACTATGCCCCCAGCCTGGTGTCATCGAGGGAGGGCTCTGGCTCCCTTTACCATCCTCCAATGTATCCTTCCGGGCATTTCAAAAGGAAAAAAAAGTCCCTGCCTGCTTCTTTGTGTCCCTTTCTGGAGCCTGAATGATCCCATACGAGGGGGGTCATTACAAAGTGAAATCAGAAAGTATGTGTGACAGAGACAGATTACTGTGAAACTGCACTGCTGAAGCTCAGAAAAAGGAACTGAAGAGGAAACTTTCAGTATTCTTCTGTTTTAAGTGCACACAGACATTGCAAGATTCTTATTTGCCTTTAAAGTACATAAATTTTTACTGGTTTTATTTGCTGGGGGAAAAGCATAACGTTCAGTACCACAGCACAATGCTAGGGATCTGCCAGTTGTATAGTCACTGGATAGATCAATAAAATTAAAAATGAAGTTTACAACTGACCAAATATAAAACAACTTCTCTGAGGGCAAAGAACCAGAACAGTCTATAAGGCTAACAGACTGTTGAAGATAAAGACTCAAGAGTTCTTTCAGTAAAGTTCTCCAAACCTTTAAGCTGTAATAAATTATTATTTTAAAATATGCATTGTACTATGCTTAGTCTGGAAATCAAGAGACACTATATGACTAATATAAATAAATAAATAAATAAATAAATAGATTCTACTATCAAAAAACTGTGCTCGTTTTACAATCTTTTTAATAGGAAAAAATATCATTTCCTGGAGTGAGCTCAAGGTGAAGAGGGATTAAAATGATAACATTCAAAAGAAATGGCATTTGTTTATATCATCTAAAATAGGTTGGAATTAATGAGACAGAAGAAAATATCAAGATGACTTAATGCAAGCTATGGAAGATTTTAAGGTGCCCTTTCACACTCAAGAACAATGCTAAAATAGCACTTTCCAGTTCCATATTTCTCACCTTTCACTAATTTTCCCCCAAAATTCTCCAAGTTTATAAGTAGTTACTGTTTCAAAATGACCATACTGGCAAAGCAGCTTATTTTTAAAATGGGGTACTGCCTAGCTCCAGTGTTCCAACAGGAAATTAAGACTCTGCAATCACAGTTTGCATCTAGACCTAAGAAAGCATTAGCTGTACCCAACCTATAACTCGACTTCCCAGCTGTGGAAAACTGAGACCCTCAGAAGGTTTTTAAGGACTGTTTGTTTCTGATTTTCCCCCAGAAAACAAATAGGCCAAGCACACCCACAGTACGTATAGGAAATCTAATTTCAGGTCCGTCACTGGTACTGAGCATAGCAGGGATTTGAACGCAGGTGTCACAGGGCAGTGACCTAAGCGGAGTGATATACTGATATCAGATGCAATTTGTAAGCAGCCCATGAGCTGGGAACAGCAGTAGTGTACCCCCATATTGCACACATGCTTCAGCAGGACCTGCTGCAGGCACATGCCTGTAGTTCACAGGGTTAGAAACGCAGCAGGGTGGGGAACTGGAGACCAGGGTCAGGCTCCAGATTCTGAAGGTAGAGCTGCATAGGAAGAGATTGGTTTCCTTTGAGTAACAAGAAGAAAGTCACAGGGATGGCAGCTGGAAGGCATCTCTGGTGGTCACCCAGACCAGCCACCTGCTCAAAGCAGGAGTGCTACCAGCACCAGATCAGCTCTGCTGTGGCTTAGCTAGAACAACCCAAAGGGCAGAGAGTGCACCACTGCTCTGGGAAACCTGTCCCAGTGCTGCATCATACTCCCAATGACACGACTTCTCCTCACATCTAGTCTGAGCCCTCCAAGCCTCAGTGTGGCCATCTATCCCTCATCCCTTGCCATGTTATTTGCCTTCACTCAGAAGACTTCGGCTCTGTCACGTCTATAACTGTTTTGAAGTACGTATACATAGCTGCCCTTCAATTTCCCTGACTCCCTCAGCCTCTCACTGTGGTTCAGATGCTTTCAACTTGAGCATCTTGATGATCCACTACTGGACCCCCTTCTGTATCTAAAGGGCTGCTACTGCTACTGTGAACGACATCCACACTACATTAGGTCACTTGGAGGTTTTACTCCTTTTCTTTCCCTTCCCTGAACAACTTGTGCAAAACAAGCATATTACTACAAAGAGTTGCAATGACACAAATTAACCTTACCTTTCAAAAATTAACATGACCTGAAAGCTGTTCCATTGATCCATGACAAAATAGGGGTTTATCCTCTCTACTTGAAGTGCCTAACAAAGACAAACAGAACAAAGGAAGATCTAAGCCTAGGCTAGTCCTTTTTCCTAGCTGGTAACAGAAAAAAAATCACCTGTAAAGAGCAATTAATCTCCCTTATCTGAGCTGACTTAGCATGAGAGGCATCACCTTCTGGAGTTGTCTATTCACTCCATTGCCTACAAAATGGAGGGGGACTGACCTAGGCTTAGATATCAGACTTAAGAGTAGATGACTCCCCCGTTACTAGCATTGTTTGCTAGTAATATGCAAGCCAAACAGACAAGCCAAGATCCTCTCCTAAATTCAAACCAGTTCTATGAAGCAAGCAGGAGTAAAAATGCAGTTATATTTTGATAGAACGACAAATAGTTACAAATCTAAATGCAAAGATGCTATTTAATGGTGCGATCTGCATCATTTTCCAAAGCTAATATGTAACATTAGACTTTTTTTTAGTACAGTGTAAAATGTACAGTATATGTTTAATTCCAGAGTTTAAAACCTACAGACTTTGGGAAGTTTAACTGCTTTCTTATCACAATGGATGCCTTAACTCTGTCCTCTTACTTCATGCATATCCCCTATGAAATCCCTATATATGATTATGAAAAGAATACACGACATCTAATTTTATTCTCAATTGCATATCATTATTTTATATGATTTGTCAGTATTATACTCATGAAGTGCAGAATGTAAGCCCTTCTCTACTAGAAAACCACTCCAAAGCCCAAGCTGTAGCGTTATTCATACCACAGCCACATCTCAGCAGATTTCAGTTATCAGCATCACTCTTTTTCAATGCTGACAGCAAGGAGTAAGAGCATTGTGAGGGATCATGCACATTTCATGAATGTTTTGGCTGGGAGAGGTAAATTAAAAGGCATTTTGGCAAGGAAAAAAGGACTCCTAGGAACAGAAACTATAAGAAAAGGACCTTATTTAAGAGTTAATCCATCTCCTCGCTTCTGAGTAGAAGCCAGCAGGATGTGAACTGAAACCCTGGCTTGCCCTCAAGCAGAAAGGAGGTGTGGTAGATTGGACCAGACCAAGACAACCAGGAACACCCAGAGTGAGTGGGCCTGGAAGGGAAGAGGAAGAAGAAGAGGAAGAGTGGTACCTTCACTCCTGTGCAGAAGCAGTCCTTCCTGAAGACACAGCTGTAAGATGCAGTGTCATCTACAAGCCTTTATGCAAGGTCTGATTTCTAGACGAGATGTTTTTCAAAACCTCTCCGTCGTGCAGATCAGAGTGCTGCTACAGTGTTGGATGACTGATATTGCCATTCTGTCAAAGAGAAATGAATGGGATCAGTGCAAAAAATTTGAACCTTAACAATGATAGGGGGTTTTCTTCTATAAAATGCATCATTTCTTTAAGCTGCTTCTGCTTTCTTTGAAGCTGCTTTTATTTAATTACAGAGTAGAAAATCCAATTGTGCAAAAAACAAAAGATCTTTCCACTCTAAAATAAATTTCAGTTTCAGAAACCAGTTCATACAATCAGTGCTTCCACGTTTCTCTAGGGGCTGTGCGTTCCAGCTGCAATACATCTTCCAAGATGTATCCCATTTTTTAGCTTCTTGTCAACGGTAAGGGAACATGTTATAGACATCTTTCACCGTTCCTCAGATGTGTGCCCTGCATGCTTTGATCAGAGAAGGGAGGAGAACATACCCCAAATGGGAACACCTACAAAACAAGGCAAACCATATGGAATTGCAACTCCATGCTTTTTAACAGCAGCGCTGTAGTTTTGCCTAAGCCAAAAATATTTGAAGAAGAAAAATATTTAGCTGATGAGATGAGAAATTCAGGTGTGGCCAAGATCTTATTCAGCCTTGATAAAGTCTGAGCAAGAAAGAAAGGGAAAGAGAGACAAATTCCATTAGCACTGGCACTGAAGATACAGAGGTAAGCTTTGGGAAGGGGAAGGGGGCAGGGAGAGATGTACCTGTCATTCAATAACAATGTTGTGGCAGAGACTCATATACAATAATCTTAGCTATCAACAGATCACCCTCCAGAGAGTCTTAAAAAGCAAGAATTCAAATTTCTTCCATTATGAGAAGCAAAGACAGACTAGATTGCTAACATAGGGGCCTATATTTGTTGCCTGGAGTTAAAAAGAGGTATTCATTTTCTTCTGTCAAAATTCAATGGGAGATTTATATTTGGCCTACCAAAGGTATTCTAGTACATAACAGCAAAAAAAAAAATCCAGCAAAGAATTAGTAGTGAAATCCCTCAGACTACGCCTGGGACACAGAACCTCCCTGTGACATACCTCTCAGTCACTACCTTTTAACTCCAGTACACTCTGCTTCTACAGCTCCCTTATCTGTTTCTACATAATGAGTCCAGCTCACAGAAAGCTAGGTCACTGAGCACATTTTCAGATCAAAAACCTTATTAAAGGAACATATTGTGAGGAAGATAGGACCGGGCGATTGACAGCGATTGTATTGGAAATGGGAAAGGCTGCACAGCCCTTTCTGAAATGCAGATTTCCCAGGACTGTGAGATGCTAGGATCTGATGCTGTTTGGCCCATTAAACAGCTTTTTAGGCCAGAAGGGATATCCACAAAGTCTCACTTCACAGGCCATAACATTTCACTGTTTAATTCCTTCATTAAAGCAATAAGAGTTCATTGTGCTATATCATATCTAGATTAGAAAGGATTTTCAAGGAAAAGAAGAATCTATAAAACTCCTAGATAAAGTTATTCCAGCAGTTATTTAGCCATGCTGTAAAAATATGGTGGGGTTTTGTTTGGGGTTTTTTGGGGGTTTGTTGTTTGTTTTTTGTAGCCTGAAATAATCTGGTTTTACTTTAGAGATTGAGTAGCATCACACTTTCATTCACTAGATTGAATTGTCATCCTCTATCAGAGATGTCACTATGTAGCAACTCTTAAACCACGATAAAGTAATGTGCTAACCTTCTCTTTGGCAAAATAAAAAGATTGAGCTTCTTCATTTCTACTGACAGGCAGCATGTCCAGATCTTTGACTGTGCTGGAAAGATTTCAGAGGCACTTAAAACATCAGCACCACAACTGGACTCGGACCCCTCCAGCAGTTTTACCAGTATAGAAGGTATATTATATCATACTCCTACAGGATATTACTTCACCGTACATATATCTAGGTATCCCCTGGTTTCCTTAGTCCCACACTGCACATCAGGTGGTTTCCAGAGTTTCCTGACTCTGCAATGGCTTTGTATCATAATGCCCAGTTAGGGATGGCGGTTGTGGGAAACAAGGGCCTGAAACACCTGAGTTATGAGGCACTCTGATATCTCAGGTGGACACTCTTTCGGAAAACTACCTTGTGGAGTCACAAATACCTGAGCTAGCTTTTAAAAACTCTGCTGTGACAGCACTGAGCTTTATACAGCTAAATTTATCTTGTTTCTTGGCAGTCTGCAGCATAGACATACTGGGTAAGATTCATCTGGCCAAGCGTAGACATACACATCTGAGCCAGACACCCCTGGCTCCTCCTATACGGACATCTTATCTGATCTGAAAGTAGGTGTTTGAAATAGATTAAATGAGTCATGCCTTAAAAAGCATCTTAAAAGAGCCTACTTTTCTCCATGGATCACACAGGAAACTTCGAATAGCTCTGAGGTAGGCACCTCCAGGCTGTAGAAAAGTTTGCCAAAATGAATCCCACCCACTCTGAGGACAGACTCTTGAAAAAACACAGCAGAAATTTTCAGAAGTCCTGGTTTTTGCCTTTTTTCTCTTTCCCCTTCCACCAGGCTCAGTACAGAAACACTGAGAGTTTGAGGGAAAAGTACTGTATGAGACTATTGCTACTGCACTACAAAACTTCATGTATTTAGAACTTCAGATCAATTTGTTTTACTTAAAAATCTCTAGTGGAAAGTTACTCTTTTGCAAATAACTCACGTTCTTCTTTAAAACTAGCAGCCTTTTCTCATTTCAATATTATAGTAGATTCTTCCCTTCTTTCTGTATAACTTAGAGATAGGTCTTGAAAAATGTGAGTGAACACTTCAGTGATTGCCATATGACATCAATGTAAGTCTAGGGTTCTGCAATCAAGATATATGAAAGTTGTTGGAAATATTTTTTTCTTTTTTATTATTCTTACAGTTGTTACCATCAAAGTCTTTACACACACACACACACAAAATTATTTAAATGCTCTTTTCATTTTTTTATATAAGGGTCCATTTCCATTGTGGCAACATTTGCACAATAGACTTAAATTAAACAGACCTTTATGTTCACTAAACAAACCAACCAAGAAGCAAATTTCTCCTCTTATCAGAGATCAATCACAACTATTGTGACCAATTTCAATAGGAACAGCAGTACAAGCATCTGTTCTTTGTTACACTACCCCTACCAATTTCACCTTGGTTATTTCAGAGACCTTCCCATTTCTCATTTGATTTTGGCAAGCAATAATATTTACACCCAGCATGTTGCTTAGGAACTATGTACTAGATACTACATGAACTCAGTAACTATTACTGCAGTTATCTTCATTTGTCTGTAGACATTAGTATTTACAGTACATACTGTCATTAGGATTTGGAAAAAAAAACCCTAACAACCTAAGCCCATACAAATCTGGGTAATAAAACACTTTTTTTCTGCTTACAGCCTGTCCAGTGTCATACTGATGAAGTGGGCACAGTGATGAAATGGGGCTCACAACCTGAAATCCCAAAGGGTCTGTGTATCTTCTTCATTTCAGTGATTCATATTGTGAGAACAAAGTAATTGGGCACGTAGAGTTCACGATGCCTGGAGGTAAGGGGTTTCAAGATTTAGTTCAAAAGATCTCAAATCAGGTCCTCTGCTACATGTTGCTTCAACAAAAACTAGGGGAAATTAAGTCCTATCTTTTTTTTCTTCCTTTTAGATAGCAAAAATGAGTATTTTATAGAAAAAAAAAGTTATTTTAACACTTTCCTGTGTTGTTTTCCTAGCCCTCCTGGGATGCAACAGTTTGAGAAAATCAGAAGATGTAGGCACAGAAATGTCATTCGCTTGCCAATACCAATTATCCAATGTGCTATTGACCTTAAAGTTGCACTAGATGAATGAGTTGGAAGGGACTCAGAGACACAACGATGCTGTTGTGCTCCTTTTGGTTCTTCAGATCCATTCATTTTCCATGTGCAGTATTTTCTCTTAATAGCCTATATAGCATTTATACCTGAAAGGAGTAATATTTTATCCTGTACTACAACACTATTTCTCTTTTCCCCTCTTTGAAGAAGAAAACTGAAGATGTTCCTGCTTTAAATGGTGACCAAAAATACAAAAAATTCTCAATACTGCTTTAAAGGAAGTTAAACTAAATTTTTGCCTTTGAACTGGGAGGGAACATTACTGGTCAAATTATCATTTACTTTGCAGTATATTAAATCTGAGGCTTTGTAGGTTTTTTTGGTCTTCCTCAGCAGCTTTTTCAAGTTTCAGCAATGGAAAAGGTTAGCATGCAAAAGCTTAAAAGTGCAGTATTTCTGAGTATACTAAATGAAATGCATCTTTTGCATCTTGCCATAAAATTAATTATGCCAGAGAGAAAAGAAGTTTGTGTTATACAAGCTTTCAAAGATTTTTCCGTGAAAAAATTCATCCCCACAATCAATACAGACATGATATGAAATTGCATTGTTAAAAGATTTTCTCCTCAGAATTTCTGATTAATGTAAATTTGAATTCCACACTGTAAGATAATGCTGAATGCCTTAAACATAAATTATGATGAGGTAGATTTCAAATAGAAGCACCTGTGAGGTATGTAAGAAACAAGACTCCATAAATAACGCCACATCATAAACATCCAGCTTGTGTGGTAGAGTGCATTTTTATTTAATAACAGTGTGACTTAAGACCATTTACAGGGAAAAGAGCAAGAATCCCATTTTTAGACACAAACCAACCAGATCTTTGAGTGAGGCACATATTCTCATGTATTTACATGAGTTAAAAAAGATGTAAAATCTTACCAATAGAAACTATTGGGGGACTGTAAAGCACCACTTGTAACTTCTTGTCAAGTTGACAATTTTTTATGAGTGATGTCTGAGTTTCCTCAGTCATTCTGTGATTAGTATATAAGCGTAGAACAGTATTTAACTTTATGACTGCAACTGCACTTGCTAGCTGACATGGTTATTTCTGTTGTGGGACAGGCAAAATTCCATGGCACTGGGCTTTGTTGAGATACAATAATTTTGAAATCCCTATTCTTTTTACTTGACTCTTACTTTTCAATAGGCTCATACTGTAGCTACATTAATTATAATGAAAATGATTAATGACAGTAATAATACTCATTATGTTGTACATATATTAACAGCACAAGCAGCACTTGCATCTTGATGTACAGCACCAGGAATTCAGCTTGATTTTTGTGGGTTTCACTGTGTCGCAATGCTCCTCTTTCCCCCAGACAAGGTCCACAAGTTTGCTTCAGAATTGGCACTAACTTGTACATTGGTTTTATAAATTACAAAGCTTAAGCATTCTCTCTTCACTCCCAGATTTTCACTCCCCTTGACACTGGTTGACTCCTCAAAGTACTGCCTGACAACGAGATGGAACAACAGGCTTGAACAGTGGCCTCTTGCTGGGAAACAGCAGCACCCCCCATGACATACGTCTGCCACAAGTTCCTTCCAGCACATCATTATGGAAGAGACCAGCAGTCGTAGACCAAGATTGTCACAAAAAAATCTAATTTGCTTTTACATAACAATCTTCCAGCTATTGCATGCTTTCAGCAGTCCTAGTGCCATGATTTACAAGTACGCTTTTACAATGTACACGGAAAACATCTTCCCAGCATGTAAATTGTGCCATTTCTTTCTTTTTTTTTTCCCCCCAACACCTAGAAGTCAGCCTCCAGAAGTCAAGAAAACATTCCAGGATTTTATGTTCCTATCCTGGCAAAATCAACAGTTGAGCGTTTGCATCTTCTGTGAAATTTTTTCCCACAAGAACAAGTTTGAGAGCTTGCTCTGGTGATGCAGAAGAGTCTACAACCATGTGTACTGGCATACACGCTGTGCCCCTTCCTGGACACGGTTCTGCAGCTCGGAGCCCATGGAGAGGGTTAGACAGGCAGGTGGGGAACGGGAGTGGCTGCAAAAACTGAAAGGCAGATGAACCAGCAGGACAAGGCATGAAGCTGAGCAGAGAGAGCCTCATGTAATGGACTCCTCTAGTCATCAGAAATGTTTCTTTGTAAAGTTATACTTTCCACAAACTATCAATAGCTCTGTGTAAGGGAAAAAAAAAAAAAAAAAAAAAAGAAACAAACCCAACAAAAATCCACCAAACCACAGCAAAATGTATGTGTGCAAAAAGAGAAATCTAATAACAGCCTTTCATCTGATGATCCTGAATGTTCAGTAGCTTATATGGGCAATGGCTCTAAATGGACTGATCAAAACCCCTAAATAATGAATAAGTGACCGTTACATGAGCACAGATCTGCCTCACGAGCTACCAGGTATATATGAATATATTTCCATAAGGAAATTCAGCAGGATTCACAGGGCCAGGGCAAAGGAAGGGAAGAGGTAATGTTTTAATGCAAGAAGTTAGGACTGGCTGTTCAGAGCAGTCCTGCTATTTACTTACTCACAACCACACCTGAGGCATATGGCTATTGTGCACCCAGGGTAGCAAGCTACGCAGGGTGCTTACTGCTATGGGGCTGTCAAGGACCTTCACTAAGCAGCAGCATTTGGCATAGTTGTAGCAGCAATCCTGCACAATGCCTGTGTGTTTCTCAAAGACCTTTTCCAAGTCTCTGTGTGATTTAACTGAGAGCCAATATTCTATTTCCACAATATTTTAAGTTAACAGCAAAACATTCTGGACATATCACTCTGCTTGTCTCTTCCCCCAGGGTTCTCTGCTGCCTCTGACAGCTTTCTGATTGCAGCCTCTCCTCACCCAGCAATGCCTCAAGTTTCATCATCCAAATTACTGTACTTTAAGTCCCCTGCAGTAACTGTGTTTATTTCCAATATCCCAACAGGAAGACCCCCATCAAGATGAGTCATTCTTATTTCCAAGGGTGTTATGCTAAGGCCTCCCGGAGAAAGATGCAGCAGCAGCAGCTTTGTATTAGCCTAGGGGGTGGGGGGTGGGGGAGCACAGGGCCCTGCTTTCAGCTGGATTTCTTTCCAGTAATACAGATATTTTTTTCCAGACATTACCAAAATTACAAACATTTACACTACCAAAAACCTTGTTGCAAGCACCAGTGTCCTGAAAACCTTGGGACTTGTGCCACGATGTGTGGGAATGGGAACCAGCTACTTTGCACTTGCTATCATCTGGACAGAAAGCAATGCTTTGCTGTGAACTGCCAGGCCTCTGAACTGTTCATTCATGCGTTATTTTTTGGCAGCCTTCACCGCTTCCACAGACTCACTGGCAGCAGCCTCACTGGAGAGCAGGTAAGCCTCACCCTGCAACTATCTACCAACATTAATCACAAACTGGTTTTTAACTGCTTCATAATAGTGATTATTCAAAGGTGGTTTAGGGTATTGTAACGCTGCCATGGAACTTCACACAGAGAGATTCTCAGAAGATTCAGGGTAATCCTTGATTTCCACTCAAAGGAGCACAAAAAAAGCCTTTCACTGTGTTACTTATGTAGCACAGATAGAGCCAGCTCATGCAGATCTTCAAACAATAGAGCTAGAATTGGGTCAAGATCTGGCACGATTCTGAAGAGTTCTGGTTTTAAATCAAACATGGCTTTCCAGCTCTAATTCTGCCATCTCTGAACAAAATCCTTGCATATTACACACATGTAACACAGGCTAGTCACTGTTCAGTAGTATCAAGCATTATTCACTCTTCAGCTCTGGAGAGGTAGTCAAAACTAAACATGCCTGTGTGTATCACCATACAACCATACAAACCCCATGTTCCCAAAATTTTGAACATCAGTGGAAAATTTGTCACTATATGCATGCATGCTTAGGTATGATATGATGTGGCTTTCTGGAGCCACTGCAGTTTGTCAGTGATGTATGAAATGAGGAATCACAGCCCAGTGCACAGAAAACAAGAAATGCCACCCAAGAAGTAGGCTAAATTTTCTGGTGTGCTTAAAGTGCTGCTTAAACTCTTGTAATGTCAGTCCTAATAACAGTGGGACAGCTAAGGTAAGAGAGCACAGGATACAATTTCAGAGATGGGGAGGGGGAAATACCTTCAGTAAGAGTCCATCACATATGTAACTCTGAAAACTGTGATTTTAATTGCAGACATTTGTTCTTCTTAGCTACTTTGCTTTTCCCCATTGGAATGAAAGTGACGCCTGACAGGCTGTTTGGAAGATTAGGGATTTCTTTGGTTTTTTTGCTCTTAATGTTCTCGCTGAATTTATTTATATCTTGGCTAGTTATTAGAACTTGTTCCATATGGTAATCTGGCACTGCCAAGCCAAGGATTTAAAATTAAAAAATAGATTTTTTTCAGCAAGAATATATACTTCCATGACTTGGAAATTCACTCAAAATTATTAGGACATAATTTAACCCAGCTTTTCAGGGGAGAAGTGGGGAGGAAAGTAGCCAGAGGGTAGACAGGAGACCATACGAAAGACCAAAGTAGAAATTTTTTCATGTTGTTGGAAAGGGGCCCAAAAGCTCATTGTGCTGAAGACCTTACATTAAAATCCTACTTCAGCAAGAGAAAAAAAGACAGCTTTCTGCATTTGAGGGTTTTCCAGTTGTATTCTGTGGCAAATGCAGCTAACAGAGCCCTGGGAAAAGAGCAAAAAAGAAAACATTCCAGGAAGCAAACAACTTGGACCCAAACTAGAAGACAGATACATGTCTGTATAACTGGAACAGAAAATACAAATAAATTGCACGTTTTGTTTTTTAAGTAGAGGTAAAGACAAAGCTGTTTTGCAATGCCAAGCGGACAGTGAGAAATGAAAAGTTATACACATATAGGCTACCTTGAAAACTATGCTTTAATGTGCCAAAGGAGATAGCAATACCACAGTGCCGATTTCTGACCCATGCTTCAAAGGTGTCTGGATTGGAGCTGACCAGAAGTCTCAGATTCCCACTGGATGAGGGGGCTTTGGCTAGAAAAGATAATTTCCTGCTTTGTAACTGGTTTGGATACAGTGTTTGGTTTGCAACCCACCTTCGGTATCAATTTACAAAGAGGAAACACACAAACAAAACATAACATAACATAAAACAGATTCGCAAGTCCCACAGGCTTCTGAACAAGTATGTCACAATTTCCCCAGAGTACCCAGAACAGGATGGCAGCAGCACTGTAAAAGTGTATCGCACAGACAGCATCAGCACGGGAAAACTGCATTTTTATTACCAATGAAGTGAAAAGTCTGAATTCACAGAAAAAAATACTTTTTCCACAGACAAATTATTAAAAATCTTTTCAGTGAAGACAACATTCTCTATTCCTCCAATTCCAAACAATGGAGAAAAGACTAATCAGTATAATTTTTTCCAGATCCTGACTAAAAGTGTGCGTGATTCAATATAAGCACCAACAGTAAGGTCAATACGACATTCAAGCAAGACTGACTTCAGCCAACAGGTTTGCTTTTTTTATTTCAGGGGGGATTTAAATCCAAACAAAACCCCGTAGAAATCAGGTATGCTGCTGATTTTTTTTCATCTTGGCCATTGTGCAAAATACAGCCAGTACCATCAGCCAAAAATTACAGGTATTAGTGTACTGATAAAGTTAAATCAAACTTTGGTTTTCTTTTCCTCCCCTTACACTTAACAAACAAAGGAGGAGTTTTTTACAAAGTGAGTCCTAAGAGGAGAGCTGATGTACATTGCCCCCAGTTTCAAGACTTTTTTAAAGATATTCAGCTATTGGTTTAGATGGCGTTTTGAACAAAGGCAGAGATTTGTGATCTCTTACAAAAGTCTATGAGAGCTGGTTGGCTTTTGGAGCCCAGGCAGCAACCAGAACTGCTCTGGGGAAGGGGCCCAGACAAACGGCAATGGGACTTCATCTGACTTGCCTGTTGGGTTGCTGCCATCAACTACACCCAGCCAAGGGTCCACAGATTCCCAGAGAGGTGGGGATCTGCTCCAGTCACTGGGGACCCCCTCTGAGCCGTGCAGCAAGGGGGTGCTGATCTTCCCCACCCAGCACACAGAGGAAGTGGTGCACCATGAACCAAGGAACAGCGTTATGTTGGGTCAGATCCTCACGTCCCAACACTTGTCTGCACCCACACAATAACAGAGCCCTGAGGCACATTTGCCCAGCAGCCAGTCCACCAGCAGCATGACCATCACTCCCCAGTGAACCGAAGAAATGACTGTAGGGAGGTACAGAAAAGGTACACTGTTCTTGAACAGCAAGAAGCCCTGCAGTAGGAAATGGAACAATCTCAAGTGGTGGCTTAAAAGCTCAATACACCTGAAGAGAAAGCAGACAACACATCGATGAAACCATACTGGATAAAGTTAGCACAATAACATTTCCCTGACTGCTGGGACTGGTCTACTACCAGTGCTCAGCCAAATTTTATACTCCGTATCTGAGGGGAGAAGTTTTCTGCTCTTCCCCTGCTCCAGCAAAATCCATTTGATTGCCATGCCATACTAACTCATTCAATAGTTTGCTCTTCAATGCATCTCAGCTGCCCATAATGTTACACCAGTGTCCTGGTTTTGGCTAGGGTAGAGTTAATTTTCTTCTTAGTAGCTGGCACAGTGCTGTGTTTTGCATTTAGTATGAGAATAATACGAATAATACACTGATGTTTTAGTTGTTGCTAAGTAGTGCTTACTCTAAATCAAGGACTTTTCAAATTCCCATGCTCTGCTAGTGAGGAAGAGTACAAGAAGCTGGGATGGAGCAAAGCCAGGACAGCTGACCTGAAGTAGTCAAAGGGATATTCCATACCACAGAATGTCATGCTCAGTATATAAACTAGTGGGAGTTGGCAGGCAGCTGCTGCTCATGGCTTGAGGACTGGCCAGTCAGCAGGTGGTGAGCAGTTGTACTGTGCATCACTTGTTGGGGTTTTTTCCCTTGGGTTTTATTCCCCTCTATCCCTCTTCTCTTCATTACAATTATTATTATGGCTGTTTCGGGGGTGTTTGTTTGGTTGGGGTTTTTTACTCTATTTCAGTTATTTAACTGTTTTTAGCCCACAGGTTTTACCTTTTTCCAATTCTTGTCCCCATCCCACTATGGATGGAGGCAGTGGAGTGAGCAAGCAGCTGTTTGGTACTTAGTTGCTGGCTGGGGTTAAACCATGACAACCAATTACAAGAAAAATCCCTTACTTGTATGAAAACATACCTTTATATTTACAAGAGTTTTCACTTTAAGACTACACCGCAAACCAAGACACAATGAGTTCAACAATTACGGGTTTTTTCCTTACAGCAATTGCAGATGAATGATCTTTTCCTGCTCAGTCTGTCAAGCTGAGGCCAAAGTGAGAAGAGCTCAAGCAGGTAGGACCACAAACCCCCAGGTAAGATCCCTTTTTTCTCTGCCTTAAACAATGGGAAGGTCAAGGCCAAAGGCTATTGTGACATGGAAGGGACTGTGAACTAACTTCCAGTATTTCCTTTTTTTCCCATGAAATTTTGTTCTAAGACATACTTTCACACACGTTTTATACAAATGTAATGGTAAAAGACATTGCATTGGAAGGTCATGACAGGGAATAAAAACACATCTGTGAAAATTCAGTCTTTGTGTAAGTATATGCTGCATTTTCTAGTTTCTTTCCTGACCCACTGTAACAGTTAGTATCCAGTGCTTGCCATCTCACGTATGGATCAGTTTCCCATTTGCCACATCCCTTTACAGTGAATACAATACTAATAGCACCCTTATCCTTTTCAGTGAAGCTCACTGTGGCACTGAGAACACTTCAGGCAAAACAGGATTATCATAGCCTACATACACAGCACAGGATATGTAGGGTCAAAAGTTTCCCCTGATTATGGATATCCCAGCTGAAATACCACCCACCTCATTTTTTGAGACTACTTAGTATTCTTTCTGCTACTGCATTGACAGCAAAAGCTTTATGCACTGTAGTTATGGCCATAAGCTCTCTGTATTTTCTAAAATCAGATCCCAAGAACATCGAGTTTGCATAACAAAAAATGAATGACCAGCTTGAATTGATGAACGTGTGGTTAGCAGGTGTACTAGCACTATACAAGAACTCAGAAGCACCAGCAGACTGCCCAGCTCTCCTCAAGGGTGCTCATCCCTCAGAAGTAAACCACTCCTCCTCCAGTTCCCTGTCTCATTCATACTACCCAGATCCCCCAAAAAGATACACTTTGGTGGCAGGGCCACTCCTCCGACTAACCATTCCTTGACATAATTTGCAAATAAGCACAGTTTACCTACTGACCGTGCTGCCATAATGTTGCACATTGCCGAAGATGGATTTACGCATTTCTATTTCGCACCACCAAAGAGGAAGGTCTCCTGCCACCAACAGACACGATGCCAGATCTGCAGTATGTATTGTGAAGCTTGCTCAAGCACCTGCATGATTCTCCCAAGTAGAAGCATGCAGCTTTTTCCTGCCAGCTGACAGAGGATGATGCAAAGGGAATAAGAGCAGCTCCTTCCAACTCCTCTGCGCACAGGCTGTCAAAGTCATGATCAAGTGGGTCTGTGGGACAGTAGTGCTTTCCTTCCTGCCACAGAAAAACAGGCAGGACCTTTGAACTTCACAGAGGATCAGTGAAGGAAAAGGGAAGAGGCTCAGGTGTAACCCAGCATATGAAATGAAAAGTGTTCAGGATGAGGGGTGTGGGACACAAAGCAATCACTGCCCATAGCTGTGTGCTATCTGGGGAAAAGGACTGAGAGGAATTCATTTTATTACCCGATGACTTATCTGAGCCCAGGGAAAGACAGAGATGCTTCTGACATTGACTTCATTACTGGTGAAACTGCACAGCTCCTACCGTGGCATGTTCACAGCATATCCCTGAGAGACACAGCTCTCCCCTCCACAGCCTGCAATATGAATGAACTACGCTGCTCAGTCTTGCTTGGAGTAGTGACTCCACAGGTACTAAAACCTTACTGCCTGGCTTGGAAAGCGAGCTGCAGTGCAGCATTCCTCTGTGCGTGCTCCACCTCCCCTCACTCCCCTGTGGGAAAAACCCTGCCAGCAAGGCATCCAGCCTTCCCACAGACCCAGAGAAAACTTTCAAGAACACCAGCAGAAAGCATCTAGATGCCAGTAACAAGCTGCTGCCTGACCACAGCTTTTGTCATGACTCTTCTGCTCTGGAAGGGCTTAGCCTTCCCATGCTGCAGAAACTGGGCGGTGAGAGGGGAGGATATGGAGAAAGTGGTAAATCAGTGGACAAGATGAACACATTAACTACTAAAAGCTGTAGCTTCCTTATGCTAAAAAAGGAAGGGAAAAAAAAAAAAAAGAGAGAAAGCTGTCAAGGCAGTATCAGCATGTAATCCTGGTGACCTAGCATTATACTGGATGCTGCACACAGTTCCTTCCAGGAAAAGAAAAAAAAGGTTACAGGAATACCGCAGGAAAACCTCAAAGAGTATTTCATTATTCATGGCAGGGTTTAAATGACAGCACCTATAGGCCCTTGCTCGGCTAGTACATGCAGGCACACACAAGCACATGCAGCAGACCCAACGCTTCTGTGCTGTAGTATTAAATCAATGTCTGCGTACCTAGAAACCCTCAGATCCTGTCCCACAGGGGACACTCAGACAAACCATAAAAGTGTGTTTGAACATATTTCTGGCTTCCTACATTTCTATGCTGCTCAGCATTCTTCTTGAATCTACCCCAGATCTACAAGTCCATATATACATTCTCTGGAGGCCTGCAAAACACTTTTGCCTTCTCAGAGCAACCATAAAACCCCATGGTTTTAAACTTCTGGAACTATTACAACTTAACATGTTGGAGTGAAAAAAAATGAAAAGGGGCCACTGCCTGGATGGCCTGAACCCCAGGCACACAAAGGTCACAGCAATGGAAGGGGCGTGGGGTGGGGTAGTGAGGTGTCTCAGTGCAGAATGAAACTCAGTCCTAACCTCATCTTTCAGTTCATTAAAAACCTTCACCGCTTCTTGATCAGTAAAATTTCAAAAAGCTACTCTGTATGTGAACCACAGTGGCTGTTTCAGACACAGATACATGCACGTGGGAGAAAGCGTTGCAGCACAGAGGCTGCAATCACAGTAAAAACAAGTAACATTCACAGGGGTCATGGAGCTGTACCATGAAGCAGTTCAGCAGCAACCTTACAGATCGCAGCAATACCGAAAGAGCTGCTGTTTTCTCCACTGAGCACTACTTGGAGAAGTCTGGGGACAGTCACAGTCTTCAAGGAAAAAAACTTCCTGCATAACATGTCTTACCTCCAGTGAAAACACCATTATATCATCATCAGCCTGAAGGGTTTGGAAAGAATTCCCGTAGTAAGAAATATTTCAGGTTTATAACATCGGTGTGACCAGGCCTATCTACTGACAAATTTATTTCTCAAATATTTTCCCCTGGTTCCTAGAAGATGCTCAAGCTGTTTTGGAGAGAGCTCCTTGGCACAAGTCACAGCTGTGCTGGGTACCATACTAACAAGTGAAAAATATACATGGTCACGGTGCATTGCACATTTTTTGGTCAGCCTACAGAGATCACAGGAATGATAGATAAGTTGCAACCACTGCCTGTGACACTGATCAATAACAACAGCCTAGCAGCTGTTAACGTTTTGTAGGTGTCCTTGGGCAGGTCTCAAGTCTCCATTTTCTACTCAACAAGGCTTCCATCTTCAACGCAGAACTGTCTTCCAGTGCAGTCACCACACTTTCTCCCTCAGCACAGATGAGGCTGCTACTCCCCTGATGAGTCTGTACTAGTATTCTTACCCAAAATACAGACTAATTTAGACAGAAAAGACAGTCACCTGCTCCACACACCACACCACCATCACCCCCCGCTTGACTGCAAGTGAAGCTGCAAGTGGGAAACCACTGCAAGTAGACAGTCGATTTAAGACAAAAATTAAGAAAGAGGTGCAGGAACTATCAGCTATCTAAAAATTACCTACCTGCCTTTCAGGTTGGGAGAACCAGGAGATAAGGCACTTGCCATAACAGCATCAGGACACAGTCCCCAGAAAGAAAAACTGAGTTTGACACCAAGCCCTGTGTGACCACTCCTTTTTGGTAGATGATCCCACAGGAACCTTGCCATTCCCTGTGATGCCTTGGGGCATTCCTGTACCCTGCTCTACAATGGGAAGTGGCAGCTGCTCCTCCCCAGGACTGCCTGGTGTTGAAAATCCTTACAGGAATCCTCTTAGCAACATCTTTGTGTTCTCACAATCAGGCATTCTGTCAAAACGTTGTCTTTTGGTTTATTTTGTTGGTTTTCTTATAAAATATAAACACCGCATGGGAAATACAGGCAGGCAAACTACACATCTATGTCCTTTCTCCATTTATTAAGAATAATGAATAGCAAATAAATGCTTTGCTGGGAAAAGTAAATGTTCTAGCAATCAAACAAGATCTTATTCTGGTACTGTGTTTGTATGCTAGTTGAGTCTCACAATGCAGTCTCAGGCACCTGCATGTTGTGTGCATCTGTACTTCTCTCTTCTTCCACATTTATCCATTACATATTTAAGATAGGGACCATGCAATCACAGGAGAAAGCAGAAACTGCTCTTGTAAACACATCAGTAGTCATGGAATTTCAGACCCTAAAGAGAGAATTGATCATTTCAATACCATAAACTAGAACATTCCCCAGTGGCAATATATTTCTAGTATCACTAAGATACTACATGTTCTTCCCACAGTTATTTTCTTCTGCAGCTGCACACCTTGTTTCCTGTAGCCATTTCACTGTGAATGGAAAGACAGTCAGGTACCAGCTGCATGTTGAGAGGGAAACAATCAACAAAAGCCTTGTGTCACTCTCTGTTCTTGTTGCTGCAATTTTACGAAGAGGAGGTGGCCAGTTTGCTTTATAACATGCAGGACAAAACTATTACTATGAGCTACAGCCTGCTAGATTTTCTACAACATCCCAAGACCAGAAGAAAGTGAATAATGCAAAGAAAAATATAGAATATCTTGATTATAGATGGGAGGTCTGCTGAGGACTACTTGCTGGTCAGTAATCAATAATCTGAAGAAATGGTTGACTAAGACATTTATTTGCAAATTTCACAGAAGTACCAGGACTTGTTAGAGAGCACTGCAATGGAAAGTTTTATCAACCCTGGCATTAGAGGAAAATGCTGCCCATTGTTTGTAAATGTATGATCAAAAGCCCATTCAAGTTGCCGCAGTATCTGGTGCAGTTCTGCTATTGTACTCCAGGTAGCTGATAATCACATTGCTTCAAAAGTGATTACCAGGAGTTATCTGTACAGCTAGAGAGGGAAAACTTCTATTACGTGTCTTTAGAAAACAGTTAAAACAACCTGATTCAAATATGCCTGCCCTTCTTTCTTTCCCTTTATAAGACCACCCTCTGTAACATTTCTTTTTCTCCCCCTATCATTTTCCAGTGAAAGATGTCCCTAAAGCCTCTTTTGTTTGTGCCAATAATCTCAGAAGCTTCTGTATCTTTATCTGAGGACTTCCCCTCTTTGTGAAGTGTTCTAGTTTAACATCCCATTAAAGTAGTCCATTAGGCCTCCTTGAAACACACACATTCTGTACACACAGTTTTATCATAACTGCGCAAAGAGGCCACAGCCTCAGCCCAGCAACTAAGGGAAGCTGGCTTTCTCAATACAAGCATGTGTTGGCCACGCCACTAAATTCTTCACATCATCCATAATATGCATGGTATTATGGAGTTCTCAGCATTATTTCTCAATGCGACTTCTCACAGTAATAGCCTGTCTCTTGAAGATGGCTACTGCTGCACTATTTGCTTTGTGGATAGGAAATAAACCTACCTGAATTATAAGGAGAAAGAATTAAAGTACACCTAAGAAAAATATTTTGGTTAAGTAAGAAGCACCAATTGTGTAAGTTTTCATGCATGCATACAGTCTAATAGACACATGTAGGGGGAAGCTTTAGTAAGTTAAAGAAAATAATGTCTCTGTTGCAGAAAATGCCTTTAAGTCCTAAAAAATACAGAATGTCATTGTTTTTCTTCTCTCACAATTCCAGTCACAGGTCCTACAATACTGATTTTGTCCCTGTACTTCCAGTTGCTTTAGATGGTGGGTGACTAAGATTTAATGCACAACCATTTATGCCAGCATGTCTTGAGACAAATTTGTAAATTGAGTACATTCATTTAAGTCTCAAACATCAAAGAAACTAAGGTGAACCTTAAGCATATTGCTTTTCAAAAACTAATTTTAAAGCCAGTCTCATATTTTTGATCATTCTGAGCTGGATGTAACTCAAATCACTCTCTCTTCATCTAACCTTCAGCCTTGCTCACTATCCTTCCTATGTGTGGAATGCGAAGAGAGAGTGGCAGTTCAATTACTTAAAGTCTGTTGTAAAATATCTGCATTTAAAATACCTTTTATAAGATTCATATTTGTTATGGAAGATGATCAGTACAGATATGTATCATGTAGTGGAGATGCAGCAGAAAGATTAATTCTTAGAAGTTATTCAGCCTGACAGATAAGGTATGTATGTAGATACTGCCAATATATCAAACAGTATGCTCCAGAGTAAGACAGACAGGGCTGTTTGCACACCCATGAGCAATGCCTAGTCCCAACCTGACTGAAGAATCAAAGACGACGCCATGTCCAAATAATGCTGTAAGTGCAGTCTCCAGTCCCACCTTTCTACGAAGAGGCAAGCAAAGCACAGTTCAAAGACTGTCTGAGGTCTCAACAGGGTTTTGACCCCTTCCAGCTCAACTGTTGCCAGTTTCACTCGTCATCTCTCCTCAAAATGTGCTCTTCTGTACTGATATCGTCCAGCTCCCATGCTCCCTATAAACCAGGCAAGTTTGAGAATTGTTTTAAATTTAGAAACTGTGGAACACAAATGTCACTTCGACCAAGTTTTTGAAGCCTTATTATTTTTTTCCTTGAGATTCTTAGCATCTTTGCATTGCCATGCATTTCATGCTATCCTAACAGATACGTAATTAAAGGGCAGACCAACTGTGTGAAACCCATACAACAAAGTAACTACAAATGGGGCACTGCTGTAGAATTTAGTTTTCGAGACACAGGAGCAAGGGAATAAATCAAATAACTCAGACTGTCCAAGGCAATATGACGGAGCGTGGAATTTTTGGCACGTAACAGCCTCATGATGAATGAAAACACAAACAAAAATCAATGGCTGAGTTGCTCAAAGAACAAATTTTCCCTAGCAGTAAAAAGACTTGAATACTGGCTGCCAGCCTAATTTCATTAGGAAATGCATTCCAATTAATGGAAGCTCTGCAAACAAGAGATAATTACTAAGGCGAGACAGAGGAAAGGCCTTCCAGCCTTCCAGCTTCTCTTCTTTGGTTGCAGCTTGCCCTTCTCTCCAGACAATTCATTTAAGGTGTGGGTTGTTGGTTTCTGCAAGTGTATTTCCCAACCCACCATGTCATTCCCACCGCACAGGACGCTTGCTTGCTCCTGACATTGGCCTCATCCCACACACACATACTATACGCTGTGAAGTTTCCCATGCTGGGTAGGGATGTGTTTATTCTCCCATCTTGGTGTCTGAATGCCAGTTAGTGCCATTATTCTCGTGCTACTTGTTTATATTCGTTTTGATGCTACGTTTCCTGTGCCAAATTAAATACTGGCAGAGACAGGTGCCTGAAATCAAAGTTGTGCCTGCTTATGCTCTGGTGAATTTAGTTTTTCATTTCCATGATTTCATTTCCCGGGAAAACAGCAATTATGTAACCTCGGCAGAAACAGATGCCAACAATATTAAGCTCGCAACTGCACTCCTTTCACCCCAAGGGCTTCTTTCAATGGGAGGATGGAAAGTTTCATAAAACCAAACAAGCAACACAGACCTTTTGTTTGAACAGACGTGCTTCCTTATTCTATCTGCACGTAGGCAGAAACTTGAGACATTTTGCCTCCCTCACATTGTCCCCTTGAACGCCGTGTGCTTACAAAGTGGCTTCGCCACATCCCTCTCACAGTCAATATTGGCCTTGACCCAGAGAATATTGTCCAGCACAAGATGAGTGTCTGCAGTCCCAGCGACTGCGATGCCAGCTCACTTGGGCCAGCATCAGGGCCACCACCTAGCTCTGACATCCAGCCGTGGCAGCCAAGGGCTCAGCACTAACAGTCCTATGCAGTGAGGGTGCCCCCAGCACCGGGCTCCCTGCCGTCTTCTGGGCTGCTGCTAGCTGACTTGGGTATGGAAACACACGGGCAAAGTCTATATAAACCAAACCAACAGCAACAAAAGCATAGAAGCAACTCCTGCTTCTGGAGACCTAAATCTCAGTGGGTCACCCACTTAATCGTCTGTTTACATTTAACCTACTTCTTCAAAAACTCCAAGTGTCTGCCCGCAGCCACCACATGGCATTGCATACTTAGAATACTTTCGCTAACAGGCAAAAAACGAGTAAGCAGAGAAAAAGCACTGGGTTTGTGGCAAGGGACAAAAGCCTAATTTACCAATGCTAATAGCTTGAGTCATTGATTTAAATAAAAGAAGAAGAAAGAAAAACTGACAAAAAGATCACAGAAAGCAATAGTACTATATTAACTACTGTGAAGCCAGACAACGCCTGTTTCCAGAGCCTGAACAACTCACTACGTGCATTTTAGATATGACACGGTATTTCCAGCTCTGTAGTTCTGATGCGTTGGGTCAGACGTGTAATATATCTTTCTCTCCCATTGCAGCAACATGAGATTGTCATTTTAAAGGTCTTCCCTGGCATGGCTGCCAAGCTGTTTGTCTGAGCTGCAGTGGTATTTTTGGAGACAAAGACTTGGATGCGGTGCGGGACAGGTGGCCTGGCAGCAGTGGTAGGAAGCTATCAAACCGCGCAGTGTACATTTCAAAACACAAACCAGAGGGAGAGGAGATAAATCATTTACTGTATTTAACTTAGCATATTGCTACTTTCTGTGACTCATATAGTCTTGCGGAAGACTCCCCAGCCAGGATAAGCCAACTTTGAAGGAAAGACAATGTAAGGTTTACAGATTGCCATGCATTTATGAAGTTAGCATGCATAAACGCCTAGAGGCAGCAATGAAAGCAACAAACTTAAAGATGGGGAGGAATTCATATCGCCCCATCTCCCTTCACCCTCGCTGGGTTTCAAGGACCTTCCTACACTTCCTTGGTCAAAAATAAACCCAAACCATCCTCTGAAGGCCAGCACAAATAGGCGTAGGCAGCAAAGAACATCAGTACTTTGCATTCCACCTGAAGCTCCTGTCCACAGCGCTGGCTCTCCCAGGCCAAGCAAGCCCCCACCTGCCTCCAGTGGCAGGGCAGGACAGGCCACCTGCCACCGCGTTACCAGGTCACTGGGCCAGAGCTTGTGTGCACCCACAGCGCAATACAGCTACAGGTGGCCCCAACTGGCAGCCAGGCACACAGGGGAACCACTGCACATTCTCAGCAGGACCAAGAGTGCCAGAAAGCTGGGGCTCAGTGGAAAACATCTCACATAGCACCTCCAGCCTTTTCTTAACCCAGTCCTTGAGCACCACTACCACTCCAACTTCTATGTCCCACATGGGGCCACTCTTACTGAAGGTCTCCTCAGCAGAAGACGGGGAAAAGGCTTCTGAAAGGATTAAAAATGTGGCCATAACTGCTTTGCAAAAGGGATCCTTCTGTTTCTGGGGTATTTACAGTCTCCTACTCAGCATGTCACTAGGCGTGTACTTGTGTGCCAGGGACTGTCAGGCACACCTGGCTGGACCACATATGTTGTGACATTTGCAAATTGCAGGCACAATGCACATAGTTTTCCCTCTTGCCCCAGTTCAAGTTGAAAAATTCCCAAATAGGGGCCCTTCCTGGGAAGGCTGCACTGCATGGCAATTCTTCTGAAGGTAGGTAGTTTTAATCCAGTTACTAGGAGCTACATTAATTCATTTTAAACTGGACTCACTAAGAAACAGGATTGTCTGGACACTGGCACTTTTGTCCCCCTGCTTTTAAACATTCAGGCTGGTTTCTGCTAAATTCAACAAAGGGGCATCACCAAGCTACCAAAATCCAACAAGCTCCATGACAGATGTGGCCAGGCAGACAAGGGAGGCCCAAACTGGAACCTCTGTTCAAGAAAAAATAATCCCATTAAAACAACCACAATGCCAGATACTGGAGCACTCATAGGGTGGAGTGATTTTATTGCCGCTCAGCAGTGCGTAAAGCTTCAGGCAGACCTCATCACTAGTTAGTCACAGGGTAATGCAAATACAAGACACAACACTGAAAACAATCTTGTGCAGAACTACCCTCATCTCACAGAACAATTTATGAAAAAAATTAGGATGTCACACAATCCTGCATGCCCTACAGCAACTGAAATTATCTTTCCAGCCAAATTTATAAGAAAAGTCATCAGCTATACTTGGTTAGATATTGTCCCCACATCCTTCACTAATTTATATTGTATTCATATATTTACTGATTGTGCTCTCCCTCCCTCTCCCCACCCATCACAACCTAGCTCAGAATGGACATCAGAATAACCTGCTATCATTTCAAGGTCATCACAACAAGTGTGCCCTTGCATCTCTCATTCTTTTATTGCAAAAATACACTGTTTCCATGCCTGGTTCTCTCTGCCATCTGAGTCAGGAGAATGAATCATCAAAAATGCTATTGTCAAATGCTTTCTATGAATTATGTTCTGCACTGCAGTGGCTTGCTCTGCTCAGGATTGTCTATTTAGATTATTGGTATTTCTCCTTGGGATAGCTTTTAGAAACCATTGAAACAAAGTCTGGTTGTCTCTAAAAGGGGGCGACCCATTTTAAGGCTTGTTTTTAATGGGCATGAAAATGAAAGTATAAGTCAGTTTGTTAGAAGACTGATACGGAAAAGTAACACCATCGTAGGTGAGAACCCATTCTGTCCAGAAAACCTTATAAGAGAGATATATGTAGACATTATATAACTTAGCAGCATCTCATCAGTAGGATACCAGTTAACTCCAGGAGCATACACTTACCAACACACAATTTTAAGAAATACCATTCCTATCAGCTATACATCTATTGCTGTGTTTCTCACAGTCTTTTTTCAAGGGCAATAAGGACACAATCTTTAGAATTTGCTGTCATCAGGTACCTGAGGTACAAAAGAGAAGCAAGTGTTGCTGATCTTTGGTGTGCAACTTTATCCTATTAATATTCTTTAGCAGTTACAGGCAATTAAGAGTTCTGTGTGGGTTTTCAACCCTCTGACCCTGACTGAGGTGGGAACTGATGGTGCTGAGTGACCTAACTGGACCAAATCTGTTTCCTACAAACCATGCAGACATCACAAATAGACATGCCTTCTCATTATTTTTATGTTGAATAATATAAAAAATACAGTAAAAAAAACAGAATCTAGAAACTTAAACTAGATAGTTTCAGTCTAGAAATGAGGCATATGATCTGAACAGTGAGAGCTTATGAAATGAGAAGTCCAGTACAGCAGAAGCCAAAGGATATTTGTCAATTAACTCTTCTTCGAAGTTAGTATCCCTTTCTAAAGATTTAAATTATTTAAAAGATTTTTTTAAGGTTGCATGCCTGTGACAGACAATTCATCCCACAAATAGAAAGTTATTCCAGTTATTTTCAATTTCACTGGTTTTCACCAGAATTAAGTAGTTATCAGATTGCTCCCCAAAAGCTTGTATTACATCCTCCGTCATTTGTCACTGGCAGATCAAAGCTAGATGATTTCCTAGCAATATAGTGTCAGATGCAAGAATCCCTGGACCTCTTTCATGCCAGAAGTCAGACTACAGCAACACAGCACTGTCCCTTCTCAGCGTCTATGGAAAGTCCTCATCACCTCACTTTTTCTTATGCTTAACCAGCTATTAAAATTAGGTCTTACTGAAAATTACTTCCTAAGATAATTAATTATTCCTTTAAACAATAACATCTTTAGCTTGTCAGGGAGGAATATAATTTCCTACCAAGTTCCACCAGAGCTAATTTTTTTATACACTGAAACAAAGAATATATTATGGGAAAATAATTATATCAGGCCTTAAGAATGTAAAATTTGGAAAAATCAGAAGTGATAACATTTCCAGTGTAATGACTGTAAGGAGAACAGAAAATTCCATAAAGTATATCCATTTTCATGACAAAGGCTGTAACGAGAAAAACTGCAAAACTAATCTGCTCCAGAAGTCTGCACTATCTGTTCTTCTATCAATTATCTATTCCAATCATGTATACAAGACTTTCTACCTACAGGGCAAATCCACTCCGATAGTTAATCCTGTTGTCTCGTAGTTCTCCCTGGAGACTTGAGGATACAAAGTATTATGTCCTCGTGTAGCACTGCTCAAATATAGTCTAACAATTTCACTCATCAGATCCTTGCCACGTGTGTACCTCCTTGAAGAACATGGAGGAGAAAAGTCCCATCTCATCCACATATCGATTTCATTCCAAACCCATGTAGCAGGAGCCCAACTTGCACATCTGTCTAACTCTTCTGCAACTACTTCTTCCAAAATACTCCCAGCACAGCAGGAGGCTGAACAGACAGCTTTAACTCTTCCTTTAACATGCTATCCGCTGCTTACTGAAATGTTCTAGGTCATTAACATCTGCAAACGTCATAATGGGTTATTATCACCCGATAATCAGTTGACATCTTTTTTCAGAAAACGTCATACCTTGACTGATGTAGAAATCACAATGCAATAATAGGATACAATATTTCCCACCAGTGCAGTACTGTTGGACCATGGAATTCTCTCCGCTGCTTCAAGCACCTGGTTTCTAAAGGCTAGTAATTCTTCACTGCATTTTGGTTTTACTTGTAGTCTGGTAAAAACCTCTCTTTTTTTCTTGAAAAAATATATCTTTCGTGATCTTATCTTTTCTTTCACCTCCCTTTTGTCACACAGACTTTTGAGTATGACAGTGGTTGCAATTTCCTTCCATCTTCTGTAGTTTCTTCTTTGAAATTAGCATTCCAGGTTGTAAAAATAAAAAGCATCTCATATACTAACTTCAGAGTGTCTATTTATTTATAGTTTGTGCATTTTATTCCTTCCTTGCTAGACATCTTCATTTGGGCTTTCAATTACATAAAATTTCTTCACAGCAGAACTCTTCATTACATGATATTCAGATCAAACAGTAAACTGCAAAAAGATCTTTATAGACAGAGTATACTGCATTTTTGTGGGATATGAAAGACTGTATATATGTATATACACAGGGTTTTAGCCCTAAGTAAAATATTTCCAGAATTTTTTTACAGAATTAATGTTTTCTCAATGATTTAGAGATCAATATGCTATTTCCTTAAAAAATATACATACATAATTTAATATTATAACAATCTTTAAACACCAAGCCTTTTAAATGCAGTTAACTACTTAGTTATGTCTTACAAAGAAATTTATCTGACCCGATTCCAAAATACAGATTTCAGACTACAGTATTCCTTATTGCAGAACAGATCTTCATATATTCACTGAAAAACTACTTAAAGAGTTTAGGATACATTAGGAAACATTTTCTACCCAAAAGCAATTGCATTTAAAAGATAGAAGCAAAATGTTTTACTGATTCTGATTCAGTTATGTGGAATTACAAAACAGCAGTAGATTTTTAGTTAGTTACAGACGGAAAAGGGCCTTTGTCATATGAGGATGTGCAGAATAGCTATTTCTTTCCCTCTGGAATTTGTAAGTGGCAGTAAATTACAATCAACTTCTCCCCTTTATCAGTTTATCTTCAATTACCACCATCAGCAATCTCACCACTACACTTTTCTATATCTTGCTTCTCCCTTTCTGTATCCTCTCTTCATCTTTTAAGAAATAAGGTCTTGGCATCAAGAAAATTCATCCCTTTGTAAGTTTTTCTGCCCTTGGCCACTTAAGACTTTCAGTCCTAGACAACTTCTCCAGGAATTCTCTTTTCCTCAGTTAATGATATTCATGCTAATACAACATTTAGCTATAAACATATATATGAACACACATACACATTGCCCCATCTGTATTTATCTCTCTCTGAGCCAGCCTTGAGCTGGCAACATATGCCTTCCTGAACTAAGAGAGTGGGTTGGGGTTAAAGCTATGACAGCCAACATGTTCTTAGATGTGAATTTGCATCATGGGAAGACACAGTTCGGCCTCTTTAAAAAAAAAAAAAAAAAGCATGCAAAATGCACTTTATTTAACACATTTCTTCAGATAGTGTTTGAGCAGCTGAGGAATAGCTGGAACTGAAGCTCAAACATGCTGCAGTGTGACTGCCTGAGCTCTCAGGGCTCTGCCCTGACATTGCCTACCTGCCACGCAAAACTTCATCACCACAGATACATTGACGGTGGGGCCCACCCATGTCCCAAGGCTACCGCAGGTCTATTGTTTTCATTCAGCTGCTTACAATCACTCATAAGTCTGTCAAGATTCATGAGCACTTCTTAAATACAATTGTGGGAACAGAAGTTCAACTTCCAAGCCACTTTGCTCCATGACAAATAGTGCTGATCTTTAAAGCTTGGAAAAAAAGAATATTTTTATGACCTCATTGCAGTTCTTTAGTGCTGTGACCCTGATGTTTGTGGAAAGGGCAAAGTACCACACACTGTACATCCTGCTAATCTTTTCAGTGCTTGTGTTTAGGAGTCATCCAGAAATAGCTACTGGTCATATAAAATACTCATGCACCTATGGCTGGGTGCTAGACAGCAAAAGCTCCTACGTAATATTTCTCTCTTGGCACGTACACCTATGGCATTTGTATGTATTTCTTTTCCATTAAGGTTTGTCATTCAGCAGCCAGTATCTTTCAAACAGATACTTTAATAACCAGAATCTTCAGAGCAGAGATGTCAGACAGGTGAACAGAAGTCCTCTCAGATAAGCTTGCAATGTCTGCTGGTGGACAGGTTACTATAGACATGTACAGCAGGAACCCTCTGGTCTTCTCAGTGAAGAAACAGCCTTGGCTAGACTGAGACAGCGAAGTTCATTCTTTTGGCCAGGTAAAGCAAGACCAAAAAAGATAAAGGATGATGATTTGTAGACTGTAACACTTAAAGACCTGGACACAAGACTAAGAGGTCATTACATTAAGTCCCATTTGAACAACAGACAACCCTTTATCAGAGGCACCTCCAATCCAGCTGTAAAACAGGAGGGCACAGCTCAGGACAAATTGAGGTGGGCGGGGGGGAGAGTGTATGTGCAAAAGAAAGCAACTGGATGTTCTTTTTAGGGGAAATGGTCAGCTCTTACAAGAAATTCAATTTGTGGCAAAAAATTGCAGAGAAAGGATCATTTTAAGGCACAACTTCAAAGAGGAGAAAGAGATGCTTCTACTGATGTTACAAACAGCTCCTACATAGAAGTGAAGCTACAACTGCTGGAGAACATACACTATGCATACTGTAGGCTGCTACCGCAAGTAAACTGAAGACAGGAATTGAACATGGCCAAAGAGTAGCCTTTCAATAAAGTAACTACAAGGTGGGGAAGGGGAACCAGCTATTAATGTAAATTTGTTCCTGAGAACAAGCATGCAGGGTCACATTTTCTGTTTAATGGTTTTATAAATAAAATGAAAAAGAACTTACCACAGTTTTAAAAAACATTCCTAGTATATTCCTAAAGCAAGACCTGAAATTTAGTTATGCATTTGTACTTGGGTATTTCCCAAATTCTATAGTTAGTGGAGTCATCAGCATGGTTCAGTGAATACAAAAGCAGCTTGGGATTCACAGATACTAGTCCTGGCTCTGCTTCTAGGTAATCTGGGCATGTCATTCCAAAATCCTCTGCAAAGCAGGCCACCTTCATTATTTTCAATTTTGGTAGCATAGAAGGATACATTGTTTCACTGGACAAAAGTGATAGAGAAAAGGTACGTATAATTACAGACTTTACTAATTTTATATGAAGTAACTGAACAGGATTTTTCATTGCTGTGTTTTCATTGGCAAAATTGTGAAAAACATGCAGGTGAACATCAACTAGTCCAGATGCAAGACAGTCTCGTGCATTACTTCTACAGCACTGTCAGCAGCGAACAGCATAAGCAGAAAATGGGACAGATACTCAGGGCTGTACTTAAATGTGATGGATTTTCTAAAGACGAGACCTGATTTTTACTGATTCTTGAGAACGTGGGCAGAACCTTTTCCTTTACATCTGAGATACCTTGGGCTAACCATGATGTCTAAGCTGTAATACTGAAGTTGCTTTTGCTTTCTGTCATGCACCATTTCAACATTAAGAAATTTCAGTATAATTTTAAGCAATTACAGCCCTGCAGACAGCCACAAAATTCTTTCAAAGGGCAACAATATAAACACAGAGGCAAACTCTCTACTAGGGTTTTGGTAAAACTTCTGTCAAGAGCACTCCAGAATCTCACCCAGCCCAAAGCAGAAATTTCATCCTAGCTCCTTACAGCATTTAAACGATTCAGAAACATTGCCCAAGGTGAGCACTACATTCAGCTGCTCTAGTTACCAGCTAAAACCAGCTGCATCAGAGGACAGAAGGAATATGTAAGTCAAATTCCTTGTCTCTTCATCCTGGCAATTTAGGAAGTCCCAAGTAACAGGGTAAGAAAGCAACAGGAAAGTATGGTGTACAGGCATCTGCTAGGTTCTAATATATACACAGGACTTTCCCTGCTTTCATTCCGGACAACAAAAACTTTTAACATGCAGCCTATTATTTAAATACAAATTCTGAGCAGAGCAAGAGACTGAATATTTCAGAGGTCTGAATAAAGCTTCAAGGTTCTCTAAACAACTAAACCCTTGGAGAAAGAGATCCATGCTCCTCTTGGAAATGGCCACATAATATGCAAAAAAGACTGAATTAGGTAATACTTTCCTTATGTGACGGGAACCCTCTAAGAATTCAGATCTGAAAAACACAAGTCTCCCCAGAATCACAGCCTTTTTTAACTAGAATTTATTTTTAAATAACAGTGTATTATTTAAATACTAGAATTAATATTTAGTACTAATATTAGTAATAAGTAATATTCCAACGGTCAGTTTACCTCACTGTTACACAGGCAAACCTTGAATGGGTCCAGTTTCACTTTCCAGACACTGCATTTTATTACATCTTTGTTGGCTATGCTGAAGAGTGCCTTCCCGTAAGATGAACCAGAATTGGTACATAAACAGAGCAAGTGATACTGGGCCACCCCTCTTTGGTAAATTCAGCAAATAATGACCTTGGAGTTCAATTTTTCCAAGTCCTTTATTGCCATGACACTACTGAATCCCTTTTCTCCTTCTTAGAATTGATACGATTTGCACATGCAAAATATTTCTCTACCCTTACTCAGTGCTGCCAAGCTCACATCCAAGCACCACAGCACCTCACTAAAACCTCATTCATGGTACACTACAGCTTGCACCCATTTCACTAACACTGATAGATCACTTTGCATCAGATAGCTATCCTCTTTCTTAAATTTCCTGTAGTCTTGTGGCAAACTGCTATTGTTACCGTGTGGGTCATCAACAAAGTGCTAAAGAGTCACTGGTAATCAATTCTTAGAGTATCCAACAGAAAGGCACATATTCAGTGAGGATTCCCCATTTACAGTCAAGTTTCATAGCCTGTCTGCCAGCTTTTAGTCCATTTAAGAACCATCAAATTGAATTTATTTCAGTCTAGTTATTTGATCAAAAGCTCATGCCTCACAGAACCATATTATATATTACTTTGACATGATGACATTGATCAAACTGTATTTGTTATCTCTCAAATAACAGAATAAAGAAAGGAATAGAGTCAGGTTGATAAAATCTGTTTTCCAAAAATCACAGGTGACTATCCTTAAAAAATAATAGGAAGTTTAAATGCAGTCCAATACGAAAATTTCTTTTACTTTTTCCAAGACCAGAGCCAAACTGGTAGGCTTACAATTATCCAGAACACTCCTTTTTAAAGCACTGGTAACCAATTCCCAAGTTCTCTGCAATACCTCTGTGTTTCAAAACACATTGAACAATTCAAGCTTTATAACCCACAGAACTCTCCAGTGAATTCTTTAAAAACTTCTGGGTATTAGCTGTCAGGTGCAGATGTTTAAGTTTAACAGAAACAGTTCACACAGCAGCACAACAGTAGTTCACACAGCACAGCAGCATAGCAAAGGTGGAGGAGGGTGTTACATACATCATGCTCACCACCAGCAGAGGTACAGTAGCCTGTCCTTTACTGACATGTGAAGGAGAGACGTAATTCAATTGAATACTTCTAATTATAATGAACATTTCTCACCCAGCAATGGCTCATTCTTTTGTTCAGACTAATTTTGTTCTTACTATGCTTCTTTAACATAAAAATAAAAGGCAGGAAGAAGATATTTCATCCATAATTCTATTCAGGGCTTAGATTTTTGTGTGCCTTTACCAATTTCCTGAAGTCCTTAACTTTTATTTTATAAACCTTCACACACCTACCTTCTCACTTGGGGATTTCCATAGTAAGAATTTTTCTTTGTTGGGTTTTCTTTGTCTTTTTGGTCATCGAGTTCAACATTCTCAGACAGAAAAAAGAAAATGTTTTACCATTTTTTTTTCTTGAAACTCGTTTGTAGCATTATGAAATTGGTCATTTTCATAAACCAGTGTGAATAGGGACCTGAATATATTTATTACAGGAAAACAGAATAAAATCATGATCAATTATGCCTAATTAGCTACTCATTAGTGATTTGCATGTCACACAGAGATACGCTGTAGGAGAGGAAAAGCTGTGGTATTGCTGACTACAGCTACCATGACACTTGATATGGAACTACATCATCAAGGGAAATCCCGAGTTCCCTTCTCTGCTGCTGAAAAATTCACATGCAAGACACTGCTGACCAAAGGCTCATGGCACTGATGGGTCTTCTTGCTGTCCACGCCACTCAACTCCTCAAAGAGTGGCAGCATGGACCAGATGGACTCCTGGCTCGCCCTGCAGCACCCCTACATAGCAGGTTTCTACAGAATACGCTTTTTTAATGGTCCATATACAAAGCAGAGCAATTCTGCCTGCAGCCCCCTGTCCAAGTAAATTTAAATAGAACCCAACTAAATCTAGGCATATCTTCTGGGCTCTGGCCAGCTAAGATATACATTGGATAATAACTTGAATGGCATTTTCAAGATGAGATCCCAAAACATAAATTCAAGATCAGGACACAAAATTCAATTAATATCATATGCAGATCAAGGAAGGAAAAGAGATTCTTAACCAGTATGTGGAAGACTCTACAGTGGAAAGATGGTATTTATTAGTGGTAGTTTATTTATACTATGTCCCTGGACTATTCTTTCTGCCATGCAAAGATCCAACAAGCCTTTCTGCTTTAGCAAAGAAGAGTCATTTGCTAGATGGCAGTGGATTGTGTTTTCTGTTATTCTGCAATTGCTATTCTCTGGAGGCTTAAACTGATTGTTCTTTAACCATAATGTTGTTAAAGAAATGCCAGGAAGTTTATTCGTGGTTTATTAATACTGCAGAGGCTCCAAAGCACCAAGATAATGTCCAGACTTCCAAAAAATAGACTTGCCAACCATCCCCTTGGCCAGCTTCCAATTAAAGGAAGAACATAACAGTCAAGCTGCAGCTACAATGACTTCAGAAAGTGCTGAAAAAGGAAATAGAACAATCCAAGACACAGAGCCCTACTCCAATTTTATACACACCAAAAAGAACCCAAAATGCCACTCACATTTCTTTTGTACCATCACAGAAAGCCTAGACTAGGTCTCTAAGAATGTTTCTTCCCCGAATGCTTTTTCAGAGTTCAGGTTAGTGTTCTGAGACCAAAAGGCAAAGCCACTAACCCACTGCAGTACATTGCTTCATCCTACCATAAGCTTTTTTCCCTGCAAAATATTGATAATTCTGTCATCTAGGTTCCTCTTATCATTTTGATAAATGAGGTTTCTGCCTTCCTAACTTATTAAGGCATTTATCTTCTCCTTTACATTTGAAAGACTGGGAAACACATATCTGATATACCTAAAAACATTTCTGAAGCCCTTTACCATAAAACTATTCTGGCAAAGACCAGGTGGACTCAAGTTTCTGAGATCTCCTAAGTTCGTTCTCTGACACAGCAACACCTGCATTTATTCCTTCAGGGCTGAACATCAAACAATTTCCTTTCCAAGGTTAACACTTGCAGATTTAGGTTGATCTCCAGAATGTTACAGGATGTAAAAGGGGTTTTAAAAGTGTTGGTTTTCCCATGAAAAGAGCTCAGCTTCTTCTGAAGGTACATTCTGTGACTGAGCAGTCACTTTCTATGAAAAGGAATGACCACGTTACACATCAGTGTGCTATTGTATTCCTATATAAATAGAGGCTCACACCACAAACTTCAGGCACAGATTCCAAAGGCATTGCAAGGCTGTCCCCCACCATGGTTTGGGGAAGTAGGGGACAAGGCACGGGACCTTCAACAGGATGGAGTGCCCACTTCTGAGCATTCAGGACCAAGCCTCTCTGGCTGCTCTTGTGACCAGGCAATGCCCCTTCACTGCTTACTCCTTCATCTTCCACAAATGAAAGCAGGCACATTTCAGATGTGATCGCTTGTTCCAGCTATCTCAGCACTTCATAAAGGAAGAGAATTCCTTTAATATAAAAGTTGTCTATAAAAGGTCAGCTGCACAGTATTTCTGTTGGATGTACACATCTGTCACTACTTGACATTTAGGCAGCCTTTTTTCCTTTTTATAATATATGCAACATTAGGAATAACGAGTTTACCAAGTCTCATAAACACAAAGTGTTGATTTTTTTTAGAACATTCTAAAATGTAGAACTGCTTCATTGATGTCATGTGATCTAAATCTAAAAAGTAGGTATCAGTGTTTCACCTGTAATCTTTTTTCTTCAAAGAAATAAAACTGACTGTATCAACTGCACAACCACAAGTAAAAATCTGGGAGCCTGACAGGCAGAGGACACTTTTCATGATGCATTGCTCCTCACCATCTTGGCATCAGAACATTTCCATAGAGCTGTCACAGGGGCACCTGTGGTAAAGAACCTTAAGATTTACATTAAGCAGGAGTTTGGATGTCAGGAGACAGTTATTCTTAGGTCTTCCTAATGAGGTCATGAAGAATTTTGTTTTCAAACACAGTATTTCTGATTCCAAAATTTTAACTGTGGATAAGCTGATGTTTTCTGGAGTGTGTTATCTTTGTAGTTACTAATCTAAAGTATTTTCCTACCAGTGTCTGAAGTTAGGCACTTAAAATCTATATTCAGTTACGTAATGCTGTAGGATGCCAAGTGCTGGAAGATTTGCGGCTATTTGCTATCATCCTGAAAAATTGGTTTATTCATTTAGAAGAGTATTTTAATATTTGGGTTCCATCCATGCCACTGAGCATTTCATGAATCACATTTTAACACATATTTCTAAATGCTTTTAAAGTTCATTTAAGGTGGCATCTGCCTTTCAATATGGATCCAGTTCTCCTGACATCCAAGATGAAACAATTGTTCAGCAAATTTTGTCATTTTGTTCACTGGAACTGAGATTTTACTTCAAGCTTTGGCTTAACAAAACCAGGGATAGCATCCTAAGACTGTATCTAGCACTCATAAAGTGTCAACAGCCTGAAGAATTAAGATCTGGTTTATTTATTCAGTGATGACCAAGGAGACAGCCATAGCAATCTTTCAGCATTCCTCCTGTAACACACAGGGACTTTTTTTAAAAAAGTAGTAGTAAATAGCAGTCCTAAACAATGGACTATTACTTCATGGTGCTAAACACCAATTCATGTGCTATGTATTGTGTTTTCTGCATTCTGCTGCAGGTTGTTATGAAAACATAAACAAACTTAAAACATTTGTTGCTGTGCTAAGTATAGTTCTGCTCAGAGTCCTTTCCTCTTTTTCATTTTCCTATCTGGAACTGGGAAGCTTTTCTTGAAGCAGTATTGTTTCTCGCTTGGGGGCGGGGGGGGGGGAGTAAGAGAAGACAAACAATTTAAAAGCCTCACATCTTACAGAGTACCCCTAGTTACGAATACACTATAATCAGCACACTTGTCATTTTATGTAGAAAGAACCAGATGATAGTGGAATTCAATCTGTGCTAAGAAAGCAGGAATGGGGCTTACAAGAATGCTTACATCTGTCTGTAATTTACTTGCACATAAACTCACAGTAATCTGCTTTATTGCCAAAGTTATATAAAGAAATTGGGCACCAAGCAGCATAGGTAATCTCAAACTGGAGGCCCTCCAGCCTAATTAGACACAAATGCCTAGAAGGCCTGATACTGAAATACGGCATGTAGATTTTGAAATGTATGAAGACACAGAAGTCTCATTAGCAGCTGTCAGAGTGTATGTTTAAGCCTCTGACCTTCCCTTTTGACTGAAGGAAGGAGTAAACCATATCTATGCCTGAGGCTAAGTACAAGGAAAAGCATCCTGCTCCTTCTGGAATGGCCCAGATCTTCTAGCTCCTGCCCCAGCATGCTCCTCCCAGCTTTGTGCAGTTCCTGGCCCCTGTCTTTGCAAATACGTCCCCACAGCCAGCAAGCTGATTTAATATCAATAATGCTGGGAAAGCCAAAACATTATAAGTCATTGAAAAATAAGACAAAGAAGCAATTCTGTGGAGAGTTTAAAGAGATACTGGTTCATTATTAAGTACATACATTTCTTAAGGAAGCTAGTCATGGAGTTTTGCCAGAAGCCATAAAAAGTGATAATTTCCCTTATTTCAAACCTCAGAACGTTTTGTTTGGTTGGATTTTTTTGGCATCAAACAACTATTGTTCACTACCTTCTGATTGCAAGCTTGTCTCTCCCTGATTACAAGCATGCATCTACTTTGTAGAACAATGAAAATTATGAGTGAATTAAAGAAATACAGAGGAGAACCCTGTGACAATTTTAAGGCAGAATGGCTGTGGCAGAAAAGGGTATGCATGACACAGAATTGCCCCCCATGTTGCAGATTTCAGGCACTCTTGGGAACTATCTACTTTTGGAAACATAACTACACTTAACTAACCAGAGGGTGTGATAGAAATGTTTTTATGAAGTTACCTCCCTTTAAGTTATTTGGGGGAACAATGAAAGGTAACACATTATTTCCTTTTTGAACTCAGTTTTTACATTACCAGGAAATATCACACTGGCCACAGAATTATAAACAACTTCTGGTTTTAATAAAATAAAGGGAGCTTTGTGCTCCTTTTCTTTTTCTACAAACATAATACAAAGGAAACAGAGGGACACAGTAGAGTCCAGAGATCTGGCATGCAACAAAAAAAATGTGGATAAAGCCTTCTATTAATTGACATTTAAGGTCAATTTGTATCTTTCTTTGTGATGCTGTGGCCTATTTGCTACTGTTGTACTAGAGCCTGAGGTCACCAATCAGCCCCATTTTCTTGAGAAGTTTTATGGGAGCACTATTTGACATTTAACTTCAGCAGCAAGCACTACTGAAGCATTACAGTTGCAAAATGAATAGGCAAATTTTAAGTGGGGATAAATTTTTTAAAGAACCTTTCTTTAAGATTTTTTTTTTGTGGTTTTAGTTTTTGTAAAGGGTTTTTCTAAAAAGACTGTACCAGGACATTCGTTGTTCTCTTTTGCCTTCCCCTGCGCTTTAAGTCTGAGATTCAAGGAAAAAGGAAAATGAAACGGTAGGAAAGGAGTTACTTGGCCACAACAGCCTTACAGTACTGCCCATCCCTCTCTGCCCTCACCTAGCAGTGAATATTGGAGGTGATGCCTGGCCCTGAGAGGCTGTTTCATCTCATACATCCTGGGGTGTTGACCAAGGCATCCCCTCTGGTGGGGGACCCGCAACCTGCTGAGGGAACAGAGCTTTGGACCGCGGGCACGTCTGCCTACGGGGCACACGCAGACAGACATGAGCTCACCGCCCACACAGGAGCCAGCTCTGGTCCAGGAGCCACACAGCCTCATTAGAGCAAACCTGTGCCCAACCCGATGCGTCTGTGCCCAGCAGAAGCAGCAGAGATTAACCGGCAGGCATCCCCACATACACGCCCTGGACACCTGACAGAAAGCCTGGCAGGCACTAAAATGAAGCACACAGACTGGGCAACCTGGCGAGCGGGGTGCGGAGCGCTCCTGCGCTGATGATGAGGGGAAAAGACACCAGTGAGGCCAGTGACCTGACAGCCTTCACTACGGATAAATGTAATCAAGAAGGCCATTAAGAGGGAAGCGGGCAAGCCTTTGCTGGCCGAAGCAGATGGAAGGGAGTAAGCTGCTTTGCTGGGCCCAGGCACCGAGCGAGGCAGGCTCTAAGGGGACAGGCAGGGGCGGGTGGCTGGGCAGCGAGCACATGCTCCACCACCGGCCAGAAGAAGCGACCCAGGCAGGAGGAGGCCTGTGGCGAAGCCAAGCAGGGTGGCGGAGGCAGGGAGGGGAGCAGCCCCAGTCGGGCACAGCAGGGTGGCGGAGGCGAGGGGCACTGAGGGCGTGAGCCCCGGCTGCGGGCAAACAGGGCCCTTCCCTGGGCTGAGGAGCTGCACGAAGCCACGAGTCCTCGGGCCACAGGCAGGTGAGCCATGTCACGGCCCGGCGTAAGTCCCTGTACCCGACCCCTAGAGCTGCCCCACGTCCCCTCCATCGCCCCGGACCCCGCCACCGGCGAGACCCCCTTACCTTCCCGCTGCGGACGGGC